>OZ037781.1:6553266-6565766 GCA_964035525.1 Porites cylindrica | reverse complement strand
TTACCCCAAAGTATATCATTACGATGTTATATGCCATTGATGTTAGTGATCTACCGGAAAATGCATGGCATCACGCACTGGATGTAGAATGAACATGTAACATCATGGGCCGAACTAGGGGGAGGGTGCAGGGGGTGCGCACCCCCCCCCCCCCCTCCCCTGAGATGACCTGCGGTTTTCTAATACAACTGGTGTTCTGCAAAAAAAAAGCTATGTGGTTTATTGGTGTTGAAGTAGAGCAAGAGACGAGTGCACCCCCTCCTAAAAAAAATCCTGGATCCGCCCCTGAACATGCACTTTTTTAACAGAAATTCAAAAATGCATGCAATATGACTAATTAAAAAGACTTTTTAGCTGACTGTATTCTACGCGGTTAATTATGAACTTTAAGTCTCTAACCTTTTTGAATCCAAACTAGTATGTTCTCTACGGCGTGAATGCTACATATCACGTCTTAATGTTTCACCAACAAATCAACTGTTTATTCAGGTTCTGCAAATAATACGCCTACGTGTATATTGCCATCAACTGATTATTTACAACAAGTCACAATTGCCTAAGGAGTAGGTTTAAAGTAAGAGGCACTCATTCCACCATTGCCCGAGTTGAAAAGTAAGTGAGAACTAATAAAAGATATTAATATTTAATTTAGTTAACTTTGCTCTTATCTAACTGTGAGCCGGAGCAGTCAGCCATTGATCCAACTTGGCACTTTGAATAGGACTGAGTGACTTCAATTCTCCGTATTTGACTTGCCTTCTTAGCTTCTTTAAGGGAGGATTCAATAACGGTTAATAGTCTAATTTAGAATGTTTTTGACCAAAAAATGATTATTACTGTAGTCACCGTGACACTGCAGTCTTGAAAATATGGTGTTATTGAAAATGCTATATATATAGCTGCGGCTGATGAAACCTCACATTTGAAAAAGTTAAATTTTTCTGTTTATATAACGAGTGCTTCTACGGATAAGAATGCACCCGATTAGCTTCACGCGTGATCGATCACCTAAAATTATAGTTTTGACAATTACCTTAATTTTTTCCAAGTAAAAAACCTAAAGACATTAAAAAATGGAAATGTTCTTAACCATAAGTTGTAAAAGAAAGTTTACTTAACCGTATTTTTTTTTCTAGCCAATTAATTTTACTATGAAATCTAGTTTGCCTTTTAGTATATTTTTCTGATGTTCAATTTAAATTATTTGTTTAATTGTCCCCGAAAAGCCCACTAATGGGAGGATAACTAAAGTACTATAATTATTATTTATCCATGTTTTCTGGTACAACGTTAACCATATAAAACTATTTAACAAGATGACGACTCTGAGGATCTATGTTTTTCTACTGGGAACGTTGGCATTGGGTGAAATGGCAAACGCAGGAACGAAGACGAAATGTGAAGTGGTCAGGGCGTTGAGAATTGAGAATGTACCCAACTCGGACATGAGAGATTGTAAGTGAATTCAATTTATAAAATTAGCAGTAATCGGGGATTAGTGGGCACGTTCGAATGTTTACCTTCGCCAAAAATTGCAGTTTTCACAAAAAGTGGATCCGAGAATTGGCGAAGGGTTTAATCAGGAAGATGGGTTTGAAAAAGTCTCTTTCTTTCTTTCTTTCTTTTTTTTTTTATTTCAAGACCGAAGTATCAATTTAGTATCTTGAATGTTTTTGAGTCAATTTTGTAGCTATTTTAATCATTATAACCCGAGTGAAATACGTTCCCTTAACAAACTGAACACAACGAAACATTTTTCGATTTCACATTTTGATAGATCTTCGGGTAATCCTTACTGTGAAATGAAATTTTCCTTTTAGCACAACATGTATATTAATGAACCTTATTTTAGATTTCCCACAGTTGCTTTCCAATCTGCAACCTCATCCCCAGGGCTTTTCCCTCAAAAAATGGGAATCTGCAGTTTGCAGAAGGGAATTGGCAAACATGTGTGTCCGTTTCGAGACTTTACAATTGAGTCTCGTTCGCGCTGCTTGCACCCAGTCTTCTCGCGGGTCGAGTTAAGGTTGCGTTCTCCTAATGTGGAATGCAAAGAATGTTTATAGAAAGAGGCGGTAGCCAGGGCTAATTTTAGGCAAACGACTTTTAAATACATTGCCTAACTACTTTGCTATCTGTTTGCAACAGAATCCAAAGAATTGCTCCTTCTGAAGACATGCAAGAAACAATATTTCTTATAGAAAATTGTTCCCACAGATGAGAAAATATTTCATAAAACAACACTTAATACAGAATCATTGCAAATTTAACTTATTAGTTATGTTAGTTAATAGCATTGCACTTCTTCTCGTTCCTAGGGCTTTGTTTGGTAAACCACGAAAGTGGGTTCCAATATGATATCGTCCACGAGAACAGTGACGGATCAAAAGATTATGGGATATATCAGCTGAATGACAATTACTGGTGCGACCAGGGAGATACGAAATACAGTAGTTGTTGGCAGATTAATACCTTTGGTTGTGGTTACCAATGCAGTGGTGAGAGTCAACTCATTAACCCTATTCAGACCGGAGGGATTTTTCACAGTTCCCCCTTCCCTCCTAGCTAAAAAGATGTCTAAAATGTTCAATAAGTTCAAAACGGTTCTGGCCTTGCACAAACTGCTCAAGCTGACCAGCTCTTTCAACTTTTGAATCTAATTCGTATATACGACGACGTCATCTGTGGGTTCCCTCGTATGTTAATGAGCAAAAATGTAAACAATGACATCACGATGGATTCGCCTATCAACGCTTCCCGCCAAAATGACGCTGGATCATGATTTCGTGCACTGAGAAGATCTCCTTTTCGTCTAGTCATCCTTTTCTCAGTTTTTTCATTCCGTCTCATTCTTTCTTACCTGCAGTCTTAACCAATTCAGTTAGATCATGATCACGCGCGCTCACTACTTAGTATTGAGAAAATCTCGTTTTCGTCTGACTTGTCCTTGTCTCAGTTTCGTTATTCAGCTAAACCATTTTTTTTTGTTGCAGATTTTACCAATTCAGCTATTGTTTGGGACACAGACTGCGCTGTGAAAATCAAGAACTGTAACAGCTTCTCCAAGTGGTAGGTAGTGCAGGGTTTGTGTAAGAGAGGATCCCCTCTTGGTCTGGAAGCGTGTTCCCCGGATCCAGCATTTGACCAAAATACGGTGCGGGATTCGAGAAATATTAACGGGATACGGGATTAGACTGCGACCCTCACCAAATTTATTCAGTGCAAATATGGTGCAAAAAAGTGCGCAGTAAGGTTAAACCAAGGCCAGAGATGGTAAATACTGCATTTGCCAACGAATTTACAACCCCATGTAAAGTGGTATGCCAATGCCTGATTTGCCATCTTTGCCTCCGATTTCCTCCTCGTTTGCACTTTTTTGCATCATATTTGCACTAAGCAAATTTGTGTAAATCCAATTTTTCGTGTAGCGCGAGAGAAGAGGGTTTCGCCCCAGTTTGAGCAAGAGATGCGTGATCGGGAAAATAACCTTCGGGGCAGCGGTGACAGAAGTTCGGGATTCTCGTGAAAAAGGAGCGGGATGCACTCGGGATCGGAACCTTGCTTTCCAGATCCAATTTAAGTGGACAAGAGAGTCAGCAAAAATCTATCACCACTTTGATGTTAGACCCCTAGCTTCAAAGAAAACTATTTCTTCCTACTTTGGGAGATTTACTATTAGCACTCAAGAAGCTAGAGGTGTTTTCGGCCACGCTTCGGGCAACTCTTGCGCATGTCCGATACTTAGCAATCTTCCGCATGCATCCAAAACTCGATATTTGCAAGCTGCGCATTTACCATTCTTTTTGTTCTCTTAGCTTTAACAAAACAGAAAGTATAACGCTGAAACACTTAGTACTTATCAACGTCCTTAATATGTGTTTTTCTTAATTTTCTTTTTACACAGGCGTGCATGGCAAGTACACTGCCAAGGCGATCTTACCGCTAACCCTGATTACGACTTCAGTCACTGCTAACCATACAATTTTAATTTTGACACTGGACAGGAAAATCATAATTATATTTCTACAGTGCAGTAGTACGTGCGCTTTCGAGTACGTTAACCTCAGACTGTTATAAAATAATTTAAGGTAGAGATAGTTTATGAAGTTTATGATAGGTGTCAATTTTCATGTACTAAACAACATGATTTTTAAAAAGCCAGTCTGTTGAAAAAAGGTAGTTTTGCTTGCACAATTGTAGTCTTTTAAAGTTAAAATAAAGAAATGAACTTAGCATCTGTCGCCAGGACTCTTAAAACAAAATTAATTCTCTCCCAAAAGTACTTCCTGAGGTCTTTTTGCTATGTAAGTTAATCATGGTCACATGACTAAAAATTGAAAATGAAGGAAATTAGCGAATTGATGGCGAATTTCCTTTGTTTGGAGAAATAAATTGGCGTTTCTGATAGAGGGTAAAAATATACCTTACTTTTGTACGTTTGTTTTCCCTCATGATTTTTTATTGAAGTGCAGTCATTCCGAAAGTGAAGTGATAGAAATATTTATTGTGATGAGAAAACTTTATTGCTTGATTTCTTTTCTTAGACCCGCCACCAATTTGTCAATAATTAAAGACTCAAGCATGTTAAGGCATGGCCTAAGGCTAATTTGCATAAGATCTTATAATGATCATAACTTTGTGAAAATTTACCAGAACCTTCCAAAATTTGGCAACCTCGGAAAAATCGGTGGGCTCCAGGTAACCTTAAATTTCCTGTAAAGTACGAAGTCAGATATCTGTGTCACGTGACCACTTATGGTCCAGTCCAGGAAAGAAAAGAAAACTAAAAATGGGATGGCGAGATGCCACACAGTATATAGTTTCTTGAATCTCGCCGGAATAATTGTCTCACGTTTTTATTTGATTAGTAATTAAGCAAAACAGGTCACGTGACACTTTTCACCTGTTAATATCTTTTTTTAGAAATTAAAGATTCTCCTTGTTCCGGCCACGGAAAAAAATCGTACTGTAAAACAAACATTTACACATGGTTGAAACTTAGTTGTAATCAACTATTCCCACCCCATTTTGAATTTCTTTTTAAATATCATTATGAAGTCACGTTTCACGTGACTACATCACTTCAACCCTAGTTAATTCAACGCCTCGAAAGAAAGTTTTTCGAAAGCTTTTGGCAACTTTAAGAATTAAAATGCATGGCCGTCTCGCCTCTCTCGCGAAGGGCGATTTCATGCGCGCTCGCGTTTCGCTTGCTCAACTATCTCTGAAGCAACGCAAAACGTACATGTAATTTATCTTGCAACATTGCTGCAAAACGAGTTGAAGAGCGATGATGCCGTTTTACCACCCAAATAAAACCTGGTTTGCAACAGATCAGTTTCTACATTTATATAATTAAGGTTTGAACTTGAGTGGCAAAACGCGCAACATCGCTCGTCAACTCGTTTTGCGGCACTGTTGTAATCAAAAACAATTTGCACGATTCTCTTGCCCCTATTACCGAAGCTTAAGTTTGTTTAGCGCTTAAGCCAATTTTTGCTTGGGCTTTAGTTTTGTTCCTAGGCCTTGTTAGGGCCGGGGGGGACTGTGCCCCTTATAAAACTCAAATAGCATTTACGTTGTTGTTTTATTTATTTTAATTTGTTTCCCATCAACGAACAGGCAAAAAAATTTGTTAACAAATCAGTCAACTTTATAGGAATACCCTAAGCGCATTCTAAAAATCTCGTAGCTGTAATATTCTTATCATAAAGATCACGTTTTAAATTAGAACAAGTATGTCTTCAAGTATATTTTTATGCAGATAATTGAATTAATGAAATGGAAATGCTGTTCATATACTCCTAATAAACACCATAAAAGGGGCAAGCTTGTATCACATGAAAGAAGATTTTTATTTTCATTATTATTTGTCCGAGAAAGGCATAAAGCTAGGGACGGTTTGCGTGCTGATCAGCGCAATTTCAATATAAAAATACACAAACTGAGCATCTCTAAATAGTTACTTTAAGGACCGCTGAGGAGTTATGAATCGAAGATCTGTATCTCTTAAAAAAAATTTGAGTCCAAACTGTTGATTATGTACCCATTCATTTTCAACTGAAGAATTTGATACTAGACATTATACTGTATTTTACGGGGGAGCTCATGTTTTCGTCTATTTTAAAGAAAGGCAGAGTAGAGACTTATGAGTTAATATCATGATCTAAACGCTTACTAACTTGTGCTTCGAACTCTGAAGCGTTAATGAAACCCTCGTCAAACCCACAACTTCATCGTCAGTGGTTAATGACCACTTAATACAAAAGGCGGTTTGCAAGCAGGCAGTCAGGAGTAACTTAGTGAGACCAGCCTCGAATAATAGATTGGATAAAAGTCGCTCAAAAGAGTTTGGTTCGGATACTATATTAATAGTTTTGAAAGGCTGTTTGGTTTTGGGAGGCCAACAAAATATATGGCCAAATCATTCGTGCTTTTTGTTTCTTTAAGATTTTATTATGGCCGTAATCAATATTTTTTTGATATTGCCGAGGCTGAGGCCTTTGAAATTGATAACAAAAACGTGCTTCCAGGCCCGTTTCATATGTGTACAGTATTTCTTTAGCCACGCCCATTATTCTGACATAAAAGGCACGTTCGTAAGCGAAGACATTTCACCCGACTAAGGATTCTACAGCAACACATCTGAGAAAGACTTTAGTTAGTTTCGAGTTCTTCCGATTTGTAAGGTAAAGTATTTCAATTTGTTCTCGCTTCCAAATAGCCGTTTCCATCATACAAACTATCAACCTATCACCTGAAAACTTTTAACTTCCGGGAAGCAAATTTTACAGGAGTTAGAAATGTTTCAGTCTAGTTTAGTCCGGGTCCTGATAACTCAAAGTAAATTTACATTTTTGAAAAAAAAGAAACAGCAATAACAAAACGAAACAAATCAAAACATTTAAGTTGCGGAAAATTGAGAACGTCTTTTGAGAGTCAGCGCCTGCAATATATTTGTTTGAGATCGGGCAATTTCGGTTTTTCGTTAAGTAGTATTAAATTGGCAGCAATTTGTCATTGCTAGCTGCCTGGTGGAAAACAGCGCCCTTCAGCGGGATCTTTCTTAATATGCTTTAAACTATTTCATCTTTTGCCGTTTAGAGTATTAATTTTCTCAAATACCATATCAAACTATAGCTAGATGAAGACTCTGAGGATCTATATTTTTGTGCTGGGAACGTTGGCTTTGGGTGGAATGGCGCATGCAGGAACGAAGACGAAATGTGATGTGGTCAGGTCGCTGAAAGCTGCGAATGTAGGTGACTCGGAAATCAGAGATTGTAAGTAGAGTTTTTTTAAAAAAAAATCACTGCTTGAAAAAAAATCTCAAATAAAAAGGGACCTTATCTGGGACTAATATTTAAGGGAAACCCGTTATAAATATAATATCTTATCTTGCTGAAGCAATATGAAAAGAATGTTCCTGCTAATATAAATATCATTTAACAAATTAATATTTTTTGCTTAGCATGCGCGATGTTGAACCATGCGTTTCCGTGTGCGCTTCTTCAGTTCAGGCCACAACTATTTCATAATTATAAGTTCCGCTACTTATTAGCCTCGTACTTTTTTCGTCCTTAGGGCTTTGTCTGGTAAAACACGAGAGTAACTTCCGATATGATGCTGTCAATAGCAACAGCGACGGATCAAAGGATTATGGGATATATCAACTGAACAACAGATACTGGTGTGATCGGGGAAACAGCAAATACAGTAGTTGTTGGCAGATAAATTCCTTTGGTTGTGGTTACAGATGCCGTGGTAAAAGTCAATATAGCTTATTAGATCATCCTGACTTCACTGATTAATGCGACTTTTGTTTCAGTTTTTAATCAGTGAAGACAAAATAATCAGACCTTTACTCTATGGTGCCATTTGCGTAAGAGGACCAAGTAGCCCCCACCCCGCCCCCCACTTTTTTGGGACAAATTTAATCTAACATGCAACAACAGTTTATTTCTACACGGTAGACAGACAACTAAAATAAGTTGCCAAAAAATAATTATAAACTACGGGTACCTTCCGGCAAGTACCAACGAGGTGAAGTTCGTTTATCTATGGAATGTGCCTATCCAGATCTTCGCGATTTGTTACATTATTTTAGAGGTTTACAAAGGATTCCGCTATAGAAAAGGATGGCGCTCGACCTCAGAAAAAAAACTGCTGTACATTCTAGGCCAGTTTCTCTTCTACAAAAACATAACATGTCTTGAAGTAATATATCAAGCATGAGACGCAGTGTTTCATCACTAGATGAGACACCGAGAAGATTGAAAATACGACGCCCAGCGGAGTATTTTTGACGAACTTCTAGGTGTTTTATCTGGTGATGAAACGCTGTGTCAAATGCTTGATAGTACTTCTCAAAAAAAAAAAAAGATTTTAGACGGAGAAATAAAAAATTAGCAGTTTTTCATCTGATATCCATCAATTATCCATTAATTTCCCTTGTATTTTCTTTATGAATAATTATTATGAGTCGTGAGAAGTTTTGTTGGTAAATTGGAGCAAGTTAGCACTTACATTTTATGGAAATTCAAGACTATAAACTTTAGAAAGTAAAATATAGTTCAAGTGAGGAGTTTGACTGCAAAAATTAAAAATTGAAATTAAATTCCGAGCTTGGCGCTGATCAACGCCATAAGAAAAAAAAAATTCTCATGGTAATTATAATATACATATGAAAAAATTGGTGTGAGCAAAATGTGTCACAAGCACAATAATGGGAGGAATGTATCGGAGGTATAAAAATTATATATAAACTTGAATAAAATACAAAGATCTAATGAGCGCTTGGCACAGGACAAGGAGTCTATCGAAAGACAAAATGATTCATGATGATGGTCCGCAAATTCGTTGCATTCCCCAAGGGAGTCTAGGGCTGTCTTCAATGTAAATCCAGCTGCAAAAGGACACGCTGGTTGACAAAAATCTCTCCAAGCGGGTAAAAATAACTTCTAAAAAACAAGAGTTCCTTAAAGCATTCCATTCGTATTCCTCACGGGAGGTGAGGACCGGCTCAATGTAAATCGAACTGCGAAGATCACGCTGGTTCTGATAAACGTTTTGAGAATACAACCAACTCTTTGATTAGCGACCGCATAAAATTCATTAATTTACAAAGGAAAAGATAACATTGAAAATCTAGGTTTTGAGTCGAAAAGCGAACACGCTACCTGAATGTAAATCGAGCTGCGAAGAACAAGCTGGTTCTGACAAAAATTGTAGCGTAAAACCCTATTCCTTGATGAGCTGCTGCTTTGAACTCAATATATAAAGCAAACCAGAGCACTAATAGCCCTTTCAAACAAGAAATCGTATTAAAGATTGCTTACCGGTTGAGGCCTCTTGAACAGAAAACGAACAGCTGCACAGGGATCACCCAATTTCGAACCATGAGTTATTGCAAATACAAGATCATGACGTCACTGCCCAAATTTGGGGTCTTACGTACACCCAAATATGGTCAAAAATCCAGATTTTAGAGGGTTACGCAGAATTTGAGAGCTTTTGCCTACATTGTGCGGGATTATGGCAATAAACAATACAGACACTCAAGCAGTAGTGAGGCACCCAAAATAACTAAAAAGCCAAACTAGTTGGTTGACCGTAGTTATAATAATTGAAAATGTAAAAGTCAGGAAAGAGGCACAACAGATACATTGGTACACATAACTATCGTAAATTAACTTGGTACAAAAGTATACAAAACAAAATAAATAAATATAAAGCATCAAAATATCAGTAAGATTAATAGAGACAAAAAACGGACACACGGGGACACCAAAAAATAAAGAAAAAAGCTGCATGTAAGACAAGTGAACGGAACTCCTATCAAACGCAGTAAGCAAAACCCGTCCGCCATCTTTGCTGACCGCTGACCTAAGAAGACTTAATTATGTGGGGAAGGTTACCCACGGACCCCCACCCCCCCCCCCCCCCCCCCGTTTTCAGAAATGGGCCTCCGACTCATTACCATTACGTGTGCTACCAGCACTGCAAACCGGCCTTAGTGCCAAGAATTTAACCTTTGCATACCGGAGAATATACTGGTTTTCTGATTGGTTGTATCCATTTATTAGTTCAAGAGCCTACAGTCTCTTGATTAGTTTTATGGCATGGGATATAGGCTGAGGAGCCTATGACCCGTGTAGAAGACCATTATCTGTTTAGACACTCAGATAATGCGTCAGACTATAATATGACATTTCCTTGTTTTGTTTGCTTGTAGAGAGGAAAAGTCGTTACGTCACGTTGCTATGGTAGCACGACTTCTGGATCTCATGAAACCATGGTCCTGCAAATATGGAAGAAAAAAAACGACAAAATTGACATGTATGACTTTCCTGTGCATGGTTGAATTCATGCAGGAACAAAACGGTAGCCCATACGTTTCTTCCATTATTCGACAGTGCAAATGTCCGTCACTGTCAAGAAAAATTGTTGAGGTCCAGAAGTATGGTTGCCATGTCAACGTGACGTCACACTTCTCTCTATTCTCATATTTGTCAACACTTCAGTTGTGATGAAAGCCTAAGAAAACAGCCGACATTTCGCGCCACCACTGTCGGATGTTTTCTCAGGCTAGTCGTGATGTGAAGAAATGTTACTTGCAGACTTTATCAACTCAGAAATCACGTGGGATACAGACTGTGCTGTCAAAATTAAGAGATGCAACAGCTTCAACAAGTGGTACGTTGTATAGTTGGTCGACATTCAATGGACCCTTCCAAATACATAGTGTTTTTTCAGCTTTTGAAAAGGACCAGTTGTAGCCTGATAATCTATCACCGGCTCTAGAAACATTCCAAGCCCTGTGAAAAGAGCGCCTAATTATAAAATGAGTAAAGTTGGCAAATTTGACAGTTAACCTGATAACGATATTACACACTCAGGACTAGCAGCAATTAGGACTTTGCAACATCATTGCGACATTTGCCTAAGAACTTTAGTTTTTCAAGCCTTTATAGAAAGGCAGCAATTCTGCTAGGGCTAGAAAAAAACTCAACTTCGCATCTGAAGATTAATTCTAAAATATCTTAAACCAAGAGAGGATGAACCCTTTTTGAGAGCCTCAGTTAAAGCTATCAAACTGTGCTAGATTTCATTTTAGATTTCTTGAAATGAAAGTCTTGTTTATGACAGGATTTTGAAATCCTGGGGAGTACGCCCTTATATAATCTATATAGGTCTGTCACTGGCCCCAAAGGGTATGGTTTTTAGGCCTTTTTGACCTGAAAACGGGTGTAAACTTCGCCCAATTTTGTCTGGAATCGAGTATTGTTTTGGAAGGAACTATGGGAGTCTATGAACGTATTTATCGTTTCAATTCCAAATGAGTCTGAGAAAGAAAGAGAAATATGCGAATTCAAAATCTTTGAAGAATCTTTTTTCGTTTGCTCTCTAATCTAAGCAATGATGACATAATCTCTGCCTAAAGGCCATCTGGTCTGAAAACGAGTGTGAAAAATGACATTTTTTGGTCTGAGATAGGGGATTTGGAGAACCGGGCGGCACAACCCCACCAAGAATTCCCAGGAGTACCCCCCCCCCCCCCCCGGGTTTGTAGTCTGCGGCGTACTTGAGAAGGAGAAGCTGGGGCTGGGAATTCCACACCGACCCACGCTAAATAGCCGAACTGTTGTAGAGCTTGACAAACGTGTTAACTTTAATTTTCGTGTTTTCTTTTCTTTTTTTTTTTACCTTCATAGGTATGGCTGGATTAAGCACTGCGAAGGTCGAAACCTAAACGCTTATTCTGAATATAACTTTCGACACTGCTTGATTCCAGGAAATTGACAGGAAATCAGAGCATTTCTTACTCAAGGCTCTCAGTTCATGTATTAAGCTTCCCGGGGGGGGGGGGGGGGGGATATTCCGGATTCCAAGTGAAAGGGATGATCAGAGCAAAGATCGGAAAAAAATTCCCAGAGCTTTCAACAAAACTAAAAAAAAAAATCCCTGGACAAAAAAATAACCAAACAATCTATTCCGAATTTTCGAACCTGAGAATTCACTATAGCAAAAGGGAATTCTTGTGACGGTGAAAGCTGTTGCACAATGATCACGACGATGGATAAGAAATCAACGGCCAAATGTAATGAAGCCCTGTTGATGGATACACCCCGAAACACTGCAAAATAAAATGAAGCATGACCTATTTTATGGAATATTCATTCAATTGCGAGATACAATGTAGTGTGTTGATTTTTTAAACAAGCATAAAACAAGTTTGGTTGTATTTTATTAGTTGAACTATGCGGCCGGGATTAAAGGAAGGTACTAAAATTTCAAACCCCCAAAATTCACCCTCGATCATTCCCGTCACTCAAAATCTGGACCCCCCCCCCCCCCCTTCCCTCCTCACCCACAAGATGAGCTAACGCTTTTAAACAATGACGTGGCAATTGATAGCCATGAAGGATGAACCCGATGATGTATGCATGCGGGCTATTCCATTCTAACTTTAATTTTAAGGGCTTGATAGTTATAATTTG
>OZ037781.1:6540766-6548266 GCA_964035525.1 Porites cylindrica | reverse complement strand
AAGTATTTGTCAACATCTTCCCCATCTCTTTTCGAAAAACTCTCAGCAAAGCAAGATATAACATCTAAGGAAATCTCCTACCAGTTTTTAGCACCGAAGGTTCCCGTCTTGAGGAGAAATAAAGTCACCCACTCCAGTACATCAACCGATCCATTTTCAGCTGCAACGAAAACTCTTGTATTAGGTAATCTATTCAAGCATGTTTGATTTGCCATCACATTCGCACGGGCAGTTTGCCATTGGAGAGAATGACAAGAATGGGACGATTGTCAAATTTTCTTCATCTTTATCCCCAAGTGGCAAACAACGTTTCGTGCGAATGTGATGTCAAGTCTAAAAACCTTGGGTAAGTTACCAAAGTACAAGAGCTTTCGTCAGTGCAGCTGAAAAATGGACGGTTAGAAGTACTGGAGTTATTGGCTTTATTTCTCCTCAAAACTGAAACCTGCGACGCTAAAAACTCCTGAGAGTTTTTCGTAAATGCTATATTTGGCCTTGTTAAGATAGGTTTCGAAAAGAGAGGGACAAATAGAAAGTGAGTTTGATGAATGGACGTTCTTTAACCTTGCCCCGCATTCAGCATAAAGTTGTTCCTCTTCTATTGCGAAACTGTATTAGCCGTAGGTTTTTGATTACTCAGTTTCTGGTAACTGAGGTTTTGGGGGGAAGAATACCCTTGCAGATAAGACATGCATAGTCCGGCGGCAGTTTTCTTCTATTTGTGCGTCAGCTTTCACAAATGTGTTATCCTTGCATTTTGAGGTTAAATTTGACCAGCTATTTGTGCAGCGACTTCTACGGTCACGATTGATTTCAAACATGTAGATATAAGACTAGAAAGCTCTGAGGCTTATTTGCTGAAGAGAAAATTTTGTCGTACGGTTTCGAAATAATTGACATTTTTTGTAAAAATGCGGTTTTAAACATATGCCAATATCTCAACATTTTTACACCTACAAGAGAATAAATAACATTTCCTCAAAGTTCGATTGTTCTTTACTAAGGATACCAACAATCATAGAAATCGGTTTAATCATTCCTGCCGAAAAACGCGATTCAAAAACATAACCAAGGTGCATATAAATAGGTTCGGGCCCCGCCTGAAAGTCACTAAAACAAGTTCTTTACTATGAGTAGAGCATTTCCATTTAATCTAATAATGACAACCTTGCTGCTGAGCGTTAATGATCGCCAGCTATCGTACTTAAAATCAGCCAAAGATGAAAGTAAAGCATTATATTTAAAGTTAAAAAGTTTAGTTTTTTAAACAAAATTCGATAGACTATTAGTAATATAAGCTGAAAATTACTTTATGCCATAAATTAGACTTGTGTTCCACGGTAAAATTTGTGTTTTCTTTCTCTTCTTGAAAACTGTTTGAAAGACAAATTTGCGTGTATGGGACTGCAAGTTTAGCGCTTGGGTTGCTGTGATTTGTGATTGGGTTGAAAAATCTCGCGTCACCTTCTCACCAAATCTATCACTGGACTGCCTTTTCCCGTGCTTAAAGACCTGACCACGAACCATTTGAGCGATTTTTGATCATGATTTCTGCATGTGGAAATTTTTCCACAAATGACGTAAACCTTTCCGCGCAGGTGGTAAACGCTTCCAATTACTTCCATGTACTGAGACTTCAGCGGTGCTAGCCCTTACAAGGCCTCACAGGATTGGCTGAGAAAACAAACAACAGTAGCAATGGCCTCCGCCAGCCTTAACACAATAGAGCTGCGCGCTATATAAGATCCAATGAAATAAGAGGTTCTAGAGGGCTGCGTTATACTGCTGCCCAAGACTGTTGACAGGAGGGTCTGAATGGGGGTACCTCGATAACACTTTTGGCTTTGTAACATGAAGCAGTTAAATTTTAGGCATTTTAACACTAACAGAAAGAAGCAAAAACGGCTCCAAAAAGGCATAATATTATTTTGTTTAGTATATCAAAGAGGTTTCGGCCATTTTAAACAGTAAACATTAAAAAATTGGCCAATTTAACAGCAAACATTAACAATTATGGGCAAATAACACTAAACACTAAGCCCCATTCAGCCCCCTGTCAGAGTTGTGAGTTTAATTTTCTTATAAGGAGCTATAACTACCTTGCCTGAGCGATCATTACGATCATTACGAGGAGAATTTGGGCTCTTCACGCCTTCATCGACACGCGAAACGTGATTGCTTAACGCGGAGCGGACGCGTATTACAGTCCTTCTTCCATTCTACCAATCTGTTAAAAAGATCATTGCCTTGTTTATCTACATGTACAAATAAAAATATTGCGGCTGTTGCTCCTGTTCTTGTTATCATCGACGTCTGATCGTTCCTCAAGTTGTCAAATCGATGTCGCTCTGCATTTTTCTTCAACAGAAGTTTTAGGGCCCACATCCAAGTTGAGAATGAACTAACAGGGTGAAAATTGTGTATTTACGTCCTGTTCATAAAACGTGAAAAGGGAAATTTCACCGCAGGAGTGAAGTGAGGGCAACGAAATGTGCCAAAAAAGTGTGACACACGTGCAGTATTCTTGTTTTTCTCATCAAACATACTGCTTTTCAGACGGCGGCTTATGTTGCCTTCTTCGTTGTTCTTGTTCAAAACCACCTATACTGAACTAAAAACGACTTAATTCAAGAATCGTGATGATGGACTTACTAGTAAGGACATCATTTGCTGTCAAGATTTCATTCAACCATACAAAGAACGACTCAACTAAGTTGGAGTTAATAATTGAATAATTTCTTTGATAATTTTTGGATGATTTTTCTAATGATTGTAATGTAAAAAAAATAATAATAATAAAATAGGGGGTGTTTAAAACCTTGGAAAAAATGGAAAATATTGGACTTGGGGGTTGTTAAAAATTAAACTAAGAAGTGAATAATAAGTACAGAAATACCAGATGGTCCAACGCCACAACAATGTGCCTCTGATCCCATAAGCGGACTAACTGGTTTATGTGTACCTTTCCTTCCCAAATCAACATCATTTCTCCCCCCAAAAAAAAAACAAAAAAAAACAACCAAACTGCCCCCTTAACTGGTCTTATTAAAAATGTCTTATCATGTCATTGATTTCTTGCCTTTTAGACCTTGTCTTCTCTGACGCCGTGCGTATCAAATCGAGATGGCAGGACTGCAGGTTTTTGCTGTTGTGCTTTTGGCCTTTTGGAGAATTGCTTATGCATCAAACACGAAGACCAAATGCGAAGTGGTCAATGCACTGCAAAACGCAGGTGCTCGTGAATCGGACATGAGAGATTGTAAGTGGAACTAAAATCGACAAGAAGCATAAAATTATAATGTTACGGTTTTATAATATTCTGAGATCTGCATAATTCCTCAGCTAGAAAAGCTGAATCCAATAATTGTTATACTATTCATTGAAAATAATTGATACTTAAAAAAAATAATGACCTCGTAGTATACAAAACGGATGTTCAGTCTGACAGATACTCTTCAAATACCAGTTGTCGTCCGTAAGCTGAAGTACATTTTCACTGTTCTCGCTACGTTTTTAGCCAGAAGTCTGGCTATTTCTGGTCATCCAAAATTCCGGCGATTGTTTTAGACACCAGTAAGGTAATTCAAATTCGCGAATGCAAAAAATTTTCAGTGCTTGAGAAATCTGGAATCCTGGGTTAGGTATTAGGAATTAGGAATTAGGAATCCCAATAAACAACGGTTGGAATCCGGGATTCGGAATCCAGTTGCTGGAATCCAGGAATACACAGCGTAAAAGGATTCAAAATCCAAGACTGTCTTGGTTTTCCTTACAAGGGACGATGTGTTCTTATATCGCAGCAATTACTATCATTGAACGGAATAGCATGCCATCTGATTATTTATGGATTCAACTGCAAAATTTAAAGCTACCATCTCTGACACTACATTTTTTTAGTGTGATGTTTATCCTTTTCGATTTATTGTATTTTTATTTTTTTATATTACCTAGTCGTAGCACTTTAGTTATTAATTAGGAGCTTGCGAATATGTCTGTTATA
This sequence comes from Porites cylindrica, assembly GCA_964035525.1. Taxonomy (NCBI): domain Eukaryota; kingdom Metazoa; phylum Cnidaria; class Anthozoa; order Scleractinia; family Poritidae; genus Porites; species Porites cylindrica. Next base: position 6,544,266 of record OZ037781.1, on the reverse strand, counting down.
GATATTGCAAGATGATAATGTACAATGTAAATGTAAATTAGCTCCAGTTAAAGGGAACCTCCACTTCAACAAAAAGATAACTTTAAATCACAGGAAATAACTGTTACAGTCAAGTCAATCTAAAATATTTTTAAAGAAAGCGTTTCTATCCGAAAGAAATAACTTTTAGATTCGCCTATTTTTGTTGTCAAATTTTGCGGGCGTCGCCATCTTGAATAACTGTGAAGTGTTACGGTTGCCCTATTGTTATTAAACAAAAACTCTTTGTGTCAGAACAATAGAGCAACCGTAACACGTCACAATTATTCAAGATGGTGGCGCCGGCGAAATTTGAAAGTGAAAATAAGCGATTTTAAAATTCGCTTTTCCTGATATAAATACTTTTTTAAGGACAAATTTCGAACAAATTTGTTTATCAACATAATTTTATTCGATTTAAACTTATTCTGTAGTAAGAGTGGGGGTTCCCTTTAAAGTTGCCCAATGTGGGATCTTATATTAGTTAGTTGTCCTTGTAAGCTAATGAGCTGTGACATTGTACTTTTTTTTTACCTCTAGGGCTATGTTTGGTGGAACATGAGAGTGAGTTCGAGTATGACGCGGTCAACACCGACACAAAGGATTATGGGATATTTCAGATAAACAAAGGGTATTGGTGCAAGGGGGGTCCGAAATATTCAGCATGCTGGCAGATAAATACTTACGGCTGCGGTGTAACTGCCGCCGACTGCCCCATAGGTAAGGGTTAAGATCGTCGATCCTATAATATTCTATAATACAAAATTTAGTGTTAATTTAGCTCATCAAGACACCCCTGAATCAATACTTGTCCAATAGCCATTGTCTTTGGAGGGCTAAGAATTAGCAGTCGTTTCAGTGATCAGCGTCTGTGCGACTGGTTCCGAGTTCGATTGCCATGTGTGACCTCAGATCCTTGCTTCGAGTTTCAATTGGGTTGAGTGTTTATTGAAAGGCATGAAAACCTTTCCTCTACATCAGTTCATTCTTCTAAAAATCAAAATGATTATTTGGGGGGTGAAGGGGGGGGGGGGGCGATTACGTACTCCTTGATCAATCGGAGAGCGCATGTAAAACTTGTCTAATCATTTTCTGTCCTAAACTTGCAGTCTTCACCGACTCCAATATCGCCAACGATGCAGAATGTGCCGTCAAAATCAAGGAGTGCAATGACCCCCCTTACGTGCCCGGGGGAAACGGCTTCTCAATGTGGTAGGTTAATAGTGGCTGATTCTTGCGATTTAGAAAAACTTCACATTTTTCATGTGAGAAATCTTTCTCAGGAATTAAAAGCAGGCAAAGATCGACGTCAATCAGCTGAATTCAACAGATATCCTGACAGATATAGTTGAATCACTGTTGAATCAGCATAAATAAATTAAACGCGTGTCTCGTGGGCCCACTCGAATCTGCGACAGACAGACGTTCGACAATTGGGTTGACCCCAATGGAGACCCAGTTGGCACGCAAAAAGTTTTCCTTTGTCGAGCAAAACTTACTCATGTACTGTTCGAAATGCAACGGCTTCTACCTTCTTGACACTGGCAATGACACACGTCGATCAAGGCTATATTTCATGATATTTCAGTTTCTACGATATTTCATATATTCTTATGGGTCAACCAAATGGGTACTCGTTACAAAACTAGCCCTTTCTATCGCCTCAGAATTTAAAAATTAATAATAATAATCATCATCATCATCATAATAATAATAATAATACTTTATTAAACTCTTCTCAAATTCAAAATTAAATACAAATTTAGTATAACTATTGTTAAAAAAGACTTCTTGGTGGTCTGGAGGTTTTCAACAGAGCAAAGGTAAACAACTGTCTATAAACTAAAACAATGAAAATTTCTATGTACATCCCAATAATAATAACAATAAATAATAATAATAATAATAATAATAATAACAATAATAATAATAATAATAAACAATAAAAATGGCGCCCGTTTCAATTGACATGAATTATATTTCCACCAGATTGTCTTAACCAGCCTTTTGGCTGGCTCGCCTGTTTTGCTTTCTAGGCTTCCCGCAAAGAAAACAAAATAAAATGAAAAAATGTCCTTTTAGCTTAACAACCACCAAAACTGTATGAATATAACATCTTCAAAATATGTTTTCTTTCTCCTTTTCACACAGGGTTGCATGGGAAAACAACTGCCAAGGAGATCTCACCTCTAACCCTGATTATGACTGGAGTCACTGCTAGAATGCATTAATTTTACTTTTATTTTTACACCCCTGGACTGGAAAATCATACTATTTCATCTGTAAAACAGCGTCGAGCTATTCGGTAGTAAACTGAACACTCTCAGGGCTGCCCTCAAGTCGCAAGCAAATGATGTAACAACTTTTGACGTAAAATGTAGCAATAACCCGAAATGTAAGAATTTCTGAGCAAGATGTTGGAAGCTGTAAGAACTTTTTTTGTGCGAAATGTAACAGGTTTTGTCGGCACTTGCTCAGATCCGAGTGGATTACTTTGCTTTTTTGATACATTGTGCACATGATCTACAAAATAATAAAGGCTTATGCAATTAGAGTGTTTCTGTCAGCAATTATCATATCTTGTTGCTGTATTTAATAAATAGATAAATAATAAATAAATAAACAAATAACGATTTAGAGGTAGCAAATCCACTTACAGTGGTTCTTCGTCCGCCTGATTTCTGGTCGAATTGGAATTTGAAAATGTTGGTTTTTGAGGAGAAGGGATCACCGGAGTACCCCACATTGGTGCCACATATTTGCCAGGAACAAATTTGTGCAAATCCATTTTTTCGTCCAGTGTTCATAGCAGAACAAACACAAGGCTGTTTATATAGCATTGTACTATTGTTGTCCATAGGGCTTTGTTTGGTAGATCACGAGAGTGACTACCAATATGACGCGGTCAATGATGCGAACTCTAACGGATCAAAGGATTATGGAATATATCAGATAAACGACAAATACTGGTGCGACCGGGGCCATACGAAATACACTAAATGTTGGCAGATAAATACTTATGGCTGTGGTTACCCCTGTTCTGGTAAGAGTTAATTCAGTAGATGACCTTGGGAACGCTGAATAGTGCCAAATTCATCGTGTCGCTTCTAAAATAAACACCTGAATCTTTTAAAGAAAGCAGGGCCTTTCTACTCTACGCTGAATCAAGCATTTTCTAACTTATAATTATTCTTATTACTAAATAATTTGTTTACTAAAATATCCATAGCCTCTGGTCATTTACGCTGGCTTGTGATGTACGTGACTAGTTCGATTTTAGCTTTAGAGGCTGGCCACATGCATTAAAACGAAAGTTGCCATGGCTAGCTATAGCACTTCTTACGTTGGTTGCTTTCCTCAAGTGTGACCCTTCAAAAGAAAGCTGCTGAGCAGTCAGTCCTTTCGTCCTTATTCTCTGTGGTTAAAATCGATTTTTGAGTGTAACCATTCAATGAAAGCTGCTTTTTCATGTTTATTATGCA
>OZ037781.1:6485766-6538266 GCA_964035525.1 Porites cylindrica | reverse complement strand
CTAATCTGGTGTTCCTGTGGCATTAAGGCAGAAATTTTCGAGCTATCACGGGCGACTGCAAATTAGCCGCACCTATTAATTTTATTAGGAGCACCTCGGCCGGGAAACTGGGACTTCTTTCGACACGATGTCGTTTCCTTAATTTTTCCGTAAGGGTTGATTTCCACTGACGCGTTTTTAGCTACGCACGTTAACGCACGTAAATTTTAATCACGAAATAAAATAGAGGCAAGATAAAAAGTGCTGAGCTTAAACGGGAAGTTGAGCGAGGATCAACTTTTACGCTTACGAATTACGAGTGACCTTTCACGCACTGCTTCTATTTTATTTGCGAACACATGTAAATTTTACGCACGTACGCACGTGAAAATTACGCGACACTGGAAATCAACTTTAAGCGACGAACGCGAATCCGTGATCAATGATTACCTCTAGATATACTGTAATTGGTAAAAGCCATTCAGATAAAAAACGCGCTTTATTTACGCGTCGATTTATTCTTTTATTACGTTATTACGTTGGTTGTGAGTTAGTGCGTTTCGTTTATGAATATCAACTTTCCTTCTTTCAGTCGTGATGTAAAGAAAAGTTTGTTTGCTAGCTGTTTTCTCTCTTTTATTTATTTATTTTATTATTTTCTATTTTATGTTTCCTGCAGCGTTCCTCAACTCAGGTATCAGTTGGGACACAGACTGTGCTGTCAAAATCAGGAAATGCAAAAGGCCTCAGCGATTGGTGGGTTAAATAGTGGACAATAACAGCGCCTGCGGAGGGGGAGGGGCCAAGGGGGCCTTGGCCCCTTCACTTATTGGCAAAATAAAAGAAAATGATTTCTTAAGTTTTCACCAAAAAAGGTTTTGTTGATACAAGACTAAGGATCTAGTTTTCACTCCCGTCTACAACAGGGAAGAATAGAGCCAGTTTCCAAAGATGAAATTTTAGCGGTAAAGGAAGCAGCTGCACCAACAAATACCAATAAAGAGACAAAATTTGGCTTGTCGGTGTTTACTGGTCAGTAGAAAAAAAATTCTTACTGAATTTGCAACAAATCATAAAAAATGATCCCAGAAACACTGTCAATTGATACGTAAACAAACTCTAACTAGACTAACTTGGTGATGGTTTTTTATCTACAAAAAGTTCGTTTTTGCTTTTCAATAAAATATTATCGAGCTCCCCACAATGTGTTTCACGTGGCGTAGTGGTAACGCAACGGCCTAAGGTGCTGAAGGTCCTGAAATCCATTCCGGGCAGAACCTGTTTTTCTTCCTCTCCTCTCTTCTTTTCTTCTTTTTTCTTTTATAATTTCTTTTACGTTTAGTCTTCTTTTTAGTTATTGCAGTTTTGTTTTGTTTCTTTATAAAGCTTGAGTTTTTTTAAATTTATAAATTTTCTTCCCTACTGCCTTATTTCCCTTTCAACCCGAAGTCCTTCGCGAGGTCCTGCGATTCAAGTATTTCTAGTTTAAAGCTGTTTTGAAGAGCGATGTTTCGGGTTTTACCACCCTCGTTTAAACCAGTTAACAACCTCATCTGTGGCAAGACAGGTTTGATGTGGGTGTTAAAACGCGCAACATTGCTATTCAACTCGTTTTGCAGCAATAATACAAAACAAGTTGTATGTTTTTTGTTGCCCGTTTAAACGAACTTAAACTGTGCTTGCTTATAAAAAAAAAAAAAAAAAAATCATTTTTTTCACTGGCCGATGTTGGTTGGTTTCCAGCGAAGCAACGCGATTCAAAAATGCAATAAATGGTATATTTGGAGAAAAGGCCAGGAAAAGGCGCGTACATAGCAGGCCGGAGAAACGTGCATTGTGATTGGTCTATCTTTCCGCTTCTGCTTCTGACTTCGACAATTTGGTTTTCACTAGATCATAAGCGGAGTCAGAAGAAAATGGAAACGTTCTGATTCTTCTGACTCCGAGTCCGTCGAGCTTATGACTCCGCTTACGACTCCGATTTTTGATTTTCACAAGGTCATAAGCGCTCTTAGACGCCGCTTACGATTCCGATGCCGACTCCGTCGCTAGTGAAAACCACCTTTTAACTTGCCATTTCCTCAAGAATTACTGCTCACTTTTGGACATCCGATGAAAACACTGCGTCATGACCTGATGAATTGCGGGGTACTTCTGATAAATACGGGTGGGGATGGGCGGAATGCTTTCAGATGTCCTTCACTATTTCAGACCAAATAAAAGCGGACCGGAGCTCTGGCGCGCACACCACCATGGGTAAGAAAATGAAGTAATCTACCCATCCGAGAAAATTTGGTAATCACGTGACCGTACACCGACCGAGCGACCGTCCGCCCGCACCACAAGCATACCAATGTAAAATAAGTCAATCAACAGGTATGGCAACCCAAATGCAACTCGAGGTTATTTTGGCGGGAAATCGCATGGCCACCGGCGTCTTGTAAAGCAGAGACAACTAAAGAGTCAATGAAGACGAAAACGGAAAGCGAAAATTGTTTCTGTATCCGTGTTGTCTAAAGTATTTAGCTTAGATTAATTGTCATGTCCACCAATTTGGACTATAGAGCAGGAGAAAGACAGAGAAAAAGAGAAAGCAGGTGGCAGGCCAGCGCAGCTCGTCGAGAAAAAGGGCGACAGTGATCTAGAAAGAGAGATAACAAACAAAGGAGACATTTTTTTGTTGGAAGAACAACATGAAAATTTTGTAGTGGCGATGACAAAATGAGAAATGCTAGAGGCCACCAATACAAAGTGAAAATGAGCGGCAGAGTGAGAAAAAAAAGTGAACGAGAACACGTACGACATTTCCTCCATAAAACGTGTAACTAAGAATTTTCTGGAAGTTTCATGTTGTAGTCGTGCAAAACAACAACAAAAAAATGTATAAAAATAGGGTGCTGCACGTGCAAAGTTGCTTTTTTGCTAATTAGACCTATTGTTGTTTTTCTCCGTTCTCCGGCGTTGCCTTCGCCGCTTAGCATTATACGATTTTCTATTTTGTTTGAACAAACTATAAATATTATCGAGAGCTCCGCTTTTTGCCCTGGCTAAATCAATATATTGTAAACTTCACTACTAAAATAACTACTCTATTTCAGACCTGAGAGTCTAATGATAACAAATTAACCAATACCAGAACCTGGTAAAATTCTATGTCCAGTTTTTTATCAAAATTTAAAGGAGCAAAAAATCCACGCTTTTTAACGTACAACAAGGGAGTAACCCCCTTTTGTTTGGGGGAGGGGGGGGGGGGAGGATATTTTAGCTTTGCTTTCACTGTGATTTCAAATATTGCTCACTGGAAGTCGTGCCCTAAATATTTCGTCTTATTTTCCCATTAAATCAAAAAACAGTCACATCAAATAAACTTCTAAGTGTTCCAAATTTCGTTCCTTGATCAATTTTTATAGCTTGAATCGTCACTGATCAGTTTTGCTGGATCACATTGCACTTCAACTTGACAGGGAGGGGATAAAAGGAAGACAAGATGGCGAGAGGAGCGCGGATGGGCGATTTTTCGAAGGAGGCGATTATCTTAAATATTTCCATCAGAGGAGGGCGATTATTCGAGGGAGGTGATTAATCGATAGACGGCTATTATTCGAGGAAAACGGTACGCTCGCTTCGTGATCTGATTGGTTCTCGCATTATGACTGACCAGTGACTTGGTTTTATGATCCTCAGAGAACACTCTTATGTTTTAAAAGCAACTTACAAAAGGCAGAGAAGTTGCCTTTTTGAAATAAGCACTTTGATTCTGGTAAACAATAGTTACGGTGAGTTTGGTGATAATTGTATGGCTCTTTATTGATTCTATGACTGCGTCTTGTTAAAGAAGTAATCAAAGTCATAAGGTGCCTCGTTCTTCCTTCCTCCAACGGACATTTCATGAACCTCATATGACTGAATCTGAAAAGCAATTAAAAAAATTAGGGGCCTTCACAGTTCTCTTGCGTTCTGTGCAATACAACAAGAGAAAGCGTCCTTAACAGGGAAGACAGAGGGGACATCGTTTTAGGTTTCCCGGGCAACTGCCCACCTACCCCTCCCCTGACCCAACATTTTGCCCTAAGGGAGAAGTAAGTGTTATATTTAAGTTAAGGGAGGGGCAGGTAGGCAGTTTCCAAGAAATCTAAATTGATGCAAGTTTTCTAACTTGGTTTTATGATTGGTAAAAAGCACTCACCTGACCTTGCAAGAGTCGTCTTAATGTAATAGCGTGTGTTCTACAATAAGTTACCAATAAGCAAATGATTTAAACTAGAGGCGCTTTAATCTACACCACATTCTTTCTGAAATTGAATATGATCCTCATAAGAATTCAATTCATTTCAATTCCATTCGAGTGAGCTTGAAAAATCGCGATAGTTTGAGAAGAAACAGACAAACAAACACACAAAAAAACCCGCGAATTCACTTCTTTTGCTGCCGTCGCCATTATTGTTGCCTAACCTCTCTACTTTGTAAGTATAACGCCTGTGATCCTGTGACAGAAAGCATCTTTTATAGGGGAGGGGTGGAGGGAATAGTACTTCTAGCGGGTCTATGCTAAAGGGGTGGAGGAGGGGGCAGGGGATATCACTTATACAGCTGTAGGTACTTTGTGCTAAATGAAACCGGCCCTCTTTATCTGTTAGTGCTCCTTCATGCCTTCACTCCACCCTCCCCTCCCTACAATCTACCTTGATAACAATACCTGTGATAGGAAGCTTTGCTCAGGATCAGGAGTGATTTCCAGTCGCGTGACCTTGTTAAAAAGCTCATAAGCCTGCAGTACATCAGGGACCCCACATTTGATGAAGAACTCCACTACGTTTGTACAATCCCTGTACAGGAACTCCAAGGCATGCGGATGGAATGGTTCCACGGACTGACTCACGTCTATAAACCACACCTTGTTTTCATGCCAGAGCATGTTGTACTCGCTCAGATCTGCGTGGATTAGCTTACACTTTTGATACATTGTGCACATTATCTAAAAATAGAAGACTCGTGCGATTAGAGTGCTTCTGTCGGCAATTATCATAACTCTGTGTAATACATGTATCACACATCTAAAGAAATTCAAGGTTAGTTTCTAACGAAATCGTGGTCGCCTGTCGGTGGGGGCCTGGAGGGGGATGGGGGGGGGGGGGGTGAAATAGAAAAATTTGGTTTTGACAACTGAGGGGATAGAGTAAGTCGGCCACCATGTACAGGTTGAGAAGCCGACGTTTCGAGTACTAACTCTTAGTATGGTTTCCATTTGTCGGAGCTGCCGGGCTGGCCAGACCAGTCCAGTTGTATAGAGAATTCCACAATTAAATAGGACTATCAAACCAGATCAGTCTGTATATTGGGGAAATTTTGAGAAACGACCAAATTTTGTTTCAAATAGTGAGCTTAAGCCACGACGACGGCAACGACATCGAAAACGTCACCCAAAAAGTGAATTCGCGCTGAATCAAACTTCATGGCTCTTATTAGAACTCTTTTAAATTGCCACATGTTGGCGACTAAGTTCACAAAAAGAAAACGAAAATCGTTGTCTTAAGTTCACATCCTCCACAAACGTGAAATTAGGCAGAAATGTACAAAAAAGCGTGACGCGCGCGCAAAGTTGTAGTTTTGCCAGCCTAAGGGCCTGTTAACATGGAGGTGGGGGGAGCCCAGGTAGGCGAGGTAACCCGCTTAGGTGGGGTAACCCGCCTGCCCAAATAATCTCTCATTTTAATTTGATCACGTTTACATTATAGGTGGGGTGACCCTCCGCATGTTACCTCACGTATCCGCGGTCCTTACCTTCAAGTAAACAGGCCCTAAACCTATTGCTTTTTTGCCGTTCCCGTTGCCATCGCCGTTATCGTTGCTTAACTCCCTAATGATCAGTCCCGCCGGCCGGTTCTGACTTAAGGTAAGCGCCCGTGGTCAGAGCGAATCTGATACGAGACAGAAATGCACGCAACACCGCTCGAAAAGTTGATATTCCAGATGTCACTCGATGCTAGTCTGAAACATCATCCGTCTCCTGACCCCACCCGCCAACGGGCTGCAAAGCGAGAGAGACTTGCCGCCCGTTAGGGGTGGGGCGAGGAGCCGGATGACATTTCAGATTAACTGCCTCGGAACCTGCCGCATTGGGGCATAGAGACCGTGGCCATGATATAGGGATTATTATGATAACTGTATATTCTACCATTTGAGGCCGTAACCTGACCGAGTGGAGGCCATTACATGTGAAAGTTTCAGTAACGGTAAATCTTGCCTTTAACAGACTAGTGCAGTTCACGGCCAACAGTAAAGGGGGCACTTACGTTCGCCGTTCACCATAAAAGCGTTTTCCAACGTTATTATTAATAATGTTCTGAACTCTTTGTTTGTTGTCTTGCAAATTTTCAGAAAAAACACCCTCTTGGAAATCTTTGTCTAGAAACAGCCGAGGAGACCACTGACGTTCTACAAGTACATCTATCCTAGCCTACAATACATCTTACCTCGACACATTGCTCATAAGCCTTTTGCAACTGTCGCGAGGAAAGAACAGCGTCTTTCAGTTTAGGGGCGGGTTTTTGATCCTTGCCAATAAAACTCATGACCAGGATATGTTTCTTTAGCAGTGCAACAGTAGGGCAAGGGATACCTGCTTTACGCATCCTGCAACAAAGTTTAGAAATGAAAGTTAACAGGAGGTTTACCCAACAACGACAGTGACAGGAACGAGAACGTCAGGTTATCAAACAAAACTACGACTCTGGACGTTAAACAACCGTTTGGTACATTCATTTATTCATGATTTCAAAAAACATGAACAAACAACAGTGAAGTTTTCTATTCTCTTTGAGTACTTGGTTCTGAGACCCGTTTCTCAAAAGTCCCGATAACGCTTGGGGCCGGAACTAAATTTTAAATCACGAAATAAAAGAAAAAAGAAAAATTCAGTCCACGAGTAGTTTACGGTCATTTCGCCAAGGAGTCGTTTCGCTTCGTGTTAGGGCGTTTCGCTTCGTGTTAGGGCGTTTCGCTCACGTGTCAGGTCATTTCGCTTACGTGTTGTTATTCGATTACTCGATTTTTACCTTCGTTGAGACGAAGTTACGTTGATAAAACAACGTGATATGGTCTCTGCGGGCTGAGTGAGATCATGATCTGAAATACTCTCCGCAGTAAACTCAAACGCTTTCAGGTTCTTAATGGGAGCCGTGGGGAAACTGCCAAGGAGTATTTCAAAGAGACGAAAGATATCAGATATCACCGAGAATTCGAAGGAAAACAAGTTTCTTCTGATTCTAAAAGTATTTTTGCGAAAAGAATTTGTTTTTCATATAGCTGATGTTGGATAACTGTTCTTAGTCAATAGAAATCTACACAATACAAGGCGGACTGACGAAAGAGATAACAAACCTGCTAAGGTTACACATCTCCTTCTCTGCCCACAGCTTGATTATCTTCCTTGGATTCTGTTTGCTGAAGCGGTCTCTAAAGCGATGGTCGTCTTTGATATAACGATCTCTTGTCTTGAATTCATTCAGCGTTGTCTTGAACACTTTTACTGCGCATTCTTCTGGCATTGGTTCTTCTTCTCGCCTATTTATGTTGAACAGGAAAAAAGAAATGACAAGTGTCTCTACTAAATTCAATTGCCTCCATCCTGGAGTACTTCAAAGGGATTATAAAACTGTACCTTGGGTTTGTAAATAGCGATACTTAAGACAAGATATGTCTATTACTTTTGGAGTCTCACACCGAGCCACAGCATCAACTTCATCGAACTTACCTCAAATTACTTGGAATAAGTAAACTGGCCGGGAGTTTCAAGTCGGGTAGTTAGGGAAAGGGGGGGGGGCTGGGTGCATATTGTTCATCCCCACCTTCATAAAGCAGTTAGAAGGTTTAAAAGGCTAACTAATTCTGAAGCTTCGCTTACGGCTTTCCTGAGATGGCAACAGTTAGTGAAAACGTGTCCAAATAGAGCTGCAATATTGGACAAAATAAATGAGAAATTTCCCAAATTTCGTTAAATAGACTATTGAATCATTGATAATGCAATTATACAACTCTGATTGGCTTGGCCATCCTGGAATGTAAGCCATTATACCAAGCCCTCCAAATAAATTCGGGAAGAATTCTCGATATTTTGTGGCTATCTACCATCTCATATCCAACGCGCACTCATGGAATAATTGTTAATTATCTTGCGTTAGTGATGGATCTATTTTACCAACCTTCCTCCATTCGCATGGAATACGCAGGCCTCCTTTCCAGTACTGACGCAGCCATTTACAGCTTCAAGAACTTCGCCATTCACCAGCTTGTACAACATCAGCCTCGTTTTCGGGTCCAGCACTTGTTCCTAAAAAAAACATTGCAGCAGAAACAATCAAGACAAGAAGAAAATTTGTAAAATGTTCAAAAGCAAATCAGACCGAATAAAACTCCTGCTAAAGAGGCTTTCACTTTTGTTTTTGTTTTCTAGACCATGTTATCGAGCCAACTTTAAAAGATTCAAGTATTAGACTGTGTAGCAACCGATTCTATGCAAGTTGTTTCCGAAAGTTGGAACGGAGAGATCCAACTAGTCTTCAACGCAGCCGTTTTTTTCTCGTCACGCAATGCTCCTGGAAGGGAGAGAAGAAGCATTGCGTGACAGGACAAAAAAGGCTGCGTGAAAGACTGTAAGGTTAAAAGATTCAAGTATTAGCCTGTGCAGCAAGCGTTTCTGCGCATTCTTATCATGCAACACTCCTGGGTTGGAGAGCATTGCGTGACAAGAAGCATTGCATGACAGGACAAAAAGGCTGCGTGTAAGACTAAGACGGATCTAACGTTGTTTATCCATTTCCTCAAATCGAGTCCACAAATCACCAAGGGTAGCCTGTGAATGCACACCCATTCCTGGTTCTCGCTTTTTTCCATGACCGAAATAACGTCTGCGTTCGCAAGCTACATCAAGGAAGCTTTTTTGCATGGTAGACTCCTTCGTAGAGTTAAAACCATCTCCTTACATGTGTTGCATGTTCCTTCTTCTCATGAAGGCGAGCACTTTGCCTTTCCTCGCGGTAAGAGTGCTGTTTTAACGTATTGAACACACTGTTAGAAAGCTTGAGGTCAAGCTCTTCACTTCCCACATTTCCTGCCGCAAAACTTGGTGGAAACTGTAATTAAATAAGACCATAGCAAGATCAATAAAAAAAAATATAATGTTTACTCTTTAACACCATTTATTTGAAAGCAAGCTTAAAGCCTGGGGTACATGTACATGTAGCCCCCTACGCTGATATTCTTATGGCTTCATCATGCGTTCCTGCCCCACAAATGGGGCCTTACAAACGTCAGTGAGGGTGCAAAGAAAGTCAGTTTTACAGGCTGCCATTCGGGCAAGCTGTAGCTAGCATGTACTAGCCCACAAGTCATTTCAACTAGCCCCAAAACCCTTATTGATTAGCAGGATTGATTACAATCCTTCTGTAATTTGAATTTTCCCAAAAACAGCACTTGCCCTTCGGGCAAGTTAAGAACAAAAATCACTAGCCCGAAAGCAAAATCCACTAGCCCCGGGCCATCCGGACACAACTTTCTTTGCACGCTGTGTCTGCCAGGTGTGGGAGGCTAACCCTGGGGTACAAACAAAGATTTGTACAGGGGATACTTTACCCCAGGGTCTAAATCCTTAACCTTTGAAGGGTGGTTATGTGTGATATAAATACAGTGGAACCTCCTTTTAAGGAACCTCTATATATAACACAGTCCTCGGTATAACAACTGACATTCGTCAACAGGTAGTAGTAAAACATATGGAAAAATTTTGCATCTGGATCAGAAGGCTGTGAAGTGTACAACCTGTAAATGGCTTTGTGGTAATTTTGCGCTCTTAATAGCCAGACAGTGACCAGAAAAGGGCTCTGGTAGCTTTAGAACACGTTTTAAGGCAAATTCCCAGAAGTAATTGGTTAATACTTGAGTGTAAAACTTAATGAGGGGGACATGAGTGGTGAGGTGAATAACTTTTCATTTCCCCCTCTATGAAGTGGTGGAGGCGAGGGTTTCTAGAGAGGAGAGCTTAATAGGAGATATATAATACAATATAAACCAATGTCTTAAAAGAAGGCATCATGATAAAAGATGATTTTGGTGTTTTTTAGTATTTTGGTATTCTGGAGAATAAAGTGTAAGCAGAGTTAAAAGACTAACAGCAATATCCCTACACATACTTTTTCCATGATCTTAACATTGCGACGCCCACACACTGTTGAGTCATGTTTGGTGATAATCTCTTTTTTCTTGCCAGGTGGTTGATTAGGTGGAGGTTTAGGTGGTGTTGGGTGGTCTGCAGGGTTATCAAAGACAGAGGACCATGCAGTTAAAATTGTTGCAAACTGTAAGTATCCAACCACACCTCCACTATAAACCCAACATAATAAACACTTACTTTTTCCTTATGGGGAAATGTTAAGGGAGGGGTTGGCAGTTGCGCAGGCAGATTGCCAGAATCATACCGACTATTTGTACTTAGGTATACAGGGTTCAAAATGAATAACAGCCATATGTGGTCTTTTTAACCACGCAGTCAAGTGCATCGTTTTCAAGTAAATAACTGGAAAAATAAATTTATTCACATCAATTCTGCAAATTACAATAGAACAGTCAAATCATATTTTAATCATTTTCAGTTAAAAATGTGGAGAATACAGATGAGATGCTGTCTGACATTTTCATTCAGCGGCTTTGTGAATGTCACTTAGTGGTACATGTAATACAATAATTGTATTACATGTACCACTAGCTATAGTTTTCATAAGCCATGAGACACAACAGAGTTAAAAGTTGTTTGGCCGGTCAACATGACCATACTTGATGATGAGTAAGCAAAAAACTTCAACCTATAACATTAAGAGTTAAGCATGGTGGTTACATGAGCAACACTACTGGCAAGGGGTTGAAGAGTCAAAATACAAGTAGAGTCTATAGTAAGTAACCTTAGAGATTAATGAGTAAAGGGTTTGATTGGGAACATTAGGAAGATTTAATAACAAAAACAGACAACAGTGAGCACACAGGCTGGGATTCACACCGGTTTCCACTGTTTTACTGAAATTAGTCACATTTTTAATAATAAATATATATTTAACAATCAAAAACACTTTTCAAGTTTAAATCTGGCCAATACATTCCTGTTTGAATGACTTGGAAACCCAGGAAAAGGAACTTTAAGGAGTAAAAATGTAAAAAATGTCCTGGGGGAGCCCACCCCTGGACCCCACTAGAAGGCGCTCATTTAGGAAATCAGTAAGTATCTATCCTAGATCTGCACCTGGGCACAGATCTAACAACTACCATAATTATTATTGTTCACAGATCAGAGCGGCAAAATAGGCTTTGGAAGTTGAGCTCTCTATAAGAATGACACAAACTATCAGTCTGAGATGAACAGACACTTTTTCTGAGTATCAGTAGTGAGCTAACAATAACATCATACAACAATAATAAGTTACTTTACCCAGATCATCCTCATCCCACTCGTCTGAATCTGAAGAACTTGATGAATCTTCTTTTAGCATTGGATGGACATTGCGAAAATGATCAAATGACACAGATACTGAAAGGAGTAAAAATACAAAGCAGAGAATAAATGGCTAGCTACAATATTTAGGGTTAGGCACATTGTTTTGGCCATTCAACTGTTGTTTGTTGTTTCCTTAAACGTGGCTAAATGTAAATTCAATTTAGGCTAGGTTAAACACAAGACAATGCTTGCATGCAGTCTCCATAACTAATTGTATATGGAGCAGTCTTGGGTATTTGCAGGGCTCTAGTTTACAGTGTGAATGTTTTAAAATCACTTATACTACCACATGAGAAATTTCTACAATTTGATTGGCTTGGAGCAGTGGTATTTCAGCTTAATTTGAAATACCTACATGTGAAAATTACAAACCTTTTGTGGGTAGTAGTAGTATAAACAAATAATAGCATGATTTGTACGTGATATTTGGCATAAATACCACTTGCGATATTTCAAAATTGTATCAAATTTCACTCGCCTAACGGCTCGTGAAAATATGTTTAACAATTTTGAAATATTACTCATGGTATTTAAGCCAAATATCACTACCAATCATGCTATTACCTATACTAATATCACAAAATTTAATACTCGCGAAAATTAGTAAGAATAAGGTACTCTAACTATATTATTTTTTCTTTTTGCTATCACAAAAATAATACAGAAATGTGATACCAAGTGGCAACAACATGCAGGAAACCTTTCTAACATGTACATACCTTTGCTTTCTCCATTGTATCTCTTTTCCATCGAGTCAATTGAACGATCATTCTCTTTATCATATTCAAGCTGAAGCATTTGGGCCAAGAGAAAATCATTTTCAGTGTCTGGACTAGAGCTTCCTGGAAAACAAAACCACGCAAGTAAACCTAGATATTTTTTTAAAAAAATTAAACTGACCCCTCAATTCATCCTAACTTTTTAGAAATGACCCACATAAATTTTATATACATGTATTGTGAAAGTCACCACCTTTACCTAATTGCAGTGGAAACGGGGAATATTCCAGCTACAAATCATGTCAAATTTTGGTTTATTATTTACCACTGAACTACAGTAGAACCTTGAAACTCGGATAACTCTAACTCCCGGCTAACTCGAACTGAATCTCCTTTCCCTTGAACTGAAATTTACCTGGATAACTTGAATTCCCTGCTAACTCATACTGTTTTCCGTTTCCCTTCAGAGTTTGAGTTTCCAGGTTTCTACTGTACAGTCAATTTGAATTCACAATAGTGACACTGCTTTGTACTACTTTCATGAAATTTATTAAAACGACCCCCACATGAAATGTCAAGATTAACGTCTATCAAGATTTTGAAAATGATCCCTCAGCAACATGGTTCTTCTTCCCCTCACAGGCAATAAAATGACCAGCCTCTTAATACAGACACTAAAGGTACACACCATGGTGTCCGTATTACCCTGGTGACCATGATTAAGCAGGCTGTGAAGAAAAAAAACCTCACAGTCACATGTTTTCCCGATTCAAAGATACCAAGGAGCAATGACTGAAGTAAAAAGCCAACGAAACGGATCGTCCCAAAAAAGTCACACTAGACTGTTACTTAAACAATCAATATTATTACATGTATAGTACCTTTAAATATTGACTCAGGAGAATCAATCGTGCCTCCTTGTAAGTGATAACCCGCAAGATAATCTTCTTTAGCCTGTAATTCTTTAGCCACTTCTTCATCCATAACAGCAGAAAACGAGCAAGGTACAACATTTGGAGTCTTCCCCCATGGACTTTTAGTTGGTGTGTTACCAACAGAACTATTTACAACGATACTTTCCGAAACTTCCATAATTTAAAATAATTTCTTTTTTTTACAATTCTGTACAAATATAAACTTATTTTCTAGATTCTAAATAGGTAAATTAAAACTTTCGATTCGATGCGTACGAAGGAATGTTGTGTTCAGCCGAAACGAGCGAGGAAATATGGCGAGATTTTCGTTTCTTCTTTCGACAATAAAAATTAGAATTCTTCACGTGCCTATGTAAGAAATCAGACCTGTAAGAACGTGTTTCGTTCCGTGGAAAGACAGTTTCAGATGATGAAAATAATCGCCTTATAAATTCTGAAAATAGTAAATTTCTGGTTGTGGTGCAATTATCGCGCATGCACAAATTAACTGTGTTCACTGACCACGTGCACAGGCTACCCAGCATTTATTGCATTTGGTGCCATTTTGTCTGAATTCACTAATCCAGATAAATATTCCCGGTTTGATGGCCAGGTTTGAAAACAATTGCTGAGCTTGACACTGTGACAGTGTCAGGTCGCAGCTTTAAATTCTTTTCCCCGTGCTTGATTTTGGCATGGGTGCAAGCCATCTTGATCAGTGTCGGAGTGAAGCTGGAAGCATTGTCACTGGTTAAGTGGTTATCAGTGAATGACAGGTGTCAGTTATAAGCAGGGCGGATAACGGTTGGGCGGTGAAACGCGGGCGTCCGAGCAAAAAGGTGTGATGCAGTGGACTGGGACTCTGCTTAGAAATGTCGCTCGTTTTCGACTTCGGTCAGGGCTTGCGATGTGGTTTTTTCTTTTATACACTGCCGCTGTCACTGAATTATGGCGGCTTGATTTGTTTTCTTGCACTTCTTCCTCCTTCCTTTGTGCTGGTACGCTGTCTCCGAGAGACAAATGTAGCAATTTTTTGCGGGAGGTTTAGTTGGAGTAGAAAAACATCTCTTTCAGAGGGTTTCTCTTATTACTTCCATGACTCTACTACATTTGTACTGAATTATATTTTCGTTCTACTCCTCGCCAATGTCGATGTTATTCCAAACCAAAAACAACTAAGTGCTGTCTAAAACACGAAGGAAATCTCATCCATGGCAAAACTAAAAGACAGCAGACCGTGTTTCATATCTAGATGACGTGTATTTTATAAATGCGTGCAGCTCGTGCAAGGTGAAATGATGCTAATTTCAATCACCATCATCCTTCTTTTTAATTTTGAAAAAAAAAAAAGAGACATCTCATACGTCTTTCTGTTTCTTCGAAACTTCAAAATTAGTTTCCCCTCAGTTTTTACTCTTTACCTCGTTTTGTTTTCGAGAGAAAAACGGAGAAAAAACCTTACAACTAACCTCAATAAATTTTGTTTACATGCGGTTGCCGGATTTGCGACGCATTGCGCGAATCGCCACGGCGCGTTGCACCCGAGAAGCTTAGTTTGAAGCTGTACAACGCCACTATATCAAAATATATCAATCTAATTTTTTGTTATGTTATATAAAATTTGTCCTCCTTTAACATATGTAAAAATTGAAGTTAAGAAGTGTTAAGCTTTTGCAAACGAAAAGGCAAAAGACGATTCGGTGATATTTAGTGGAAGGAGGAGGTCTTCAACACTTTTAAATTAAACTCAAATTTTATTTTGGCATTATACGACCAACAAGTTTGTTTTATACGCATACAGACACAAACACATGAAACTGTTTATTGATATTGTTATGAAACGAATTTATCTATTTGACATTGTAGCCTGAAATTACAGAAAGAAAAAAGGATTTCCGGTTTGCAAAAAGGAAAATTTCGCCGGCCTTCAAGCCCACCGGAAGCGCGTAAAGAGCGCTCGTGCCAGTCCTACTCCGCAACACACATTGAATAAAGAGCGGAGCGCTCGTTTCACCGCCCAGCATAAGAGAAGCCGGGCCAGGCTCTTGTGCATTTAAAATGCTTTCTTTGTTTCCTCGCTAAAATGCTTTACCTTAATGCTCCATTTTTTCGAATAACATGCTCACCTTAAAAAAATTCGCGATGAGATGATGATAAGTATAAGCCGTTAAAACAACCAGAATGTATGCTAATGAATTTAATACACCAAAAGACAATTGTCTAAACAGTGGCATTTGAATTTATCTTTATTTTGACTTTTGTGAGTTTATTTTCTATTTCCAATTTCTCTGAAAAAAAAAATTCCGGGAAATTGCACCAAAATTCTCGAAAAAAATGCTGGCATGCTGTACAAAAGTCTAAGAAGAGGAAAGCTGTTCAGGCTTACTTTATTATTTAGTTAGGGGGTGGTTAGTATGGTGGCATTTTTACTTTTAATGGCTTTACTTCGGTCTGTAGCTCAAAAAGCACCAGAAGTTTAATTATTTGTACAATTTATATTATAGCAAACAAAAATAACCCCAAGACTGAAGTCTCTAAAAACCTTTCTGGAGTGAAAAACGTCACCCACGAAACCAGACAGTTATTAAAATTACCCACTCGGAACCCGCTCAGTTTAGACTTAAAGGAAAAGAAAACTGAACACTTTTGTTTTACATGTAGGACTTCTTTCAGGTTAAAGTATTTGCTCCACGCTTAAAATTGCGCTTGCTGAGCTTCTCTTCTTGCATCTAGTTTTCAGGGGCACCCAACGAGGATATAGTTCAAAACCACTTAACATAGCATTGTTGAACGTATTTTAGTATTCAAACGGTAGATATAGGCATATTTTTATCCCCTAAAAACTTTCCATCTGTTCGGATTTCCTAGCTGAAAGTCTAGTGATCCGAAAATTATAGGTATAAAAACTTACCTTCTCGAAAATTTCAGCCAGGAAAAGGCTCCCGAAAATTCTAGGTGGCCTTTTTTAAGGTCAAAATCCGTTAAAAACGGGTAATTATACCATTTTGTAGATGTTCGAAAATCCTAGGAGAGGCAGGCAAGCAAGAAATTTTACAACAAATGCTCCGAAAATTCTAGATCTCAAATCGTCTTCCGAAAAGATATTTCCCCGAAAATTGTCGTTGGGTGCCCCTGAGTTTTAAAGTACCAGAAGTTGCTACATTTTCAGGAGCCATTTTATCCATTTGGCTGGTGGGCAGCGTTTTCGGATTTCTTATAGTTTCTCGCTTTTGATCTTGGCTAAAAGCTTAAAAGCGAGGTAAAACTTTTTACTCCGCTGATTCCCCGTGTAGACCATTTCAATTTTAACAGGATGACATAGAATCCGCTGCATCGTTCATTGAAGCTCAAGAGGTGTTAACGGTTGACATCTGTCAATCAGTAGGATTTTAAATGGCTTCCCAAAAGCTTGAAAACGCTATTTTATATTTTTAAAAAGGTACCTTTTTCGCACTTTTAACAACATCACTTCCAACTGCAAAAAAGGTACCATTTTGACGCTTTTGAGAACATCACTTCCAACTGCAAAAAACGGTACCTTTTTGCGCCTTTAATGAGATCGCTTGAAAGTGACAAAAAGATACGGGAACCTCCTTCGCGCTTTAAATCATGGTTTGGTAAAGTAAGAAATGGATGAAGAGCGGACAATATTGACGTCAAAATATGATTCACTCGATAGATGAAAATACCTGACGTCTTTTTCCAAAAAAGGTACCTTTTCTTAACTTTTAACCTAAACGACAAGCATAGACAAAAAAAGGTAACAAGTTTGCATTTTGTTCTTCAGAAAATGAATGCAGAAACTTAGTTTTTCTGCTGGTTTTAACCAGCAGAGTTGAACCTTTTGTTAAAAAGTACAATTGCCGGAATCTTTCACTGATTTATGTGCTCTAAACTTAACTGAATTGTGGAATACAAGTTTATTGTTTGATTTAAATTATAAATATATTAATGGGAGTCTCGCTTTTAGCCCTGGCTAAATCTATATATTACTTAGCGCCCAGGCTAGGAGATACGAAGAAGATTCGCTAATGCATCTGCCTCGTACCCAGACGTCTCTCTCTCCATGAAAATGTGCGCGCAAAGGGAGGCGGGAAGGACACTACCCTTCCCATGGTCGCTTGCGGTCGCAGGTCATCACCAGTCACACGCGTTTCGCGCTCGCCTCTACGAAGAGAAAAACGAAGCGCCTGAGGAGGAGGCTGCTAATGCATGGTTCAATTTGACCTGTTACCATCCCTCAGGGCAACCCCCGGGACAAGTGCCAATATTTCGTTTGAATTTCCGTAAACGTCCGTTTACAGGCGAGGATCACACCGGTTTCCACTGTTTTACGGAAATCGGTTAGAGTTTTCATAATAAATATATTAGGGCCATTTATACGAGGAAAAATAAGACGCGTCTTAAATAAGACGCGAACTGTACCATTTATACAAGCATGTCTTATCTAATAAGACGCGTCTTAGCTAAGCCGCGTCTTATTTTAGACGAAATGTGCCGTTTAGACGGAAAGTTCGCGTCTTATGTAAGACGCGTCTTATTTTTCCTCGTATTAATGGCCCTATTGTTAAGATAAAAAAACTCTCCAAATTGAAATCGAGAAATGAAATAAGGCTGCCGATTTGCAAGGCGTTATCCGAGAACAAGTGAATAGAATTGGCCAGCAATACCCTGTCCGATTCAGAAATCTAGGAGATTTCCTGAGGGACATGCCCGCTAAAACCTTAGGCCTTCAGCGCTGGTTCAGGCCGAATCGGTCAGTATTTATCCTAGATCCGCGCCTGGTTTATAGCGAAGCCCTCATCTTATATTATACAACTTCGTAATAGGTTTTAGGAGGGCTTCTAAACGGGAGGACTTTTTTTTGGGGGGGGGGCCTTATGACCGGACTAAAAGATTCGGTTCAAAACAAGATACATAACAATGCTTATCAAAATACTTCTTGAATTTACTCGCTTTTATAAGCTTCAAAAAGTTGTTACAAATCGAATTCATTTCAATGCGAGGTAGATGGGGGTTTATTTCTTGGTGGGGGGATGGGGAGGGGGGGAGCAAAAACCGGATGTATTTTATTTGTTTACAGGTAGATGGACCTATAACTGAAGGGGGTGGGGAGGGGCCCATAAGCGGAAGTTTAAGAAGGTACTCAAATGTAACGAGACTACCCCACTGAGAACTTGAGATCACGTGACCTCGCAGATGAAGTTCGGCTGATTCAAACGAAATGTTCGCAATAACTTTTAAACTTAACGCCTCTGTGTGGGACCATATTACTCGTCTAACTGCCATACTAGTTTGCATTGCCTCCAAGCCTTTCGTGATCGCGTGTCTCAGGGTAAACTAAACTTAATTTCAACCCGTCAATTTTGACTGACATGTAGTCAGCAATTATAGTTAACATAATGAAAACCCCCTTTACTTCAGTTTCAAGCTCAAAAAAGTTTCGAAACATTATATTGTGCACTTATATGTAAAAATAAGCGGGATGCAAAACTCTCCATGCACCTTCGATTGACTGTTTTTACATGTACGCTTTATACTGCGAGAAAGCTCATGAAAATAGAACGGTGCCTGCTTTTTCAATGTTCAGGTCTAACCCGTCGACCACCAGCTAATGTAAAAGCTAAAAGACAGGCCTGCTTTTTTGCACGATCAAATATACTTCTCCATTACGAAGTCATTTTGTTAATGGGTTAATGGTTTTAAAGCAACTGAACTGAGTTTAATTAAGTATTGATAATTTTAAATGGAAAGCCGCGGAGAAACACGCGACCACATAAAACAATAATCCTTAATGCGTTGCTCAGTTTTCTGTAGGTTTGTATTCAGTCACCAGTCGAGCGTCCGACAGCCGACGCGACGAGCTTTTAAACCAAGAGCAGAGTGAGCGGCAGGACAGAAAAAATGCCTCACTCTATTTCTTTTATAAACTGGGATTTTTATCGTACTCAGAAAATGGGCGATTCCAACAATGCGCTGTTTCCTGGGTAGGATTTATTTCCAAAATGAATTAAACGTTTATCTCTGTTAACAGGACGAAAATTAATTTTTCCACCAGAAAACCCTAGATTCTGCCCCGAATTCTTGTAAAACTTTTTCCAGTCGAATTTTATTATTATGATGATGATTTACTATGTTAATGAAATAGACCATTAATTTTTTTCGATATTTTAAAATTCATACTAGACTCCGAGGTAAGGGGAAATAAAACAAAAGAAATATATTATTCATTCATCGTCACATCTGCGAAGCTAGCAATTGCGCAATAGCATGTATGGCGGTCAGACCCATTCTCGACCCCAGTGCTTACGGGTTTGGGAATGCGCGCCTAAGCTCTGGGAAACTCTGCGCCGGCGTAGCCAAAATCTGGCTACTTGGGCCTCACAGCGCATGCTCTTTGATCCAACCAAGACTTTTTGCTTCTTTTCTATCTACTTCACCGCGAAAGTCTTGTGCTGCTTCGGTATTAGAACTAAAGGAATTCAGTTAACGGATCAAGCCCTTGAAGAATTTTCAGGTATCCAAGGCTCTTGTGGTAGCTGCTGAGAAAATACTGTTAATTCAACATAGGGAAAAACCCGCTCACACGCCAGACACGCCACACGTGCAACCGCTCTCGTGCAAACTTGAATGGACCAATCAGAAACACTTTTATTGATTTTTGCTGAAACCAATCACAGACAATCTTGCTCCAGGGTTTCCTAGAGCTCTTGATCTCTCTCCTCTACATGCGCAGAAGAACTCTGAGTCGAGATTGGGTCAGACCCAACCTTAAAAAAGCCCTGAGGACTGGACAAGATTGGGTCTTACCGCAAGTGTTTTTCGCCCATTTATGCTATATTCTCACAATACCGGATGGCTATTGCGCGGGAATTAAACCATACCGGATAGGGCTTCTGTTCCCCCCGCACGCATAAGAACGGTGATTTCGGCGCGATTTCTGTAACAGAACGAAGCTGCTCCGCGCCGAACCCGCTACCAAAGGGTGTCACACAACCCATTCGATATGTGACGCTCTACTATCGAAAGTGAATAAGTAGGAGCGAGAACCGTAATCCACCGATAATCGGCTCCTAGGCTACAACCTCGACCTGTTGAGACTTGCAAAAATGCCTGTTTTTTCCGTGTCATCTAAGCAAAGATGGAGACTCTAGCAAAATGAACGACCGTTCCCTCTCCCCCACCCCTTTCCTCTTTCAATATTGTGCAGTGTAACACCAGAATTATGCAGTCACGTTGGTTTGAGACCAATGCAAAACAACATTGAATGGGGGGTGGGGAGGGGAGCCTTGCTTTTTTCTGTTTGGAGTAGATGGTAGGCATAAAAGTTAAAACTTATAGATGGAACTGTCTTAACAGTTTTGTACGAGGTTATTTAGCAACTCAGTAGAAACAAGCGAATTTTAGTGTTAATTTTTTATTTATTTATCAGGAGCCAAAATCGGGGTAGGAGAGCTTAACTGTATACCTTTTCCTTTACTGGGATTGATTCCATTGAAATAGCCAAATAAAATGTGCTATTTTTGGTACAAATGGTGCCATCTGGCGTGCCATCTCGCGTGACACGCGCGCGGCATTTTTTGCGAGGGCGCAGCACAAAAGATAAGAGCAAACCAATTTGCGTCTGAAATTGCCTCCGTAGGAGATAAATAAATTCCATTTTTGTCATCTGCTGGCGCATTACAGCTCCGCGAGGTTTTTTGCGATAAACGTAGGCCTGTTCAAAGGCTATAGTAATGTTTGCCTATCAAGATATGAAGTTCTTGGAAAGTTCAGAGAGCAGTCAAATAAAGTCCCAAAACGATCGCACATCTCCTGAAATTCCACACGCGACAGCTGCGCAATTTCGCGGGTACCCGCGCGAGTTTGTGACTTTGAGGGTGGCGCAGTTTGTTCTAAAAATAGCACATTTGGCTACAGTAGAACCTCGGTAACTCGAACTCTAAGGGGAAATGAAAAACAGTTCGAGTGTAGCGAAGGGTTCGAGTTATCGGGGTCGATGGCAAAATTCAATTTTCAATGTTAAACATTGATAGTAACAGATTTTTTAGCACTTCCGACAGTGTATAGTGCGGCAGTGCAAGTTAAACTTATTTTTTTCAGAAACGGTAACATGATTAGGCATTTTTTTTTATGATAAAACGTGATCTGTTCTTTGCACCAATTAAAATCAAACTGCTGTAAGTGTTAACCAGTGTTAGATTGTAGTACTTTTACTAATTATCCAACAAGAAAAGCTAATGAAATGGCATTCGAGTAGAGTTACAAGTTCCAGAATTCGAGTCATCGGGGTAATTTTCAGTGACTTTTTGATCAAGGGAAAGGAAATTTAGTTCGAGGTAGAGGGGAGTTCGAGTTTAGTCCGAGTTCGAGGTATCGGGGTTCTACCGTATTTCGATGGAACCACGCGAACCCCACGCTTGCGGCCTCCTAACTCCGCGAATATGGCTCTTATGATTTATGTATAACTTTTAAGCTTAAAAGCTTTTAAAGTGGTTTCAGATGACTATTATATTTTTAAAATGTTCACATCAGGTAAAGTGTTTTTTTTAGTTATCTTTTAATAGACAAGGCCAAATATTAGTCAAATATTTTCCACTTTGTGAGAGTCATTTTTAGTTTACTTCCTCATTTTCGACAGAAATACAGGTTATTTCAAAGGGGCAATTTTCTTTCTTGCCATGCCCCAGCTACTTTAAAAATTTAAATTGATCACCACGTAGTTATATTGAATTAACATATCGGCCTCAAGCGATCAAATCACTCAAAATATGATCCTTGTATAATATATAGCCGGTTTTCTGCTGTTTTCAAACCTACGTTCGCGCAAAGAAGAATCCCCTGAATTTTGATTGGAGTTGTGCCAATTAAGCATCTGAGTTTTCAGGTGCATCAATTAACAGTCATTTCATGATAGAGTTAAATGTTCCTTTTTGCCCATGGCCGGTTAGAGATACAACTCTTTACCCAACTATTTCTCAGGCTAATTCTTATTAAAGTCTGCCACGCGAAATTTGAGAAGGTATAGGCTGGGAAGATCAAGAATTGTAGATCGTCTATAGAATTTGAACGGCTGGTTCATCCATTTTGTCGTGGGTGGTATCTGCGTTTTAAATATATTACAATTCTGCACTAATTTAATAGGTTGGCTAAATATCAGCGTCCTCTTTAAGACAAAGAAGATGATATGAGAATTACTTTTAGCATAAGAAACGACATATTAAATTTTAGTCGAAAGAAAAAATGGAGTTCGAAGTTTTACTGCGAGATTGCATTTCCCCTATTTTTGCCAATTCATGAAGTAGTTCTTGCCATAGTTATCTCTGATGGAGTCCCAAACGCTTTCATCTGATAGTCTTTGTTTAATTTGGAGGCCTATTTTTCTATATTTTTTTGTATATTGGGCCGCGGGATTAAGTGGAAGTTAAGTAACGAAAGTTTTGTTTGTCTTGCACAGCGAGGTTGAGGCAAAATGTTCATCTTAGGCCAGGGAAAACCACTTTTAACAAGCCGTAATTTGGATGGTGATAAAACAGAAATCATATTACAATCTATACGTGGTGGCGAACTATCATAAACATCATCGCTAACGTTTTTTCATAATCGAAGATCTCGACGCTTATAATATCTTGATCTTACTGATATCAATAAAGCTCAATAATAACCGCACATAACCATTAACAGTTTATAGGCCATTATTGTCAATTTTATACATATGCTGGTGATGCTGTATGATAAGCTGTTATTGCACGCACTCTTTTCACTTATAAGCGAATAAAACACCCAGCAAGGCAACTGAACTTTTTGTACTTTCGGCTGTTTCGTGCTTCATTTCTTTCTAAGAACGAGAACTGCAGTACCGTCCAGAAATGATCATGATGTGGTTGTCTCCATAAGTCTTACTTCCTATCTAGGCTGCTAATAAGGCGCTAGTGCTTGCTAAAAGACAATTGAAAAGAACCTTCTTTTTGGAGATTCATTGCCTACGCCCGGCTTACGCTCCCTTTTCGCCTGTGGTTTTTAACTCGCCGATAACAACATTTCCGGGAACATTTCTCGCATAGTTACTTGAGATGGCTCACTAAAGACCTCACTCAAAACCAATACGTTATTTTGACACTTACACTTTAATACTGTGTAAGAAGTATCCATGCTACGTTTATGGCATGAAACAAATGATTAATCATTGATGAACATTTTAAGGTATATTTCGGGGCTCAGTTGGTAACTATAGTAACAGTATGGCTTGGTCAAACTTTATTCATTTAGGATTCCCCTTTTTCACCAAAGTTTAAAATAATTTCTTGGAGAGGTTAAAATCGGCCCTAAATTTTCGAAAGAGGGACGAATCAAGGCAATATTAGCCCTATTAACAAACGCTTATGATTTTTGTGGAATGCGACACTTGTACGCCCAAAAACACATTCGCAAGGAGTATTTCCTTATAAAGCAGAAACTTCAACTGTCTTGTAACTTTGTTACCTTTTAACCAGTGAACTGATATAAGACCAAAGGCATCAAATCGAGCGCCTCAAATCTGCTGATTAAACTCATCACCCCCCCCCCCCCCCCCCCAACCCCCGGGCCCATGCGCGGTTTATGCGCGCTCAAATGCACTGACCTTTGCCCGCGCCAGGCACGTGAAAATCACGCTCACTCACCTGACTCCATGATCCAAGTGATACCCGGAAGAGTTTAAGACCAGTTGCTAAGCAGCAAAATTTTCACAAAAACATACGCACATCAAAGAGCGCGTGAGGAAGCTCACGTTACTTAATATTGATTCGGTGAAAGCAGTACCGATACTAAAATGAGATATTTCCTAATCACAAGTACAATAATAGTACTGCTCTTGATCAAATTTCGCAAAATCGGAGACCATGTGATCGGCATGAGTGAAGTGATCGATCGGGAATTTATCTTGATTTCTTCAAATAAAAAGAAATGCTCGATTTCTTTTCCTGTGTTCTGTGCTTGTTTGTTTTTGTTTTGTTTCGTTGTTTGTTTTTGCTTTTTCCCCCACCTCTTTTGTCCAATATCCATGATCAAAAATTATAGTTTCATTTAGTACTGTGTACATCATTTTAGATCAAAATAGATACATTATTTTAGATTTTTCTGACTTATGCTAATATAAACTGAACTGTGAAATATGATGTGAATTGCACATTTTTTTTAGAAAAAAAACAATGCGCAAATTAGCCTCAAACAACAGGCATGAATTTTTTTTATAGCCAAGAAGAGGTTACTCGCGAGAATAATTATATCAAAACCGCTCAAATACAGACTAATTTTGCTTCACGATTCTTCCTGTAGGCGGTGGTATTCTCTAGTCTAAGACTAAATTGGGTCAAAATCAAAGGTTTTTCTACTTGAAAAACCAACTGATCGGTTTACATTACGCTCGATTCATAAAAAACACGTTGAACGGAGTCTGCATGAGTTATCCAAATTGGTCAGTTTGAAGATTCTGAAAAACCCAGTCCAACCACCCCTCCCACCCAACATTTGCCCAAAGTAAAAGTTAAACGTTGAGTTAGGTGGAGAGGTTTCTGGGTCGGTCGGTAGGACAAGATATATTGATTATCCGAGGGTCAGTGTTCAATGCACTAAACGGAAGAGAATAAATCTGAGCTAATGATCTTTTATTCGGTTGAAAAAACGTTTTCTCTTTTATCGTAAGTAGGGAGTCAATTTTTATTTTTGATCAATTCTAATGAAGCCTGCTTTCTCCGTTGAGTTGAAAATTATGCCCCTAGGGGGAAAGGGGTACACCCTTATTCTATGTCGGGCTTTAAAGAGTATGTCATTGGGTGTGTAAGTCCGTAAGTAAGTTAGAAATTATTGACTCACTTATAGACTTCACAAACCGCCCTGGCACCTGGCTTAATTTTGATGCTCGAAAAGCAACTCCACATACTCTCTTTAGGGACCGGTCATTATTTATCGCCGGGGGGGGGGGGGGGGATTTGGGGCTAAACAAGGTGAAATTTAGCCGATTCCCCCTTTTGAATGTTACTTCATTGAAGTGATCCCCCCTAATAACCTTTGATGACTTTGGCGATCCCCCCCACCCATATCTTCATTTTCCAAGCAAATTTGACTGGTCCCCCCTCTGAATCCTTCCAAAGTTTTCAGTGATCTCGCCTTTTGGGTTCTGTTGCGACTGATCCCCCATTTTGTTCTCCTAAAAATCAAGTGATCCCCCCTAAAATCCTCCCCCCGTCCCCGCTCCCAAGGCGATAAATAATGACCGGTCTCTTATCAATTTCGTTGACAATATTACAAACAACATATCAACATCAGCGCATGTCCTCATAGGGGACTATTTTGGAAGGCGCCGCTTTCTGGCGTTTTTTATTAATTAGGAATTGGGAAGTGTGCTTTAAATAGAATAAAGACCTTCTATTGACTTAAATTGGGAATGCGGAGCTGCAACGGTTTCGTCTGAAATAAGCCACAGAAGAAGTTTGTATCAGATCTAAAATAGGGCAAAGGTATGAAAGCCAGAAACTTTTATAATAATGACGGTATCCAAATCTTGCTGTTTTAACAAAAACCAATAAGCTGTAATAATATGCCGTACTATATATAACTGTAACTGTAATATGCTGTCTTTCTGTATGAAAGACAGCATATTTTGCTGGCTGAGAATTTGAAGCCGGTATCACAGTATACTGCGTATCATGCTATGCCCCATGTTTGCATTGGATGATGTTGGCCACTTGTTGGTTGAGTCTACTAGAAACAGGAAGAGCTACTGAAGTTGACTTAATTGGAAAACAAAACATTTGGACGGATTATTTTCTAATCAGTTGACCCCATGCAGGGTACCGGTAATCTGGTTTTCGGAATCCGGGAAATTTTTGCACGTTGCATCCGGAAACCTGGGATTTGGAATCTGGAATACTGCTCGACAGGAATCCAGAATCATGCTAACTATTGGAATCTGGGATCCACAAACCACATCGTAGAATCCAGTATCCAAGACTACATGGATTTCCTTACTCGAAGCGAAATCGTTTGACCTTTGATCAGTGAGATCTGAACAGCAACGACATGCTTGAAAAAAAAAAAAAAAAAAAAGATCAGTTTAAGACCTTAACGCCTTATCTTAGAATCTCCAAATAAGAAACTACGTCGCTAATTTTTGCTTATCAGTGATTTTACCATTTGGAATCTCGAAAAGGCCACCAATTTAAAGGACCAACCAAAACCAAGGAGCTCAAAGTTTGTTTTTACTTTAACCTACCTGACCAGGAGTCCACATATGGGTTCCTGACCTGACTGTGAACGCGCGGTAATTGTTGACAAGATGGTGGTATCGCTTGCCGACTGGGTTACCTGTGTCACGTTCCTGAAAGAGATCAGTCAATGAAAATTGAGGTGTATGAAGGAACAAGCTAAGCAATATTTTCACTTTTCTCTGGCATCTCTTAATGCTTATCACAATGAAGCGATGGCCGGTTAGTTTAATAGGAATGATATGTCAAACACCAACGTGGCTTTAACGGGAGTTTTTGAATGAGTTTCTTTTGCCTAACTTTTTTTGCTGTTATACGAAAGAAAGGAATTCATTGAAGCAAAACGAAGAAAATAAAAACCACTCAACAAAATTTGTTAAGGCCTCCATTGTTCAAGAACAAAAGAAAATAAACATCAGTTTTCTTTGTTTTTTATTTTACTCCCTAAAATAAATTAAAGGCTTTTAATATATGTACGTAAGTTAATATTTTGACTTATTATGTGAAGCTGTTTATGCTCTTTTACGGCGGAAGGTGGTTCCCAACTTTTTGGCTACAGCTAAAAAATAAAATTACAAAATATTTGCCCTTGAAAGCAAATTACTGCGGTGTGAATGCAGAATTTACTAGCTGACCTTGCTTTAGAATTAAGCCTCCGAGTCGTTTTAACAGTTTCGTAATTTAATAAAAACACGCATCATATTTGTCTCGTGCGAGCAAATTTTTTTTGTGCTTAGGGGATGCTCGCGCGGTTATGAAGTCCGCACGGTTTGATACAACGAAGTACTGGCGATCATTCAAATAAAAGCGGTAAATTATAGAAGACGTGCTGCCCCTTAAAAAATGCCTAACATTTTTGCTAGTTTTCTTTCGTCCGTACGAGCATATGGCTGAAATTTCCATCAAAGAAGACACAAATTAACTATTCAGTTGAAGGTTTTATAGTAATCGTTCTTCATGCGGGCCTCTGAATCGAAAAGTAGGATTAATTTCACTTTTGAACTAAAGCGCTTGGAGGCCATTTTCTTCTAGTCATATAAAACTTGATACGCTTTGGGAGACAGCTGAAGGACTGTCCAAAAGTGGCAAAAAAACTCCCCGGACTTGCTGTCGGTTCCCTTTTAATAAAGGGAACAAAACAAATCCGCTTGAAAGCATAATAATAGTCAGTTTTTAGCCACGAAATTGCTTTTCTAAAACTTGTCACTCTATGAGGAAATTCGGCGGTTTTATTTCCTTTTTAGCGAAAGTGCAAAAAAATTACAATAAACTGTGCTTTTGTAGGAATACTTTGTTTGTTTTTTTGAATGGTGGACAGGCCTAAAAGTGCCTCTGATAATTGCTGTATGGGCAGATGTTCCCGTCCGCGTCTGGAGCGGATTTTATTTCTAAACTTTCAGACACAGAAAAGATAAGTAATCATTTTCATTGTTGGTTCAATCTGATGTCCTCGCCTTTGAAAGCTGTCTGAA
The DNA here is from genome assembly GCA_964035525.1 of Porites cylindrica. NCBI lineage: Eukaryota > Metazoa > Cnidaria > Anthozoa > Scleractinia > Poritidae > Porites > Porites cylindrica. Next base: position 6,510,399 of record OZ037781.1, on the reverse strand, counting down.
AATGATATTAACATAACAACGAGTTCGAACTTTAATCGTCACAAAACATTAAGGAAATCAGGTGTTCTCGTCCGGTTGGAGAATTTTGTTCTATAATGCAATGATTAAAAACGTTTTTACATGCATGCATAATGTATGTTTACATTAAGTAGTGTTTTAAGGTGAACAAGAGTTGAAGATCTGAGTTATAACCTTTGTACACAAGACCAAAGAAACAATTTCGCGTCACGCTTGAATCGTTACGTCACGCAATTGCTGTTTCAACGCTCCATTTTCAAAAATGAAAAATAAATGGCTTAATTTCAGACCATGGAATACGAAAGTCTCCAAAAATAGTCAAGACAGTTGAACACCATAATAGACTGATCAAAAGTGAAACACTGACAAAAAGATATAAGGCGTGATGGACAACCTTTCTCGACGTCGATGAAACTAACATCTGCCTACTAATGGCCCAAATTGGTATAAAGCTTTCCTAAATGTTACAAGGCCTGGGCAGTAAATTATTATTTTTTTGAAAATGAAATGCTGATAAAAGCAGGCCGATCGCTTTCAAGGCAGTCAAAAGATCCGACAGGCAATTATTTTATCTGAAATATGAGTTGAAAGGCCGGTATAGTTTGAGGAAATTTGAAACAATCTTTGCGAATATTCGTGAATGGTTATTCGATGTTATTTATTTATCTATTATTTATTGATGAAATGCAACAACAATAAAATCAATTTTGAAAGAAAACGGTTAGTTGTGTTCCTGAAAGGAAAAAAGTTCAAAATTTCAACGCCGGACATGACTATTGAATAAAACGTATTTATATCAGCACTAGTTAAGATCAATACCACACGATAAGGGCTCGCATGAAATCCATCACGTTATTAACTAAGGAACAATCGCGCGACATGTAATTTGGGCTAAAAACTAAACACGCTCTCTCCTATTTTAAGTTGCTTTATATAGTCCAAAAAATTCAGCAGAAACTCAGCAGAAACTAAAGTGAAATAAAATAAAGGTTATGTTTTGCATCACCATCGCTCCTTATTCAAAAATCTCAAGTTGAGATTTGCTTATTTATAAGTCCGTTTCTAAATTAGTCCGTTCCCGCTTTCGCACTCTTTAAATTGTATGCCCTTATAAGTTAAACCAATACAATGTTATACATTTTCCTGCAAAAACGTGAATGTAATGTTCGAACTTATTTCCGGCGTAAAAGTTACACTTCCGGTCAAAAGTGTATGTTTAACATCACGCAAAACCGAACCCTTATTCGATAAATAGTTTTAATTCCCTCGTTTTTTTTGAGGAATAAGACTTGGGAGGTACACTCTTGACCGCTATTTCAGATAAGAAAACTTAGCTCGCTTCCGGATCGAATCTCGAATCACAAGAATTAGTGTTCTCTTTTGCGCTACGCAAATACAGTGCGAGAGCGTCTTTGTGGTGAAATTTGACTTGCACTTTCCCAGCAAAACCACATGTGCGTGATCGCGTGTTTTCAACCAAACGATGATGTAAACATGCCAAAATTAGTCAAAGAGATCACATCAAAAGTGAATAAAAGTGGGCATATATCGTCAAAGGTGTCAAATTCAAGAGTCAACAAGTGTCTGGCGTACCTCGACCAATCAAAAAGCAGGTTTGGGCCGTTGTTGACCAATCACAAAGCGCCTGTTCAGCAGCACGTGACGCCTTTGCGGGTTTTCCCAGCATGCTCTTGATCGAGGCCGGAATTTCGAGTATTTGGCGCCGTGAGGTTTTCAGTTTTGAGAGAGTGGTTCATGGCATGGCCGTCGAATTAGCGCTTCTTCCCTTCAGCGAGCAATGGTTGTAAGTTAAAAATTAGCCTTGTAACTCTTCAGGAACACTGCTTTGATGGCGGCGAATAAAATGGTGAACGGTATTGCCAGTCAAGCTGCAGAAGCGAAAAAAAGAATGACTAAAGAAGACGATGAAGGGTACGGTGACTTTCTAAGTTTGTCAATATTACGTGCCAAATTCGCGAAATTTATACGCGAAAATAATTTTAAATTTATTTGCGGCGCCGCGCGAAGGGGTATGAAATTTCCAGGTTGTAAAACCTGAGTTTTCCCGCTGTGTTTTAGCGTGTGTTTAATTTTTTGTGAATGTGTACTGTGGTTATACGGTTCATACACTTTTATATATGTATTCGAAAGTTGTTTGAGATGCATGTCGCGTCCGTGTGTCTCGCTGGTTGCTAAACTTCCCTTCTTATTGTTTTTATTTCACAGCAAGCTCTTTGTGGGCGGACTTAGCTATGAAACTACGAAAGGTAACTTGATGTTTCTTCTTTAATTTTTCCCTACTTTTGATCAAATGCACAAAGTTTTAAATTTATGTAGAATGTCCCTGGGAAGCCAGCTGTGTTAAAATCCGACGTTTTATTCCTTTCAATTTCAGAAACGTTGACGGACTATTTTAACAATTTTGGTGAAGTTATTGGCGTGGAAATTAAAATGGATGCGTTAACTGGTCGTTCAAGGTTTGTTCGCCGTTTGTACCTCTGTTGTACTGGGTCGCCAAGTCTTCAACTAAATTAACCACCGAAAATATACTCGTAATATTTGTTCTCGACAATATATTCTTTTGTACTCTTTTCCACGTGCGCGGCTGTCTCAAGGGTACATTTATAATGAATGGGAAAAATCAGCTCTGGTTTTCACACCATCGTGTGACAAAACACGCTGCTTTATTGAGTAACTACTAAACGTTCTTAACGCCTCCAGAGAATGAATGTTACGAGTTTTGTCGGCCGAGGAAAATTAAGAAGTTGATCCTATAAAGTCACGCGAAGGAAGTCCGTATTGAAAGATACACGCTGGTTTGTTGTCATCTCTCAAACAATTCAAGTAAAAAGAACATTCTCATAACAGACCACCAGTGTCTCTTTCTCAGTTTAAATACCCCCCTGTAGCGAGCCATTTTCGCGGTCGGTTTTTGGTGTAAACACGTACATGCGTTTAAGCACGCCATTACTGGTCGACATATAACGAAAGACGATCAACGTGCAATTTGAGGCGCCGGATGAAGTTGTTTTGTCTCTTGAACTGTCCTACTTTTGTTTTCTATCCTCTCGATCTGATTAATATTTCTCGCAAATGGCCGATTTCCCTTCAACGCTCCCCGGTGAACGGCCGAAAACGATAAATTATCTCGAAGTTGGCTCGGTGAACGTGAAGTTCCAATGCAATTGCGTTCTCTGGCCGTATAATAGCATTAAATTAACCGACAAGCGTGTTCTTGAACTAATTTATTGTTTGTTTTCTTTCATTTTAGGGGTTTCGCATTTGTACAGTTTAAAGATCCGAAACAAGCTAACGCGGTAAAGTTCCCATTTTATAAATTGTTATTAACAAAGTCATGAATAATGCTGCTTATTTCCAAATCACTTCTCAGGCAGGCATGCGGTAATTTTTTCCAAACATTAAAGACAATGAGTGAGGCGTTGCGTTGAGGGCTCGAAAGTGGCTTAACATATTATTCAAACTTTTGAACAGAGGCTGCAGGTTTTCGCTGCGGATTGTTATTTTTCGAAAAGTGTAGCGGGTTGATATTCTCTGTTAGTCGGGTGGCTTATTTTTCCCATGACTGAAAGTCAGGATAGGGTAATATTTTTAAGTGGCAGTCGACCAGTCACTAAGCGACAACGTATCGTGATTTTGTATTGCTTCTTTGAGGCAGATATGAACCTTGTCAGCTATGGTCACAAAGCCGTGACAAGCCGACCAATCGGCTTATTCTAACCCCTCTGGTAATATTGAGTTATGAATATTAAGTTCTGATGATGCAGATTTTTTGGAGGGCTTTTGCTACCTTTCCTTGCTTGTTACCAAGAAATGGAAATTGATGTGGCCCGTGGAATGTGATAGCCTTGGAAATAGGACATTTAGAGGAATATCCGTAGTTTACATTGGGGAAAGTGTTATAATTGGTTGCATGACTGAAATGGAAAACAAGGATAACCTAACTTATTAATAAATATGAGCTGCTAGCAGTCACAATACTTATTTAGAGCTGATGACGTTTACAGCAAAAACTTATTTTACTTGCAAAACTTATGCTTTAGTGGAAAATTAATGGAACAGGTGAAATTTGTGTATCTCAAATTTCCATCAGGTCTCTTTAAAACAAGGATAAATGTATGTAGATAACATCCATTATTATAATAGCCATTAAAATAAAAAGGAGGAAAAAAATGTTTTACTTATAAAGGAAGCATTATGATATTAAGCTGTTTGTGACATTTGAGCAATAAATAAAATGCAAATGACAGTTTTAGCATATATTTTTTTTGGCTCTCGAGGTCTACTTTCCGAAGATGAAGCTAATTTGTGACAACTTAATTCTGCTGAGTTGAACCTTAAATAGTACTTCCATATGCATATTTACCCAGCTGATAAAAGCTTTTATTTTATTTTTTATACAAACAGTTGGATCAATATCAATTTCATTATCACATAGCTGCATGAAGAGGAAAATTATTCCAAAACTGCTGAACCTGCTTTCTGAATTCATAAGAATGAAAAAAATGGCATCAGCTAGTTTGAACTCAAAATAGCCTAGAACAAACTCGACTTAAACAGTAGAAATCCCACATCGGGAGTTATCTTGGCCTCGAAATTTACAAGAATTCTTGAAATTGTTTAATCTTTCCCATCTTGTCCCACCCACATTTTGTGTTAATTCTTGTCACGTAAAAGGTTTAATAGTTTATCTGCCTTCTGTCAGGTTCGCCAGAAGCAATATCTATGTGTTAATAATGGTAGGACTTTTTTGTCGCAATTTTCTTTAAGTAAATACGTGTCATTTTATTATTGTGGGTTGTTAAATATAATTGCTGCCAGTATTGCTGAACCAGGAAGTGTAGCAAATGCTCTCAGTATCTGAACAAAACTTGATTTAGGATATGTTGTTCTTGATAGTTTCAAGTTTAACATCACAAACGTATTTAGAGTTCTTATATTAATACTGGTAGACGCAACAACTACTCATTGAAATTGTCTGTTAAATTATAATTATGCATCCAAGCTAGATTAGCTTTTAGTTATTTGCTAGGTGGCTTTTTAAGTACACATGGTCGTGAAATTTTTTTTCCTTCCTTTTTTTCTGTGCATTATAAATAAATATAATAACAATTGTTGCTGCTGTTGCTATTTGTTGATAGAGTTCTCGATAGAATTTTAATGATCCTTGTGTCTTTCTCACTTTTTAAAGGCAGTTTTCCCAGAAAATTTCTAGTTGAGTGTGATGTCAAAATCATTTTATAATAAAATATTATATATTTTTTAGTCTTGATAATATAATATCTATTTAAGATCCCACAGAAAGACCAGTCGAAGATAGTTTGCTGTAGAATTTAAAGGGGAATTTTTCAGAATGAGAAACAGTTTGGCTTTTACTTTAAGGAGAGTTGTTAATGAATTTTGGGAATTGTTACAGATTCAAAGCATAACATTAATTGCAGGAGTTCATGACTTTTGGCAGGATTTTTCAGTAAAATGCTAAAATTACAGCATATTTAAATATTGACTTTTAATGTGAAAGTGCATACAATGTAATTCAAAACTAGACCATTTGGAATATACTCAACTGATGCAAAAAAAGTGTAGCTTTTTAAAAAGATGCAAATACTTTAACAAAGCCTGGCCTTTAAATTCTCTTTAATCCTCTTCAATATGATAGTTAATTTCTTCTTGCAGGTCGTGGGAAAAAAGTCAAATTTTGCGGATTTTTAGGGACAAATTGGTGGAAAAATAGGCCGATTTCGCGGGAATTTCATGGGAAATTTCGGAGCAAACTTTGCCAAAAAGCAATCAGTAAAAAAATGGCTGATTTTGTGGTTATTTTCAAGGTAAATTTGGCTAGAAATCGATCGGTTTTGCACTGATCAGACCAGCGTTTTTAACGTTTTTCTAACAGAGGTCATCATTTGCTCTTTCAGCAACAATACGCTCCAGAAATGAACCAATGGCCCAGTTTTTTGCAACATAAACTATGCCTGGTAGTTTCGGGACGTTGTTTCCACGTTTCATTGACGAAGTTTCAAGATAAATTTGCCAGTTTACAGCAAGTATAATATTTTATAGCCCCAACAGCTTAAACAAGTTTCAAATAATTATATTGTACAGACATGTATTTAATAAGATTTCTACCGAATTTTGCGGTATTTTGCGTGTTTTGTGAATGAAGCAGGATTTTGCGGATTTACCTGATTTTTTGGCTCCATGACCTCGCGAAAATTCAGAAGCTCTGTTCTTGTAACTCTTTATTAAGTCCCCATAGCTACTGACATCAATCTTCTCCCAACATTGATATTATCCATACATCTTCAAGAGAAAAGTTTAATGAGAATTAACAAAATGATCACGAAAGGTAAAATGCTTTGATATCTTATCAAATTCTCTAAAAACTAATTTTTTAAGGAAGTGTACAGAGATCAGTATGAAAACTTTGTATGTGGATACTGAGGCTTGAAGGGTTATAATCCTGTTTTGGTCAGTACTGTAGTGAAGTGTTGGAATTGGTAGAGACTGTCAGGAACGCTTATTAAGAATACTTGGCACATCTCAATACTTTCTTTTCCCTAACCTGCTGATATGTTGGACTTGGTAGAGACTGTCAGAAACTCTTATCATACTTGGCACATTTCAATGTTTTCTTATCCCTAACCTGCAACATGTTGGACTTGGTAGAGATTGTCAAGAATGCTTCTATCAATAGTACTTGGCACATCTCAATACTTTCTTATAGTCAGAAGTGTAGAGGAGTCAAGGTTCCCCTTGATCATAAATTGCTCAGACATTTTGTACAACATTATGGTGGAAAAATAGAAGGGGAATTGTTTTTATTTCTCATTACTTCCATTGTTATCATGGTTGAATACATGCATGCACACTTGCTATATAATCGCAGGGTTTGACATTAGTGCTCGCGCTATGTAAATACATATGGCTTGTGTTCAAGTAAGCGGCAAGAATTACGTGAAGTTTGTTCCTACCAGTAGTCCTGATACTGACAAACAAAAACAACCCTTGCTGCTAATTAGACTGTTTCGTAGCGTGATTTCCTTGGGTTGTTTCCTTTTGAAAATCTGTTGATTTATTTCCTGAAGTGATTTTTTTAACGTCACAATAAAGAGGATGCGTTAACAACAATAAAGAGGATACGAATAAAAAACCCTCCTAGCAGATTTTACAGAAAATGAGAAGACAATTCTTTAAAATAGCAAGTTTAATGGCCTTGGTGAAAGAGAGTCAAAATGTGCTTGCTGCAAACAACTCGGAAATTTAACTACATCAATAGCACAGTTGTTTCATTTCCCTTTTTTCATTCTTTTTAACTAAAGGTGGGGTGGGGGGGGGGGGGGGGTAACTGAAGCAGGGCTGCACTGGGAAGGAAATGTCCCACTCTGACACCATCTTGGTTGGACAAAACAAAATTTTGGTCGGACATCACCAAGAAAAATAGGTTGAACTTCATATCCTTAAAACTACCGAGCTATTGCATCCTCGCGATCAGACCAATACAAGGCTGTGCTGTAAGGAAAATTGAAGGGTCACAGTAAAATTTCGCAATGAATGTAGGACCACCTTCAAGTCCTCCATCTTGAAATGATGAGGCATCGAGCCGCTTTAAACTATAAGGTGATTCTTGAAAAATATGAACAAAAAGGAACATCTCTCTTTTAAAAATTAAAGCATTATGCTACCTTTGGTGTAAGGCGGAGGACATACTATGCTAATGTAAAAGAAAACTTCCTAGCCCAGGTCAATGTTGTTTTGTGACTAACACACAAAGCAAAGCAAGATTTACTTATGGTAGATTTTTATTCTTCCTTACCGTAAAATGATTTATATGTTCCAAAAAAATATATTTTCTGCGGGCATAATGTCCGAACACTGGTGGGATATCGTCGGTCACTAGCAAATTTTGCGCGACTGTTACTTACAGCCCTGGGAACAGGGGGAGTATTTAGTGAGTAAAAATGTCGCTGGTTTAGTACAGCTGTACAATCTGAACGTGTGTTGCCCAGATGGCAAGTGTTCTAAAAATTAAGTTTCCAACTGTATTACTGTCGAAAAAATATTCAAAACCTTCCCATGTTTTTTTTCAGGTTTTGCAACATACAGGACCTCATTTATTAGATGGAAAAACAGTAAGTTTGTGATTTATTATTATTGTTGTTGTTGGTAAACATAAATGTTGTTAGATTAATTGCCCAACTCGGTAAATCATATGCTTACTGAAGTGCCAATTCTTACCGAAATGAATCTCTAAAAGACAACTCCCAATTGCAAAATGCCGTATCTATGCTAGGCTCTGCAAAAACTGTTGTGTTTAACATGGCGACCCGCAAGTCTTAGCAACCAGAATTGCCCTGCAAAATTTTCTGAGTTCTACACAAGACACCTATTGTTTAATGCTATTTCAGTAGGTGCTGTTGACAGTACAAAACCATGCACTTACACTCAAATGAGAACCTCCATCACCCTCCTCACCCGGCGTCAGTTTATTATTTCAACATGCTGGAGCATTCTGTCGGCGCTAGTTTATTTTGTCTGCCTCAGTGAATTTAAAATGCCAATATAAAAGAAACCTTGGCTGGCACACATGCAGTGGCACAATACATCACAGCATTATAGCATCAAACGACCACACTGTCAAGTTTAATTGGCTTTAATTGGCAATGGGTTTTTTCACCAGCCCCAGATTCTAATACCGCACTTTTGTAATTCATTGAATGTGCTTTTACATTTTTACTAGAGTACAAACCTACATGAGATTTAAAATAAAATCCTCACAGTAAAACAGGCAAAGGTGAATCAAAGGAAACCAAACAAAAGATCGATCAAACTCAAACAAACCTAGTCGGTTCGATGGTTGTTCGATTGGTTCGGTAATCGAACATAATCAAGCAGGAACTTTTTGGCAAGTTTGATTAGGGTTCGATTAACAAACTTGTTTCAAACCAGACGAAACAGGATTTATGTGTGATTGTTGAAGCTTTGATTTTTGAACGTTCGAATTTGTCAAGTGTTTGATTTCCAAAGGTTTGGTTGTGTTTCATTGGCAAAAATTTGGGGTGATTGTGATTATGTTTGATAACCGAACCAAGTTGAGATCAATCAACTGATTGGAGTTCGATTGAGCACCGAATGTTTGATTGACTAGGCCGAAGACAACAATGTGAACATACACCGTACCATTTCTGACTGGCTCGAACCAACTCCAGCCATTTCTGGTTTGTTTAAGAGATGTGTTTCCATATAAAAGTGTCTGAAGCAAGTTAGCTACCTACAAGTAAAAAACTTAACACTGTATATTCTTATTGTTTTAGGTTGATCCTAAGCCAGCAGCTCCTATAAACAAAGTAAGTTGTTTTTTTTGTATTTACCTGTAAAGAATACATTGCTTCATTACCAGTGACATCTGTAGTTTTTTCGTTGGATAGATAAGAAAGTACTTGACAATGTCTCAAATTCTCCAACTTTCTTGAAAGGAGAGATTGTGGTTTAGTACATGGAGTGTATTATCGTTTTAAAGTTGCACTACATGAAGGGCAGTGTACTGCTGACCATAAACCTGAGCCTGCAATAGAGCTTTGGTGTGAATAACATTGCAGTGATAATTTCCATTAACTTAAAATGGACAAGGTTAAAACAAACATCTCAGAGGAGAGATTAGTCTGAGAAAAAGCCAGCCTCCTTTTCAGTGATTTGTAGGTGAGACAAACTGCTGCAGAAAAAAAAAGGAAAGCTTGGATTATCTTTTAGCTAGTATGGAGTGCTTATTGTAATTTGGTTTTTCTCTCTGAAGCAGATTGTTGTAATAATGACAGTGTTCACTCATTTTATCTTTCTACATTTCAGCCACCTCATTTAAGAGTAAAGAAAATATTTGTGGGAGGTCTTAAACCAGAAACTACAGACCAGCAAATTAGAGAATACTTTGGCTCAAAATATGCACCGGTAGGTTTTGATAACAGTAAGCACTTTTTGGGGACATTATTTATAAATGGATAATAAGTTACTAGTGATCCAGGGGGTGCAGACTCACTTGGTGGTTCCTGGGTTCTCATAAAGTGCTGGCAGCTAGCAATATAATAGGCTATTTGAAGGTTTGAGTCATCTATTTTTTGGGGAAAAAGGGAGAAAAGAGAGAGTAAAAGACTGAAATTGCCCACAGCACCCAATTTCCAGGCCGTTTACTTTTACATCCTAGTTGTATACTTTAAAACTTAAAGACAATCCTCTGGTTTGTTATTTTTGTCTTCATATAATTTTCTAATCATTTTGGAATTTGATATTGTTGGGTTTACTTCGGAGGACAGCTGGGCAAAACTGGAATCCGTGGAGAATACTTCTCAGAGCATAGAGAAGAACCAGCCACAAACTTAATGCTTCATGGCTTATGAAAATTTATTCAAACAAGTCTGCAACTAGGGCAAATGTTATTGTGCTTCTGCACATATGTGTGTTCTTAATTGCTAAAGCACAGCCTCGGAGTGGTGGGATTGAAGTAAATCAACATCAGCAAAGGCTGTACAAAAATGACTACATGCAGGAACAAGGGAATGTAAAACAATGACATAATTATCCTGCATAATTGCACATTACCTCCAAGTATAAATCATGTTACATATGGTTATTTACAGTTATGTGAGCATGCTACATTGGGTTGTTCCAGAAAAAATCCACACCCCCCCGACGGATGGGATTCTGGAAATTCTCGCGGGAGGGGGGGTCGAAGACTCCGGAAATCCAGGCGGGAGGGGGGGTTGACCTTAAAAAAGTCTTCTGCAGGGCTCATTTCGACCGATAGTTGATACAAATCAAACGTTTAGTTCGATGACACTTAAGCGCTTTCAGACCCTGAAAATAGTCAAAATGTTTTGTTCATATATTTCTCACCTGACATAAATGATAATCTAAACTGCTTTACAGGTCCTTTTACAGCAGAAAACGCGAACAAGATACTAAAGAACGGGCCTGAAGGAACTCGTCACAACGTTGTTGTCACGAAGAGCATCAAACGCCTGACACATTTCTACTCGTACCCAGAGCCCGCGCGCGAAGAGCGAAGAGTGATTTTTATAAGCTAGGAAATTATGTAAACACTCGTTCAGGTGTCGTTCGCATTTTTGTTTTTTGCTCCTTTCGTTTTTAGTTCCACGCGATAGAATTCTTAGTTTAATATAAGCTGAAGCTTTAGAAATTAAAACAAAAACATTTAGACGTGTTTGCGTGTATTTTCCATTAAAAATGAATTAAATTTAAGCCTTTTATTTTTTCCCGGAAATCCAGGCGGGAGGGGGGGTCTTCCACCTTGGAAATCCAGTTGGGAGGGGGGGTCTTGTGCTTCAGGAAATCCAGGTGAGAGGGGGGGTTAAAAAAGGACCCCATCCGTCGGGGGGGTGTGGATTTTTTTTGGAATAACCCATTGTACATGTACTTTATTATTACAGATTGTATTGTTTGTTCGTGTGTGTTTTTTTTCTACAACCTAATTTTTTATTCCTTTCGCACTTTATTGCAGGTGAAAGATATAGAATATGTCCAGGAGCACGCAACAAACAAAAGAAGAGGTTATAACCTACTGCCTTGACAATAATGACAATAATTGTTATAGTTTATCCTGAAGAGTGTATTTATCAATTTATGTTTTTCTAGTCAAAAGAACTTTTGCAAAAAAGTGGTAATTGCGGCCATGGGGATGCTGCACAACATGAAGTTGAAGTGTGACCTGTTGCATCAGAAAAATTAGCATGGCCCTTTCGTCGAAAAATTATTTTTCTTGATGCAAGAATTGCGAAGTCATACTTCATTTTGTCTTCTACTCTAGTCATCCTTGTGCTATACGACCTAAAGGCAAAGTGTCACTTAATGTGTCAGTTGAATAATTAGCATCACTTTGTGTGTTGAACATTTTTCTTCCATGCAAGAAATCATGCTTTAGTTTCTTTGACAAAACAGGTTTTGTTTCATGCTTGTATATGACATACAGTGTAGCAAGCACATAAAATCGCAAGTGGACAACAGATATAACAAGAAAATGTAAACATGTGCTCTCTCTAGAAAGCTACATTGTATTAATTTTATGTTTCTATGTTTTATGTTTTTTATGTTTTTTGATGTTTTTGTGTTACTGAGCCTTGAGTGTGATCTGTATAGTTTCTTTTCACAGTTGTTTTCTGTAACATTAGCGTACAATGTAGAATGGCTGATAAAAAAGAGTTCAATTTTCTTGCAGGGTTCTGTTTTGTTTCCTTTGACTCTGAAGACACTGTAGATAAGATTTGTGACTTACAATTCCATCATATTGATGGCAACAAGGTAAGGAATTTAACATTACCCAAGTTTGTTTGTTATAATCTGTGGGGAGGGGGGGGGGGGGGGAGGCAGGAGGCAGCCTCCAGTAAGAGATGTAAAAATAGTGTCCTCAATTAGAAGTCCAACCCATCTGATAGGGTGTGATAAAAAATCGGAAATTGTGCGGTATTTTCAGGGCTAATTAACATTGTTTTACCAGGATTCAAAGGAGAAAAATCACTTTAATGTTGTTTAACAGGCAATTTGAATGTAAAGGAATGATAAACCATCTATTTTAAAACCAAATAGTTAAATTTGTGTAATTATCTTGACCCGGAAAAGAAAAGAAATAGAAAGAAATAAGAAGGACAATTGTTTAATATTACATGACGCCGTTACACCGCTAACCACACTGCTTGTCTCTGAAATCAAAATGGCTGCCCAGATACAGTGATCGAATGTTTCAGATGTCTTGCAAGGCTTTCTTTAGTGGTAAATCACCTTAAATAAATAAGATTTGGAAAATGTTTGATTAAAGTTAGAATTTCTTGTTTACTTTACTTGAATTTAGCATTTTCAAAAAAAAATGAATTATGCAATTGTCCTCAAATTGTGCGATCAGATGCGATTTGAGGTCAGTTGTGCAAAATCGTACCATTGCATAATATCAGAGGGCTGGTTAGCTCTGCTTTAGTGCTAAACACATTGACACAAATAAAGTGCATTTCTTGCAGGTTGAAGTTAAAAGAGCTCTTCCCAAGGAGGTACAGCAACAACAGGCAGCACTGAGAGCTGCTGTAGCAGGAAGAGGCATGCTCCCAGCTGCTATTGGTGAGCTGACCATTATTCATCATGCATGCGCTGACTGAATTTAAAAAACTGTTTATGCAATTCTTTAGTAGAAGTGCAAATACAATGATATTACCTTTTTTCTTTGAAATGATTGAGCAGCCGCTACAGCTTTTGGAGTGGTACCTGGAAGAGGAAGAGCAGCCACAACAAGTTTAACAAGAGGTAAATGCACTTGACTGTACTCCAGTACAGTAAAAACAGTCTTGAGACCCTATTACAGTGTATAATAATTTATTGTCATATTTCCCAGCTCCTCCCTTAGTGTTTTGTTGTACGAGTTTCTACTGGAGCGGCATGGCTTGGTGTTTAGCGTGTGAGACTGATAGTTCAAAGGAGTTCAAGTCCTGCCTTAATCACCAGCTTGATAAAAGTTCTTGCTAGTCCTGGGTTCAAATCCTTGTTCGCCTCCCACCAGTTGGGATTTTTAACCTAATGTTACATTCCATTTAAATTACTTGTTTCATTATCCTTGAAAAGCCTGGTATACCCTATGATTGGTTCATTTTGACAGCTCTTGTTAACAGTTGGAGGTTCATTACCTTGCTACCTACTTTTTAAAATTAATGCAGTTCAGCAAACAGTACAGTCTGTCACCCATTACTTGATTGACAACTTTGAAGACCGGTTTACCTACAGCTATAAGATGGGATTTAACTAGCCAACAAAGTGGGTGGAATGACCTTTTGAAAACTAATCCTAGACGTTCTCTCCACGCTCCTTTTCCCTCTCATTCTCCAATATCTCAATGCCTGGCTTGGCTAGATCTTGATTGTAAAAGTCTTTCACACTGGTTCTCGACAGGAGCCGGAGCAGCCGGGCTGAGCCTCACCTACAACCCAACGTATGCTGCAGCCCTTTATGGCGCAGCATTTGGTGCCGCCTCAGGAGCTTATGACCCAGCTTTGTATCAAACCGCCTATGCTGGTCTGCCTGGTTACCCAGGCTACTCCCCAGGGACATTTGCTGCCGCAGCCTCTGAGTATCCCGGTGGAGGATATCCATATCCCTATGGTGCCGCTGGCAGAGATATTCGCTATCAAGGTATGCCAGGATTGCAGAGTAAGGAAGTTCTGAATGCATAGTGAGGGAAAAAGAATACGACAGACTTTCTGTTTCATGGTCATTGCCTTCATTATTGCTTTGGATAATTATTGATTGATTGAAAAGAAGAACTTAAGAATATTTTCTGAGAGTTTTTAACGAAGAAAGAACATACATTTTATTTGAATGAGTACATGTATTTTTTAATTCGTGCTGTGACGCTCTTGAAGGAGTCGATCAAGAAGAAGAATTGAAAATCTTTATACGAAAACAGCATACTTGGTCCATTATCATTTCTTTCAATTATTTCTGCATGTATTTATACAAGAAAAAAAGACAGAAGAAGATTATATTTTTTGAGGTTTAATTATTAAATATTATTCTCTCTGGGACATGGTTCTGGATCGTAACTTGATTGATTTACTGTTGGAAATCAGATTTGAAAATTTAGGTGAAAACGAAAACATTTGAATCAGGAATTGTTTTGTGAAATCTTGTTGTCATAAATGATTAATGTCTTTTTCTTGTTGTTCCTTGAAAAAGCACCAAAATCTCGTGAGAATCACAAGGGCTCTTTACTGATTACAATGGTTCATTCTTTCATGTCTCCATCCAAGAAATGTCCCAGCAAATTACAAATTGTACTTTTACATAAACAACACAGTCAAGCAAACAGCGCAAAGCTGCTGTCACAATGGTTGAACCTCATAGAAAGTAGCACTTTCACAAAGACAAGTTATATCTTATAGAAAGTGGATTAGGATATGTTCACAGCAATATTTGATTTGTATCAAATGCAGCACGATTTCGTAGCTTGTTAAGTGTACTTATAATAATGTCCACGTTAGAGATGTAGGTTCCGTATATTTGAAGATTATCATATTATCAGTCAGGTTTATTTGTGATTTTCAAGAATCATTTTCTGCCTTTTATGCATTGGTTTTGGTTGATAATGCTCTGGTCATAATATTATTGTCTGGTAGCTAGGATGGTATGATAACCTCTTAAGCCCCAAATGGTCATCGTACATCATTCTCATCAGTCTTCTATCAATAACTGAAAGAAAATGTTTGTGTTAAATGTCATTATATATGGGTTATTGTTGCCCGCACAATGATAATTTATTATAGTGCTCACTAAATCAGGACGATAAAATCCACACTCGGTAGATTGAGAGGCCAGGAAGTCAGTTTTGAAGCACGGTTTGGCCTGGAAACTCTTATCAGAGTAATGAGGACGCCATAAATTGAATCTGTTTGTTTCGGTATAATATGCAATCTAAAGCCGTGTTGGCCTTTTATAATGGGCCCTGGGAGTAGACTTCAAGTTTTCTCTTATTTTTCTCATGTCATTAAACTGGTCTTCTGCGAGGAGTTGCAAAGTGTCTTCTTCACATTCATTCAGTGTCCTTGTGAGAAGGTCTTTTCCTCACTCGCGTGAATTTGGTCGCTGTGCCTTCTCTGAAATTTATAAATAAAAGTCCTGAACACTACCTGTACTTTAAAACCAAAAGCGATAACTGTTATTGCAAGTATCATATTCAGTCAATTAGCCAGAACATATTGTTGTTTCTTTGGTGTTTTGACAAGGTCACCCACAACTTCTGCAAGGTGACATGAAGAGAGAATTTGTATTTTGATTGTTGGGGCTTAGTGGATATAAGCATTATGTAATCAAGGTTAAGAGCAAGTTACCATGTTTTATAAAACTAACCTCAACCGTTACAGTTTTGTAGAGCATGATTCCTGCCTGTTGAACAAATCAAGTTTAAAGCATTATGTAAAAAACTGCTCTCAAGGGTAACTCTTTTCCTCCCAGCATCAGTTATAAATTTTTACCAGGCCGGCAGTACAGTTCTGTACCAGCAATCATGCCCAGTGGCTCGTTCCGCCGGCTGACCCTTTTGCTACGGGCTGCAAGAACATCATAGCTCCCGCACAAAACGTATAATAACTTAATGCTGGTTGAATGTCGTAGGCACAGAGATTTTGGTGCCCTCGCCAGTTTTCCTGGGACCCTGGCCGATTTATAACTCGACATTTTGAACTTTTGAGTAAGTCTAAAATCAACAAGTGTGTATTTTCAAACGACAATTAAACCCTGTCAAATGATAACATTATTGGATAATTTTGTATTATTATTATTGTTACCGAATGAAATTTAGGGTTTCTTAACCTCTGTGAGTTAAATAGTTCACTCTTGAGGGCAGGTTTTGGTAGAAATTAATGAGGTCAGCTGTGTTCTCAACACTGGATTGACATGCTACAAGATTTCACAACTTCTGGATTTGCTGTGGTTTGATTGAAGCACCTGTACCATCGATAAGCTGACCGTTATCTTTGCTGTTTAATAATACGCACAAGGGGCACAAGTTCTCACCCTGCGAACACAGCTTCCTTTTTGTCTTCTTGGTCAAGGAGAAGAAAAGGAGGTTCTACCTGAATATCGCATCAAACCTTTCGAGGTCGCTGCAGCCCAAACTTTTTGACTATTCAATCTTGTTTTCTCTCGTCAAACTGTTTTTTTTTTTTTTTTAAGTGCGCGCATTTGCTTATTGATAAACCAATGGTCATAACCGAGCCTGCTGTAGCGGAAGCCGCTCGTTTCGATACGAAATCGTTTCGATACAAACTCAAGCAGTGAAAATGCCCAAAAATTTTGGTAATTTTAAGTATAGTTTGCGAGTGAACAAGAAAAACATTTCAGGTGAATATCTTCGTTCTTTAAGCCAAGTACGTGAAACTACATGTATTTACACCTCGAATGAATAAACTTGTATCGAAACAACTTTGTAACGAAACGACCGGTAACGGCTGTAGCAACTGTACGGGTATTAGGCTGGGTTCGAAACTATATCCTAGCAACATGCTGCGCATGCGCAACAAAGATTTGCAGAGTTTCTTGAGTTCGCCAAAATCGAGCAAGAAAAAGAAAGACTCTGCTGTCAGGGTGACAAGCTTGTTAACTGAAGGTGAAATTTTTAGAAAGCAGCAGTAGCAGCAGCAGCTCTGAATGTTGTTGTAAATTAATTATACACAGCCAAACAAGACCCCAAGTTGCCGAGGGTTGAAAGGTAGCCTCTGGCGGGCCAGACTGGCCAGACTAACGTCAGCTGGGCAGTAACGCGGAAGACAAGTGTGACCAAGATGCTGGTGTTATTCTTGCGTGCGTGACGAAATTGAACAGGAAGGATCAACACAGTGCTGCCTAAGACGTTTGAGTAGTTGCAAATTTAGTTAGAGCACATCAGGTCGTCTAAAGTCCAAAGCATTTCCTTCGCCCCGTGTAAGGTAATCAAAGACAGTCTTGGATTCTCGATTCCATGAATTTCGGACTCCAGCTACTGGATTCCGGATTGCCTACCAGTGAATCTTGGATTTCTGATTCCATCGTTAGTGGGATTCCGGATTCATTGAACTGGGTTTCGTATTCCAAAGCCCAGGATTCCGGATTCCACAAGTACAAATTTCCCGGATTCCAGATTCCGGATTACCGTACAGTGGGCGATTTTTATGCACTGAACTGAAACAAGAATGAAAGAGTTTGTGGCAACCTCTGTCAGCAGCCTTTCACTTTCTTCTGTGGGTACAGTACATTTTTTTTTTCTCTCGACAAGCCATTTACACAGTTTATTCACGGTTTACAACAATCACAAATTCCACCTTGTTTCGTGACTTGTGCTTCACTTAAAACTGCAAATCCAGAGGTTGTGAAACAAAATGCGATGCCGTCAACGTAAAAATAATGGTAAACTGCCAGCTGTTAATATAACTCAAGTTGTTTCACATCATGTGGTCCGCCAAGAATTGAAAATGTCAGTTATCCATTCGTTGTGTACATAGACTGCACGTCAGCATTCGTTGATCAACTCAGGCTCTTAGAACTAGAATCCTTCTATTGCCAACACCGAGCAACATTGCAACCTCTCATTCATGGTTCTGGTACATAATTATCATAATTATCAAAAAACAGGAGCACTCTGATAACCGCTTAGGTCTGAGAATGCTTAATTATGTTAAGGAACATTTTAAATCAAGAAGTTGTCATGTTAAAAGCTTAAGCTTAAGGACCCAACAATAGACAATGGTAGAATATAAAACAGAAAAGGAAACTTTCTGAGTTCTGAATAGAATTAGAACTTGTGTTTAACAGATGAAAACCCCGATCTTTGCGTTCAGAAGACGTGTCATAGGTTTTTGTAGAGTGACTTTCGGAGTGCCGTACTCAGTTGTACATCTCCGTGAGTTTTGCAAGTTACATGTCAGACATTGTAGTACTGGATTTCATGAGCAGAATTATTGACTGTTGTTGGAAATGGAAGGATTGCTAGAAAGAGGGCATTATCTATCGTATATAACAAATCTTGCAAAGCAAGAGAAAGTTCTGTGCTGAGTCGCGCACAGTTTTCTTATTTGTATTTTTGAAGATGTTCAAATTTATTAGACAGTGTACATTTTTGGTCTTTTGTGTTCATATAGATGTTTATGATACGTTTTTTTTCCTTTCCAATTATATCTTGTATATTGAGTTTTGCGAAAGATCAAAAGGTGTTAAGAGATTTTGAGAATTTGATACAGAAAACAAAAGCTATTGAAAATTCGGAAGATATTTTTGAACATACGTTAAGGAAAGCGTAGGCACATGGCCTTCTTACGACTCGTGGTGCAACAGCTGTTTTTCATTGCGCCGAGTATTTTTCTGTGAAGTTTCTCGTGTTTAAGCTTATTTAGTTCTCTGGATATCTTTGTGGTTGTTTTTGTTCCAGCAATACTTTGCGAACCTTTTCTCTACGTGCGACGAAATCACAAAGGCTGTTTGAGAAATTAAGAACAGGATGGGTAATTAGATACTGTATGTACTCCAATAAGCGCCGCGGCTTTTATTTGAGGGCGGCGTTTCTCGAACTACAAAATTTTCTTATTTTGAATTTATCAGGACTGCGGCGCTTATTCAAGTAAATACGGTATACCAACTGGTTTACTCACTAAATTCTAGTAATTTCCCCTCTCTGCTCTGTAGTCACAACGTAGTTGCTCAACGTGTTTTCGTTACTCAAAGCATTGCTGGGAACTTTGACAATGCACTATTTTAGAACATGAAAAAGGCAGCTATATAAGAATAACAACAGACAAAAATGAGCTCTGTTTGACGTCGCCTAAATCGAATGAGTCTTTAGATGGCCTGAAGAAAGAGTAGAACAGGCAGAAGGGGGGAGGGGGAGGGTGGTTAGATGTAAGAAGTAAAAAGAAAACCAAAGTTGTGGGTTTCTTGTCTGACTAAACCACTTTACTTGTAGAACGACATTTTGTAGTTATCAATAGTTAACTGTGTCATTAGTTAACCAGTCATATAAGGTGTTGGGAATTTTCAAGAAAACGTTAACTCCTTTTTATAATTTCTGTTTCAAAATGATCATTAGTAAATGAAGGTAACATATTGACCATATAAAAGGTGATTAAGGTTTTATCGCCAAAATGCTTTACGCCCATAGGGTATTCATGAAATTGATAATCAGAATTATAAACTGAAACAGAACTCTGTTTAGTGTTCATCTGCTCTGGCAATTTGCTCAGTAGAACACGTTACTTAGAATGATTTAACGCGGTTAAACATAAATCATAAAGAAAACTCGTTCTCTGCCCAGAATAATTTAGTTTAGTTTACTTGTAATGCTTAACATACTTGAAGCCACAGTGCTTACTCTTATATTGCTTCTCTCAAGTATGGTATAATTGTTCATTAGTGCAAGAGGGCAACTCGAAGAATCTTAAATAATTGATAGCTTAGTTTCTTAGTGGTTGGGTAGTGTTAGAGTGCCACGGCGCTTTTAATCTCCAGCTTTGATTTTATGTTATTAGCATTTGATGTAAGCTATTGACAAACATAATGTGTTAGTGAATCAGGTAATTGCATTATAAATTTAAGTTGATTAGTTGTTGTACACATAAGTTCCAAGGGTAATTTTAATAAGTATGAATTTGCGCAAATGTTGTTCTAGTCTCGATTATTTGTAAGCTGTAGCTATTTTGAGGGGAGTATCTTGGAAAGAGACTCGTCATTAAAAGTAAATGTAATTTAAACGTAGGTTTAAGGCCCTAGCTATTTATTGTAACAGTTACAGCCCTTGTTAGTGTTGCTGCGTCATACTAGGGCAGCGGGTTCTACTAAGTCGCTGACCCTTGATCACGTGACAGATGCAAGTGATTTCATTGGCTCCTCAATCCTCCAGCAGAGAAGGAGCGTGGTGACCAGAGATGACGATGGTGGCTCCCTGCTTTTTACGCATGCGCACCCTTTGACGATGACAGGCCAGGGTGCAAGGTAAGGTGCACCTGCTACAGACCGACTTGAGCTGGCCTCGCTGTAGAGTCAACCTTCAGAGCATCTAAATGTTTGTAACTTAAGCTGGATAAGTCCATCATTGTAAAATAAACTCTGTGAGCACATTAAAACTAGGCCAGCCTCGCAACGCTGTGTCTTTAGTCTGTGGTAATCTGATCAAGTTAAGTTTAAATTAATCCTTTGTGTAGATAAGCGCACGTCGCGGTGTTAATCTGTGTTCACGCTGGTTTCATTGTCATTAGAGTAAGACTTGCTTATGGTAAATACACATTAAAGCACGCAGAGTTGTATGGTTGGCTTAACACTTAGCCAGAGTAAATTAAGGAGAGCCAGGTGCTTGGAAAGAGTTACCAAGTAACTATGCACTGTAAGTTAAATATGTAAGAATAGAAAGTTTACCACTGGTAACCAATTAACACTCAACTCACAGCTTTAACTTTAACCTTTGTAGAAGGACAGCATAAAAGTAATGTAATACCACATTTACGAACAGTTATTTTAGTATTTCACTTGGAACTCAAGTGTTTGCAAATGTAGCGATTTTGTCTCGTCATTTGTCCGACCGACAATGAAATGTTCCCAGCTAAATGCGTTACTCTTTGTTTTTTTTCTGAATGCGAGCTTGAATCCTAGTCTTTTTTTACAAGGTTATCTAAGTCACGATATTTAATGCTGCCGGTAGCCTTCGTTTCACGTTAAGAAGTCGAGTTTTACTTTTTTGAGTTTCCAGTTTGTGGACACTTGTGTTCCAGTTCAAATTTGCATGACTTGTGATTTAGTGTTCTTCCAAGTTCTGTTGTTCGTAATATATTTCCTTTGATTTTTTGGTATTGTTTCATTTTTACGTTTTTATGCTTTAGAGGTTGTTGTGATGTTACACGCTGTAAGTTATATGGTTTTTCCCCCCAGTTCATCAAATCGTACAAATTTTCTATTAGTTCAAAAAGAGCCGTTTTCACCACGTGAAGTACGCGATGACTTACTCTGGGAAGATTACACCCACATAAGCCTCTTCTTTCGGTTTCAGATGCTTAAATCTTTCACACTCACCTTTTGAATTTAGTTTGGCTTGTCAATCCCCTATGACTTTGTAATAAGATTGCCCAGTTCTGATGCAAAATCCACTTCGTGATAAAGCTTTTACCATGTGATACAAACACTACTATTGTGTAACGCATCACGCCATCACACCATCACACTGTCCTGAAAGGACTGTAGCAACAGTTGTGTGACACATTCCCATACGTGACTGTATCAAGTCCTGAGAACGTTGGTATTTTCGACACCTTCCGTGACATATCACTGACGGAGTTACAACATCCACCGTGACAACATATGCCAGTGCGTGACACCACTTTTTGCGTGATGAGTCTGTGTTGGTTGTTCTCTATTGACATCTTTTGTTTCTGTTTGTGCTTCAGAACGAGCTAGCGCATTTGGACCGATACTGTCATACACCAGGGCGGCATTCCATCCTTATGCCCGCTAGCAACGACACACGACGCGAGTGACAGATAATGCACTGTCACGCAATACATGAGACGGACTTCCGGCGTTAGAGCAGAGGAACAATTTTATGGAGTTTGACACCATTTTTTTTACAAGTACCGTGTGCAGAGTGTGCTAGCATGAGAGATGGAACACTTTTTTAAAAGACTGCGAGAGGAGTTGTCCATTCTTCGGTCCCATTGCGACAATGTCCATATTCATTTTATAAAAATTTGTTGAGTCCATAAAAACGGTTGTTGCACTTGCCACGGAGCGCATTACATTAGAGACATCAGTAAAATAATTAGCAGTATCTTATCGGGCACCGCGTTTTAATACAAGGACATTTACATGGTCTTTAATATCACTTGCATTCATAGGTTAACAAAAGTGTAATCATTATAATAGTTAGGCAAGTTAGGTTCCCCCCTCAGGCCACAAAATGGTATAGAAAGTCTATATTTTGTGCGTATCGTGTATAGTATTTATATGTCTTTCAAGAGTTCTCTTCCCCACAAGGTGTAGTTTGCGTTCAAGTTGCGTTTATTTCCAGTTTCGGCCCTTTTGAGAATCTGAGTGGGATGTCGACATTTTATTCATGCAAGCTCGCTCTCTATTTGGAAATCTCGCGCTGCCTTGCGTCTCAGCTCGCCCGCTACTCGCGCGTAATCTTCTCTCTCGTGACTTCCAAATAGAAAGCTTTCTCGAGGGCTATCTGCTACCAGCTTCGTGAAGATTTGCAATTTTGATTTAAAAAATCGAAGTAAATGCCTCTTGCAGACGGAAGTAAACTGCGTTGTTGGTAGTTTGCCGGAAATATGTGCTGTGTACACGGAAACTCAAAGTTTATCCTGAGATATGAAAAACTTCTTTACAAACCGTCTCGGGTTAAGGTCTTTTTCTGCGGCCAAAACCGTGACTCGGACAGCCGAGAAATGATAATCAAGCTAAGGTACAGATTTGCGTAAATCTGCCTGGCTTTCAGTTCGATACAATATTTGATGACTGTCATCCCATTCAGTTCCCTCTCTCAGGGCCACTTTGTTCCCTGCTTTCAGGGGATTTTCACCACATCCTTGTTATGTTTTAACCAGGTGTGGTGTACTGTAGAACAGTATGTAAGACTCTCGGACCACCTTAAGTGCTACGAAGAGAGAACTCTTGTCATTTTGTAGAAAATCACTTCTTTTGTTAGGTTGTGTTCCTTGCACTTTTGTTTTCACGATGTTCTCCAAGAACAATAAAATTGTGGAATTGCTTTCTGGGTTGTTGTTATATAATCGAGGGTCCTAAATACAGTCCTATAATCCTGTCATCGCGACGCAAATCCCGGAAGCTGCCCCCCTCCCCTTCCCTCTCCTCACCCTTGTCATGCAAGAAGAGCCAACTGAGAGCAATCAGTGGAGGAGATAAGGCTCATTCCATTTGAGGTTTTATACAATATTCCAGCGTTGTTGACTCCTCACACAAACGCCGAGCGGGATACGCACACTAGAGTAGGGTAGCATAATTGGTTTTGGCCAAAATCGGTTTTAAAACGAGAAATTATTAGCTCTAGCGAAACGACGTGAAGCAAAACCACCCGACACCCTTTAAACTATTCAATTCACAACATAGAATCTTTCGTGGCAAGATGGCTGTTGACGTACCAGTCCTTCAACTGCACTGTGGTTCTTGTAAACGCGGACTACGATTTTCGGGGAATACGCGTTTCCGCAATCGCGCTTTGAAAATCGCATTTGTTCCAGGAGCATAGCGTCCATATAAGCACATACGCCCGTGCACCCGTGCCCGTTATTTCCTCAAAGAATTTTTATCATTAATTCGGTTTGAACTGCATGATATTGGTGTTCTTGCCCGTCTGAGAGGGTCTCAATGGGGTGGTGGCTTTTACGGTTATCGGCTAAAATTTTGGCTCTTTTACGGCTATCGGTTATTTTTTTTCAGTTACGGTAAACGAAAAAGTTAAAAATTAACTTCTTTTGTTTCAAAAAGTTAAATATTAATTAACCTGTATTTTTTTGTATCTTTAAATCAAAATAAAGGTCTTCGGATCATCTCGGGATGAAATAAGCTATTCTTTTGAAAAAAATTAACATTTGATAGATCATACTTTTTATAAAGTATTGCACTTCTGATATTATTTTACACATAGAAATGTCAATAGTCAATTTAAAAATAATCTTTGTGAAAAAGCAAAAGCAGACACGCGAACGTTCAACTCAAGGCCGGGGCTAGCCTCTCCGCAGACGTCCTTTTGGGTTCTTTTGTCACGCATTTATTTCTCCGCCACGGAGAAATCAAAGCGTGACAAACGAACCCAAAAGGACGTCTGCGGGGAGGCTAGGCCGGGGCGCGACATTCATTATAACAGAAATGGCCGTTTTCACACTAGAGAAGGATTATTCGCGTGAGACGGGTTATCCGTTTGATGATTCGCGTCAGATAGGTGATACGTCTTAATTTGGCAATGGAATAGTTTTAATTTTGAATAAACAATCCGCCTGACTTTTGAAGACAGGATTATCCGTTCCAGATAGCCTGTGTACAGCCGCCCCCCCCCCCCTCAGAAAAAAATCGGAGAAGGGG
>OZ037781.1:6083266-6480766 GCA_964035525.1 Porites cylindrica | reverse complement strand
GAAAAGGTTTTATATCTGCTGTTTGGTGGCCATATCTCAAAAACGAAAACGAGGAAAACATGAAGAAGGTATTTATCCTTTGTTTTGATGCTTTAGTTGCTTAAGTTTGGAGCTTACGCAAATGCTTTTTTTTTTTACAAAAAATACCATTTTTAGGTCAATTAGGTTCACATCACGCTTGTTAATGGATGAACTAAAAGGTTTTGGATGACTTGCGAGAAGCAAGGAAATCACTCCTCCGCTGCGAGGTTATCCTATTCTCAGTAAAGTGATTTCTACTTCGTGAATTGTCAAGACAAAATGCTAACCTTCGTGGCAGATAATAATAAACAGCGAGGAATTCTGTTCGTTGAAAAGTGGGAAGTTACAATAATACATCATGTCATCGTCAAACAACATCAGTTCAACCACGTGCAAGTGCATTTGAGGTCTCTTCTTTGACATTAAAACACCCCCACCAAACAAGAAAGGTGTCGCTTCAAACTTCTTAATGAAGGTAAGTTAAAGTTATCGAAGCGAAGAAGGCTTTAGAAACTTAGTTGTTACTAAAGAGATCGATAATTATACGATAATCGATATACAGAACAGAGCTCCTGCTGTAAATGACATGATGTCTACTGAGCTGAAATATTACTGTATGAATAATTTAACTTGTGTTCATTTCATTTATTGGTTTGAAATTGCAATTCCTAATGTTTTCACGCCTCTTCAATGCCGTTATAATCAGCCGTAGTTCGTCTGGCTTCACGTCGCCATCTTGAATTTGCCTTTGTTAGGAACCAGGCTTCGCACGGTCCCGAACAAAGTTGCACGTGCATATGGAATGTCAGGAAGTGTATACCGCCGGCCTTTATTACCATGAAATTTCCTGAACTTCTATGGCATCTTAGAGAGATTTTCTTCAAGAAGCCAAGTAGATTCCTAGGTATGTTTTAGATAAATGTCTAAATGTGTGATTTGAATAGGATGAAGAGAATTTGGAGTTATACCACATGTAGAATTTTGCCGTCGAAAATTAGTAATAAACTTAAGTTTAGTTGTCGTGAAAACCTATTCCTCATTTTTGAATTATTATAGTTCGAATAGTCTCGTTATTTCCCTGAAAGTATCTTCTAGTGTAAGAAAAATTTCTCCGTGCGCTGCGGCTTTGTTTGCGAACGCGAGGAAATTGATGTTAGCGAATTTCAGGTTAAGAATTGGGCCATTTTGAGCAGGGCGGATAAAGGTTGGGCGGTGAAACGAGCGCGTCCGAGCAAAAAGGTGTGATGCAGTGGACAGAGACTCTGCTTAGAAATGTCGCTTGTTTTCGACTTCGGTCAGGGCCTGCGATGTGGTTTGTCCATTAGACACTGCCGCTGTCACTGAATTATGGCGGCTTGATTTGTTTTCTTGCACTTCTTCCTCGTTCCTTTGTGCTGGTACGGTGTCTCCGAGAGGCAAATGTTGCTATTTTTTGCGGGAGGTTTAGTTGGAGTAGACAAACATCTCTTTCAAAGGGTTTCTCTTATCACTTCCATGACTCTACCACTGAATTATATTTTCGTTCTGCTACTCGCCAATGTCGATGTTATTCCAAAACAAAAACAACTTAGTACTGTCTAAGACACGAAGGAAAATCTCATCCATGTCATCCATGGCAAAACTAAAAGACAGCAGATCGTGTTTCATAATTAGATGATGTGTATTTTATAAATGCGTGCAGCTCGTGCAAGGTGAAATAATATTATGCTAATTTCAATCACCATCATCCTTCTTTTTAATTTTGAGAAAACATCTCATACGTCTTTCTGTTTCTTCGAAACTTCAAAATTAGTTTCCCCTCAGTTTTTACTGTTTACCTTGTTTTGTTTTAGAGAGAAAAACGGAGAAAAAACCTTACAACTAACCTCAATAAATTTTGGTTACATGCGGTTGCCGGATTTGCGACGCATTGCGCGAATCGCCATAGCGCGTTGCACCCGAGAAGCAAAGTTTGAAGCAGTACAACGCCACTATATCAAAATATATCAATCTACTTTCTGTTATGTTATATAAAATTTATCCCCCTTTAACATATGTAAAAATTGAGGTTAAGAAGTGTTAAGCTTTTGCAAACGAAACGGCGAAAGACGATTAGGTGATATTTAGTGGAAGGAGGAGGTATTCAGCACTTTCAAATTAACTCAAATTTTGCCATTGTACGACCAACAAGTTTGACTCATGCATACAGACACAAACATATGAAACTGTTTATTGATATTGTTATAAAACGAAATTATCTATTTAACATTGTAGCCAGAAATTGCAGAAAGAAAATAGGATTTCCGGTTTGCAAAAAGGAAAATTTCGCCGGTGTCACAGCGTTTTGGGCATCCCCATTCCCAAATCCCTAGCGTTTTGGGCATCCCCTTCTCATATTACTGCAGCGTTTTGGGCATCCCCCGGTACCCTCCCAGGATGACCAAATCCCTAGTGTTTTGGTCATGCCCTCCAAAAAAAATGCTGGATTTGGCGGGACAATCGAAACCGTTTTAGAGATGGCTTCCGCTAAATATCGAAATCTTTTCCAGTATCTTAAAAAGAAGGCTTATCCGGAAGGCTTTACAAAGCAAAAAACGACTCTGCGAAAATTTGCCAAAAAGTTCGAGTATGACTCAAAATTAGAGTCCTTGTTCTACGTGGCCAAGGGGAAGGATGGCACAGCGCTTCGACGACTTGTTATCACCGAAGAAGAGAAAGCGAGGGTCTTCGAAGAGTGCCACTCTGCTCCTTTCTCTGGACACGCCGGCCACGATAATACTTTTGGACCCTGTGAAGGTTGTTCCCAAGGTGTGGTACTTGGTCGGAATTGATTTAATAGAAGCCCCTACTACATCTCAAAACGGCGACAGATTTCTTCTGTCCCATGTGCAAGAGGCATCTGTATAAATTGTGTGACAACCTTTCGTGTGTCAAGTAGCGCTGCGGGGTTAAGTTGTACAGGCCTCAAATGTCATGCATACTAAATGACTATGAATAAAACGCAATTTCATTCATGTTTGTCTTTTGATTACTTTGTTTAGTATTCTTGTTTTTGGCTGTTTAGAATCAGACGATCGCAGCTCCCGGCAATTGCGGCATTGCACGCTTGTAAACAGTTCAGTGTTAAATAAAATTGAAGCTTTGCCAACAATGAAGCGTTGTACAGCGAAGCGATGTTATGCGGTTGTAAATTTCAGTTTCGTCATGTTTTTGAGCCAACGTTTACTGCCTATGGGGTTTTTTTCTGCGCAATAAACCCGGCGAAAAGTGTTAGACGATATAATTCTGACATGCATCTACACTATTCAGCCGTAAATTCGTGATTAACAATCCCGACTTTTCCCCAGTCTGAAATACTTTAGGCAAAGTCGAAGCGATCAGCGTTTTGTGCATCCCCCACCGGGGATGCCCAAAACGCTAGGGATATGGGAATGGGGATGTCCAAAACGCTGTGACGCCGGCCTTCAAGCGGAAGCGCGGAAATAGCACTCGTGCCAGTCCTACTCCGCATCACACATTAAATGAAGAGCGGAGCGCTCGTTTCACCGCCCAACCTTTATCCGCCCTGATTCCGAGACTTCGACGCCGAAAAGGCGAAAACCGATACCGTACGCGCAAATAAACGGCTTTTGGCGGGAACAATTTATATCACGTTTCTTATCTATCCAAAAGCTATCTATGGACAAAAAATGAAATAAATAAATTTTTCAGCTCTTGCCGCGAAATAAAGATTTTGCTCGATTTTTCCTGCCGACCGTCTCTCTTAATTAAATCATTACTTGTTCGATAGTTCAGATTAGTGCGCACATTTGTACATACACCACCTCCGTTCCTTCCGTTAACTGACCGATTTTTCTGACTTTTTTAAAGCCAGGTATGTAGACGTCGTCATCAAGTACTGTAGACTCGTTCATTTGTAAAATATCAACTTTTCAAGAGGACATGAAAACTCCAAGTTCGTCGATCTGTTAAGGGACTCAAAGGCTATCGATTATTTTATCGATTTAATTATTTTACCGATACACTTATGACTTTGCTGTAGTTTAAGTCTAGCGCAAATTAAGCTGCATTGAAATACACAACACGCAAAGGGCAGTCTCTCATAGACTACAAAATTATGGGCATCCATAGGAGGGAATGTCAAATAAGTTACGAACCTACGTGGGTTTTTTCGGCAGAAGAAACAAGTACAAATTACTGAGTTTCAGATATAGTGATGTTAATGTTTAATATTACGGGTAGTTCACGTAACTGTTTTTCGGTGCGATTTTTGCAAAGAAAACATATTGTAAACTCAAAATTCGGCCTAATTTACCGTTTGGGTAGAATCATGAGACGGAAAGATTGACCTATAAACAAAAACTGTGAACCGAAGGCAATCAAAGAGTTTCATGAATTTTAACCAGCCTTTATAAAACATTAAATTAAACTTCATGGGCCATTAGCTTCTTAAAGGGGAAGTGGTGGGTAAGTAATGCACACGTACGGGTAAGAGTTCTTTTCCAAGATTACCGCGACTGGCACGAAAATTTTGAGCGAGTTCAGTTATTTTTTTGCGTCTTGCAAGGAATTAATTTTTGCGATGTTCAGAAAGTCTCGGAAAAATCATTGTCTAGCTGAAAAAATTATAACAAATGTAAACAAGATTCAAGACTTAGAAAGAGAAAAGCCCAAGAAGGGCCCCGAAAAGTCTGCAAATGTCGCAAAAATCGCAAAAGTAACAAGGATTTTTCTTGCTAGCTGAAAACACCTAATAATAAGTATCTCAAAAATAGCAAGAATAATAATTTTCACCAAATTCTAGACTTAGAAAGAAAAAAGGCCAAGAAGGGCCTAGAAAAGTCTGCAAATGTTGCAAAAATTGCAAAAGCAACGAGGCTTTTTCCTGCTAGGTGAAAACACCAAGTAACAAAATGTAATTCCGGTGATGCGAATTTTATTCACTGGCTACACGAGCCGCCACTTCCATTATCTACGCGTCAACGAACACAGACACTCATAATTGGCAAACACCTTAAAGAAAAAGAGCAGCAAGAGCCAACTAATCTCCAAGAACGTTTTAATATCCTTAAGAAATGCTGAGGAAGGTTTTAGGTACCTCATTTGATGAGATGTTATAAATTAAGAAAAAGAGACCAAACTTAAAGACTTAAACTGACTCCTTTCCAGCAAAAATTTTCACTTTATGGTCCTTAATTATTCCATTCTTTTGTTCTTCAAATTTAATGTTGTGTTTCACACCTTTGTTTCCTATAGTTTGTTTCATTTGCCTTTGATAATGGTGACATGTCGTCGCGGAAACGTCATCTTTTAATAGCGTTGATAGAATTCTTCACTACGTGTTCTTCGTTCTATTTTACTCATGAATCATCAACAACAATAAATTTCTGCCGCACTAAATTTTACACTCCTTTCCTTTTACAGTTTGAATAATCGCGAAAGAATCTTTATCATGACATGTATGTAAAAGTCAACAACGGCCAGGAGCACAAAAAATTTATCAGTTGACTATAAATCATCATTGACTATAAATTATATCCTACGTTATTGTATCAAAATGCAGCACACTGTCATACGTTGACGCTGTAAATTATAGAGCTAGTGACCAAATACTACTTGCATACAAAACCTAGTAACTTTTTGATAACAAATCACCATAATATGGTCACCGTCACAATTTAATCAAAAGGAATGAAAAATATCAAAACGATCAAGATAATTTAAGGATGAAAATCAATTGTTATTTGAAATAAATGGATTGGCAATTGTTGTTAATTATACATCTTCATTTAAAAGAGAAGGATTAATAAATTACTGGCAATCACTGGTTAAATAACTATTGGTATTGCACAGAAACATTCATGTATTAATGCGCGGATCTGATGACCCACTTTCTTTTCTCCCAGTTTGCTGTTCTTGATATTTCGGGACGATTGTTATGATGGGTTCTTGGCCATGCAAAGTTCTGCTTACGGCTTTTGCGTTTGTTGCTAAAATTTGTGCCCTTCTGCGAGCGACACTCCTTTTTATACATTGTAGCTGTATATATGTTAATGGCGGAACGAAGCAAACACATCATGATATTGACATTACAGTATTTTATTACTGACAGTAAGTAGTCTCACGTTTGTAATTGATGATTCCTTTTCGCGAAAATGGAACCCATTACAAAATTACTGGACAAGAACGTATCTCAGTTAAGATATGAAGAAATAGTGAGGCGCAGGTGCTTTTGGCCCCTTTCTTGCCGTTCAGCAATTCTTGGCTATTCAACACATGTTACTCAAGCGCAATTTGTGGTCTTATCCATGGCCTTCTTTACCTTTATTCTTTACAAATCTGAACTTTTACAAATTGGAACAGTTTTGGTCGTTATCGATGTTGCAATCAAATTCTTGTTACTTTTGCGAATTTTGCGAAATTTGTGGACTGTTGGACTCTGGGCCTTCTTTAACTTTGTTCTTTTTAGGTATGAACGTTTGCAAAATTTATTATTCTTGGTATTGATTCGATGTTTGTTAAGTCTTTTTCTATGATTGCAATGAAAATTCTTGTTACTTTTGCGATTTTTGAGACATTTGCGGACTTTTCAAGGCCCTTCTTCGCCCTTTTTTCTAAGTCTAGAATTTGGTTATGTTTGTTATTCTTGCTATTCTTGCCATATGTGTTACTCAGTCCTTTTAGATAGCGACTTCCTCGAGGCCCTTCTTGGCCTTTTCCCTTTCTAAGTCTAGAATTTTGTTAAATTCGTTAAATTTACCATATTTGTTACCGCTCAATCTTTTCACATGGTAAGAAAAATTCCTCTTACTTTTGCGAAATTTGCGGACTTCTCGAAACCCTTGTTGACCTTTTCTCTTTCGGCTAAGTCTAGAATTTTTTTAAATTTGTTATTCTAATTGCTATTTTTGCCACATTTGTTACTCAATGTTTTCAGATAGCAAGAAAAATTCTTGTTTCTTTTTGCGATTTTTGCGAAATTTGCTGACTTCTCGAAGCCCTTCTTGGCCCTTTCTCTTTCTTAGTGTTGAATTTATTCAAATTTGGAAATCTTGCTATTCTTGCAATATTTGTTACTCGGTGCGTTCATGCACTGGTAGCAATAAAAAATTCTTTTTACTTTTGCGTTTTTTGCGGAATTTGCTACATTTGTGATAGCAGTTTCCTTTATTTTTATTTATTTATTTTTTTGCTAAAATTGCGCAAACTATTTGCTAGCAAGATCGATCCTGGACATAGGTGAAAAATTTAATACAAATTATATGTTCCGTTATAATTTTTCTTCTTTTTTTTTGAGGGGGTGAGGAAATAACTCGGTGAAATTGGTTGAAAAGAATTTTTATGATTTGTAAGGTGCAATGTTTTAACCGTTTTTAAAATTAATATATGGCCATAATTAAGAATAAAGGCGAGACAGTCTTGAACCATAAATTATTTCTTGAAATTAATATTTTAAAGATAGTAAAATATTTAGTAAAATATATATTTTTAATTATTTCAGTATATTCTGAATGGTTTCTCAATGATGCCACTTATAGGCACAATAAATGTTTTTTAAGAATTTTGAAACATTAGGTAAAAAAAAAATAGAGAAAGAAAATAGCCATGAGCTACAAGCCAGTATCAATGGGAAAAAGTCAATAAACGTTCTTCTGTTTGCCAGTTTTACATTTTTCCTAATATCTACAACAACTGCAATTACTACAGTAAACGGCTATTAGTAAAATAAGGTCTGATGGGATTCCCACGGTCTCTTTCCTTAAACCATCGCCTGGTTCGAAAGGATAAAAAGGAAGGAGATGCTTGAATGTAAAACACGTTGGACAGTGCATCAGAAAAGATTGTTAAGATTAATGATGTACATCAAAGCACCCTTTCTTTTAGTTTTCAAACCTTATTGTTAACTTACAGGTGGCTCTTATAAACAGGTAAGTTTCGAAGAGTAGAATAACGATAAAGGGGAAAATGGAGATTTTTTCGTGATATTCACTCCCGTTAATGCATTACAAAAGAAATGAAAAAACTGATAATAGTCATTATAAAATAATGGAGTTTTTATTGCAACTAAGACATGTTTAATTTATAACAAGAATGTTTTCAATATAACGGGACGGAACAAACCTTTTTAAAGGTTTTGCGGTCAACAAATACGCGTATATATCCCAAGTTTCAAAAAAAAAACAAACAAACAAACAAACAAAACAAAACAAAAGCAAAACAAAAAAAAAGGAAATTTTTCTGTTTCACATAGTTTGGACCTTTCTTATTCTCTAAGTTGGTTAATGATTTAATCATATCTTATTCCTATTCTTTTTTACAAATGCAATAAAAATACCTCTTTTTTTGTATTTAGGGAAGAATCTACCTATTGTATGTGCAATAAAAGCCACAGAGCTACCATGGAGTTGTCCATTATTCTTATCATCATTGGTATGACTGTGGTTGTTAAAGGAAGCGGTGCTGCTCCCAGGGGACTCCATTTTGTTGGTGTTGGTTATAATCTGCTGAAAGGGAACCCGGAAGGAGATGCAACATATGGGGGTGTCGATCCAGGACTTCTTATCACTAGAAAGATCTTTCAGCTTACCTGGAACACTAACAAGAAGTCTGTAGACAACAGGTTCAGTGTGCCAGATCAGGTGACCTTTGCGCCACGTTTATCCTGTGTTAGAACCTACAAGAAAGAAGTGTTTTTCGGTTCTAAGAGTTATCAAGAAAAACTGAACGTCGATGTCCAAGTTAGCGGTAAGCGGAAAAAGAGAGTGCTAAGATTTCAATCTAAGTAATATCGCACACTGATTCTGTGATAAGAAACGACTATGCTGTCACATGTAAAACCGTTTATACTTATAGGTAGGCAGATGCTGCGCTTAAAATTCTGTTAAGGAAACATCGCTTTTACAGCATTTGTTGTGACTACTTTTACAAGTGATTTTCACTTATAGTAATTGCCTTTGAATTTTTAAACTATTTATTCTTTTAAATTTCTGTATAGGTGACTACGGAAATGATTTGCTGGGTGTCGCTTTTTCGCTAAGTTCAAGTAAGAAATAAAATGAGTTACTTCTGTTTAATTTCTAATTTAGGGAATAGTTTAGGTGGCTGTTAAGCCAGGTTTGACTGCAGTACATTTTCAAAACATCTTTTTGATATTAGCTCAGATATAGTTACTCTGTACTGTCCAATGATTCTTTGTATAATGATGCATTGCCGTCAATACTTATAGGATTCGAAAAGGTGAAGAAGGAGACATCTAAATATCACAATGTGTTTTATGAGGATAAATATGTTTGCAATAAGGGACGCGCCCGCTACCAGTTGGATTTAGCTCCAGTAAAGAAGTTCTCGGTGTCAGCGGACTTTGCTGCTACAGTATGCGCTTTACCAGGAAAATACAACGAAAAAGCATACTTTGATTTCTTAGAAGGCTGGGGAACGGTTAGTTTGTTTAAATGTTGATTAATTCGCTTAATAACCGAGATTGATGTCATTTTGACGTGCATAATTGTGTCTGTCTTTCCGTTTTTCTATGTATTGTATTGTATTGTTTTGTCCTGTTTTGTTTTGTTTTTTGTTTTTTTCCAGCACATTGTAGTCGAAGTAGAATTGGGGGAGAAAAAAACCGAACGCTTTAAAAGTTCAGAAGCAAAATTCGCTAAATACGCAATGGTGAACGTAAGTTTGAGAATATATACTTTTCTTTAGCTTTGACAAGCTTTGATAAGAAAAACCCTCCGGGGTCAGTCGGCTCACTGAATTTAGTTGTTTCATTTTTTTTTTTCTTGCATGTATGTTTGTTTTTGTTTTTCTTCCGAAGTTACATTTAATAGTTGTTAAGTCGTCACCATGGAACTGGGGTATACCAGGAGAAGTAATCGGCTCCTGGCTATACAGCTTTTAATTAGAATTTTTTTTTCTTATAAGACCTTTCCCAAAATTTGGGGGTTTTATGTCTACAAATCATTAACGATGTTCATTATTGCACAATTTCAGAGTATTTTCTACAGACATATATATAACGTTTTTAAATGCCGGATTACACCAAAGGGGGGGGGGGGGGGGGGAGGGGGGAAGGTAACTCTATTGTTTTCCACCTAAGTTTCTTGACCCACTCCGCCTGCCAGTATGACGTCACATAGTAACGGGCAAGAGCCTCGGGTCGCTTGTGCAAATTAGCAATGGATAGGACAGTTATTTGGACTAGCGAGGTCGAGGAAAAGCAAAGAAGCTAACAAGTATCGCTATATATCGCTTATTTGATCGAATGTGTGCGTGTGAACTTTGGTGTTGCTCTAATCTGCTTGTGTAAACAGTTTTGGTATTTTGTGTCCGTGATTGTAAAATTTTGTTAATTTGTTTTGTGAGCCGTGTTGCGGGATCTCCATTTATTTCACGGGACCGGTAAGGTCATCAAAACTTGAATCTTTTTTTCTCTAAAATAGGCAAGGTCTAATCTCCAGAATAGGAGGTTCTATTCACAGATCATGCATGTTTATATTTCCTCTATTCTTTTGCTAATTAAGTGGGCCTAACATATCATTCCTTTCGAGTGCGGGCCTCTGTTGATCTCCTAATTTTCTCCACCAAATTCAGTAAAGCTAGTTCAATCGATTATCTACATCGAGTCAGCCCGTTGAACCGGAAATAATGCGAAATAGCTTTGAAATGCGCGCTTAAGCTAGTTTTCCTCAAATGTATATTTGAATTTATGATAAATACAGCTCTATCAGCTTCAAACAGCGTCTATGGCAGAAAAAAATTGTTTTGACATGACAAAATTAATTTTGCAAATCATGTGTGTCACTGTGGTGCAGTGGTCAGGCAGTTTCTTGCACGTGCAGATAAACCGGGTTCGACTCCCGGCGACGCTGCTTTCTGTTTCTTGGTACCGTTTTTTTCCCGCTTTCGTCTATTTTTTTTTAACACTTTTTTTTTTGGCCTTTTTTTCTTTATTCTTTTTGCAGATCCTGCTGCATGCTGCTGGTCATGCACTTGGATCAATATATATTTTATTTTAAGCTTAAGTCCGGAGTTTTATTTTGGAAAAAGGGATTTCAAAAGCTCTTGATCTGCATACTGGCCAAGCTTACGACCGGATAAAAACCATAAGCTGTCAAGACATGTCCCTCCTCTGAAACAGCTGAATTTTTTTCAATGTTAGTTGACATCATGACAAACACACACAGTACACCACAAACTGTACTACAGTCGACTCTCGATAACTCGAACCCTCGGTAACTCTAACCTCTCGCTAACTCGAATCAAACTCGATTTCTCCTGGATTTCTATCATACATTCACTGTAATTTTACCCTCGGTAACTCGAACCCTCGATAACTCGAACTCACGCTAACTCGAACCAATTTTCGTTTCCCCTCAGGTCATTTTCTATATAATTTTACCCTCGATAACCCGAACCATTTTTTGAGCCCTTAAAAGTCGGGAAAAAAGCCGTCTACTGGCGTCCGAAACATTGAATTTTGGATCAGTCCTAATGACGTGTTGTAGGAGTATAGTTTACTAGTGGAGGCTGATTTTCATTGTCACAGGCCAACGTGAAGCAGCTTTTCTTCTCAAAACAGTAAAACGCATGCTCTATTTAGGCTATGTTTTGTTACGTTACATTCTGATTTATGGATCTAGAAGTATCTTTAATTTTCACTTGACATTTCTGCAATTAAATGTGATTCCAATGTTCCCTGTGCAGTAAACACTGTTTTTTACCTTACCACTCGGCTATTTTCTTCGAACCCCCGATAACTCGAACCTTTTTTCGATTTCCCTTGAAGGTTCGAGTTATCGGGAGTCGACTGTAATTTACACCCAACACCCGCCAGTGACCCACTGGCGAAAGTTAAACTTGCCTTTTGTACATCATCATAATCATCAATATTATTACCCTAAAATCTCCATTGGGTTTGCCCCAAAAAAATAATTAAACGAAACCATTTATTCGTTTTCGGGATTTAATTACAGAATTACAGGTGTATGCTCAATACAGTATTAAAAGAGGTCTTAAATGCGGTAAAGCAACAAGATTCAATGCTCACAATCTCTCACAAATACCTGTCATTTAGCTTCCCCTTTCAACGCTACAGCTAAGCGAACTTTGGGAGGAATGATAGGGGGTTTCACTAGCTCTGAAGAGTATAATACATCCTTTGATGAACCTCCTATTGCTGTGTCTAAACTCCTCAATCTTACTGTGCACTGGCCCTCAAAAGTGTGACCGCCCGGTATTATTGCCCGTAAAGTTTGCCTAACGATTGAAAGGAATCTTTTTAAATTCATTACACCACAGGACATTTCGTTCCAAAAAAATACTTAAATCTAGTTTTCTATGACAATAGAAACCTTGAAATCTCCAAATCCAAGAAATCGGAACGGTATTTCCATGATAAAATCGAAATTTTTATCCGTCTGGATTAGATGAACACTTGAAAGTCACTGACACGAGACGTGACGTCATACTGGCAGGCGGACTGTACCACAGATTTCCTTGGACACACCTTCCCCCCCTGGATAACACCATGTTGAGAACCTCAACTAAAAGTCACTTTAGATGATCGCAGTTTATATTTTATGAAACTTTTAGGTTTCTGTGTGCACTACATGATCCTTCGGGAATAAGATTTAACATTTTTACGAACCCAATATATTTTATTTCTTTTAGTCGCAAAAATCTGTATCTGTGTCTGGAAGTTACATGGGATTCAGCGCCTCCTTAAAAGTCGATGTTAACGTGTTCAAAGAGTCAATATCAAAGAACACCAGATTTGGGGAGCATAAGGTGGTATTCAAGTCTGGAGGACCAAACCTGCCTGAGCCCATTAGAATTAAACTGGTGCCAATTACTGAAGCTTTTGATCCTGCTTTTTACTCCGTCTTGGATAAACGGTCGTCCGCACGATGCGTTCATTCTAATTCTCTACTCAAAGCGCGCAAGACGGCGGTCATAAGGGCATTAAATGAATATCCTCGCCTTAAGAAAACCGTGAAACCTACAGGTACGAGTCTATTATAAGGAAGTAAAAAATAGATAGCATCGATGGAAATGTCATAAACTTAAGAACGTTACTTTTGTCAGAAAATCTGGTAAACTGTTAAGTGATAACTCAAAGGGAATCTTCATGTTTCCAGGAAAGCTAAAGAAATGCGTAAACATTGTTGATCTGAGGCCTGTTTACATGAAGGTGAGGGACCCCAGGTGGTTGGGTAACCCTCCCGTTCATATAATCTCTCATATGGTCACCTCATGTATCGTGTAAACCTGATCAGTTTGAATTGGGACATTATATCAAGAGGACGGTTAGCTCACCTATTAAAAGTGTTTTACCTGATCTACCTGGGTCCCCCGCCAGTCGAGCAATGACGAACAATAGGTAGATTTTTCAAGGCCAACGGGTGAATTCGTAAGCCCCAAAGTACATGTTGAGCACGACTCAGAACTAGAAAAAAAGTATCTATTCAGTGCTTGACTGTATCTTATTATAATTAGATCCCGAAGTGCGCATTCCTTTAACCTGGCCTGAGGGTACATACGGTCTTCCCATGCCTAAGTCGGGATGCCCTAAGAGATCAAACTTCCCGTGGCACTCGGGATATCGCTACCACGACACTGAAGATAGGCGTTCAAACAACATGTGGTCATCTCCATTTGATTTGGCTGGTCCATACTACAAAAATAATATGTACCAAAAGTTCTGCGTGAAAACAAAACACACAGCTTCTGTTTACAATCTACCCTGGCCAAAAGGGCAATACTGTATTCTCAAGAAAGGGACATGTCCGGAAGGTTTGTGTTATTTGTTTGCTTCTTTGTTTTTTCTGTTTGTTCAAGCCAATTT
Organism: Porites cylindrica; assembly: GCA_964035525.1. Classification (NCBI taxonomy): domain Eukaryota; kingdom Metazoa; phylum Cnidaria; class Anthozoa; order Scleractinia; family Poritidae; genus Porites; species Porites cylindrica. The sequence goes on along the minus strand of OZ037781.1, from coordinate 6,466,920 downwards.
TATATAAAAATAGTCAATCAGCTAGACTGTTTAGACAGCCCGTGGGGTTAACATGGTAGTTTCTTTCTAGTTATATGTCTTTGATCGTCAGTTTAAGTCATGACTTAATTGACCAATCAGGTAAAGAAACAGATTTTCATACCATCAATTGACGAAAGATAAGTCACTTTGACTCTGAAGATGATGACTACTGCACTCACGGTAGATTCATCGGGACCTAATCCACCTAGTTATGAGATTCAATTTTGGCAAATGATAATAATAATGATGATTATGATTACGATGACGGTAATGATAATAATTTCAATGATAATGATTACAATACCATGAATTAAAACAAAGCGTCTTAAAATGGCGACTTCAGTAAGAGATGAAACGGCCAAGCTAAGATAAATCTGTATGGATCTCAATGACCCTCTGGTGGTACTGAAAAAATCCCTTTGATGTATAATCTATTAATCACACACAGGTTTTACAGAGGGACACATAAGATGGGATGACGAAGATTCTAAGAACGCCAACAGATATGGTGGTCAGATTCCAGATGGTCATTATGGTAGAAACACCGTTATCTACTACTGCTGTCGAGCAGATGGGCACGCCACAAATCCCATAATTCTTCCCACTGACTCCCCATTCGTCTTGCTGAAATCTAACACTCACTTGTGCCAGTATGTGCGAGGAATGAAGGTTAGAAGTGAGTGGTTCTATTGGGACTGTGAAGATTCAAGACCTTCAAACGGAGTTGGTGGCTTCCCACCACGCTCGGTTGTGGGCAGAAATGTCAGAGTCGATTATTGTTATTATTATCGTTGATTAAACAGCGATTTTCTGGATTTCAATAGCCCAATATGTAATTTCAGGGCATAAAGTAGCTCTCAGAGGAAAACGAAATAAAATGTGTATTGGAATCCATCCTACGTCGTATGTCATACGAACCGTGACTGAGTGAGACGAACTTATAATTTGAGTGAGTGAGACTGTAACTTACAATTTAAGGTATAATCGAGGGTCCTCAGTAGAGTTCTATAAACCTTTCATCCCGACGTAAATTTTCCCACAATCGCGTAATCCCCATGGTGATTTTTGTCATCCTGCATCCCGTACATAGCTCACACTCATTTTGCTTAGAAGTTCCGGAACCCCTCAGTCTCCCGCCCGTGTCGTGAAGAGCCATCTGAGAGCCATATATGGCGGAGAAGAGTGCTCAATGCATTTGAGGTTTTATAAAATATTCCAGCATTGTTGTCTCCTCACACAAACGCTGAGCGCGATACGCACACTACACCCTTTAAACTATTCAATTCACAGTTTAGAATCTTTCGTAGCAAGATGGCTCATGACTCAATGCGAGTAATTTTTGCGGAATACGCGTTTCCGCGATGGCGCTTTGAAAATCGCATTTCTGTTCCAGGAACGTAAGCGTTCATATGAGCACACGCCCGTGCGTACAGCTGAAATCAGATTTTTTTTTATTCCCCCACAGAATTTTTATCATTAATTCGGTATAACTGATAAAATTTTCACATTTTATTGGTGTTCCTGCCCGTCTGAAGGGTAGAAGTCTCGCCTTTGCTTGTAACCTTTTTAATGGCGTTATCGTTTTCCTCTTATTTTCTCGTTTGCACTGTACTTGACAGATAACACTAGAAATGGGTAAACTAAACAACTAACTATTGCATTTTCCTTCGCATTTATTTGCTGAAAATGTCTTGCGGAAAACGCAGGAAATGCCATTTGCGAGACCTTTAATTTCGAAATTCTCAGCGTGTTTCCCCAGACCCCCTAGTTAAAAGCGCCTTCGGCGTTCTACCTTTTCTTTTCATGCGTACACCTTTAAAATCTCACTCTACTCTTCTGTCTTCCCCTCTTCTTCCCCCATTCCTCACCCCCTAAAATGGGAAAGGAAGATATTCTCACGAAAAAACATCCCCCTAGAAAAAGCGCTGCTTCACACCTGCACAAGAAAAAATGGAGTACCCGTTGAGAGAGCTCATCTGCATTACAACAAAGGAGCTCAAACTTTCAAGTGCGAAACCAGGATATAAAAATGATTCTTGTTCTCTTGCAAATAAAACTCATTTTCACAGCAAAGGTTTTGCACTTAGCCTCGTTTTGAAAAAGGCAGTTTATGACCTCTGATTATACAAGAAGTTCAGTCAGATATGCAGTTTTCTCCAAACAGCCGGGGCAACAGTTTAAGTGATAAATAGTGAGGAATTGAAGGTTAATATTCGTGAAAGTATCTAATTAACGCGCTTAAATTTACATCTTACGTACCGCCAGTCATCCATGCCCGATACACTTTGTAATCAAGTTTTACACCAAGTGGTTCAGAAACCGAAATGTTTAACCGGTGTGTCTATTTATCAAGTTATCCGATATGTTGTTCGTGGAAAATTTCTAGTGTGTGCGGGTTGCCAAAGGGCACTGAAGCTTAAAACCAGAGAGCCAGAAAATGGCTACCTTCAACCTGGGTTAAGCGAATTTTAAGCAAACTTTTGTCTTTTAGAATCATGTAATTGGGACCGGTTTGGAAATTCAGTTATCAAATATAACCAAACTGGCGATATAAAACAGTCTACGGAGATAAGCGCAATCGAACGCCATTTATTACTATTTACAGCGGTCTTGCCCAAGCGACTATATAAGACACATACACCATGCATTCATTATCGTCTTCGAGACAAGTCACACAGGTCTCATCATGGCTTTATTATACGTGCTCGTCTAACTCCTTCCCTCCTCACCCTTTCGCCTTTCCCCTTGTTTCTTCATTGGCGTTCGCCGCTTCCATTCTGCCTCCTTTTTTTTATTTCCATCTGCCTCAATTTCTTGGGCTATGCTCGCGGTAAGTATCTCGTTTTGTAACCTAGATTTTATGTAGGTTGCCACGTGTTCGACAGCTGCTTCGACATTCGGTCCGGTCACATGTATTTTCAAGGTCAGTATTTTCTGTTCTTTTCCCCATTTGTTTGCAGTATTTTCTTAGCCATATTCATTGCTTTGGTTGTATTTGTTTTCAATTCTTTCCTTCAGTTTATTATTTTTCTGCAACCGCTCCCGAGATTTCAGTCTTACAAGGGAATCTAATTCCCTGTCGGATTACCGGCACGTAAGCCTGCTATCCCTCGAGCCGCGTCTTTTCCTATATTGTCCTCACAGTACCACTTTATCTTTCAGGTTGTGATTCCCTAGTTTCATCATTTATCCTTTTAATGGATCCCGTGAGAGGTACTTTCGCTGGCTTCGGTTTTTTTCTCCAATCTTATTGAGCGGCTCTAGCGGGATAGCAGTCAGTTGTAACGTTCCCGTTGGGTTTTTTAAGGTACTTGTTATTATAAGATGCTGCATTTTCATGAGTTAGCTATTGTTTGGCTTATGTTTTCGTTGTTGTCTTTAGCAAAACCCACAGTTTTGTTACAATGTATTTTGTGGCTCCAGAGCAGAAGTTGTTTTATGGCCAATTTTTGTTGCCTGACTCTGTCGAGCGTGTGTTAGAACCAGGGACTTAATTTGCTAAATTTTTTCACGCCCTGGTCTTGTTTGCAATGTGTTTTCAAATTACAACTTCACGCCGATTTAAGTGTGTACCCCAAATTTTGGGGTTATCAAGTATTCATATATTCAGGCTATTGTTCTTGCCATTGTCGATTACCTTCCGAAGAATCCACAAGCGGAATTCCTTTGATTTAGGTGCGATATGTCTCTTTTGTTTCGAATTTTGTTGCTTGATTGACTTTTTAATCCCCATTGTTACCTGATGAGTATTCGGACTTGCCTGTTAAATTTGCTGCAGTCTGAGGGAACGCTTACAAGTCTTTTAAGCGTGGCGGACAACTCTGGTTGCATAACATATTTTCGGTCACGCACCGTATTACAAAGGAAACAAGCCTGATAAATTTGAAGTTGTTTAAAGCTTATAAATACCTGGTCTCCAATAGTATTTTTTTATTAAATACTCTCTTGCCTTGAAAGTAATTTGGCGTTTAAAAAATTGCTGCGGAAGTTATTTATTAGAATGTTTCATTCATTCAGTAGCTCTGCAATCAAGAGCGAACAACTCTTCTCAAAATGTAAACAACGCAAGCGGTGAATGCATTTACCGGGATGACACAGTTTCATTAGAGTGTAATTTCACTTTTTTGGATGTTTTCGCTTGCCTTTCAGTTTTTTTTGTTGAACAAAACCTTGCGTTTCAGTTACGTGACTGCAGGGCCCGAAATAACGCGTATTGTCAGTTCACCGATTTGCATGACAACTTGATTCGCCGAGTAGTCGAGTGAGACGGGAAATATCTAAAATCAAAACAAGAGCTGTAATCGACAGATCAAAACTTGCGGAGTTCATAATTCCTCGAAATAATTTTGTAGAAACACTTGTATAGTTTCATTGCTCTGGAGAAATGAATAACTGTTATGATTGAATGAATAGATAACTCTCGGCCGGATTTTATTAAGCGATAGGCGAGAAAAAATGCTTCAGCGGCTTGCTTTGTACTTCGAAACCTCGGCGAGAAAAAAAAATCCAATCTCGGTCCACAGTGGTCGAAATTTCTCGTTCAAGATTTCTTTTTAAAGCTCTCAAAATTCTACTTTTTGAAAAATACGTGTCCAAGTCGAAGAAGTTTTGCGAAAGACTTAAATCCATAAACTTCTACCGCAATATGTGCGATAATTCTCTGCAGTTTCATTGACACAGTTAGAACAAAAGGATACCATTAAAACTTCGCGGCCCTGGGCAGCTTAATTAAGCCATTGTTCAATTCCTTTGAATTTCCTTCTGAGTCTTCCGCCATAAAATCTCACCTTCTTTAAACCGAGTCAAAACGAGCACTCTCGAAGGGAAAGTCCGGAGGAATAAATTGAGCCTTCAGGGTACAAAATCCAGCGGTTATGCCCATTTCTGAAATACACACTTAAAGGAACAGTATCCCGTTACTGCGCATGCACCAAACTTTGATTTTTGGACAGGATGTCGCGAAATCAAAAGATGCGAGGAGAGTAAGAGAATCTTGAAAAATCCGTTTGCATCGCGCTTGTCCGGGTTCAATACGACACTGAAACTTCTCAGGATTATAGATCAATGATATATTGTTCCTGTTAAGTTTTTATTTGGGCAAAATCTGGATTTTTTGGCGTTTCTTTTATTGCCGTTGGCCGGGAGGACCAAAAGATTGGAAGCACTTTGATGCCAATTGAAGGCTTATTTCTTCTGCTAGCTTCCCTACAAGCTCTGATAATTGTGAAAGGAACACGCAGAAATGAAACAGCAACAATAAAGACTGTAAGAAAGAAACCGTTGAGACATTGATGTGACTGAGGAGATCTTGTGGAGGGGAGCTTCGTGAAGCAGAATGTTTTGCAACGACGCTTTAGTAAACTTTTAAATGAATCTCCCTACGGCCGACAAAATCGAACAAACAGGCGCTACACGTTTTGAAAAACTAGTGACATGAATCATAATAACATTCTTGACTAACCTTTGTGATGATTCATAGCGTTGAGATTGCATTTTTATTTACGTCTTTCAAACGTTTGAGGCTAGAACGCGAGCAAATCAGGCAGATATTACTGGACTTGGAGCGATTGACCTCTGACACGAGTTTAAAATTAGAAAATATGTTTTTAAAGCGAGCGGAACGAGATTTTCGGGTCGCGAGGCGGCCCAGCTAGCGATAAAATCGCGATGAGTCTTCGAACCGCGAGCCAAATTTTTATATAAGACGAAAGACTTCTTCGAAAGTCTAAAATATTACTTGAGAATATAAACAACAAATCTCTGTCGGCGGTGCGGTCCGGAAGGAAATCTTGTCGAGTCAATTTGACAGTTCTATTGTCTTTTGAAGAAAAAACAGATGACGCTCGCGCGTGCGCATAATCGGGACACTGTCCCTTTAAATCGGCGTGAAGTGGTAATGTGTGGCTCCAGAGCAGAAGTTGTTTTACGGCCGATTTTTTTGTTACCTGACTCTGTCGAGCGTGTATTGGAACCTGGGGCTTAATTTCGCTAAATTTCTACGCACTGGTCTTGTTTACTATGTATTTTGTGGCTCCAGAGCAGAAGTTGTTTAAATTTATGGCCAATTTTTGTTGCCTGACTCTGTCGAGCGTGTACTAGAACCAGGGGCTTAATTTCGCTAAAATTTTCACGCCCTGGTATTGTTTGCACTGTGTTTTGTGGCTCCAGGGCAGAAGTTGTTTTGCGCCAATTTGGTTTCCTGACTCTGTGTCTGTCGAGCGCTTTTCTTTAGTGTGGGTATTAAGGCTGGGGGTTTTGAGTTTGGGCGTGTGGGGTGTTGTCTTCCTGTTGGTAGTCCGATGTCTCGGAAAGTATTATTCGTACGTTGGCCGCCAGATTTCTCCATCACTTAGCTTAGGAGCGTGGGCAAGATTGGTGTAAATAGGATACTATTTACAGCGGTCTTGCCCAAGCGACTATATAAGACACATATACCATGCATTCATTATCATCTTCGAGACAAGAAACACAGGTTGTTGTTATAGCCATGCACTTCGCCTTGCCCGCTCTCCACCTCATGGCACCTCTTTCGGATGGTTTGTTTTTCTCTCTTCCCACCCCATCCCGCCCATAGTATCTCGGGCCTGCATCCTTCATCCGGAAGAGACCGCCAGATTTCTCCATCACTTAGCTTAGGAGCGTGGGCAAGATTGGTGTAAATAGGATACTGTTAGCAAAGGGTGGACTTCCACTGCCCCGTAATTTTTACGTGCGTAAATAAACTAAACTTATTTAGGCGAGTAAAATTTACTTGCGTACGCACGTAAAACTTTACGTGACAAAAATTGAAAATCCACCTAAAGTCTAATTGGCGTCCGCCGTCGTGGAGACATTAAATAAAAATGGTATAAATATTTTTCCGTAAAGCCGGCAGATTAAATGAGCTAAGCTATACGAATATTTTTGTGAGTCAGTGCAATTAGTTGAACCGTCCGTGTGGCTTTCGAGATTTTGTTGGGATAGTTGAATTAATGAAGTGCCTTTTTTCAGCTGAAAAGCTTGGGAGTAAGGGTGGCGCAGTGGTGAAAGCACTCGCCTCTCACACTACTGTAGCTCGGGTTTAAATCCGGTCTTGGCGTCGACCCCATATGTGGGTTGAGTTTGTTATTGGTTCTCTCCAGTTGCTCCGAGAGGTTTTTCTCTGGGTACTCCGGTTTTCCACTCTCCTCAAAACCAACACGTTCAAATTCCTGATTCCATGGGGAACGCACGGACACGCTTAAAAGTCTTCTTAAGAACTCATAAGTGCTTCGTGAGTACACAGGATAAAAAATAACAATTTACATTTACTTTTATTTTTTAATGGGAGCGCGACGTTTGTTTTTTTTATAAACTTCACCGAAGTTCGTGTCGTCCATATAGGCAACATGCATTATTCATCACTGCTTAGTTGTTAAAAGACCGGAGATGTTTTACTGGTGAAGGTTAGAAGATAAGGGAATCTAAAGTTTCAGTGGATACGTATTAGGGAACGAAACCAAATGCTCTACCCGGTAGAAATAAACTAGGTATACCTATCGATAGAGTGCCAACGAGCGAATCATCCGTATTTTGCTTAAGAAGAAAATTCCTTTTTTTCCCCATTTGACCGTTTCTTGGTCCCTTCCTGTTGCAAGAGTTATTTTCTTGAAAAGGTGTTATGCATGTAACACTTTATGAGGTTCCGGTGGAGAGTCAGTTCTCAGATTCAGTCTGGTGGCTTTACAAACATGCTATGTAAAAGTGTGAAGTGTCTTGAAAGAATAAAATCAGCTTTGCAGAGGAAGCGATTGGGAATATTATTAAGTCCAGCTACAAATCTACTGTCGGTTCGGTTTCATATTGTAGATAAATATTTGCACAGTTTTATTATTTAAACCTCCTTTCAAATTTTCCTAGGCTTTTTGTTATCCGATTGAAACTTAGAATGATTCGCTGAGCCATCTGAAATGTTTCCTAGGACATGCGATGTACGGCACGTCGGTACTTTTAGTTCATTTTTTTTTTATACTGAACTCGGCCAGGTTTCGAAAAAAACGGCGTTGTTTTCTTTTCCTTTGTCGTTCGCTTTAGGCTTGTAATTTTTTTTTGTTTGCTGGTTAGATTTTTCCCCAACACCAGATTTTCCAACAGAAGCGACTGTAGGCCCGTTTACACGAGCGAAAAAATTGGAACGGCCCGGATAAAAAGACGAACGGCTCCGACAAAATTCGACGTGTAAACGGTACTTGACCCGTTCCAGTTGTATCCGTTCCGTTCCTAAAAAGGTCCATAGGCGGCTATGGACCCCTTTCGGAACGGAACCGATAAAAAACGGTTCCGTACCCACATTTTTGTTTTCTTTTCAACGTGTAAACGCTCGCCCTTTCTTCGGTACCGTTCTGTTACGTTTTTTATGAGCCCGTGGTGCTCCATGTCAGTTGCTTAGCGTAGGTCACATGCGTATTAGAAGAAGAACCTGGAAAGTATTCTTCGACACTCGAAAGCTAGCATACCACTGATCGTCAGAGTAAGTGCTGTATGTAAGATCAAAACCAAGCGCTTGTTCTTGGAATTTGCCAGAAGCTCCTTTCGACTGTGAAGTGCGATACAAGGGCTGTTAATAGGAGAACCGTAAGCCTTGTTTTTCTCCTAATTCGGTACATTTTCTGTTCCTTGACGAATCGCACGCGCTGTCAAACGTGAATTTCGTGTTCTCTTCTTTAGAAGAAACCAGAAAAGTGCTAGTAAACCGGCATCCATGATTGTCGGAGATACGCACAGTCTACTGTATGTACAAGCGCATATGAATAACTAATGGCAGTAGTTTTATTTAATTATCGCGGGCTCTATCGTTACCGGTCTCGAAGAAAACAACGTGTAAACAGTCTAGTACCCGTTCCAAAGGGCTCTCAAGTACCGTGCCTTTTTCTGTCAGGCACATTACAGAATTTGTACGTGTAAACAGGAGATTTCGTCTGGAACCGGTACTTGTTTCTAACCGAGCAGTTCCTTCTCTTTTAACGTGTAAACGGGCCTTGTATTCTTCGTGTCAAGCTTCCTTATCTCCTCGTGTAATCGGATCCTTTTTAGTGGTGAGAATATTGCTTGTTGCACATTGAACACTTTCGCTGTTTTACAAACTTCTCTTCGTTAAAACTTAACATTATGGCTCCTAAAATTAATAGAATATATCAAGTGCTCATGTTTCTTGACTGCAGTGGCCAGGTTTGAGGAATAAATTTAGGTAAATAAACACAGGAAGTCGCGACGGCGGGAATTGTGTGAAATTTTGTATTTTAGAAAGCTACCACATTCAACTTGAGCCCGTTCGCCAGGTACTGCCTTTTGATTGGTTCACAACTGACCACTTGGTCTCAGGGGAATCTACATTACATTAGGGGCGCTTTCCATTTAGGAAAAAAACCGGAAATTTCGGTGGTAGCAAAAGTGGAATTTCCGATTGGTAAAAAGGTGTTCCATTTGGTCGTAAATCCCGGTACGTGGCGGTGCCCGACCGTGGACCTGGAACTGGTACAAACTACGAGAAACGTAAATGGAACACGACATTTCGTTCGGAAATTCCAACCGGGAAAACGGGACCACCTTTTTAGATTTTCCACTTTTTCTGGGAATTTTCCAGTGGGACGAACCGACGGAACGTGTTCCATTTACCGCCGAACCGGAAATTCCGGAAACTTTGACTAAATGGAAAGCGCCCTAGGTTGGGCGTCGATAAAATACGGAACATGGAACATCCCGGAACATCCCGGAACATCCCGGAACATGAAAAAATAAAAATGATTTTCATGAATAAAAAAAATAATAAAATAATAATAATAAAATAATTTTTGTAAAAATTAATAAAACGTAAAATAACAAAAAAAAAACAAAAAAAAAAAACAAAAATAATGAAATAATCAACAAAAAGAAACTGGTATCCTCTCTGAGTATGAGAAAACAATATTTTGTCGCAACAGATTAAAATTTGTTGGGCGAGTGAGGGTTCATGCAAATGACAGTAATGAGTGAAGGCCTGCTTCTAAATTCAAAATATATTAAAATGGGTCGCGAGGAGGGGGTTTTCAAGCTTTCCTCACACAACCACCTCTTGTAATTGTTTGCCATGAGTTAATCATTTGGCGGCTATCCATTTACGGTTCTGCGATGGTCTGAAATGTCAGTCCAGTATTTCATGTCAAGCCAAGTTGGTAAGTAACTCATGTCAAGCCAACATATAGTTTCCTTATATATAACCGACATTTGATTACTTAAGGTGCTTTGCTTCACTTGAGGTTGACATGAATTACTTACAGACTAGGCGGCTCTGTAAACTTAAGAGGAGTATAGGGCTCCTGTCTTTGGATTCAGTGGACAATACTCACATTCATAGTAGTTTCTATACTGTTTGCAGTCAGCATGGTATTTCAGACGTCTCCTCGAGTCGCAAGAGGAGTTTGCGGGGAGACGACTAAAATTCAGGCTAACTGAGAAAACACCACTGCGCTACCACTGCCACTGCAGCTATTCTGCGGCGAATGTGAATGTTTAATTTAATTATCCAAGTCCAAAGCGACGAGCCCCTAAGCTCTTCTTACGGTCGCAAGGCCGTAAATTGATAACCGTTAAACCGCATGGCAAACATTTAGAAGAGGTGGCTGTGTGAGGAAAGCTTGAAAACCCCCTCCTCGCGACCCATTTTCATATATTTTGAATTTAGAAGCAAGCCTTCACTCATTACTGTCATTTGAATGGACCCCACTCGCCCAAAAAATTCATTGCGACAAAATATTGTTTTCTCATGCTCGGAGATGATACCAGTTTCTTTTTCTTTTTTTCTTTCTTTGTTTCTTTATTTTTCGTTTTTATGTTATGTTATGTTATGTTATTTGTTTTGTTATTATAAATTTTGCAAAAATTGTTTTCTATCTATTGTTATTTTTATTATTATTTATTATTATTATTATTATTATTAATATTTTTATTGAATTAATTAATTATTTTTTCATAAAAAGATATTTCAATTTTTTCATGTTCCGGGATGTTCCATGTTCCGGGTTTTATCGACGCCCCCCCAAGTTACACTTTTTTGAGCTCGATCGAGAATTTTTCTGCCTATTGCCCAGTCTTGCGCGGCTCTATTCTGCTGCCGCCTCGCCATCCGAGCGTCTTCGCTCGGATGGCTCGTTGGCAATAAAAGGTCTTTATTGTTTTGCAAATATACATGCTAAAAACCAAGAACACTCACATGAAAACAGCAGAAACAATTACAAGGCTTAAAAAATTCCATGTAGAAGCATTGAATTTAACTTTCAAGATCCACTATACATTAAATAGCTACTCTATATTTGAAAAATAGCTAATTAAATTATCTTTAAAACGTTGGGTATTAACCTTAGGCAAGAGAGAATGATCTAGGAGAGCGAATACCCCATACATGACCCTCTTTCCATGAAAATTATTTTCAATCTATTCTAACTTGGTTCTTTGTCATACTGCGTGGTTATTTTAAGGACGCCACCCCATTGTTCGGTTAGAGTAGCGTCATGTAATTTTAAACTTGGAGGGTAATTCATTTCACTGCCGATCACGCACAACAAACGATATGACGTGCAAACCCCGGGTGCAAACTTGGTATTACTTTCGCCGACGAGTCAAAAGATTTCTACTTGGAAAAATCTGGCCAGAGTAGTAGCTGCCGAAGAGCAAAACGGTCCTGGCTTGTGGAAGTTCGCCGGAGAAAGCGGTTCCGAAAATTGCTAATTGCACGAGGTCTTCGCTACATCAGTATAAAAACATTGTACAAAAACGACAACTATCTCCTCAGGCGACATCCACGCACACCCGCAAGCTGTGATACTGTCGTTTGGATCCAACCGTGGACACGTAACGAGAAAATAGGTTCAAAGTGGGTTCAAACATTTGAATTTTGAGAGGGCGCTAGACAAATTTGGGCCCACCGCTCACTATAAAGAATTGACCGAAACCGGAAACCTCGCATAAAAAGTCTCTGGCATCCAGGTTAGCGATTGTCTAACAGCTTGAAGCATCTGACCTGATTTGTGTTCGCAGGGCGAGATATTCATCGCAAGTATTAGACGTTTAGAAGAAGTAATGTAGTTTGAAAGTCTCAAGAATAATTCTTAAAAGCAAATGTACCGTTTCTGAACGAAAAACATTCCTGGAAAAAGAGAAAAAATATCTTGCACATTTGCATTTACAATTGCAGCCATCCACCTATTAAAGGTTTCGTGTTTCGCGCGTAATAACCTGTGCCTTTGGCTTTCACGGTGTGTCAGAATTCAACATTCATTACTTTAAATGGCTACCAGCCGTTAGAACATCTCAATCTTTAATCTCAAAGTGAAATTTTGACTCCAATACTGCAATCCCTTTATCAATGAAATTCATTCTTAAAGAATCTCAACCACCCAGTTTGCATTGCGCGCTCACGCTCAACTCACGCTCTTCATTCGCCATTTTCAGGGCCCCCGAAAATCCAAGTTTTATCACCTTGATATTCCCTCCTTTCTTTCGACAATTTGTAGGCGTTATTAAGGTCCTGTTTCCTCTGGAATTCTTTCTATAGTTTCTGAACTATCTTTGTGATTCGCATTCGTGTAAAATGGGGTTGACAGGCCTACGCGACTCCCCAGCGCGCCGGTTTAAAATAGCTTTTTTATAGTTTGGCTCTCACGAGTATGTCTTTGAGCGACCGCCCTCTTTTATAAGATACGAGGGGCGGGTTTTGGTAGATTTCGCTCAGTAATGGTTGTTGTTCTATGAAATGCCAGTTTTTCATGAGAATTTGCTTTAGGTCAGGCACTGATGGTTGGTATTGTGTGACAAAAGGCAAGATTCGTAGATTTGTCTTTGGTTTCTGTTGAAGGGCTAGTTTCCTGTCTTTGAAATTCACCTCTGAGAGGGTTGTGTTAATGAGGTCCTCTAGGTAACCCCTCTGTAGCAGATGAGCTTTGAAATTTGTAATTTTCTCTTCGAATAATATTTTTGAAGAGTTTGTTCTGAGGAGTCGGAGGGCTTCCCCTTTAATGAAGCCTTTTTTAACTCCTTGCGGGTGACAGGAAGCAAAATGGGTATACTGAAATGTCTCAGTTGGTTTGAAATGAGTACGCACATCAAGGATTGCGTCTCTTTCGAATCTTTCCCCTTTGTAGATGTAGGTGTCCAGGAATGTTGTTTCCTTATCGGAAATTTCAGCCGTAAACTTGATCGTAGGGTGATGATTGTTTGCTTGTACAATGAAATGTTCTATTCTGTCTCTGTTTGTAGTCTAGAGCGAGAAGATGTCGTCTACGTAACGTTTCCAAACGAGCGGTTTTGAGAGGCTTTGGCTAAGGATTTCCGTCTCTACCCTGTTCATGAATATATTAGAAAAGGCGACTGCCATTTTCGTGCCCATGGCCGTACCATGTGTTTGAAGGTAGTTTTTACCATTAAACTGGAAAGAATTTTCTTGGAGAATTAGCCCCGGAGGGGGGAGGGAGGGGGGCACTTGGGTATTTTTTGGGTGGGTAAGTGCCGCCTGGGACTCCAAATTGGCACCCCGTTCTAAAAAATTTTTTATAGCCCGTTCTAGAATTCGCCCTGAAACTGATACCCCGTGCTAGAAATGGGCCAATTTTTTATACTCGCGTTCTACAAAGTTTGTAAATTGAAATTGCCCTGTTTTTATCAGCAACAATTTTAAGCTGAAGATAAAGCTGAAGATAAACTGGAGCTTTCGTGCGTTCGAAATATTATACCCCGTCCTAGAAAACGCCTCTGAAATGGATACCCCGTTCTAAATCAGGAGCTTCAAAATCACGACCCCGTTGGGCGGCATATACCCGTATAGGTAATAGGTAATGTATGGGAGTACCCCCCCCCCCCCCCCCAGGGAATTAGCCTGAGCGCTCGTTTTAGTAGTTGTGTAGGGATAGGAGGTTCGTTTCTATAGAATATTTCGTATGCTCTGCATACCGTGTCTATTCCCTCCTCTTGCGGTATATTTGTATACAAGCTCGTAACGTCCATTGAAACAAGTATGACCTCCGCTGGGACTTTCGTATTTTCTATGAAATTAACGAAGTCGGTAGTATCTTTAAGATACCACTTTTGTTGTTGTGCTATCGGCTGAAGGAGTTTGTCGACAAATGATGATAATTTCTTCTTTGTGCCATCACACCCTGATACTATCGGTCTGCCGACCGGGGACGGCTTGTGTATCTTAGTGAGGGTGTAAAATTCTGGAATTCGAGGCGGATTTGGTGTTTGACAAAGCCATTTTTTAGTCATGTCGTCTATGTGATGTACGGTGGCCCATAAGGGACATCTCGATATTTTTCATTTCCACTTAATAATTTGCGATTTGACTTACTCTCGATCAAAGTTAATAAATAGCAATACAAACTTATATCTCTCGATTTCGACTTAACACTCGCGATGGTAAGTTATAACTCTCGATCGCAACTTATAACCCGCGACCGCCACTTATAACTCGTAATTGCGACTTACAACTCGCGATCGCCACTTCTAACTCGCGATTGCCTGTTAAAACTTGCCATCGCCAGCTATAACTCGCGATCGCCAGTTGTAACTCGCGATCGCCACTTATAACTCGCGATCGCGATTTACAACCCGCTATCGCCACTTTTAACTCGCGATCGCCAGTTAAAACTTGCCATCGTCAGTTATAACTCGCGATCCCCAGTTACATCTCGCGATCGCCACTTATAACTCGCGATCGACACTTATAACTCGCGATCGCTACTTAAACCTCGCGATTGCCTCTTACAACTCGCGATCGCTACTTAAACCTCGCGATTGCCTCTTACAACTCGCGATCGCTACTTAAACCTCGCGATTGCCTCTCACAACTCGCGATCGTTTTCGATCACGCGTTATGCACCTATCAATGTAATGCCGGCGGGGGAGGTGGGGAGGCACGGCATGGGGTGGGGATTTGACTTTTTTCAAAAATTTGCAATCAAATTCCCTGCCCACGGGCAAATCACTCCAGTCAAATGCAGCCAAATTTCCCCACCCCTGGCTGCGCAGTGCTTTCAATCCCAAGGCAGAACCCAAGAAAGGCACAATAAAAATATCTCCAAATAAAACTCTGCAATCTTTTATAAACGTTGCATCACCAACGTGTTACACTCCGTAGAATACATAAACCTTTAGGAGAAAGTCCACATTTTGTAAGTTTAAATATACCGTTCTTAGTAAAAGGTACAAAGAAAGTCAGTTTTATAAGTTTACTGTGATTGTAGCCAATGAGCAGGGGCCCCCCCGCCAATGAGCCACACATTACTCAATTGTACTAGGAAAAATCGACTTGATTTCTCTTTTCTTCCGTTTACTTTGATACCACAGTATTTTAAGACGTTCAGTTGATCAAAAACACCCTAAAACAAACGAAATTTGAAGACAAAACAGTGAAATCCACTCAGCCTTCGCTTGTTCTCATTGGCCTCCATGACTACCTGATCTTTCCAGACCGTACGGCGCATGCGTGAAGCGTGGAAGTGGGAAGCATGTTTTCGGTATAAGTCTTTTTCGTCCGAGTTGGCAGTCAAATATCTCCACGTCGGGCGAAGAAAGATTCAAATATCCCCTCCCCTGGGAGAACAAGATCAAGTCAAATGCCCTACTCCAGGGCCAACAAAGACAATTATAGGTGCATTAGAGGATGGCTTTGTACTCCAGCAAGTGAGCGTGCGCATATTCAGTACCGCCATCAGGACAATGCGACATAGCGGTTGTTACACGGAATTACTTTGCTGTGACTTTTCTGATCACTCTTTTCACACTTAATGCCTGTGGAGCTTTTCCAAATTATATTCCTAATTTACGTAGAGGCAATGGAGATGGAGACGCCTTGAAAGAGGACTACTTTGGTCTTGGTTTCAGCTACTCTGAAGTGAGTAGTCTACTATGTTGGAAATTAAGCCTCGTTGGTGCGTTCCCTTTGCGTTCCGTGTGCGTTCCCTTCGCGAGGAAACGCTTGCTACGCAGGCTAGTGGTGGTGGTGGTGGCGGTGGGAAAACAACAGAAATGTGGCGGTGGTCGTATATAGTTTCACTATTCACGAAGCAGTGTTGAAAAAAATGTTGAGTGTAGGGCCGATGTGGGATCGATGTATAAAGGTCGATGTGGGGTTGGTGTAGGGTCGATGTGGGGTCGATGTGGTCGTGGATAGAAAATATATATAATAAAATGAGGAGTTATAAGTAGCGATCGCGAGTTATAAGTGGCGATCGCGAGTTATAAGTGGCGATCGCGAGTTACAACTGGCGATCGCGAGTTATAAGTAGCGATCGCAACTTGTAAGTGGTGATCGGGAGTTGTAAGTTGCGATCACGAATTATAAGTGGTGATCGCGAGTTATAAGTAGCGATCGCGAATCGGAAGCGGCGATCGCGAGTTGTAAGTCGGTATTACGAATTATAAGTGGCGATCGCGGGTTATAAGTTGCGATCGAGAGCTACACGTGGCGATCGCGAGTTAGAAGTTGCGATCGAGAGTTATAACTTACCATCGCGAGTGTTAAGTCGAGATCGAGAGGTATAAATTGGTATTGCTATTTATTAACTTGGATCGAGAGTAAGTCAAATTATTAAGTGGAAATGAAAAATATCGAGATGTCCCTTATGGACCACCGTTGTAGAGGTCGGTAATAAGTTGTTTAACTTTAAGGTTTGTCTCAGTGACCATGGGTGATGCAAGAGGCCTCTAGTTGTCCTTATTATCTAGTAGAATTTGGCCCTCTTTAATTTTGTCTTGTGTGTTCATGACTACTGTTGCTGTTCCTTTATCGGCCTTTTTAAGGTTTATTTCAGTGTCACGTTTTCAGGGCTCTGAGAGCCTCACGTTCGGCCGGAGGCAGATTATTTTTTGGCTTTGTTATTTCTATTTCTGCAAGGTCACTCTTAACCTCTTCTAGATAACTTTCAAGGGCTACTGATCGTTGTATTGGTGGTTTCCATGCAGATTTGACATGGTAAGGATGGGGTTCGTTGTTTTCCCCTCGAAATATGTACATAAGACGCATTCTTCTTGCAAACTGATCAAAGTCACGCAAGAGTTGTTGCCTGATTTGTGTTTGTTTTGTAACGGGTGTTGGAATGAATTTAAAGGGACTGGTTCACGATAATGCGCATGTGTGAGTTCTGACAGTAGCTGATTGTTTTTCAACCAATCGGAAGCGAGTTAGATGCACGCAAGTAAATTTACAAAATTCAAATTAATTGCTCGCGACGCGAGAGTATTTCCGGGCATTTGGTTTGATTTTATTTATCCCCATAATTCAATTTTATTCTTTGCTACTCCTCAGATATATGTTGCAGCCGATAAGAATAAGATTTACAGCCCTGTCCTGCTTTGAAACAAACAATTACCAACGTCTATTTTTACGAGGTCGTACCCACGCTAACAAAACAGTCACCGATCGGCAAACAAAATTTGTAAACAAACATCTTATTACTGTTCTCTCAGTTCGCCTTATATAAACCCAGAAATACCTACAAATAGCGCCGGACCGGTGACAAAAACACACAACGTATGAGTATAAAGATTATCCTTAATGTATCGGTCAAATCGAAGCTTCAACATGCCCCCCCCCGGGCAACCCCCCGGGCATTTGACTTTTTTGAAAATTATTGTTCAAATTCCCCCCTACCCGGGCCAAAATGCCGTTCAAATGCCCCACACTAGGGTCCATTCAGGTGATCAAATGCCCCCACCCCCGGGAACATTTCACGGACTCAAAAATGACAGAAGGACGGCGGAAACGCCTTCAGTTGTCGAACAAAATCTTTAGAAATATAACAGAAACTGAGCAACACTGCTAGCGTATTTACTACGAACAAGTCTCGTGCAAAGCGGCGGAAATCGCTGCTACAAGGTCACTGAATGCTCAGCTTTTCTTCGTCATGCAACATACAAAGCGTTCTATAAAAAAAAGATCCCACCTATTGAGACCATTTCACCGACATGCATCATCACTCACCTTCTTAATTAACATACTTGCAGTAGGTCAAAGTAGTTGACCGTTTTATTTTATTTTATTTCATTTTATGTTGTTGCACTGAATCGCCGGTATAGGTATTGTACTTCATTGTAAACACAACGATAAAATGCATTCATACATTCAAAGCCTGAATCCAATATTAAAAATTTTAAAATTTAAATACTTCAAATACGGCACAAAGCTTGTTTAAGCCCTTTCCTCGTAACCAATTGGCCACAAAGGCACAATCTTTTCCACGAAAATCCTCTAACACCGCGTCCCCCATGATAGCTCGCCACGCCAAAGATTTTACATGAAATCGAGGGTGGAGTTCAAATTCCCCACCCCTAAAGCATGGGGATCAAATTCCCCACCCCCTGGAAGTCTTTGATGATCAAATTCCCTCCTCCCCGGGACGGCAAAGGTGTCAAATGCCCGGGGTATGCCCGGGGGGGGGCATGTTGAAGCTTCGATTTGACCGATACATAACTGAGCATAAATTTCAATTGCTTATCAGCAAATGAACAAATTCATTCGCGTTGCATCGGGTCAGTGTTCCGCAAAACAAATGTTATCGAGTAGCACACATAAAGAAAGTAGATTATGAACAGAATATTCAGGCAATAATTTATTTTAAAAACATCAATTCTTAAACATATACGATCGTAAAGCAAAGATACAAGGAACATTTCAAGTGTACCAGATCGGTGAAGATCGCACGGCCTGTTGCGGTATAACTACAGGTCGGAGTCAAAAATCAAATCAAAGTTGAACGAACTCATGCCTTTAACCACTTTCCAAGTGTCGTGTATTCTTTTCGTATGCCACACACTACTCCTAGAACCATACCAGATCGATAGGCTAAGCTTCTCTATCTCCAGAGACTCTTGAGAACGTCCTGTTGCCGGACGGCCACGATGCTCTTCTCAACCTCCATGATCAAAACATTATTTTTTGCGTCTTCTTAAAACGTAACCAGTCAAACGACACAACCACACGTTAATCACCACTACCGAAGTATAACTAGACCAGCCAAAGCGACGGATATCCGAATAAAACGAAGGATTTTCAATGATTGTACTGGTAATGGCGATTTCGAATTTAGTGTTGACCCAACAAATTCATTCTGAAGAGACAAACGGCGCGCATGCGCATTATCGTGAACCAGTCCCTTTAAGCCCTTTTGCCAGTAAATTAATCTGGTCATTTGTAAGTTCTTTGTTTGAGAGGTTTTTTATGTGTTTTTTGTTCCCCTCTATTGTGATAATTGAACGTTTCTGGCGTCTGAAATTTCTGCGCTCTTTGCGCTTATTAGTTGCCCCGCCGGGGGGGGGGGGGGGGGTACTCGATATATCCCTGGGTGGGAAGGTGCGGCGCGGCCCCTCATACCCTGACCCTGTTTAAGACAAATATCGCTGATTTTCCTTCCCTGTTTAAGGCAGAATTTCGATTTTTGATACCCTGTTTAAGACATTTATCCTGTTTAAGACACAAATTGATAAATCGATACCCTGATTAAGACAAAAAATGATAACTTCGATACCCTGTTTAAGACAAAAATCCCGAAAATCATACCCTGGCTGACCGCACGTTCCCATTAAGCCCTTATAAGGGAGTACCCCTTCCCCCCCGGGTTAGTTGCTAGCCGTTTGGCTTTTAAAATTTGTTTTTTTGGCCCCATGTTTGTGGTGGGAGTCAGAGAATACACATGTGTACTTTAAAATTTGTTTTTTGGCCCCATGTTTGTGGTGGGAGTCAGAGAATACACATGTGTTATTTTAAAGATAAAGGCTCAATTAAATTAACTAGTAAATTGGAAGCTTTGGGTCCCACTCTTTTATCCGAAGCAATCGGTTGAATTTTGACAAAATTTAAATATTTCACAAGCATCTCAGGTCGTCATGTGGCGCCGAAAGAAAATTCGTGAGAAAAATTTACAGAAGCGAATTTCTCCAATCTAGTTTCATATTTGTTATTGCCAACGAGCCATCCGAGCGAAGACGCTCGGATGGCGAGGCGGCAGCAGAATAGAGCCGCGCAAGACTCGGCTGTAGGCAGAAAAATTTTCGATCGAGCTTCAAAAAGTGTAACCTAATGTGATGTAGATTCCCCTGAGACCAAGTGGTGTGACAGTTTCAGCCAATCGAAAGGCGGTAAACTTTTCTTGGCGCACATGTGTTCTTTCCTCAGCGGTACGCGAAGACTGAACTTGAATGTGGTACGCTTTTATTGTTTATTCACCCAAATCTGGCCCCGGCAGTCAAGGAAAATGAAAACTTGATGCATCGTATTAATTTGGGGGCCATGAATGTAAGGTTTTAACGAAGAGAAGCTTGTAAAACAACAGTTTAAGCAAAGAAAAGTTTTCCATGTGAAACAAGCAATTCTCACCACTAAAAAGGATCAGATTACATGAAGAGATAAGGAAAGCTTGATACGAAGAATAAAGTCGCTTCTGTTGGAAAATCTGATGTTGAGGAAAAATCTGACCAGCAAATGGAAAAATAAGAGTGAAAAAGAATTACAAGCCTAAAGCGAACGACAAAGGATTAGAAAACAACGCTATTTTTTTCGAAACCTGGCCGAGTTTATAATAAAGTGAAAACAAAATACCGACGTGCCGTACATCGCATGTCCTTGAAAACATTTCAAGCAGCGCAGCGTATCATTCTAAAATCCAATCGGGAACTCGACAAAAAGCCTCGGGAAATTTCAGAGGAGGTTTAAATGATTAAACTGCAAAAATACTTATCTACAAAGTGAAACCGAACCGACACTAATTTTGTAGTGGTAAGAGAAACGATCATTTTTTATATTTCCCCCTAAATATTACCGATCATCGCTTCCTCTGCAAGCTGTTTTATTCTTTCAAAAAAGTATGCCTCATGACACTTCAAACTTTTATATAGCAGGTTCGTAAAGCCACAGGAGTCTGAGGACTGACTCTTCTCCGAACCTTTATACCTGCATAGCATCTCAGTTTCAAGAAAATAATCCTTTCAACAGGAAGGGACCAAGAAACTGTCAAATGTTGGAAAAAAGGAATCCATTCCTATGGAAAATACGCATGATTTGCTCATTGGCACTATATCGATAGGTATACCTAGTATACTTATTAACAGAAGTCTACAGAAAAATTATGAGCGAAATCCATTTTGTGGGCAAAACTCGATATGAGGATCTTACAGAGACTGGCTCTTAATATGATTGGTCACGGGAAAATCGTGCCGGCTGGGGAAAATGTCTGCTTAAGTTCCGCAAGTAAAATTTTCTTTTGGCCATAAAACAAATCCTTTGTTTATCCATCCTGCCTGACCTCCCGGCTGCTCAATAACTCAGATATCATGATATAATCCTGGACCTTAACTGTGACGAAAAATTTAGACATGAATAATACATTCAGACTTAAAAGGAGGAGATGAACAAAAATAATAGCGATGAGACAATAGCTGCTCATGCATGAGGGAAAATAGGGTGACCACTTAACCTTTTCACGGCCAAAGTGCTTGATGGAGTTTTGTAGGGTGACTCTAACTTTTGAGTTTGCGAACGAAATCTTATGATGTGACCCTTGAAATAAAAGCTCTCTGCCTGTACTTACACGTGGTGCCGTTTGTTTTTCAAAATTTTACAAAATAAAATTTGGAAATTTGGTCGAAATTTGCTTTTGGCTAAATTTGGCAGTGAAAGGGTTAATGGAGGTTCAACTGGAGTATGGCAATGGCAATGGTTTGCCCCAATGAAATTTAATCCCGCCAAAGCTACCACCTGCAAAACTTTTCGACGACCTTTATGGACTTTACTTGATTTTTTTTTTCGATTTGCTATTTTAAAAGTTGGACTTTTTTAAAACTAAATATACTCTTTGCAGACAGAAGTAATTAATTAAACTTCTTTGTTGATAGTTTGGCGGGAAAAGGTGCTACGAAAAAGTGCTACGAAAAGGTGCTACGAAAAAGTTCAAAGCTCATCCTGAGATACGTAAAACTCCTTCACAAAAAATATCGGGTGAAGCTCTCTGTCTGTGGTCAAACGTAGACCATTTTTGGAAGAATGTGGCCTGAACAGCCGAGAAATGACAACCGAATGTAGGTGTGGATTTGCGTTAATCTGGTGACTATCTGAGGTTCGGCGGATATAAGTGAGTATTTGTATTTGTTTGGGACAGTCATTACATTCAATTCTCTCTTTGAGGGCCAGTTTTCTCCCTGCTTTCAGGGAATTTCGCCACATCACTGTTGCTTTTGAATCAGCTGTGGTGTACTGTAGAACAGTATGTAAAACTCTTGGACCACATCAAGTGCTGCGAAGAGAGAACTCTGGTCATTTTGTAGAAAATCACTTCTTTTGTTAGGTTGTGTTCCGTGCACTTTTGTTTTCACGATATTCTCCAAGAACAATAAAATTGTGAAATTGCTTTCTGGTTTACTGTTGTATAATAGAGGGTACCCAACAGGCCTTTTAAACTTTCGATCCCGAATCTCACGCCCATTTTCAGTGCCTTGAATTCTAGAGAACCGGTCTCAAAATCCCGAGTCCAGAAAAACCTCTTGGGAACCCTCATGATCGGTTTCCGATTTGGGATTCGGTCGTTTCTTTTCAAACCCCTTTCGCTACATTGTACTTTAATCGATTCGCTGCGACTCTGTCGGTCCCCAGTACCAAGGGCGCTTTTCTCTCCCATCTCCCCAAGCCGCTCTGTGACACAGACTGAGGCCTCTGCGCGCGTAGGAGAGAGAATTGATCATTGCACTTTATATTAAAATCATTATGCGATATTCCAGCTTCGTTGACTACCCAGACAAACGCTGAACGTGATTCACTAACTAAGGCAGGGGAGTAGCATTTCAACTCGCGGTATAGAATCTTTCGCAGCAAGAAAAAAAGAAGAGGAAGGGGAAATATTTACTTTGAAAAAGCGCTGCACTCCCCTAAAAAAGGGCAGCACTTGTCGATATTCATCGTTTTCTTCGCAATTTGTATTGCTGATATGATCTATTGGAAGGGAAATAAACCAGGCTCGCAAAATAACTTTTATTCAACGCATTTAACCGTGTTTCATAGCTGCAAATGATAAAATATAAGCAGGACTCGGACTAAGTGTAGTCAAGTAAAATATCACTTTTGCTTTTTCGGTTCACATTTAGTTCCAGTAGTCACTAATGATAAGCCAGAGGGACCTGTCCAGATCCCCGCAAGTGAAATAGAACTTCTATTTCACGAAAGTTTCTTCAAAATGATTGACTTTGGAATGTGCGTGCGAAGTGTAAAACGCACAGATCGATTTTTAGTGCTACAGTTAAAACGACTCAAATCAAGCTACAAACAAACGGACGCAACATTGTTGCATGGCCATATAGTTGTTGGATTATGTTGCGTCCGTTTACCGCCCTGTTGCTTGTTGTTTGATGTTGTTGCGCAAAGTTTGAAACCGGTCAAACTTTTATTCCCATGCAAACGGACGCAACAATGTGGGCCAACACCTCCCAACATTGTTTAACCTGAGATCTGGCCTAATTTTAGCGGTTCTCGTACGTTCTCTCTAACGGCCACCGCTGCCCTTACCCGCCGGAATGTTATTTACAAAGCGAAACGAAAATTGAGCCTGATCTCAAGTTAAACATTGTTGGGAGTTGTTGCGTCCGTTTGCAATTAGCTTGACACACATTTCTTTAATGTAGTATTGAAGATATCGGTATGTTTATTATCAGGGCTTTCGTATGAACACTGCACTCTGTTCTTCATAAATGCTTCGAACATGTAGCGATTTTAATAACGTTTGCAATTACTGGCTGCCTGGCAGTGGCTGAAATCCTTCAGTCTTAACACACAAGTACAGCAGACCTAATTATTCTCTCTGCAGTCAGCTTCTTTGGGCTTTGACTGTGTTATGGTCACGGTTCAGCATACTTCAGAAAATGTTTAGTCCAGAGAATCTTTAAATTTAGGGTCTCGGAAATGCTATTTCCTTCGTTTTCTGCGAGACATTTTCAGTAAATTTTAATTTAATGTATTAAAATGCACCAGTTATAGTTGTTTATTTTACCCATCTCTAGTGTCTTACGGGAAAAAAGGCAAGGACGCCATCAAAATTATAAAATAATAAACGAATAAAGGAAATACTAACAAAAAGACACCAATATGGTGCGAAAAATGTATCAGTTGTCCCGATTTAATAATAAAAGAAGCTTTTCAGGGAATAAAAAAAAATAATAAATAAATTTCCTAGTTTGCACAGGCGTATAATTTACGTATATGGACGGTTTACCTCTTGTATGAGTTGGCTAAATACTTCACAGAATTCGCCACGGTGACAGGGGATGGAACAGGATGTTCGTCCCACTTGATATCAACCCCTTCGATCATTACCACCCCCCCCCCCCCCCCCTCAGCCCATGAAAGGTTTTACTACACCACCGAGGTCTACGCCCCCTACTCTTTACGAACAGTCTCAGTTACATGCTCAGTGCTCTGTTAAATTTTGTTTTGCCATAAAGAAAATCATTTATTTAAATGTTACCTACACGCTTGCTCAATAACACAAAATTTATGATCTTCGACCATATGACTCTGGTGAAAATTTTAGACATGAATAATACATTCAGTAAACAGTGCACTCAATAGGAGAAAGATGACCTTGTCATGGCCATTAGAGTGATTTTTGACCCGTGAAACAGGTAGTAGAATACCTCGCGCCATTATGCCATTAATTCCATTGTCTTTTTTATTTACTTGTAGCTATTTTGCTCTAGTTGTTAGCTACAAGTAAATAAAAAAGACAATGGAATTAATGGCATAATGGCGCGAGGTATTCTACTACCTATTTCACGGGTTAAGTCAAATCACTCTATAGCGAAATTTAGACATGAATTATAATTATACATTCAGTCAGGGCATTACAAAGGAGGAGGAAAATTGAATCAAGAATTCAAAACATGGAGTCATGGTCATGACAGATAAAATTTAGACATGACATGCATAATAAATTCAGTAGTTAGTGACTTTTCAAAAGAGGCGAAAGACAATGATGACACATAAGCTATGAGGGTCATGGTATCTAACGTGATTCGGAGACCAGAACTGCTCCAAAATAGTAATTATAAATAGCTACACAATCTACTCTCCATCTATCGGGTAGGCGCCCGATTATAAATATATATCAAGCTATCTTGTCAGACTGACTTTTTACTAAATATGGTCTGATAAGTGGCGATGAAAGGGGTGTCACCGCCATGAAATTTACAAAGCTGCCACCCGCAAAAATGTTTGCAAGTAAATATATAAAACGGCATTTTATCATTTTTAAACCTTATTCTATAGCAGACCATCGAGAGGTGAAGGTATATCTGGGAACTGCGATTTCAAAGTTTCGGTAAGCCATTAAGAATGGGAAAAACTCCGAGAACTCTTAATTGTGAAAATCACCAACACTGGGGTTTTGGGCTTTCGGGTTTCTTTTCTTAATATTTCTTGGTCTCTAGGCTAATGACGCTCATTTCTACCTTAGCTTTTCTTTTATCCGGGAAGGTCCTCTGAGTAAAAATGGTGTACATATTTGTCCGTAAAGCCGCTGCAGATTACATAGAGATTAAATGAGCTAAGCTATACGAATATTTATCTGAGTCAGTGTAATTAGTTAAACCCTCTGTGTGGCTTTCGAAATTTTGTTGGAAGAGTTGAATTAATTTATGAAGTGTCTTTTTTAGCTGGAAAGCTTGGCTGAGAGTAAGGGTAGTGGCGCAGTGGTGAAAGCACTCGCCTCCCATGGCTAATGTGGCTCGGGTTTAAATCCGGCCTTGGTGTCCACCCCACATGTGGGCTGAGTTTGTTATTAGTTCTCTCCTTTGCTCCGAGAGGTTTTTCTCTGGGTCACTCCGGTTTTACCCTCACCTCAAAACCAACACGTTGAAACTCCAATTCCATTGGGAAACAACGGACACGCTTAAAAGTCTTCTTAAGAACTCATAAATAAGTGCTTCGTGAGTACACAGGATAAAAAATAACAATTTACATTGATTTTGTTTTTAGAGGGAGCGCGACGCTTGTTTTTTTATAAACTTCATGCATCGAAGTTCGTGTCGTCCATGTAGGCAACATGCATTATTCATCACTACTTAGTTGTGAAAAGACCGGAGATGTTTCACGGGTGCAGCATTATTAGAAGATAAGGGACTCTAAAGTTCCAGTGGATAAGTATTAGGAACGAAACCAAATGCACTACTCAGTAGAAATAAATAAAAGGTCCCTATTTTTTAAGCAAAAATGCATGCTAAAAACCAAGAACACTTACATTAAACACAGCAGAAAGAATTACAAGGCGAAATATATAAATTTAGCCAGGGCTGAAAGCGAAGCTCTCGATGATATAATGGTCTGTTCAAACAAAATATAAAATCGTGTAATGCTAAGCGGTAAAGGCATGCAACGCACAGGTCACCCAGGCTCTGTGATAGTACCACAGTATGGTTCCAGTAAAATTACAGTGTTTGAATGGGGTAAAAATACCATCCCAAAATTTCTAGGAAATACTAAATAAAGATCAATGAAACTTACTCTGCAGTTAATTGTTGGTGTCCTTATTGCTCCAACGAAGTTTCGTGATAATTTGCAGTAATTTGTTCAAATTCACTCTATATACAATAATAATATCGCTGTGGCTATATGGCCGGTAACCGGTCAAGGTTTTCAAAACACTAAATGGCCGGCAGTCCTATATTATCAGTAAATTTCACAAAATCGAAAGGTTCCAGCTAATCTAAACTATCATATGTCGATTTAGAAAAGTCAAGCGATCCTGAAATGCTTTACAGATCTCAAGTCTAGTGTTTGGTTTGCGCTGGGCTCAGAGGAGGAAATCATGTTTTGTGACACTTAGAAATTTTTTCAGCTCGACTGCCGGTTAAGGTTTTCAAAACACTAAATGGCCGGCAGTCCTATATTATCAGTAAATTTCACAAAATCGAAAGATTCTATCTAATCGTTACTATCATATGTCGATTAAGACAGGTCAAGCGATCCTGAAATGCTTTATAGATCTCAAGTCTAGGGTTTGGTTTACGCTGGGCTCAGAAGACGAAACCGTGTTTTGTGACACTTGAAACTTTTTCAGCTCGACTGCCGGTCAAGGTTTTCAAAACACTAAATGGCCGGCAGTCCCATATTCTCAGTAAATTTCACAAATCGAAAAAATTCAGCCGTTCTGAACTATCATAAGTCGTGATCCTGATCAAAGTCTCTACGCGTTAGTTCCCTTCTGGAGCTGAAATGCACTTCAACATTATCTTGTCGACGTTATGATGAAACAAGCTCGGCTCCAGAAGGGAACTAACGCGTAGAGACTCTTCCCGCCAGTTTTCCGTGGAGGCCGCATGAAAGGGCATGAAAGGTCAAGATGTTATGACGTCAAACGTCGCTTGTCACGCCATGCTTTGGACTCGACTCAACAAAAACATGATGTAGAAATCCCACAAAACCGGCTGGTTTGATCAGGATCACGATCAGGATCACGATATGGATCATGATAGTTCAGAACAGCTGGATTTTTTCGATTTGTGAAATTTACTGAGAATATAGGACTGCCGGCCATTTAGTGTTTTGAAAACCTTGACCGGCAGTCGAGCTGAAAAAATTTCTAAGTGTCACAAAACATGATTTCCTCCTCTGAGCCCAGCGCAAACCAAACACTAGACTTGAGATCTGTAAAGCATTTCAGGATCGCTTGACTTTTCTAAATCGACATCTGATAGTTTAGATTAGCTAGAATCTTTCGATTTTGTGAAATTTACTGATAATATAGGACTGCCGGCCATTTAGTGTTTTGAAAACCTTGACCGGCAGTCGAGCTGAAAAAATTTCTAAGTGTCACAAAACATGATTTCCTCCTCTGAGCCCAGCGCAAACCAAACACTAGACTTGAGATCTGTAAAGCATTTCAGGATCGCTTGACTTTTCTAAATCGACATCTGATAGTTTAGATTAGCTAGAATCTTTCGATTTTGTGAAATTTACTGATAATATAGGACTGCCGGCCATTTAGTGTTTTGAAAACCTTGACCGGTTACCGGCCATATAGCCACAGCGTAATAATATACAAGGTAGGAAACACGAGATGCCATTTTCGCCCACCTGCTCTCACTCAACACAACTTTTTCCACGAAATTCGAACTCCAACGGAAAATAAACAGGCCAGGATCGTAGAAATAGGATAGCAGCAGATATAGAAACCAATGAAGCTTTCTCAGATAGAGAAACGAATCCCACAGACTCTAACAAACTCGAAGGATATAATCCAAACAGACCGACAATATGCTCGCCGAAGCAGCCGGGCCAGATCAACGCGCGGCCAGGAAAATGAGGCCTGGGCACTGTACAAAAAAATCCATCCCAGGAGCCCTGAGGGGACCTTTCTGGGAACCAATACACCATTTGCCCAAAGCCACCCTACCCTGCTGAAAAAAATACTTAATAGAAGGCAATTGTTCATCCTAGCCGTACCACCCTGGCCTGTTATAAAGAGATTACGCCCTCTGGAACTATATTCAGCGCCTGGCGCTGGTCCTCAGAAAGTCTATCAAACATCAACAGGGCAAGGCTATAAGGGCAAACGAAAAAACAACGAAGGAGGATTTACAAAACTTAAAACGAGCAAAAGATGTAAGTGAATTTTGGCTCTTACCGCTGTATTTGTACAACAGAACCAAATTCAAAGAGAGGTGTCACGATGGTTCACATATTTAACTGATGGAACGTCCTGTTGTATTGACAAGAAGTCGGCGTGTTAAGGCCGCATTAATCGCTAAATATGTTAATCGTGCTAGTTCTTTGTTTACTGGTGCACATGCCTTTCACATTCGTCTCAGTCATCGCAATTCATATTCTGTTGGAATTTTCTGTATAATTTTTGACATTATTTTGTAAGCTTCACCGTTTATTTACGATCGTTTCGCTCGAGAGTTCACAGCAACAGTATCTCAGTCATCATCTAGCTTTTGTTCAACCTTGTTTTTAGCCCGCCTTGTAAGCATTTCGCGTTGTTATTTCATTATTAGTCTTAATCGTGCCGGCTGGGGACAATGTTCAATAACTCAAATATCATGATATAATCCTGGACCTTAACTGTGACGAAAAATTTAGATATGAATAATACATTCAGACTTAAAAGGAGGAGATGAACAAAAATAATAGCGATGAGACAATAGCTGCTCATGCATGAGGGAAAATAGGGTGACCACTTAACCTTTTCACGGCCAAAGTGCTTGATGGAGTTTTGTAGGGTGACTCTAACTTTTGAGTTTGCGAACGAAATCTTATGACCCTTGAAATCTTGTGACCCTTGAAATAAAAGTTCTGTGCCTGTACTTACACGTGGTGCCGTTTGTTTTTCAAAATTTTACAAAATAAAATTTGGAAATTTGGTCGAAATTTGCTTTTGGCTAAATTTGGCAGTGAAAGGGTTAATGGAGCTCAACTGTAGGGCAATGGCAATGGTTTGCCCCATTGAAATTTAATCCCGCCAAAGCTGCGCTACCACCTGCAAAAATTTTCGACGACCTTTATGGACTTTTCTTGATTTTCGATTTGCTATTTTAAAAGTTGGACTTTTTTAAAACTTTTTAACGGGAGCACTCTTGTCATTTTGTAGAAAACCACTTATATTTTGTTAGATTGTGTTCTTGTGCACTTTTGTTTTCACGGTTCTACAGAAGAACAATAAAATTATGGAATTGCTCTGTTGGTTGCTATGGATAATAAAAAAAAATCTTCCCTCAATCCGCGCGCCTTATCCCGATGGTGATTTTCGGCCGATTCCGCATCCATTGCATAACATTGATCACCCGAAAGTCACTCCAATTTTACTTTGATATCCCGAGTCCCATCCCGGTCTTAAATCCCGGATCCCAAACATCGTCTTGGAAACCTCATAATCAGCTTCCAATTTGGGATCCGGTCGTTTCTTCACAAACACTTTTGACTGCGCGCATTTTTCTCCCCTCTCCTCAAGCCTCCCGGTGACACAGATAGGGCTCTGCGGAGGAGAGAGGGCTCATTGCGTTTGAGGTTTTATGCAATACGCCAGCTTTGTTGTCTCATACAAATCCTGCGCCTGATACACATACCGGGGTAGGGTAGCACAGCGTTTCAGGCAAATTCACTCAGAACGAGAATTTATTACCCGTAGGGAAGAAACGACTTTAAAGAGAAACAAGTGGCAAACATCCTCAACTTATTGAACATACAGCAAAGAATAATTTCGTAACATAATAGCCCAGTTCAAAATTCGATCGAGGAATTATAGCGGAATAAACTTCTCGGCAACTACGCTCCCAGGGTCGCATTTTCTTGCTGCCCCGCTTCTTCCCCTCGCCCCTTTCTCCTCGGTTTCGCCTTTGATTACAGTGGAAACCCGTTAATACGGTCACCAATGGGCCAAAAAAATTTGACCGTATAAACGAGGGTTTTTTTGACAAAAAAATGTATAGCGGTTTTTGCCAGGCGGCCAAAAAAAGTGGCCGCAATAACGAGGTGACTGTATTACCGAGGTGGCCCTAAGCTATAGCTATAAGGCAGGGGTTTCACCGTACGTAGGCGGCAGTATCTCAATTCACGAACGAAACAAACCGCTTGCTACTCGGGCCGTTCCCGCTGGAAAGCTGGCATTCGAGCCGTCTATCCGTTACGAAAAGTCCGGAGAACAGGTATAGCTGCCTGATGGCTCGCTAAAGGAAAAGGACTCTATAAAGTTCTGCAGTATTATATTTATTTTAGGGACCAATTGATGAAAACATGTAGTTTCTCTAATTTTACGATTGCTGATCTGAACTGTTTAAGGAACGCCGTGATATTCCTCGTCGCAGTAATGGTAAATATATGGAAAAAAAAATACTAACGAAACCTCATTTATAGCGAACATATTTTCAGTCCCTTGGCCCTTATCGAGGTTCCACTGTAACTATGGCACGGAAGAAGATCAAGGTCAAATTAAGATACCATGGCCATGTCCATGGCAGCGAAAATTTCAGACAGTATAAAATTTATGCATTTCTTGCCATGGAGAAGAAAGAAACAATCAAGAATCTATTGTTATAATCTTGGCAGCAAACATTTTGATATGAATAATGTATTCAGTAATAATTCGTGCACTTCAGTGGAGGAGAAAATAAAATGTTTAATGGTGGGACAATACATGGAGGGTTAAAGGTTGCTGATGAAGCCACCAAGCCTAATCTAACGTTCAGTGTCCCAAATCTGAGTAGTAGAATCTGCTCAAAGTACCGGCTCGGTTTTTATAGATACACATAAGAATTCAAAGAAACTCTGGGCAAACTTGTTGCGATATAAGATAAAGTAGAGGTACTGTGTATACGTAGCGACCCTGAAATTTAATCCCTAATAATGAGCCACCTGCTGGAAAAAGTTTCAAAGATCTTATAAACAAGGTAGTGTCATAGTTAAACCTCATTCTGTTTAGTTACAGACCGTAGAGATAGAGGAGAAGACATCTGATTTAAAGGTTTGGTAAGTCTTTGAAAAGAATAAGAAAACTAGTTCAGGATAAGAGTATTTTAACTTTGAAAACTGTTCATGTCGGGACTAGAGATATTGGCCCGATTAACCTTTTTTGCTGATTTTTTTTTTCTCAAAATGGCGAAAAATTCAATTATGAAAAGCTGCCCATACATCACTTCGAAAGTTTCAAAATCTTTGATATCCCCTCACACTTGTTTCAAATTTAATTTTTTTTTTGAGACGGTGGAGTATTTTGGGCACCCGCTTCCCTTGCGTACTTTCCATCTCGAATCTTGCTCCCGCGTTGCTTTGAAATCCTGTACCCGAAAAACTTCTCGGCATCCGCTCGTTTCTTTACAAACGTTTTTGACAGCATTGATTTTTAATCGACTCGCTTCTCTCTCTCCCCCAGTCCCAAGTGAACTTTTGTTTTTCCTTTCCTGCTGAGCATCACACACTCACTAGGGTAGGGTAGTATAATTTTCTGAACTTGTAATGAAAGGACTTAGCGGGCATAGAATCTTTCTTACAAAGATGGCTCTCATAGTACGTACCAGTCCTTAAACTGCTCCGTGGTTCTTGAAACGCAGTCCATCATTAGACGTGTTCAAAATGCGAGGAATACGCGTTTAGGCAACCGCGTTTTCAAGATCGCACCTCTTTCAGTTTACCTCTCTTCTTGGAGATACGAAATTCTCCTTTACAAACAAATATCAGGTTAAGATCTCTGTCTGTGATCAAAACGTGGACTATTCTTGGAACAATGTGACTTGAACAGCCGAGAAACGTTAGTACCAAACTAAGTTGTAGATTTGCGTTAATCTGGTGACTTTCAGTTCGCCGTCGAAACTTTCGAATCAACTGTGGTGTGCTGTAGAACAGTACTCTCGGACCACCTCAAGTGCTGTGAAGAGAGAACTCTTAAATGTCATTTTGTAGAAAATCACTTCTTTTGTTAGGTTGTGTTTTGTGCACTTTAAAATTGTCTTCACGATGTTCTCCAAGAACAATAAGCTTGTGGAATTGCTGTTGTATAATCGAGGGTCCTCAATAGTTTTTTTTTTTTTTTAATATAATCCCATCATTCCAACACAAATTAATACTACCTTGACTGAACCCTGTGTTATGATAACGTGGTTCAGCATAGTTGGGTAAATCAGGTCTTGCCCTTCACTCTGGGTTACATGCTCGGTGCTATGTAAAATTTTGTTTTGCCATAAAGCAAATCCTACTCAGTTACATGTTACCTACACTCTTGCTCAAGTAACACAAATTCTACGATCTTCGACCATGACTCTGGCGAAAATTTTAGACATGAATAATACATTCAGTAATTAGTGCAGTCTAACAGGAGAAAGATAACCTTGCAGGGTCATGGCCATTAGATAGCGAAATTTCAAAAGACACGAATGTATAAATACACTTAGTCAGTGCATTACAAAGGAGGAGAAAAATTAAATGGAGTCTTGGTCATGGCAGAGAAAATTTAGACATGACGAGAATAATTGCCCCCGCAGGGATTTCGCCCAGAAGGCGAAATCCCGAGGAGGCACTCTAGTAACTCGCGCGTATATTAAGGAAAGTACTTACAGTTGAAATATACAG
Organism: Porites cylindrica; assembly: GCA_964035525.1. NCBI lineage: Eukaryota > Metazoa > Cnidaria > Anthozoa > Scleractinia > Poritidae > Porites > Porites cylindrica. The sequence continues at coordinate 6,433,820 of OZ037781.1, read as the reverse complement.
TCATACAGTCAATATGGAAAAAATCTCGATTTGCTTGAACAGGGGCTGCGAGGAATCGGTAGGTAATGATGACGTTTCTATTGTTTGCGCCCGCAAGTACGAAATGGTTAGGATTGACGTAAAACACAAAAAATCCCGAAGGGACCGCTTACAATAGGTAGATTTTGTGACATTAATCGTGCAGTCATACTTCGATACTCTGTTGCGTTACGCGTTATCAGTGACATTCTGTGAAGCAGTTGTTATGAAAGTTATGGACCAAAAGACACTCGTTAAGCGCAGATGAAGTTATAAGGTGCGTATAACAGTGTATATTTTAACACTAAGTGAGTTTACCAGCTGACACGAGTTCACAAATCTTTGATTGGAAACCTTGCCAGACACTCGGCCTCAAACAAGCAAGAAGAGCGAATGATTCAACGGCTAGCTTATCAATAGCAGAACGATGGACGATTACAGAAACTCGCTGACCATCAGTTTCTGTGCTGACTTATTCCCTGTTCACAGATGTCCTTCCGCTATAAAGTTTAAAATAAGACTAGAATGCTGCGGGAGCGTGAATTGATCAAACGTCCTTTTGATTTGTAAGGGTTACTTTCCGGCAAATAAAATGAACTAAATGTAAAGAGGGAAATAGAAATAGCGAAAAATTAAATTTCTAATTAAATCTTTTCTTATGGTTTGCAATAAACTATTCTTGAGACTGAGAATGTTTTGATCAAAGTTGTGTAAATCGAACCGAAACTGTGCATGGAACCTTGCGTTTATTTCCTGTATTTATCTCACCTATTGTATCATGGAATATGTGTGAAAATCTTCATTACGAACCGGTATATTTCAACCCGGCATAGTAAATCGAACCCAATCGAACTAAATTTCAATCGAACTCAATCGAACTCAATCGGTGGATTGAGTTCGATTGAGTTCGGCAATCGAACGAAATCGAACTCACCGAAAAGAAAAAAAATCAATCGAACCCAATCGAACGTTCGATTTTCGAACTCGTGATTTATGTAAAACAGACGTTGAAAATCCATTACCAGATCTTAGAAGCTCGAGTTACTTCAGCCCTGAGTGTAGCGCACGTGTTTTTCGTAAACGAAGAAATTCCGCAGAAATGGCTTGAGATGCGTTGTGGATCCCGTAAGCTTCAAATGTATAGTCACCTCTTACTCTCTTGTTCACTGTTAATTGTCCACGATGAATTTGAGAGAATCATGTATATCGTTAGTAAGATATTTTTCATAATAATCATCCATCTACTTTATGCCGTTACCTGTGTCGCGGTTAGTAATTTGCTTGTATTTTTGCATAAAAGTAATCCTTCGAGTTGTCTTGCCGCTATTGTAAGTTAGCTAAAAAAAAGAAAAGGGTAAAGGAAACAATTTCGAAATACGCCCGCGGGAATAATGATAGCTTTGTTTTGTTCTGGTCTGTTCTCTTAACTGCCGTGGACAGTTTATAAATGGGGTTTGTGTTATTGAATAAATAGTAAAAAAAGCGCAAGAAAAACTTGCTTTGACGGGCTTGCTTTGTATAGGTTCACCAGAGCCAATCGAACGAAATCCATTTAATTGTGTTCGATTGAGTTCGGTTTCCGAACTCAATCGAACACAATCAGACGGATTGAGTTCGATTGAGTTCGATTTGTTCGATTGAATTCGATTTGTTCGGAAATCGAACTCACTGAAAGTGTGGTGTTCGATTTCGTTCGATTGCCGAACTCAATCGAACTCAATCCACGGATTGAGTTCGATTGAGTTCGATTGAGTTCAATTTTCGAACGTTCGATTTACTATGCCGGGATTTCAAAGAGCTACCCAACGAGAAAGAATACTATTGACCGACAATATACAGAGCAGGGGAAGCTGTAGTGTCAACTATTACTAGTATATTGAGTAATTAGTGCACTTCAAAAAAAAAAGAAAGACAATGATGAGACTGAATAGATATGAGGGTGGTACCAGAACTGTTCCAAAATAGTAAAATGGCTACCCCATCTACGCTAAATCTATCGGATCGGGGTGCGTTTATAAATAGATGACACTGTATAAAGCTATCCTGTCAGATTAACTTTTTGCAAAGAACATGGTAAATAAGTAGCGATGGCAAGACTGGCAGCGATGTTGCCCCCATGAAATTTAATCTACAAAGCTACCACCCGCAAACATTTTCTAAGTAAAACGGAGAAGTCTATCTTTTTGTCGAGGGTCGAGAGTAGCATTTTTGTTTTTCCAAAATTTTTTTTTTCGGAAAAGGTAATAATCGATGCAATCAATGTCATTAAAACAGATAAGGATAATTTAAAAAACAAATGACGCGTGAACATCTTCTAGTTGTTGGGTTGGAAGGGGGGGGGGGGGGGGGGGGGGTGGAATAGAGAAAAGCTCCGGGACATCCATAAAGAAAATGTGACGTTGTTGTTGTTATTGTTGTTGTTTTATTAAAATAGTACGTGGACATTCCAATTCGCTTAAAAGTAAAGAACCTTCTCCCTTCCTGTAAAGAGAGACAGGTTGTGCCTAAAAAAAATGTTGAAAAAATGGAAAAAAAAAATGTTACCCTCGACCCTCGACATGGCACCCTCGCCCTCGACATGGAACCCTCGACCCTCGACCCTCGACAAAAAGATAAACTCAAAACGGAGTCTTTTCATAGTTACACCTCATTCTATAGCAGACCATCGAGAGGTGAAGGTATCTGGAAACTGCGATTTCAAAGTCTCGGTAAGCTTTTATAAAGAGATTGAGCCAGTTAAGTATAAGCGAACTAATGGCTTTGCGCTTTCTTTGCATTTGTTATAAGGTTTTTTCTTCAAAACCTGAAAGTTTAATTATGTCAAGGCAGGACCTCCTAGCCCGCGGATACAGCTGTTTCTCCTTGCTCCTCGCCGCTTGGGACGTCCCTTGCACTTCAGTGGGAAAGTTTCAAATTTCATATCTCTTTTCTTTTTTCCTTTTTTCCCTCCTTTTTTTTATATATTAAATGTAACGGATTTCGGTCATGAGGGGTTTTAAAGCTGAGTGGCACCCAAAGGTTTATCCGTAAAACGGCCAAAAGTTTAGCCGCTAGACGTAAAAAATAAAAATTTGATTGTTAGTCTAGCCTGAGTATCAGGCGTTTCTGGGGAAAAGGGGAAAAATGGAAGCGAAAAAGGAAGAGAGGTGAAGGAAAGAAACGCCTGACACAGATGCTTTTACTGGAGCCTTCCACCCTCACACAGCATGATTCGATACCATCCAATCAAAATCACTTCCGGTCATTGGGTTGTCAGCTTCACGTGTCAAAAAGCTCGCCTGAAATAAATCTCACTTAACGGTCGAGCCGAGCTCCGGTGCTTGTGTTGCTACGATTTCGCTTTTTTCTGAAACCTCCAATGAGGAGTTTTCGAATACTTGTAATGTAAAACCTGCCGTTTATGAGGAATTATAACAGGGTTTAGGAATTGTGCTAATGTAAGATCGCCAACGCTCGCCTGGTTTGTAAACAAACGTGTGCCCGGAAAATTGTAAATTGTTTTTGTTTACAGAGTTAAATCAGGCGCTTGTCTGGCAGCTAAAAAGCTGGTGTTATCCCTCGTATTCTCGGGTGGTTGAAAGGAGCTGTAAGAATATATAGGAAGGTGCGATAGTGACACACCTATGCCTAGAAATTATCAAGCGGCAGCAGATTCCACCACTTCACAGAGAGCTCGTGAAAGCTGTTACAAGTTCAAAACAAGTGAGAGCCTATAGCAAAGGTCAATCCCGCTGGCGAAATATGATGGCGCCCGCTTGAGCTTAAGACATTTCAAAAGTGAGAAGATTTCGGAAGAGGAAGCGAACGAATTCCAATCACGTACGTTATCGTAACCGCAACAAGCAAAGTCAAGCTTTTTAAAAGCATTGGTGCTGTCGGCTATCCCCGCGGCTATCTCAATACATGGCTACCTCGCTCTATTTTCATTTACAGTAATAATACCCTTTTAACGGCAGGATGTTGTAAATCTGAACTTAGATATCTGAAACACTGATATAGTCTTCTTTGTCCCGGTCTTGTGAAACCAATACTTGGACATAGTTTCGGCCGAAGATGGTATATGAGGCTTTTCCTTACTTCGAGTACATGTTTCCTTTAAACTACGAGGCCTTGAAAACACAATTCTTGCTCGGGTTTTATTTTTATTTCAGGAAAGAACTTGAGAGCGCCCTCTAGAGCCTTTTTGAATTCCTCTCTGCGTCTCTGTCTGTAAAAACATCACATACCGGTAACATGAAATCAAAACATCTATGAAAAATTTCAATGAACGTCTCCTTGCCGATCGCTCTTGCGGTCGGTGACGTCAAGGGGTATTGTGTGTTATCCAATGACTGCCACATCCAGATTCTGGATGTGTCACACGATTTGCTGAATGGTTTTGTGTCAGGCCTTCCTTTCTCTTCTCCCCCTCCCCCCTCCCCCATCTAAAATCTCCTCTCCCCTAACCCCGTAGGAAGGCCTGATACTCAGGCTATTGTTAGTCGTAAAAAAACGTTTACCATAACGAATTGACAATAACAAAAGAAATGAAAAATTTGACAATAGTCATTATAAAACAATGGAGTTTTTATTGCAACTAAGACATGTCTAATTTATAACTAGAATTTTGTTCAATACAACGGGACGGGCTTTTTTGAAAGGTTTTGCGGTCAAAAAATACGCGTATATACCCCAGTTTTCAAAAAACAAAACAAAAACAAAAAAAAAAGGAAATTTTTCTGTTTCACATAGTTTTGACCTTTCTTTTTCTCTAAGTTGGTTAATGATATACAGTTGACTCCCGATAACTCGAACCCTCACTTACTCGAACCTCGCGCTAACTCGAACCAAAATCGATTTCCCCTGGATTTCCTTGTTCTTATATTTACTGTAATTTTACCGTCGGTAACTCGAACCCTCGATAACTCGAAGTAATTTTTGTTTGGCCTTCAGATCATTTCTATACAATTTTACCCTCGATAACTACAACTATGTTGTAAGCTCAAGATAAGTAGGGAAAAAAAACCGTGTACTGAAGTCCGAATCATTGATTTTTTTTTCAAAATAACCGAGTCAATAATTTGTCTTTACTTTTTGTCACTCCAGTTCAAATTCAGTGTTCATCCCTTTATACTTTGTTGCTTAATTGCATTCCCTCCTCATCCATTGGCTCATTTCCTTACCTCCGGTTATTTGCTTCATACTCCCGATAACTCCAACTCCGATACCTCGAACTTTTTTCAATTTCCGTTGAAGGCTCGAGTTATCGGAGAGTCGACTGTAATCATATCTTATTCCTATACTTTTTTTAAAAAGGCAATAAAAATACCTATTTTTTTGTATTTAGGGAACAATCTACAAGTATGTGCAGTAAAAGCCACAGAGCTACCATGCAGTTGTCTATCATTCTCATCATCATTGGTATGACTGTGGTTGTTAAAGGAAGCGGTGGTGTTCCAAAAGGACTCCATTTTGTTGGTGTTGGTTATAATCTGCTGAAAGGGAACCCTGAAGGAGATGCGAGATATGGGGGTGTCGATCCAGGACTTCTTATCACTAGAAAGATCTTTCAGCTTACCTGGAACACTGACAAGACGACTGTAGACAACAGGTTTAGTGTGCCAGATCAGGTGACCTTTGCGCCACGTTTATCCTGTGTTACAACCTACAAGAAAGACGTGTTTTCCGGTTCTAAGAGTTATCAAGAAAAACTGAACGTCGATGTCCAAGTTAGCGGTAAGCGGAAAAAGAGAGTGCTAAGATTTCAATCTAAGTAATATCACACACTGATTCTGTGATAAGAAACGACTATGCTGTCACATGTAAAACCGTTTATACTTATAGGTAGGAAGATGCTGCGCTTAAAATTCTCTTAAGGAAACATCGCTTTTACAGCATTTGTTGTGACTACTTTTACAAGTGACTTTCACTTATAGTAATTGTCTTTGAATTTTTAAACTATTTATTCTTTTAAATTTCTGTATAGGTGGCTACGGAAATGGTTTGCTGGATGTCGCTTTTTCGCTAAGTTCAAGTAAGAAATAAAATGAGTTACTTCTGTTTAATTTCTAATTTAGGGAATAGTTTAGGTGGCTGTTAAGCCAGGTTTGACTGCGGTACATTTTCAAAACATCTTTTTGATATTAGCTCAGATATAGTGACTCTGTACTGTCCAATGATTCTTTGTATAATGATGCATTGCCGTCAATACTTATAGGATTCGAAGAGGTGAAGAAGGAGACATCTGAATATCACAATGTGTTTTATGAGGATAAACATGTTTGCAATAAGGGACGCGCCCGCTACCAGTTGGATTTAGCTCCAGTAAAGAAGTTCTCGGTATCAGCGGACTTTGCTGCTACAGTATGCGCTTTACCAGGAAAATACAACGAAAAAGCATACTTTGATTTCTTAGAAGGCTGGGGAACGGTTAGTTTGTTTAAATGTTGATTAATTCGCTTAATAACCGAGATTGATGTCATTTTGACGTGCATAATTGTGCATTCTTTTTTTCTATGTATTGTATTGTATTGTTTTGTTCTGTTTTGTTTTGTTTTTTTTTTTTTCAGCACATTGTAGTCGAAGTAGAATTGGGGGAGAAAAGAACCGAACGCTATAAAAGTTCAAAAGCAAAATTCACTAAATACGCAATGGTGAAAGTAAGTTTGAGAATATATACTTTTCTCTAGCTTTGACAAGCTTTGATAAGAAAAAACCTCCGGGGTCAGTCGGCTCACTGAATTTAGTTGTTTCATTTTTTTTTTCTTGCATGTATGTTTGTTTTTGTTTTTCTTCCGAAGTTACATTTAATAGTTGTTAAGTCGTCACCATGGAACTGGGCTATATCAGGAGAAGTAATCGGCTCCTGGCTATACAGCTTTTAATTAGAATTTTTTTTTCTTATAAGACCTTTCCCAAAATTTGGGGGTTTTATGTCTACAAATCATTAACGATGTTCATTATTGCACAATACTCTTTTTTTCAGAGTATTTTCTACAGACATATATATAACGTTTTTAAATGCCGGATTACACCAAAAGGGGGGGAGGGGGGAAGGTAACTCTATTGTTTTGCACCTAAGTTTCTTGACCCACTCCGCCTGCCAGTATGACGTCACATAGTAACGGGCAAGAGCCTCGCGTCGCTTGTGCAAATTAGCAATGGATAGGACAGTTATTTGGACTAGCGAGGTCGAGGAAAAGCAAAGAAGCTAACAAGTATCGCTATATATCGCTTATTTGATCGAATGTGTGCGTGTGAACTTTGGTGTTGCTCTAATCTGCTTGTGTAAACAGTTTTGGTATTTTGTGTCCGTGATTGTAAAATTTTGTTAATTTGTTTTGTGAGCCGTGTTGCGGGATCGCCATTTATTTCACGGGACCGGCAAGGTCATCAAAACTTGAATAGGAGGTTCTATTCACAGATCATGCATGTTTATATTTCCTCTATTCTTTTGCTAATTAAATGGGCCTAACATATCATTCCTTTCGAGTGCGGGCCTCTGTTGATCTCCTAATTTTCTCCACCAAATTCAGTAAAACTAGTTCAATCGATTATCTACATCGAGTCGGCCCGTTGAACCGGAAATAATGCGAAATAGCTTTGAAATGCGCGCTTAAGCTAGTTGTCCTCAAATGTATATTTGAATTTATGATAAATACAGCTCTATCAGCTTCAAACAGCGTCTATGGCAGAGAAAAATTGTTTTGACATGACAAAATTAATTTTGCAAATCATGTGTGTCACTGTGGTGCAGTGGTCAGGCAGTTTCTTGCACGTGCAGATAAACCGGGTTCGACTCCCGGCGACGCTGCTTTCTGTTTCTTGGTACCGTTTTTTCCCGGTTTCGTCTATTTTTTTTAACACTAATTTTCCTTTAGGCCTTTTTTTCTTTATTCTTTTTGCAGACCCTGCTGCATGCTGCTGGTCATGCACTTGGATCAATATATATTTTATTTTAAGCTTAAGTCCGGAGTTTTATTTTGGAAAAAGGGATTTCAAAAGCTCTTGATCTGCATACTGGCCAAGCTTACGACCGGATAAAAACCATAAGCTGTCAAGACATGTCCCTTCTCTGAAACAGCTGAATTTTTTTCAATGTTAGTTGACATCATGACAAACACACACAGTACACCACAAACTGTACTACAGTCGACTCTCGATAACTCGAACCCTCGGTAACTCTAACCTCTCGCTAACTCGAATCAAACTCGATTTCTCCTGGATTTCCATCATACATTCACTGTAATTTTACCCTCGGTAACTCGAACCCTCGATAACTCGAACTCACGCTAACTCGAACCAATTTTCGTTTCCCCTCAGGTCATTTTCTATATAATTTTACCCTCGATAACCCGAACCATTTTTTGAGCCCTTGAAAGTCGGGAAAAAAACCGTCTACTGGCGTCCGAAACATTGAATTTTGGATCAGTCCTAGTGACGTGTTGTAGGAGTATAGTTTACTAGTGGAGGCTGATGTTGATTGTCACAGGCTAACGTAAAGCAGCTTTTCTTCTCAAAACAGTAAAACGCATGCTCTATTTAGGCTATGTTTTGTTACGTTACATTTTGATTTATGGATCTAGAAGTATCTTTAATTTTCACTTGACATTTCTGCAATTAAATGTGATTCCAATGTTCCCTGTGCAGTAAACACTGTTTTTTTACCTTACCGCTCGGCTATTTTCTTCGAACTCCCGATAACTCGAACCTTTTTTCGATTTCCCTTGAAGGTTCGAGTTATCGGGAGTCGACTGTAATTTACACCCAACACCCGCCAGTGACCCACTGGCGAAAGTTAAACTTGCCTTTTGTACATCATCATAATCATCAATATTATTACCCTAAAATCTCCACTGGGTTTGCCCCCAAAAAATAATTAAACGAAACCATTAATTCGTTTTCGGGATTTAATTACAGAATTACAGGTGTATGCCCAATACAGTATTAAAAGAGGTCTTAAATGCGGTAAAGCAACAAGATTCAATGCTCACAATCTCTCACAAATACCTTTCATTTAGCTTCCCCTTTCAACGCTACAGCTAAGCGAACTTTGAGAGGAATGATAGGGGGTTTCACTAGCTCTGAAGAGTATAATACATCCTTTGATGAACCTCCTATTGCTGTGTCTAAACTCCTCAATCTTGCTGTGCACTGGATTCGATGAACACTTGAAAGTCACTGACACGAGACGTGACGTCATACTGGCAGGCGGACTGTACCACAGATTTCCTTGGACACACCTTCCCCCCTGGATAACACCATGTTGAGAACCTCAACTAAAAGTCACTTTAGATGATCGCAGATTATATTTTATGAAACTTTTAGGTTTCTGTGTGCACTACATGATCCTTCGGGAATAAGATTTAACAGTTTTACGAACCCAATATATTTTATTTCTTTTAGTCGCAAAATTCGGTATCTGTGTCTGGAAGTTACATGGGATTCCGCGCCTCCTTAAAAGTCGATGTTAACGTGTTCAAAGAGTCAATAGGGACCTTAAGCATCGACAACTAAGCGGACGACGACGACGCTTTCCAACCGAGGCAGACTGGGCCAAGGGTTTCGTTTTCGGCGGGGAAAACGAAGTTTAAGCAGTGCAGCTTCCCAGACGGACCACGACTTTTTCTTTGCGAAGAACTTTGTCTTGTTACAGTCTTGTTAGGGCATTCAAAGACCTCCGTAATTTGCATTTTATAAGGTATGAAGATGGATTAATCGACGATGGCGAATTCATTTTTCTTTAGGACCTGGATTATTTGATTGTGGAGGCTTTCTCTTCGTCGCGCAGCTTTTGTTTTTGTTTTGAAATGAATTTAAACCTGTATACCGATCTCGAACAGCTCTTGACTTGCAGTTAAGCTAAATTTCGGCTGCTGAAGAGAATTCAGTGCTGCTACAATGTTCTCCCATATTTGTCCTCTCTAAGGGCTCCTAATAACCACATCATGTTCCAGCTGAGTCCACTGGAAAATAGTTGCCTTTAACAGCGGCTAAAAACAACATGGGAAATTATTAAATCTTAGTACGAAAAAATGAACATTTATCCTATAGCACAACCTAGAATGCATGAGTAAACATAGGACCGTAAGGGAACGAACAGCAGCTAATCTAAAAGGTTCGGAAGATAGCAGAGGAAGGCTTACTTGTCTGTCCGACTTGTTGTTCCGCCATCACTCAGGTTTTTAAACAAACCGAACCTGAAAAATAAATTCAAGTTAGCAGGCGAAGAAACCGACAAAGTGTTTAACATTTGGATTCTGCTAATCCAAAAAGAATATATTTCTACTTGTACTGAATGACAAGAGGGGGAAAGAGTGATTTACACGCAAAAAGTATAGTTTTATACTTACGTTTTAGCGACGACGGCAAACCTCCCTGAATTACGTCGTCGACGAAGGCTGGACGACGTTTTGACAACCTTACGCATGCCTAGAAGGTTCGCGCGGGAAAATTTCACTTCCGGTCGGCGTCGTCGTCCCATTTCGTCGTCGATGCTTAAGGTCCCTAATGTCAAGGAACACCAGATTTGGGGAGCATAAGGTGGTATTCAAGTCTGGAGGACCAAACCTGCCTGAGCCCATTGGAATTAAACTGGTGCCAATTACTGAAGCTTTTGATCCTGCTTTTTACTCCGTCTTGGATAAACGGTCTTCCGCACGATGCGTTCATTCTAATTCTCTACTCAAAGCGCGCAAGACGGCGGTCATAAGGGCATTAAATGAATATCCTCGCCTTAAGAAAACCGTGAAACCTATAGGTACGAGTCTATTATAGAGGAAGTAAAAAATAGATAGCATCGATGGAAATGTCATAAACTTAAGAACGTTACTTTTGTCAGAAAATCTGGTAAACTGTTAAGTGATAACTCAAAGGGAATCTTCATGTTTTCAGGAAAGCTAAAGAAATGCGTAAACATTGTTGATCTGAGGCCTGTTTACATGAAGGTGAGGGACCCCAGGTGGTTGGGTAACCCTCCCGTTCATATAATCTCTCATATGGTCACCTCATGTATCGTGTAAACCTGATCAGTTTGAATTGGGACATTATATCAAGAGGACGGTTAGCTCACCTATTAAAAGTGTTTTACCTGATCTACCTGGGGTCCCCCGCCAGTCGAGCAATGACGAACAATAGGTAGATTTTTCAAGGCCAACGGGTGAATTCGTAAGCCCCAAAGTACATGTTGAGCACGACTCAGAACTAGAAAAAAAGTATCTATTCAGTGCTTGACTGTATCTTATTATAATTAGATCCCGAAGTGCGCATTCCTTTAACCTGGCCTGAGGGTACATACGGTCTTCCCATGCCTAAGTCGGGGTGCCCGATATCGAGATGGAGATCGAACTTCCGGTGGCACTGGGGATATCGCAAACACGACACTGAAGATAGGCGTTCAAACAACAAGTGGTCATCTCCATTTGATTTGGCTGGTCCATACTACAAAAATGATATGTACCAAAAATTCTGCATGAAAACAAAACACACAGCTTCTGATTACAACCTACCCTGGCCAAAAGGGCAATACTGTATTCTCAAGAAAGGGAAATGTCCCGGAGGTTTGTGTTATTTGTTTGATTGTTTTTGTTTGTTCAAGCCAATTTTATATAAAAATAGTCAGTCAGCTAGACTGTTTAGACAGCCCGTGGGGTTAACATGGTAGTTTGTTTCTAGTTATTTGTCTTTTTGAACGTCAGTTTGGACTGAGTGGAGTCCAATTCGGTCTGTAATCATACGAGTGATAGTCCGATTTGTTTAATCACGAGTATGATTACAGACCAAATTGGACGACCCGAAGTTCTGTTACCAATTAATCATAACTTTAACAAAATTTGTGATGTAATAGGCTATTTTTTAAATCAAAACTAGCAGTGAAAAAAAAAGCCATTTAAGCGCGCGCATGATGGCGCGTAGTGTCCAATTAAACTGTCCAATTAAGCCTGAAATCAGGGCAGTTGATAGCCAATCAGATTTGACAATTTTGTTATAGTTATGATTACAATGATAATGATTACAAAACCATGAATTAAAACAAAGCGTTCTAAAATGGCGACTTCAGTAAGAAATTAAAAGGGCCAAGCTAAGATAAATTCGTATGGATCTCAATGACCCTCTGGTGGTACTGAAAAAATCTCTTTGATGTATAATCTATTAATCACACACAGGGTTTACAGAGGGATACATAAAATGGGATGACGAAGATCGTAGGAACAGGAACAGATATGGTGGTCAGATTCCAGATGGTCGTTATGGTGGAAACACCGTTATCTACTACTGCTGTCGAGCAGATGGGTACGCCACAAATTCCATAATTCTTCCCACTGACTCCCCATTCGTCTTGCTGAAATCTAACACTCACTTGTGCCAGTATGTGCAAGGAATGAAGGTTAGAAGTGAGTGGTTCTATTGGGATTGTGAAAATAAAAGGCCTTCAAATGGAGTTGGTGGGTTCCGACCACGCTCGATCGTGGACAGACATGTCAGACTCTATTATTGTTATTATTATCGTTGATTAAACAGCGATTTTCTGGATTTCAATAGCCCAATATGTAATTTCAGGGCATAAAGTAGCTCTCAGAGGAAAACGAAATAAAATGTGTATTGGAATCCATCCTACGTCGTATGTCATACGAACCGTGACTGAGTGAGACTACACTTATAATTTGAGTGAGTGAGACTGTAACTTATAATTTAAGGTATAATCGACTGTCCTCAGTAGAGTTCTATAAACCTTTCATCCCGACGCAAATTTTCCCACAATCGCGTAATCCCCATGGTGATTTTTGTCATCCTGCATCTCGTACATAGCTCACTCCCATTTTGCTTAGAAGTTTCGGAACCCCCCAGTCTCCCGCCCGTGTCATGAAGAGCCATCTGAGAGCCATGAGGATAAGAGTGCTCAATGCTTTTGAGGTTTTATAAAATATTCCAGCATTGTTGTCTCCTCACACAAACGCTGAGCGCGATACGCACACTACACCCTTTAAACTATTCAATTCACAGCTTAGAATCTTTCGTGGCAAGATGGCTCATGACTCAATGCAAGTAATTTTTGCGCAATACGAGTTTCCGCGATCGCGCTTTGAAAATCGCATTTCTGTTCCAGGAGCGTGGCGTGCATATGGGCACACGCCCGTGCGTACAGCTGAAATCAAATTTTTTTTTTATTATTTCCTCAAATAATTTTTATCATTAATTCGGTATAACTGAAAAATTTTTCACATTTTATTGGTCTTCTTGCCTGTCTGAAGGGTAGAAGTCTCGCCCTTTGCTTGTAGCCTTTTTAATGACGTCATAGTTTTACCCTTATTTTCTCGCGGCAAGCACTGTACCTTACAGATAACGCTAGAAATTTTCCTTCGTATTTATTTACTGAAAATGTCTTGCGGAAAACGCAGGAAATGCCATTTGCGAGACCCTTAATTTTGAGATTCTCAGCATGTTGCCCCAGACCTCTAGTTGAGAGCGCCTTCGGCGTTCTACCTTTTTTTCCCATGCGTACACCTTCAAAATCTCACTCTACTCCTCTGTCTTCCCCTCTTCTTCCCCCATCCCTCAGTCTCTAAAATAGGAAAGGAAGATGTACACGTGTGGGAAAAACATCACCCTCGAAAAAGCGCTACTTCACTCCTGCACAAGAAAAAATGGAGCACCCGCTAAGAGAGCTTATCTGCACTATTTCAGATTGAAGAAGATTGGGCCATTCACTAATTGCCTCAACTTTCAAGTGCGAAACCATGATATGAAAATGATTTTTATTCTTATGCAAATAAAACTCATTTTCCCAGCAAAGGTTTTGCACTTAGCCTCGTTTTGAAAAAGGGAGTTTATGACCTCTGATTATACGAGAAGTTCAGTGAGATATGTAGTTTTCTCCAAACCGCCAGGGCAGCAGTTTAAGTGATAAATAGTGAGGAATTGAAGGTTAATATTCGTGAAAGTATCTAATTAACGCGCTTAAATTTACATCATACGTACCGCCAGTCATCCCATGCCCGATACACTTCTAATCAATTTTTACACCAAGTGGTTCAGAAACCGAAATGTTTAACCAGTGCGTCTATTTATCAAGTTATCCGATATACTGTTCGTCGAAAATTTCTAGTGTGTTCGGGTTTCCAAAGGGCACCGGGGCTTAACACCAGAGAGCCAGAAAATGGCTAACTTCAACCTGGGTTAAGCGAAATTTTAAGCAAACTTTTGTCTTTTAGAATCATTTAATTGGGACCGGTTTGGAAATTCAGTTATCAAATATAACCAAACTGGCGATAAAAAACAGTCAGTGAACAGTCTACGGAGATACACGCAATCGTACGCTTCGGTTAACTAAATTTTATCTCCGATTTATTACTATAAGAAAAGGGTGGACTTCCACTGCCGCGTAATTTTTACGTGCGTAAATAAACGGCAACTATGAAACGTCGAGCGTAAAAGTAAGTGTTGAGCGAGGTGTTTACGTTATGCGTGACCTTTAATTCATACATTGCCTCTATTTTATTTAGGCGCGTAACATTTACTTGCGCACGCACGTAAAAATTACGCAACAGTGGAAATCCACCTAAACTCTAATTGGCGTGGAGACTGAATAATAATGGTGTACATATTTTTCTGTAAAGCCGGCAGATTATGATAGAGATCAAATGAGCTATACTAATATTTATCAGAGTCAGTGCAATTAGTTGGACCCTCTGTGTGCCTTTGGAGGTTAAGCTGGGATAGTTGAATTGATGAAGTGCCTTTTTTCAGCTGGAAAACTTGGCCGAGAGTAAGGGTAGTGGCGCAGTGGTGAAAGCGCTAGCCTCCCATGGCTAATGTGGCTCGGATTTACATCCGGTCTTGGCTTCCACCCAACATGTGGGTTGAGTTTGTGGTTGGTTCTCTCCCATTCTCCGAGAGGTTTTTCTCCTAATACTCTGGTTTCCCCCTCTCCTCAAAAACCAACACTTTCAGATTCCAATTCCAGCGGGAACGCACGCACACAGTCTTCTTAAGAACTCATAAGTGCTCATAATTACAAATTATTTACATTTTTTCGCGTATTCCGTCAAAACATCGAAGTTCGTGATGTCCATGTCTGGCAACATACATCATTCATTACCACTTAGTAGAGAGAAGACCGGAGGTGTTTTACTGGTGCAGGATTATTGGAAGTTAAACGACTCTAAAGTTCCAGTGGATAAGTATTAAGGAAGCCAATTGCACTAGCTAGTAGAAAGAGATTTAGCCGGTGGATAGCGCTATCCACCGTTTGTATGAACAACTGCAACGTGCAATATTTTATTTAGTCTGTTCCAGGCGTTCAGATCTTAAAGAAGGCGTAAAAAGATATGACAAGGAAAAACAGCGAGAGTGTGGAGTAGGCCTTGCTCTCTGACTTCGCGCCTAACTCCACTCGGATCTGAACGCTTGGAACAGTGATTCTGGACAGAAAAATTGTAATGGAAAGTGCAGTTACTCGTCTTTGAGATCACTGAGAAAAAAGATTTTTTTTCAGTAAAGAAGCTTTTTCGTGTGTGATTGGCCCCACGAGCAGGCAAGATCAACCGAGCACTATATGATTCGTGCCCGCTGGGGACAATGTCTGCTTAAGTCCCGCAAGTGAAATTTTCTTTTGGCCATAAAACAAATCCTTTGTTTATCCATCCTGCCCGACCTCCAGGATGCTCAGTAACTCAAATATCGTGATATGAACCTGGATTTTTACTGAGGCGAAAAATTTAGACATGAATAATACATTCAGCCTTTAAAGGAGGTGCGATGAGACAATAGCTCTCGGCCCATGAGGGAAAATGAAGAGTAAAGGCTCTTTCTTGTGGAAGCCACCAAACCTTAAAATCTAATGGCTTCGAGACTTCGAATGTCTCGCAAGCAAATTAAATTTTCCGAGTTTAGCCATGTATAGAAAATATCGTCATTATTTATCAAGCTTGTCAGTTTTTAAACTACTTACAAACTATGAAAATATAATAAAAAACTTTGTTTACAAAAACTGATGGCAATGACAATGGTTTGCCACAATGAATTTAATCCGCTAAAGCTACCACCTGCAAAAATTTTCGAACCTTAATGGTTTTTTCTTGATTTCCGTTTTCCTGTTCAGTTTAAGAGTTGGCTCTTCAAAAACTAATTCAATAAACTAATTGCAGACAAAAGTACAGTTAAACTACTTTGTTGGTAGTTTGGCGGGAAAAGGTGTTACGAAGTCTCAAAGTTGAACATCCTGAGATATGAAAAACTCAGTGCTCACCCAGTGTCCTTTACAAAAACATCGATATATCGGGTGAAGATCTCTGTTTGTGGTCAAACGTAGTCTATTTTTTGGAACAATGTGACATGAACAGCCGAGAAATGACTACCAAATGGTGTAGATTTGCGTTAATCTGGTGACTTTCTGAGGCTCGATACAAGTGAGTATTTGTATTTGTTTGACGCCATACAATCGATTCCCTCTTTCAGGGCCAGATTTCTCCCAGTCAAGATCAGGAGAGTTTGCCGCATCCTTGTTACTTTATTCAGCTGTAATGTACTGTAGAACAGTATACTTTCGGACCACCTCAAGTGCTGCGACAAAATCTCAAAGCTGGTTCATCCTGAGATATGAAAAACTCCCTTACATAAAATTTCGGGTGAAGATCTCTCAATGTGGGCGTGAAACGTATAGCCTATTTTTGGAACAATGTGTCACGAACAGCCAAGAAATGACTACAAAATGTAGGTGTAAATTTGTGTTAATCTCGTCACTTTCTGATCAGTATAATATTTGTCAGGGGCCAGTTTTCTCCCGCTACTTTCAGGAGATTTCGACACGACTTCGTTGCTTTTGAACCAACTGTGGTGTACTGTAGAACAAGACTCGGACCACCTCAAGTGCAGGGAAGAAAGCACTGTACTCTTCAGTGTCATTTTGTAGAAAACCACTTATTTTGTTAGGTTGTCTCTGTGCACTTTTGTTTTCGCGATGCTCTACATAAGAACAATAAAATTGTGGAATTGCTTTCTGGGTTGCTATTTCATGGACTATGAGGGTCCCCAATAAGGATCTTCAAATAAATGCTGTAGTCCTGACACAAATTTTCCCTCAATCCCCTCAGTATTCCAATGGTGATTTTCGGCCGATTCCGCATCCATTGCATAATATCGATCAATCACCCGAAAGTCACTCCAATTTTGCTTTGATATCCCGAGTCCCGGTCTTAAATCCCGGATCCCAAGCAACGTCTTGGAAACCTCATAATCAGCTTCCAATTTGGGATCCGCTCGTTTCTTCACAAACACTTTGACTGCGCGCTTTTTTCTCCCCTCTCCCTCTGACACAGATAGGCCTGGCCTCTACGGAGGAGAGAGGGCTCATTGCGTTTGAGGTTTTATGCAATAAGCCAGCTTTGTTGTCTCATACAAACCCTGCACCTGATACACATACCTTGGTAGAGTAGCATATTGTTTCAGGCAAATTCACTCAGAAAGAGGATTTATTACCTGAACTACTTTACAGAGAAACAAGTGGCAAACACCCTCAACTTATTCAACATACAGCATTGAATATTTTCGTAACATAATGGCTCACTTCAAAATTCGATAGAGAAATTATAGCGGAAGAAACTTTTCGGCAATTACGCTCCCAGGGTCGCATTTTCTTGCTGCCCCGCTTCTTCCCCTCGCCCCTTCCCCCTCGCTTTTGCCTTTGACTACAGTGGAAACCCGTTAATGCGGTCAGCAATGGGCCAAACAAAAAATTGGCCGTGTTAACGAGAGTGTTTTTTGACAAGAAAATGTATATATAGTGGTTTTTTCCAGGCAGCCAAAAAGAGTGGCCGTAATAACAAGGTGACCATATTACCGAGATGGCCGCAAGGCGGGGTTTCACTGTACGTACGCGGCAGTATCTCTCAATTCACGAAGTTCACGAAACAAACCGCTTGCTACGCAGGCCGTTCCCGCTGGAAAGCCTAGCTTTGAGCCGTCCTATCGCGATTCCGTTATGAAAAGCCCGGAGAACAGATATCGCCGCTGCCTGATGAATCACTAAAGGAAAAGGACTCTATAAAGTTCTGCAGGATTATATTTATTTCAGGGACCAATTGATGAAAACATGAAGTTTATCTAATTTGAAGATTACTGATCTTGATTACGGACTTGAAATCTTGTGAATGATACATCTAGAACTGGTTCACTTTAAGGGAGAAGGCAGTTCGAATCAAGAAACCATGATCGTGATCATAGCAGCGTAGAATTCTTGACATTAATAATACATTAAGCAATTAGCGCACTTCAGTGGAAGAGGATCAAGATCAAATCAAGACACTTTTTAAAATCGCAATGTCTACGGCTACGAAAATTTAGACACTAATAATACGTTAAGTGCACTTCAAAGAAGTAGAAACATGAAATCAAGAAACTCTGGCCATGTCGATGGGAGCGAAAATTTTTTGACATGAATAATACATTCAGACTTAAAAGGAGGTGCGATGAGACAATAGCTGCTGCTCATGAGACAAAATGAAAGGTAAAGGCTCTTTGTTGTGGAAGCCACCAAACCTTAAAATCTAATGGCTTCGAGACTTCGAATGTCTTGCAAGCAAATTAAATTTTCTTTTAGCCTTGTATAAAAAATATCGTCATTATTTATCAAGCTTGTCAGTTTTTAAACTACTTACAAACTATGAAAATATAATAAAAAACTTTATTTACAAAAACTGATGGCAATGACAATGGTTTGCCACAATGAAATTTAATCCCGCTAAAGCTACCACCTGCAAAAATTTTCGAACCTTAATGGTTTTTTCTTGATTTCCCATTTCCTATTCAGTTTAAGAGTTGGCTTTTCAAAAACCGCAATAAACTAATTGCAGACAGAAGTACAGTTAAACTACTTTGTTGGTAGTTTGGCGGCACAAGGTGTTACGAAGTCTCAAAGTTGAACATCCTGAGATATGAAAAACTCAGTGCTGTCCTTTACAGAAAACATCGATATATCGGGTGAAGATCTCTGTTTGTGGTCAAACGTAGTCTACTTTTTGGAACAATGTGACATGAACAGCCGAGAAATGACTACCAAATGGTGTAGATTTGCGTTAATCTGGTGACTTTCTGAGCCTCGATACAAGTGAGTATTTGTATTTGTTTGACGCCATACAATCGATTCCCTCTTTCAGGGCCAGATTTCTCCCAGTCAAGATCAGGAGAGTTTGCCGCATCCTTGTTACTTTATTCAGCTGTAATGTACTGTAGAACAGTATACTTTCGGACCACCTCAAGTGCTGCGACAAAATCTCAAAGCTGGTTCATCCTGAGATATGAAAAACTCCCTTACATAAAATTTCGGGTGAAGATCTCTCAATGTGGGCGTGAAACGTATAGCCTATTTTTGGAACAATGTGTCACGAACAGCCAAGAAATGACTACAAAATGTAGGTGTAAATTTGTGTTAATCTCGTCACTTTCTGATCAGTATAATATTTGTCAGGGGCCAGTTTTCTCCCGCTACTTTCAGGAGATTTCGACACGACTTCGTTGCTTTTGAACCAACTGTGGTGTACTGTAGAACAAGACTCGGACCACCTCAAGTGCAGGGAAGAAAGCACTGTACTCTTGTCATTTTGTAGAAAACCACTTATTTTGTTAGGCTGCCTCTCTGCACTTTTGTTTTCGCGATGCTCTACATAAGAACAATAAAATTGTGGAATTGCTTTCTGGGTTGCTATTTCATGGACTATGAGGGTCCCCAATAAGGATCTTCAAATAAATGCTGTAGTCCTGACACAAATTTTCCCTCAATCCCCTCAGTATTCCAATGGTGATTTTCGGCCGATTCCGCATCCATTGCATAATATCGATCAATCACCCGAAAGTCACTCCAATTTTGCTTTGATATCCCGAGTCCCGGTCTTAAATCCCGGATCCCAAGCAACGTCTTGGAAACCTCATAATCAGCTTCCAATTTGGGATCCGCTCGTTTCTTCACAAACACTTTGACTGCGCGCTTTTTTCTCCCCTCTCCCTCTGACACAGATAGGCCTGGCCTCTACGGAGGAGAGAGGGCTCATTGCATTTGTGGTTTTATGCAATAAGCCAGCTTTGTTGTCTCATACAAACCCTGCACCTGATACACATACCTTGGTAGAGTAGCATGGCGTTTCAGGCAAATTCACTCAGAAAGAGGATTTATTACCTGAACTACTTTACAGAGAAACAAGTGGCAAACACCCTCAACTTATTCAACATACAGCACTGAATATTTTCGTAACATAATGGCTCACTTCAAAATTCGATAGAGAAATTATAGCGGAAGAAACTTTTCGGCAATTACGCTCCCAGGGTCGCATTTTCTTGCTGCCCCGCTTCTTCCCCTCGCCCCTTCCCCCTCGCTTTTGCCTTTGACTACAGTGGAAACCCGTTAATGCGGTCAGCAATGGGCCAAACAAAACATTGGCCGTGTTAACGAGAGTGTTTTTTGACAAGAAAATGTATATATAGCGGTTTTTTCCAGGCAGCCAAAAAGAGTGGCCGTAATAACAAGGTGACCATATTACCGAGGTGGCCGCAAGGCGGGGTTTCACTGTACGTACGCGGCAGTATCTCTCAATTCACGAAGTTCACGAAACAAACCGCTTGCTACGCAGGCCGTTCCCGCTGGAAAGCCTAGCTTTGAGCCGTCCTATCGCGATTCCGTTATGAAAAGCCCGGAGAACAGATATCGCCGCTGCCTGATGAATCACTAAAGGAAAAGGACTCTATAAAGTTCTGCAGGATTATATTTATTTCAGGGACCAATTGATGAAAACATGAAGTTTATCTAATTTGAAGATTACTGATCTTGATTATGGACTTGAAATCTTGTGAATGATACATCTAGAACTGGTTCACTTTAAGGGAGAAGGCAGTTCGAATCAAGAAACCATGATCGTGATCATAGCAGCGTAGAATTCTTGACATTAATAATACATTAAGCAATTAGCGCACTTCAGTGGAAGAGGATCAAGATCAAATCAAGACACTTTTTAAAATCGCAATGTCTACGGCTACGAAAATTTAGACACTAATAATATGTTAAATGCACTTCAAAGAAGTAGAAACATGAAATCAAGAAACTCTGGCCATGTCGATGGGAGCGAAAATTAATAGTACTGTCTTCCCGGGTGGAGGAGGGTACTTCCTTATATAAGCTATATAGGTATGTGCCGCCCCGTGATCAGGTAGGGTTTTTGCACCGTTTTGGTCTGAAAACGGGTATACATCTTGCCCATTTTGATCTGGAATCTGGTATGGTTTATGAGGGAACTACGGGAGTGTATGAACGTATACGTATTTATCGTTTCAATTCCAAATGATCATGAGTAAAGAAAGAAAAAGCGAATATGCGAATGCGAAATGGGTTTGAAGAATTTTTTGTTTGCGCTCTAATCTAAGTAATGATGACATAATTTCTGCCTAAAGGCCAGGTCTGAAAACGGATATGGATTTTAGAGGTCTGGTCTGAAAACTGGGGAGGAAAATAACATTTTTTGGTCTGAAATAGGGTCAGGATTTGAAGAGCCGGGCGACACAAATATATGGAAAAGAAACTCGATACTAACGAAACCTTATTGTAGCGAGCATATTTTCAGTCCCTTGGCCGTTATCGAGGTTCCACCGTAACTATGGCACGGAAGAAGATCAAGCTCAAATCAAGATACCATGGCCATGTCCATGGCAGCGAAAATTTCAGACCTTCCATCATTAGACGAGTTCAAAATTCGAGGAATTTTCGCGGAAAACGCGTTCCGGCAACCGCGCTCTCAAGATCGCATTTCTTTTTTCTTCTTGGAGAGACGAAATTCTCCTTTACAAAAAATATATTAGGTGAAGATTTCTGTCTGTGGTCAAAACGTGGACTAGTTTTGAAACAATGTGACTTGAACAGCCAAAAAAATCTTAGTACCAAACTAAGGCGTAGATTTACGTTAATCTGGTGACTTTCAGTTCGCCGTCGATACAGCTTTTATTTGACGAATGTCATCCCACTCAATTGTCTCTGTCAGGGCTAGTTTGCTCCCTGCTTTCAGGGGATTTCACCACATCCTTGAAACTTTTGAATCAACTGTGGTGTGCTGTAGAACAGTAAATGTGACTTTCAGACCAACTCAAGTGCTGTGAAGAGAGAACTCTTGTCATTTTGTAGAAAATCACTTCTTTTGTTATGTTGTGTTTTGTGCACTTTAAAATTGTTTTCATGATGTTCTCCAAGAACAATAAGCTTGTGGAATTGCTGTAGATAATCAAGGGTCCTCAATAGGTTTTTTTAAACATATTTTTTATCCCGTTATTCAACACAAATTTTCCCTTGACTGAGCCCTGTGTTAGTGATTACGTGGTTCAGCATAGTTGGCTAAATCAGGTCTATCTTTGCCCTTCTCTCTGGGTTGCATGCTCAGTGCTTTGTAAAATTTTTGTTTTGGCATAAAGCAAATTAATACGATTTATTTGCATGCTACCAATTTTATGAAGATCTTCGACCATCAGCGGTTTACCTTTTGTATGGAAAACCCGGGAATTCCGGGGAGTATTCAAATGGTACGGTTAATCCCGGTGGAAATCTCCCGAAACAAAAAGTAATACCTTTCGAGGTACAACCTTTTTACCATTTATATCGAAACGAACGAAATTTTTTGTACTATTTGTTTGGTTAACCACTGCCAGGCCTCCTCTTGAGGGCCGGGGAAGGTGATTTGTTTTAATCCAGGCCCACTCGTTATCTGGTGTTTTGCAGATGGTGCAGCTCTAACCCGTTCTTCTTTTAGCATAACGTTTTCAAGTCCATGCCAGTACCATTTGTCAGAAATTTTTTACCGAAATTTCCTAACAAATGGTAAGGGCTCCAGATGAATAATACATTCAGTAATTAGTGCAGTCTAAGAAGGAGGAAGAATGGTCATGGCCATTAGATAGCGAAATGTAGACTTGAATAATACATTTAGTCAGTGCATTACAAAGGAGGAGAAAAATTAAATCAAGAATTTAAAGCAGGGAGTCACAGTCATGGTAGAGAAAATTTATACATGACCTAAATAATATATTCAGTAATTAGTGCACTTCAACGAAGGAGGAAGACAATGATGAGACTGGATAGATATGAGGGTGGTAGCTGTAAACAAATCTAACGTGATTTGGAGACCAGAACTGTTCCAAAATCGTAAAATAGCTACGCTATCTACACTCCATCTATCAGATCGGGGCGCATTTATAAATAGATAACACTGTACAAGGCTATCTTGTCAGACGATGACTTTTTGCAAAGAATATGGTAAATAAGTGGCGATGGAAAGACTGGCAGCGGTGT
The DNA here is from genome assembly GCA_964035525.1 of Porites cylindrica. Classification (NCBI taxonomy): domain Eukaryota; kingdom Metazoa; phylum Cnidaria; class Anthozoa; order Scleractinia; family Poritidae; genus Porites; species Porites cylindrica. The sequence continues at coordinate 6,410,509 of OZ037781.1, read as the reverse complement.
TGCCCCCACGAAATTTAATCTACAAAGCTACCACCCGCAAAAATTTCTAAGTAAAACGGGGTCTTGTCATAGTTCAAACTCATTCTATTGCAGACCACCTAGAGGTGAAGGTATCTGGAAACTGCGATTTCAAAGTCTCGGTAAGCTTTTAAAGAAATTGAGCCAATTAAGTATAAGCGAACTAATGGGCTTTGGGCTTTTTTTGCATTTGTTATATATATATTTTTTTTCTTTAAAACCTGAAAGTTTAATTATGAAGAATACCTCCTAGCCTGCGAATACAGTTGTTTTTCCTTGCTCCCCGCCGCTTGGGACATCTCTAGCACTTCAGTGGAGAAGTTTCAAATTTCAAATCTCTTTTCTTTTTTCCTTTTTTCTTTCCTTTTTTTAAGATATTAAATGTAACGGATTTCGATCATGAGGGGTTTTAAAACTGAGTGGCACCCAAAGGTTTATCCTTAAAACGGCCAAAAGTTTATCCGCTGGACGTAAAAAATAAAAAAAAATGATTTTTAGTCGTAAAAAAACGTTAACCATAACAGATGGACAATTACAAAAGAATTGAAAAAATGAGCAATAGTCATTATAAAACAATGAAGTTTTTATTGCAACTTAAAGACATGTCTAATTTATAACAAGAATTTTGTTCAATACAACGGGACGGGCCAAAACTGATTTGCGGTCAAAAAATACGCTTTTGTATCCCAGTTTTCAAAAAAACAAAACAAAACAAATTAAACAAAACAAAAACCAAAAAAGGGAATTTTTCTGTTTCACATAGTTTGGAGCTTAATTTTTCTCTAAGTTGGTTAATGATTTAATCATATCTTATTCCTATTCTTTTTTACAAATACAATAAAAATACCTCTTTTTTTGTATTTAGGGAAGAATCTACATATTTTATGTGCAGTAAAAGCCACAGAGCTACCATGCAGTTGTCTATCATTCTCATCATCATTGGTATGACTGTGGTTGTTAAAGGAAGCGGTGATGCTCCAAAAGGACTCCATTTTGTTGGTGTTGGTTATAATCTGCTGAAAGGGAACCCTGAAGGAGGAGATGTGTCAAATGGGGGTGTCGATCCAGGACTTCTTATTACTAGAAAGATCTTTAAGCTTACCTGGAACACTAACAAGACGTCTGTGGACAACAGGTTCAGTGTGCCAGATCAGGTGACCTTTGCGCCACGCTCATCCTGTGTCACAACCAACAAGAAAGAAGTGTTTTCCGGTGCTAAGAGTTATCAAGAAAAACTGAACGCCGATGTCAAAGTTAGCGGTAAGCGGAAAAAAGAGAGTGCTAAGATTTCAACTATAGTAATTAATATCACACACTGATTCTATGATAAGAAACAACTATGCTGCCACATGTAAAACCGTTTATACTTATAGGTAGGTAGATATCGATGCTGCACTTACAATTCTCTTAAGGAAATATCGCTTTTACAGCATTTGTTGTGACTACTTTTATAAGAGATTTTCACTCATAGTAATTGCCTAAGCTTTGAATTTTTAAACTATTTTTATTCTGTTAAATTTCTCTGCAGGTAGCTACAACTACGGCTTTGGTTTGCTGAGTGCCGCTTTTTCGCTAAGTTCAAGTAAGAAATAAAATGAGTTACTTCCGTTTAATTTCTTATTTAGGGAATAGTGTTGTGAAGTATTTTGAAAGTTATTTTTAATACGGATCTATCTTATCTTTTAATTTAAGTTTAGGTTTTGTTTCATTAACAGCGACTGTCTGTAAATATCGACCAAAATCGACTTTTTGTGGCACAAGTTCAAAATTCGAACTTCGCTCATTTTTGGCTCATCGATAACCCTTAATGTTTAATGAAACATGCTGTAGTTAGTTTTCCCAAATAACGCGTTCTTTTGTTAAAATTCGAGAAAACTCATTTTGCCCGTTCGGAGCTCAAAATCCTCTTCCGGTAAAACGAAATTTTACACAAATTTCATTGACTCGTACGTCAAACCACAACGATTTGGCAGCCTTTGAAGAACACGAATAGTTTTTATGACCCTTTCTTTCTTATAAGACGATAAATTTGTGAAAGCTATAATAAATTTGCGGTCAAAAAGGTATTGTTAAAAATAGGCGCTATTGACAATTTCTGCCGTTCAAAATTATAAGGTTGAAATAATGTAAATTTTTACAATGCGCTATAACTTAGAATTTCGCAAATTGACTTTCTACGGCTTAACTAGGCCCCAATCTATCAGAAAATAGAAACAAATCTCTGGGCAAACGATTTTAAGTAGCCCGCAAGACGTCGAGTTCAACCTTAATTTTGCGAAAAATCCCGACATTCCAATGGTTAAAAATAGCGTGACGCGGCCCGTCACGCCAGCGGCGTTAGCGACAGATACACTTTTGACATTCTATTCAACGCTGATCACTTGCCAAATTCCAGCATACAATCTATATTTCATCTTTCAATACACTTATCTTATTTAGAAGAGTCATTTATTTTGGATACAGTATATAGTGTAGAATTGCCCAAAAGTCGGCTTTTTTGAGCGACGTCCGCAAGACGTCGACGACCGAACCCAACGAAAACAAACTTTAAAGAAGTACAGTGTTGTGTTTTATTGATTGAAGCATCCGTCAAAAGGCATAAATACGTTAAGTTTAAGAGGGGTATAACCAATATTGACTAATTAGAACACTTTTTTTTCTTGCGAGTTTTCTCTTTCAAGTAATTATGTATAAGTATACATGTACGTCTCGATGTATTACTATCACGCTTATAAAGGTACATTGTAAAAAACATTTTCACTCGTTTTGATCGACGATGAAACACCATCATCAAAAAAAAAATCGCCAAAAACTTTCCTCTACAGCAAAACGGAAAATAGAAAAAAAAAGTGGCGTTTTACTAATGCTAAAGCCTGACTAGTTGCAGCGTGAGTATGAGCTTTTAAAGATGTCAGATGCTCCTAAATGGACATCTATAGATCCCTTGCATCGGCATTGGAAAAAAAATTATCTGGCCCACTATGAACTAGCCTATTCAACTTGAGCGTCGAGCACTTTTGGCGCTTTGTTATTTATCAGCAGAAACGGATTTGGTAGTACTAACTTTTCAACTGCTTTTAGACTGCGAAACTGTTACTTTTTTCTTTCTTTTTTTTTGCGTCTATTTTTTCTATCGTATTTTATTGTTTCTATTGTATTTTTTAGACGTATTTTTTGATTCTCTCCCCAGTCTCACTCGCTCCCTCCCCCCCCCCCCGCCCCGCCCCCGGCTGCCCCCCCATCTGCTCCAGACAAGAGAAAACGACCGTTTTGTTCCGCTCCAGACCATTTGTTCGAATATTCCGCGTTCTTGGCTTAGCAAAAAGTACGGGCTGCTTTGTGGTCTGAAAGACTTTGCACTGATTGACGTTTTAGTATCATGGAAACTCTAGCTGTAATACTGAACTGCGGATGAGAGGTTAAAAGACTGAAAGTTCCTTTCAACAGTGTTTGAAAAGAGAAATAAATAAAGTATAATACTAAAGCTAAGAAGAATCTTGTAACGAACGAAATGGAACACCTAAAAAGGAAAGACAGACTTGAGGACTTTCCTCATCCTCTGTAGCCTTAGTCCATGCAACTTAGACGCCCAAGTAGGCCTCCAAGACCTTACCTTTGTCTTTGTAACAAACCGAATAAGACTGAAAGCCTTAGTCTGCTTTACGTAGGTACCTTGTAGATCTCCAGAAGAATTGTTTCCAGCCGGCCCTCAAAACCCCAAGAGACTTCGCCTGCTGCTAGTCAATATATAGGAAGGCTATTCCAAAGAACTGCTCCCGAAAAACTATTTTGCTTAACATTTGTCTGGGGTACAGGAATAGCGAGTTTTCTGTTGGTGTCTCTTAATAAGTAATTAGAGATATTGCAACGATCTACTATGCACTTAACAAGGCCCCTCAAGGTACTTAAGATGTGTGACGCATAGTCTGCGATACACCCACCTCTCACCGCTCTTTGACGAAATGTCCCTAGCGGCAGATAGCGATGAGAGGAAGCTGTATCGCAGGCTTTTGGACACAAGGCTTTTCTACTATTTACACGGGTAAACCGGTCGGTTTGGGCAAATAGTGAGGAGAACTGATTCAGGACCGATAAATTTTGATTCCGTTCGGTAATCGCGTTTCCCGTTTGCCTAAGTCAGTTTCGTTTAATGAAAAACGGCCGCGAAAGCCTGAAACTAACACTCAAAAAAGGTTTGAAGACATGAAATCCGAATTTCAGCCTGGACGTTTCCAATCAGGAATGGCGAATGCCTTTTCAGACGTTCTGTTTGTTTCAGGAATTTTCCACTGAAACGTCGAAAGCAACCCGAAACTGAGTTAATGGTAAGCCTGGCAAAGCACCAAAGTGTCCTCTTAGTTTGTTTGAATGGGTCAAATATACAGTCATGCAGTAGCTTCATTATTCATACACGTTATCATACATAAATATAGGCTCCTCTTCGGTATCCACGTAGCTTTTTTTTCAGTTTTGAGAGCCCGCAAGGGTAAAAACTTCGAAAAGAACTATTGCACCAATACTTAGTTTAAAATATTTCATTGCTTCAAGGAAATTAGTTTTTATAAACCAAATGGCATTGATTGGCGATGATTTAATTCGTAAATATCTCTCAATGCAAAAATTCATTCAGTAATCAGTATTAGTTTTTAGATTTTGTTCTGTTTATATACCATTTTTTGAGGGAAATCGCCAATCTGAAACTGAACATGAAAGTGTGTGACAATATCTCTGGGATCCTATATGTTGTATCTGACTAAAATGGTGCAATCAATGAGAATAATAGGTTTACTGAAAGATTTAATTTCGAATTCGCTTTTAATCTGCCTTTAAGTAAATTGTTTAAAGCGTATCTATCGGTGACACTGGCGTGACGGGCCGTGTAACGCTATTTTTAACCACTGGAATGTCGCGTTTTTTCGCAAAATTAGAGTTGAACTCAACGTCTTGCGGGCTACTTAAAATCGTTTGCCCAGAGATTTGTTTCGATTTTCTGATAGATTGGGGCCTAGTTAAGCAGTAGAAAGTCAATTTGCGAAATTTTAAGTTATAGCGCATTGTAAAAATTTGCATTATTTTATCCCTATAATTTGGAACGGCAGAAATTCTCAATAGGGCCTATTTTTAACAATACCTTTTTGGCAACAAAATTATTACATATTTCACAAATTTATCGACTTATAAGAAAGAAAGAGTCATAAAAACTATTCGTGTTCTTCAAAGGCTGCCAAATTGTTATGGTTTGACGTACGAGTCAATGGAATTTTGTGCAAAATTTCGTTTTACCGGAAGTGGATTTTGAGCTCTGAACGGGCAAAATGCGTTTTCTCGAATTTTAACAAAAGAACACGTTATTTGGGAAAACTAGCTACAGCATGTTTCATTACTCATTAAGGGTTATCGATGAGCCAAATATGAGCGAAATCAAATTTTGAACTTGTGCCGACCGTGGGTCGACATTTACGGAAGGCCGCTCTTAAGTCTTGTTTTTGTCCACGTACTGTTTCCCTGTTTTGACCCCTTGTTTTATTACTTGTACTTGAATTTATGTTTTGCTTGTGAATTTACTTATTGCCACATTAGGAACGTTATTCGCTTGGCATTGTCAGATGTTAGTTTTTTGTCAGAGGTGGTCGTGTTTGTGGTGTTAGGGCTGACCTTTGTTCTTTGGTACTTACCAGTTGCGGCTGTGCGTAGGCTAATCTATTCCCTAACAATAGCAAACCTGTTGAAACGTTAGTGATAAGGCATACAATAGAATCTCTTCCGGTCAACTAACCCAAACATGTCCAGCTTTGGCCATTAAAACCGCTACTATACTTGAACTAGTAATTAGTAGAAGTAAGAGAGTAGAGAAAGCAAAAGTTGTAAGAAGATTAAGAAGAGTAAAGGCCAAGATATAAATCAGATTCTGGTACCTCATTGTGTAGCGAGCGAGTTGCTCGAACACCCCCCCACAATAGTTTAGGTGGCTGTTAAGGGAGGTTTAAGTGTAGTACATTTTCAAAACATCTTTTTGATATTAGCTCAGATATAGTTACTCTGTACTGTCCAATGATTCTTTGTATGATGATGCATTGACGTTAATACATAGGATTCGAAAAGGTGAAGAAGGAGACATCTAAATATCACAATGTGTTTTATGAGGAGAAACATGTTTGCAATAAGGGACGCGCCCGCTACCAGTTGGATTTAGCTCCAGTAAAGAAGTTCCCGGTGTCAGCGGACTTTGCTGCTACAGTACTCACTTTACCAGGAAGCTACAACGAAACAGCATACTTTGATTTCTTAGAAGACTGGGGAACGGTCAGTTTGTTTAAATGTTGATTAATCCGCTTAATAGTCGGAATTGACGTCATTTTGAGGTGCTAATTGCATAATTGTGTCTGTCTTTCCGTTTTTCTATGTTTTGTTTTGTTTGTTTGTTTGTTTTTTTTTTTTCAGCACATTGTAGTTGAAGTAGAATTGGGGGAGAAAAAAACCGAACGCTTTAAAAGTTCAAAAGCAGAATTCACTGAATACGCAATGATGAACGTAAGTTAGGGAAATATTAAAATACCTTTCTCCTGTTTTGTCGCGCTTTTTGGTTTACTTTGATCAGAAAAAACCTCTGACGTCAGTACTCATTGAATTTAGGTACTGTACAGTACCGCAAGTGATCCCCAACCGCAAATGATCCCGAGACCGCAAATGATTCCCAAAATGGACCGCAAATGATCCTCGACCGCAAGTGATCCCCAAAGTTGACCGCAAATGATCCCGAAATAAAAATAGGAATGGCTTAGACTCGAGTTAGCGGATCATCGTCTCTATTTTATTATTATTACAAAAAGTAAGATTAAACGCTAAATTTCAGTTCTAAAATAAATACATGAATAAAAACTAAATGAAAAAATCATTCAAGTGTAAAAACGAAGTCGGTAGGCAACACACGACTTTTACCTCATGCCAAAATGTTGCTTGTTCCAATGAATTTTCTCTCTGGCGGTAGATTATCTCTCTGAAGGAAAACGTTTTGTCTGAGCAAATGTGATTTTTGCCGCTTATTTCATACTGAGAGGTCATGACACGCATTTTCGGCAGTTATTGTTGTTTCTGGTCGGCATGATTTGTCCTTTAATGCAAGCATTTTCTTTGACCTCTTTTCAAATGCAATGCTTTTCATTGCGGCTAAATAAGGGTTTTAGGTTGTTTAATTTTCTTTAAAGTGCCTCATGGATCCGAATAATTATAAGCGACTTTTTTTTTAGTCCGTGAATGTGACGGTTCCTACGATGTTTTGTCACTCGTACCGCTTGCCTCGCTTTTGCGTTTCTCATTACCAGGTTTAGATTCTTGTTAACTGTCTCCAGCAAAGACACAACAAATGGATATACATATAACCTGAGCGTCAATATAACTATTCGCAACATGTTCATGAGCTGTAAGCAAGTTGCTCTTTCAAAATAAACCGAAACCTGTGGACATTAATTGATAAGTTCGGGGGCATTTTGACGTGTGTTTATTTCAAATCATGTCTTGTTTCGTAAAGGGCACTCCCAGGCCTGGGACACTCCTAAGTTACGAACCAATGTCTTACTGTTTATCACGTAAAATTAACACTTCAGAGAAAAATCAAAACTAAATATTCTGAAAATTAATTGGACACTTCTAAAAATATCAGTAAAGTCAATAAAGCTCTTGTTATGTAGAGGGTGCCCGGCTTTGTATTCCTCAGTAGGCAAGTTGAGCTTGGGCGTTAAAATAATAGAGTTTTTTTCTGCGTAACGTCCTGCCTGTCTTAAATTTTCAGCGACGAAACAGTTCTTTAAAGAAAATTGAAGCAATTGACAATGGAAGAAGTATACGGTTGATACCATATCCTTTTCAGATTTATTCTACTTTTTTTGGCCTTGTATAAATTGACCTGAGACGAAGCGTCCTCCTTCCCTTTTTCTTTAGAAGGCGCGAGAAAAAGGTTCCTTTTTTTATAATCAGTCCTTTTTTGTAATTTGTCCCATAAAATCCATTCCATTCCTCAAGTTTTCACGGGATCATTTGCAGTCAACTTTGGGGATCACTTGCGGTCGAGGATCATTTGCAGTCCATTTTGGGGATCATTTGCGGTCTCGGGATCATTTGCGGTTGGGGATCATTTGCGGTACTGTACAGTACTGTGCAATAATTACCTGGAGGGGGGGGGGGGGTTGGAAAATTAGAGGGGGCTATAGGAGAAAATGGCAACAAGAGAGGGGGGGATTGGACGTAAAATTTAATACATACAGGGGTGGCATTACTTTTTCATTCCTTTTTGCAAACTGGAAAAGTAGTGGAAGAGTTATTAGAGTTCAAATATAAATACTAACATTGGATTAAAACTGACAAATTTATCAACTCTAAGGTGTTCTGATCTATGTACTGTTGTTTTCCTATCTGTCATGCAGTAGGAAAGAAACCTCTGTTATATATGCTAAAACAGTGCTACTTTATTTGCACTAGGATTTAATAAAACAGGAAACTTTAATTAAAAGTTGCAAAAGTAGCACTATATTGTTATTCAATGAAAAAGAAAGATGCCAATGTTAGCACACATGGCATCATAATTTAGCAGAATTAAAAACCCAACTGTTGAAATTTTAATAGCAATACAAATTTAAAGTATGGTGAGTAAAACACAGTATGATTAAATTGAGCTTCAAATTAAATTGAACTTCTCACCCACGCACGCGGGAACCTTAGTGCTAGAGATGCTGTAGAAGGTGAGGAATCTCCCAATTCATGTGAAGACGACACAAGCTCAGAGTCCAGTAATTCTGATGACTCTTCAAATGACTCTTTGACATACGTGGAAGAGTCATTTGAAGTGATGTTTGTACAGGAGGAAGAAATCCAACAAGTAAACTAGGCATGAGGGAATCAATGGGAGGAGACTTTTTTTCAAGGGGGCGGGGGGGGGATAGCCTTAATATTATCATTATGTGAGGGGGGGGGGGTTGAAATTAATTTTTGCTTAATGAGAGAGGGGGAGTATGACTTAGTTTTGGGGCATATTTCAAACATTTCCCAGCCCTCCCCGCCCCCTCCAGGTAATTATTGCACAGTCCCTTAGTTGCTTCATTTTTTTTCTTGTTTGTTTTTGTTTTTGACCTTTTTGTTTTTTCTTCCGAAGTTACATTTAATAGTTGATAAGTGGTCGCCATGGAACCCGGCTATACAGCTTTTAATTAGAATTTTTTGTTCTCTAAGACCCCGGGGGGGGGGGTGGTACTCGATATATCCCTGGGTGGGGAGGTGCGGCGCGGCCCCTCATACCCTGACCCTGTTTAAGACAAATATCGCTGATTTTCCCACCCTGTTTAAGACAGAATTCCGATTTTTGATACCCTGTTTAAGACATTTAATTAACATTAGAGCTTGTAAAAATTTTGCTGTTTATCGTCCAAGAAAAGATATCCTGTTTAAGACACAAATTGATAAATCGATACCCTGATTAAGACAAAAAATGATAAATTCGATACCCTGTTTAAGACAAAAATCCCGAAAAACATACCCTGGCTGGCCGCACGTCCCCATTAAGCCCTTATAAGGGAGTACCCCCCCCCTCCCGGGTCTAAGACCTTTCCCAAACTTTGCTTGTTTTATGTCTACAAATCATTGACGATGTTCATTATGCACAATATCTGTTCTTTCTTATAACGTTTTCAAATGCTGGATTACACCACGTTGAGAACTTCAACTAATAAAAGTCACTTTAGATAAAAGCAGATTATATTTCATGAAACTTTTAGGTTTTTGTGTGCACCACATGATCCTTCTGGAATAAGATTTAACATATTTTTACGAACCCAATATATTTTATTTCTTTTTTTAGTCGCAAAATTCGGTATCTGTGTCTGGAAGTTACAAGGGATTCAGCGCCTCCTTAAAAGTCGATATTAACGCGTTCAAAGAGTCAATGTCAATGGACACCAAATTTGGGGAGCATAAGGTGGTATTCGAGTCTGGAGGACCAGACATGCCTGAGCCCATTGGAATTAAACTGGTGCCAATTACTGAAGCTTTTGATTCTGCTTTTTACTCCGTCTTTGATCAACAGCGGTCCGCACGATGTGTTCTGAATTATTCTAAGTCTCTACTCGAAGAGCGCAAGGCGGCGGTCATAAGAGCATTAGATGAATATCCTCGCCTTAAGGGAACCCTGAAACCTGTAGGTACGAGTCTATTATAGAGGAGGTAAATGTTATAAACTTAAAAAGGTAATTTTGTCAGAAAATCTGGTAAACTGTCAAGTGATAATTCAAAGGGAGTCTTCATGTTTTCAGGAAAGCTAAAGAAATGCGCAAACATTAAATTGATCTGAGGCATGTTTACATGAAGGTGGGGGACCCCAGGTGGTGGGGTAACCCTCCCATTCATATAATCTCTCATATGTTCACCTCATCTACCATGTAAACCTGATCAATTTGAATTGGGAGATTATATGAAGAGGACGGTTAGCTCTCCTAAGTGGGTTACCTGATCTACCTGGGGTCCCCCGCTAGTCAAGCAATGACGAACAATAGGTAGATTTTTCAAGGCTAACCAAGATCACGGGTGAATTCCTAAGCCCTAAAGTGCATGTTAAGCACGACTCAGGACTAGAAACAAAAAGTATCTATTCAGTGCTTTACGGTATCTTATTATAATTAGATCCCGAAGTGCGGATTCCTTTAACCTGGCCAAAGGGTACATACGGTCTTCCCAAGCCTAAGTCGGGATGCCCCAAGAGATCAAACTTCCCGTGGCACGAGGGATATCGCAAACACGACACTGAAGATACTAGTTCAAACAACGATTGGTCATCTCCATTTGATTTGGATGGTCCATACGACAAAAATGATATGTACCAAAATTTCTGCGTGAAAACAAAAGACACAGCTTCTGTTTACAATCTACCCTGGCCAAAAGGGCAATACTGTATTCTCAAGAAAGGGCAATGTCCCGGAGGTTTGTGTTATTTGTTTGTTTGTTTGTTCAGGCCAATTTTATATAAAAATAGTCAGTCAGTCAGACTGTTTAGACAGCCCCTTGGGTTAACATGGTAGTTTGTTTCTAGTTATTTGTCTTTGATCGTCAGTTTAAGTAATGACTTAATTGACCAATCAGGTAAAGAAACAGATTTTCATACCATCAATTGACGAAAGATAAGTCACTTTGACTCTGAAGATGACTACTGCACTGGTTTTCGAAACGTCAGTCACCTGACTCACGGTAGATTCATCGGGACATAATTCCATCTAGTTATGAGATTCAATTTGGCAAATGATAATGATAATGATGATGATGATGATGATGACTGATGATAATAATAATAATGATAATGATTACAATACCATGAATTAAAACAAAGCCTCTTAAAATGGCGACTTCAGTAAGAAATGAAACGGCCAAGCAAAGATAAATTCGTATGGATCTCAATGACCCTCTGGTGGTACTGAAAAAATCCCTTTGACGTACAATCTATTAATCACACACAGGTTTTACAGAGGGACACATAAAATGGGATGACGAAGATAATGACAACAGGAACGACATTGGTGGTCAGATTCCAGATGGTAGTTATGATAGAGACACCGTTATCTACTACTGCTGTCGAGGAGATGGGTACGCCACAAATCCCATAATTCTTCCCACTGACTCCCCATTCGTCTTGCTGAAATCTAACACTCACTTGTGCCAGGCTGTGCAAGGAATGAACGTTAGAAGTGAGTGGTTCCGGTGGGACTGTGAAGATACAAGAACTGCAAATGATAAGGATGGGTTCACACCATTCTCGGAGGTGGACAAAGATATCAAAATCGATTATTGTTATTATTATCGTTGATTAAACAGCGATTTTCTGGATTTCAAAAGTCTAATATGTAATTTCAGGGCATAAAGTAGCTCTCAGAGGAAAAAAGAAATAAAATGTGTATTGGAACTGTTACGTTCCTCTGTTGTATCTATAAATTAAACCAGTTTACGTGAGTCGTATGTCATACGAATCGTGATTGAGTGAGACTGTAACTTATGATTTAACGAAAAAAAAAACAACAACAACAGCAGCAACAACACCAAAAACATAAACAACTATACTTTGATAGATTGTGCTCGCAAAAGGTACATAATATATATGCTAAAAGCAGCGCTCTTATATTTTCAAAATCTTGCCAATAATTATTTTTCAGAGGCCATACCGATATTTTTCAATTTTATCCTTTTCTGATCTGGCTTTAAAATTTTTACCAATGATTGACTATAGATTGAAATTTGTCAAAATGTAGGTTTTAGTAAAATCGATATTACTATGACAACAATAAACAAAAAACTTTGAAATTGATAAACACCTAATTTTTCGCGATCTAGACCAGCTACTGAAAAGGAACTTAAAGTTTGGTGTTTAGCAAACAACCTCCGTAAGAAGTAAAAAATTCTGTATGTTTGAATTCGACTAAACGAAAATATATTTCAAACCTTCAATTTTCAAAAGCCGTCATAGATTATTTCATTAAAATGTTATAAAGGACTCAAATTATTCTTAAGTAGCATCAGAGTGCTGCTTAATATCATATTTCGATGCTAGGAAATTGTGGTGTATTTTCGTTCTTGCGATCTTAAAAACTAACCCCTTTTTCTCACGACCTGTCTAAGTGCGACTTCATTTAAAATTTGGACTTTTAGCGTTTTTTTGTATACACCTATTTCAATAAAGGTTGCTTTGGGATTTGGTCATTGAAACACAGAATACAATGCAATGCTTTGCTTGAGTGACCGCACCAAACAATGGCTTTCGAAGATCAAAGCACGATTCCCAAAGCAACCTTTATTGAAACAGGTGTATCTCTGAAACGACTCAAGAATTGTTTTAAAACCTCTTCACATAATCTTCATAATGTATATAATAATGTCTGAAACTTTCATTACGATTGATTCACTGCAACACCTTGAAATTTCAAGACAAACCTATCCTACGAACCGGTCAAAAATCCGCGCCACAACATTCACTGTTTTGACGCAATGCTATTTTTTCCAAATTAATATCCATGACTAGTAAATATTTTCGACAACTGGGAATTCTCAGTGTTACGTTTGTCTTTACATCAAAGCCGACCTATGAAAGTAACTCTGTTCACTGTTGTAGAAACTTTGATTCGCAAAATCACTATAGACATCCCTGCAACACACTACAAATTAAAGGTGTCTGTGACCGAATTAGAACTTCAGCTCGGTATCTGTCAACAACTCTTCAAATTCCATAAATTCCCTCTCCAACACAGTCTCAGACAAAAATAGTTGGGATACTTCCACCCAACACTGTTTTTTCACTTCTGGCCCGTCCCCTCGTCCTCCCAATGTTGTTTATTGCAGTTAGCTCACCACATTTTGCACACCAACATTGGGAGGGCAAGAAGATAGCAAAGTGTCCCAACAATTTTGACGGAGACTGTAGCAAACTATCAAAGCCTATAAATAACAACAAGAGTAATTAAGAAGCTCCGCCTACGGCAAAAGACAAGACTTTCCGCTGTATTGAATGACCAAGTTTTTCTCTTTAAACCTCAGGGCTCAGAGGAGCTCGTTATTCCAGAACCGGGGGGGGGGGTACTCCCATATATAAGCTATAGAGGTATTTGCCTCCCCATCGGGTTGGGTTTTTGCGCCGTTTTGGTCTGAAAACGGGTATACTCTTTGCCGATTTTGGTCTGGAATCGGGTATGGTTTTTGAGGGAACTACAGGAGTGTATGAACGTCTTGATCATTTCAATTCCAAATGAATAAGAAAGAAAGAAAGGTATACGAATTCGAAATGTATTTGAAGAATTTTTTTGTTTGCACTGTAATCTAAGTAATGATGCAATAATTTCTGCCTAAAGGCCAGGTCTGAAAATGAGTGTGGAAAATTACATTTTTTGGTCTGAAATCGGGTCAGGATTTGAAGAACCGGGCGGCACACCCCCACCAAGAATTCTCAGGGCCCAGGAGTACCCCCCCCCGCCCCCGGATTCCAGATGAAGATTAGGCCATTCATTAGTTGCTTCAAGTTTCAAGTGCCAAACCATTCATATGAATGTTTTTTTTATTCTCATGCAAATAAAACTTTATGACATCTGATTATACGAGAAGCTCAGATATGTAAGGGTTATCGGCCTGAAGCGAGGGGTTATGTGATTTATTCCCCTCATGTGTTACCCGAGGGCAAAAGAGCCAAGCAGTAGAGCCGTTTATTATTCAAACCAGGAGCCGATTACTTAGCCGGCTCCTGTTCAAACTAAAGTACTGCAATAGACTATTTTACAGTTGTGGGCGTAGTATCCTAGCCTTTGAGTGAACGTGAGGCTGAGGTTAACCTTGTTTTGATACAAACCTCTTGACTTACATAATAAAGCAGGAAGGGTTGTATTAAAGGGACTGGTTCACGATAATGCGCATGCGCGCCGTTTGTCTCTTCAGAATAAATTTGTTGGGTCAACACTAAATTCGAAATCGCCATTACCGGTACAATCATTGAAAATCCTTCGTTTTATTCGGACATCCGTCGCTTTGGCTGGTCTAATTATACTTCGGTAGTGGTGATTAACATGTGGTTGTGTCGTTTGACTGGTTGCGTTTTAAGAAGACGCAAAAAATAATGTTTTGATCATGGAGGTTCAGTAAAGCATCGTGGCCGTCCGGCAACAGGACGTTCTCAAGAGTCTCTGGAGATAGAGAAGCTTAGCCTTTCGAACTGGTATGGTTTTAGGAGTAGTGTGTGGCATACGAAAAGAATACACGAGACTTGGAAAGTGGTTAAAGGCAGGAGCTCGTTCAACTTTGATTTGATTTTTGACTCCGACCTGTAGTTATACCGCAACAGGCCGCGCGATCTTTACCGATCTGGTACACTTGAAATGTTCCTTGTATCTTTGCTTTACCATCGTATATGTTTAAGAATTGATGTTTTTAAAATAAATTATTGCCTGAATATTCTGTTTATAATCTAGTTTCTTTATGTGTGCTACTCGATAACATTTGTTTTGCGGAACATTGACCCGATGCAACGCGAATGAATTTGTTCATTTGCTGATAAGCAATTGAAATTTATGCTCAATTAAGGATAATCTTTATACTCATACGTTGTGTGTTTTTGTCACCGGCCAGGCGCTATTTGTAGGTATTTCTGGGTTTATATAAGGCGAACTGAGAGAACAGTAATAAGATGTTTGTTTACAAATTTTGTTTGCCGATCGGTGACTGTTTTGTTAGCGTGGGTACGACCTCGTAAAAATACACGTTGGTAAATGTTTGTTTCAAAGCAAGACAGGGCTGTAAATCTTATTCTTATCGGCTGCAACATATATCTGAGGAGTAGCAAAGAATAAACTTGAATTATGGGGATAAATAAATTCAAACCAAATGCCCGGAAATACTCTCGCGTCGCGAACAATTAATTTGAATTTTGTAAATCTACTTGCGTGCATCTAACTCGCTTCCGATTGGTTGAAAAACAATCAGCTACTGTCAGAACTCACACATGCGCATTATCGTGAACCAGTCCCTTTAAAACAAGGTCAACTCCAGCCTCGTTTGCACCTGTAACTGTAAAATGGGCTATTGAGCTTTCGGGAAACAATTTTGAATCTTCATTTGTGGGTGCAGACAAGGAGCAAGCAGTGGGCAATTTCAATTTCGCACCGAAGATCTTTCGACCGACCTGCATGTTTACAGATAAAGAAGATTCCGGGCGAGGGATCACTGTTCTGGAACTGACAAGGAAATTCGGTCGAGGAATGAAGCAAGAATACCACAAAACACAAAGAGGTCAACTAACATGTCCTCATGGATTACACGAGTTTGGGATGACTGGTTAAAGAACAGAACACCTTTTATTGCCCCCGCAGGGATTTCGCCCAGAAGGCGAAATCCCGAGGAGGCACTCTGACTAGTAACTCGCGCGTATAATATATAGATTTAGCCAGGGCTAAAAGCGAAGCTCTGGTTAATAATACTTGTAAAAAAACAAAATTTAAATCGTGTAATGCTAAACGGGGAGGGCAATGAAAATGGCATCAAGATCAATAGATCTAATTAGCAAAAAAACAAATTGCACGTGCAGCACGCTTCTTTTCTAATTAGCAAAAATTGGCAAAAAAAAAAACAAATTTGCACGTGCACCACGCTTTTTGCTTTTTTTGCCGTTGTTTACAACTACAACGCTGTTTTGTAGGACTAAAACGTCAAACTTCCTAGTTACACATTATTTTTTTATGGAGGAATTGTCGTATGTGCTTACCCAATATTTTGTCTCTTGTGTTCATGTTCGCTTTTATTTTTCACTGCCGCTCATTTTTACCTTGCTGGCCGCTAGCATTTCTCATTGTCTCACCACCGATTTGAATTTTCATGGCTCTTCCTATAAAATTCGTCTCTTTTGTTTTCAATCACTCGCTCTAGCTCTTTCTCTGTTATCCACGTGAGCGTAAACATCAAAAATAACGTCGAAAAAGACACGACTTTGTTGTTGTTTTTTCTTTCTAAAAGGCCGGGCGGCCATGCGATAGCTTTCCAAATAGAACCTTGAGTTGCATTTGGGTTGCCATACCTGTTGATTGAATTATTTTACATTGGTATGCCTGTGGTGCGGACGGACGGTCGGACGGTCGGTGTATAGTCACGTGATTACCAAATTTTCTCAGATGGGTAGTTTACCACATTGTTTTACCCATGGTGCTCCGCTTCGCGCGCGAGAGCTCCGCTATTAAGAAAAGTACTTACAGTTGAAATATACAGTCATACAGTCAATATAGAAAAAATCTCGATTTGCTTGAACAGGGGCCGCGAGGAATCGGTAGTTAATGATCAGTCCGGAATATCCCTAAATTTAAGGACAGGGCCAACTGGTCAAGCGACACTTTTCAACCAATGAGAAGGCGCGCTTGTGTTTATCAAAACACAAAATCAAAACATTAACAGTGTTGATCAAATATTTTCACAACAGCGGACGGAGTCGGACAGAATCAGTCATTGTTTCGAGGCTCTCAGGCATATTTTTAAGACTTTTCATGAGGCATACGAATTTTTTTCAAGTAGACAGCGTATCGGAAGCCATATTGGAAGTGTCTCGTGAAATATTCAGCACATTTTGGGGCTTAAGTTCTTCTCAGTTTAATCAACGCGATGTATAGGCGAGATTTTGGTCGGTTTTCAAGGTAGGTGAACAAGTATCCATTATTTTTTTGATTCACAGATTTTTTACGAAGTTCTAGATATTTTTCCTCGGTTGTCATATCGATTAACTTTTATCATGTAGAATGTGGGGATGGTAGACAACCTAGAATTTTGGTAGACAATTTTTGAATTCCGAGGTCCAAAACACGTACGTTTTCCACTCCCGGGTTTCTCACAGAGCCGTGTTATTACTTTTTTACGCATTAGTACGAGCCTTTGCCTTTTTTCTTTTCAAGGCCAAAACAACTTTATTAGTCTTACGGATATTCACGTCCAACATCTCGCCTCACTTTGCCGAATTTGCGGGCATGAAATTGAAGACCTTATGCACTTATCAATTGAAACCCCGACCCCCCCCCCCCTACCTCGGGCCTATGTG
Source organism: Porites cylindrica (assembly GCA_964035525.1). NCBI lineage: Eukaryota > Metazoa > Cnidaria > Anthozoa > Scleractinia > Poritidae > Porites > Porites cylindrica. The sequence goes on along the minus strand of OZ037781.1, from coordinate 6,392,913 downwards.
GGGCAATGTGGGGGATTTTCTATGGTATTTGAAGGCATGGTTAGCCCGTGGAGGTAAGGGATTTCTCAGGATTTGCTTAGCATATTCATGAAAGTCGGGGAGCGAGGTGGGGATTTGACTCGTGCCTAGTTTGCTCACGGTAATTTCTTCACGGGATCACTGGTATTTTGATGTATTGCTCGGCTGTACATGCTTTGAAGTTATCTGGCTTGCTGGCTTTGAAAGGTAAGTTTCCTAATTGTTTTTCCTTTCATTTCTTTACTTAGATTAATCCTTTGCGATTTTGCCTTGAGCTTTCATGGTTCGTTGACTGGAAATTGTTATTGTTATTCAAAACTTCTCAAACAATGCAGATACACGTTCCTCTACTTATTATAAAAGGTGCTGTGTTACGGCTATCTGCTGGTTCATTTTGTTAATATTGCCAGTTACGTGGTCCCTATTCGCTTTTGAGCGTTACGTTGGCAAAGAAATGAAGAAATCAAAGCTTCGTTTCAAACAGATGTTTCTCCCAAGCATATCAAGCGTTACGAACAAAAACAATGAACTTTGAAAAACTGTTAGGTTAACAAGTTTTCAAAAACCACAATTTCAATCCGTTTTAATCTTCTTCATGTTTTCCCATCTGTACCTTCTTTTGTATTTGCTGAGTCATTTATACCATCTTTTAATGTCTTAAGCGATTATTTTTATGTTTCGCTCAATTTGGTGGCAGTTCTCACAGCCTACATTTTGGTAAATTTCGTGACACAGCTAGTTTAACCTCTAGTGTTAAACCCATGTGGTTTCTGAAGTTCTATATTTCCTCATTCTTTAAGTCAAAATATAAAATATAGCTCCTAGGAACTATTTTATGCAGTCTATTTATAACATCAGCTTGTGAAAGTTAAGGTATGTTGGCTGCTATTTTCAATTAAACTTATCATTGCAGCAATGGCGAGAAAGTGAAACTAAACCAAGACACTGCAACTGATGTCTACATTGACCGTGTTTCTGGTTCAACGTTCAATGGGAAAGAAATTCATTTCACAAAAGGGGCAAGTGATGCTCAGGCAATTTACAACCAAAGCAGAAGCGATCACATTTTGGTATTCTTGACAGGAAGTAAGAAGCAAAAAGCAGTGTTAAAGAAAGAACAATCTACATTATATAGTTATTTTGAGGAAGTTTGGAAAGTAAGGATGACATGGTGAAAGGACTACCCAGCCAGTATGTGCTTGTACTTCTACCATGCTACAAACACGACTGCAGTCATCAACTTTGTGGAAAGAGTAAACCAGAAAAAGAGAGACTTTGGTATGAGAATGGCCCTAACCTGAGAAATATTCCATTCCCCATTCCTGACCAGAAACGACCATGGGGCAGTGAAGATTGTACTGAATGTCAGTCTGTTTGTAGTGGGCATTTCCTTTCCCAAGAAGATAATATTCAACATGTGGCAAAACACGGAACAGGAGTTATCAAATTTAACAAAGGGGCGTATGGAAAAGCCGGAATTCGGAACCGGAAGCGGAGCCGGAAACGGAAACGGAACCGGAACCGGAACCGGAACCCGAACCCGAACCTAAGAAATAAAAGTTGGAGACGTTTCTGTCTTTTTTGACTTTTCATCCCCACATTATATTTATTTATTGTTATTATATTTTTTACTGTCGCATTTTTTGCGTACGGCGCAAAATTTTTCTTCGAGAATTTCATATATGCGTGAGCGTTGCAAGTTGGGATCATGATTGACATGAGTACTCCTCCTCCCTTTGCCGCCTTTCCCTCACAATGGATGAAACACGGAGCCCTTTTAAGAAAAGGTACGAGTAAGAATATAAAAGTTTTCGTTCTTTTCCGTTTTACTGAGTTTGAAAAAATGTTACCATTTTACAAAAACATATCTGCTTTCGTTTACAGATCGCGACAAAGCGACGAATCGATTGAAATGTGAGTACGTGTGAAAATGTGAAGTTGTTGTGCCTTGAATTTATGCTCAAGTCTGCGGCGGAACAGTATGGGCCGATTCTTTGAATTTTAGTGGTTATGTTCTTTTTTTTTTTACAAAGTCATGTAAATTACAACTGAATATTTTGTTTGTTTGTTTGTTTTTTTTCTGGTAAAAGTGTCTAAGCGTGAGGCGTAACCATGTTTGATAAAGTAGAACACATGCGTGTACTAAATAACCAAACGTAAGCTCTTTCGCGCGCTGAATATATCTTTGGTATCACGATCACTGTGCTGAAAATTTCTCAAAACAATGATAACAGAGGACGCCATCTTGAATTTTATTTCCACACGGGTATCGGGAACTGGTTTCAGTGCTTCCCAGTTTACCCTGGTCTCAATTTAAGTTCCGGTTCCGGTTCCGGTTCCGGCTCCGGTTCCGGATTGCGGATTCCGGCTTTTCCATACGGCCTAACCAAAGTGGTGATATAAAACAGTCTACGGAGATCCACGCAGTCGTACGCGTCGGGTAACAAAATTTTATCTCCGATTTATTACTGTTAACAAAGGGTGGACTTCCACTGCCGCGTAATTTTTACGTGCGTAAATAAACGGCAACTATGAAAAGTCGATCGTAAAAGTAGGTGTTGAGCGAGGTGTTTACGTTATGCGCGACCTTTAATTCATACATTGCCTCTATTTTATTTAGGCGCGCAACATTTACTTGCGTACGCACGTAAAAATCAGTACGCGACAGTGGAAATCCACCTAAACTCTAATTGGCGTGGAGACTGAATAAAAGTAGTGTACTGACATATTTTTCCGTAAAGCCGGCAGTTTATGATACAGATCAAATGAGCTATACTAATATTTATCAGAGTCAGTGCAATTAGTTGGACCCTCTGTGTGGCTTTCGAGATTAAGCTGGGATAGTTGAATTGATGAAGTGCCTTTTTTCTGCTGGAAAGCTTGGCCGTGAGTAAGGGTAGTGGCGCAGTGGTGAGAGCACTCGCCTCCCACGGCTAATGTGGCTCGGGTTTAAATCCGGTCTTGGCGTCCACTCCATATGTGGGTTGAGTTTGTTATTAGTTCTGTCCAGTTGCTCCGAGAGGTTTGTCTTCGAGTACTCCGGTTTTCCCCTCTCCTCAAAACCAACACGTTCAAATTCCAATTCCATCGGGAATGCAGGGACACGCTTAAAAGTCTTCTTAAGAACTCATAAGTGCTTCATGAGTACACACACAGGATAAAAAATAACAATTTACATTTATTTTTATTTTTTAGAGGGAGCGCGACGTTTGTTTTTTTATAAACTGCACCTTAGTTCGCGTCGTCCATGTAGGCAACATGCATTATTCATCACTACTTAGTTGTGAAAAGACCGGAGATATTTCACTGGAGCAGGATTATAAGGAGATAAAGGACTCTAAAGTTCCAGTGGATTTATAAGTATTAGGGAAGCCAATTGCGCTATCCAGTAGAAAGATATTTATCCAGTGGATAGAGCTATCCTCCGCTTGTATGAATAACTGCGACGTACAGTATTTTATTTAGTCTGTTCCAAAGGCGTTCAGATTGCATGGGTAGAGAAGGCGCAAAAAGATGAAACAAGGAAAAACAGCGAGGCCTTGCTCTCTGACTTCGTGCCGCACTCCACGCGGATCTGAACGCCTGGAACTTAACAGGCTATAATTATTCGATCGAGACTGAAATATTTTAATGGACAGCCCAGGTTACTCGTCTTCGAGATCACTGAAGAAACGGATTTTTGCCAGTAAAGAAGCTTTATTGTGTGTGATTGGCCCCACGAGCAGGCAAGATCAACCGAACACTGTATGGAGTGTTTTCACATGACGTCACGGCGGCCATATTGGTGTCCCAAAACAATGAAACGGCGGCCATGTTGGTGTCCCAAACCAGTCCTCTGGGAGTTGAACTCTTTTCTTATGCAAACGCTTTCTTTTGTTCCAATAAATTTGCATAGATGCTGGCCACGTGAGTGAAAACACTCTATATGTTTAGTCACGGGAAAATCGTGCCAGCTGAGGATAATGGAGAAAATAAGCAGATAAAAACAGTCCCGAACGATTCCTGTGGTTAAAACTGGCATGAAACTACTTATTTTTTGTGTAGAAGCAATAAAGAGTAAACGGAAAATTAGGGGAAAACTTGGTCACGTGGTACAAATTCACGTCTGCCGTTTGACGTAAACGTGAGTCTTAATCTCTCTAAAGAGTCACGTTTACGGCAAACGGCAAACGTCATATTCAAGTGAAAATAAGCAGATAAAAGCTGTCCACAACAAAAATTCTTATCGACCAAACTGGCGTGAAATGACTTATTTTCAGAGTAGAATTAATAAAAAGTAGACGACAATTATGAAGGAAGCTTGGTCACGTTGTACAAATTCACGTTTGCCGTTTGGCGCAAACGTGAAGCTTAACCCCGCTAATGTCCTGAGTGTTTTGTTCCCGCAAGTACAATTTTCTTTTGGCCATAAAACAAATTAAATCCTTTGTTTATCCATTCTGACTGACCTCCCGGCTGCTCAGTAACTCAAATATCATGTTATAATCCTGGACCATTGCGGCGAAAATTTTAGACATGAATAATACATTCAGACTATAAAGGAGGAGATGAACAAAAATAATAATAGCGATGAGACAGCTGCTCATGAGGGAAAATGAAGGATAAAGGCTTGGTTGTGGAAGCCACCATGCCGAATCTAATGGATTCGAGACTTCGAATGTCTCGCAAGCAACAGGGGCACCCAACGTCAATTTTCGGAAAATATCTGTTCGGAAGACGATTTGAGATTTAGAATTTTCGGAACATTTGTAGTAAAATTTCTTGCTTGCCTGCCTCTCGAAGGGTTTTCGAACATCTAAAAAATGGTATATTTGCCCATTTATAAAGGATTTTTACCCTAAAAAGGTCACCTAGAATTTTCGGGAGCTTTTTTCTGGCTGAAATTTTCGAAAAGGTAAGTTTTGATCTCTAATAATTTTCGGATCACTAGACTTTCAGCTAGGAAATCCGAACAGATGAAAAATTTTTAGGGGATAAAATATGCCTATATCTACCGTTTAAATACGAAAATACGTTTAACAATGCTAAGTTTAAGTGGTTTTGAACTATATTCTCGTTGGGTGCCCCTGAAGCAACTTAAAATTTTCTTTTAGCCATGTATAAAAAACTTCGCCATAATTTATCAAGCTTGTCAGTTTTTTGAATTATAAAATCAAAAAACTTTTGTCAACAAAAACTGTCAAATTAAGTATATTTACAATGAAACAAGCTTTTCATACTATAAAATTTGAAGTGAAAATAAAAATTTACAAGTAAGCTTTGCTACTAATGCATTTATAGAATACTTTACGGGGTGACCTAAAACAATGTAAACTGAGTCTAAAAACTAATCGAAACCGAGAATTCAGGCCAGACTAACTCTGATTTCCGGTTAAAAAACTCCAGCTACATTAAGACGGCATTTATTTATCAAGCTTTTTTGGTGAGGTCTCAGAGAAATGCTAATGTCCAGCCATCTGACTTCACGCTTGGTAAATAACGCCAATATCATGATCCTTGACTGCTCGACCATGACTGTCTGACATAAATAGTTATAACATATTGAGTTATTTCACTTCAAAGGAGTGGTTCGTAGAGACAATATATTAATGACGAGACAATAGATATTAGGTTAAATGAAGCGTTAAGGCTGGTGGTCGCTGAAGGAACCACACCTACTACGCTGCGCTCACTCGTGAAATATTTTTCAACACGAGAAGAGAAATTTCGTATTTGCACGCTGCCACTTAATTAGTATCCTCTATGTACAATTTCAAGACTCTTCTGGTCTCGAAATTTCATATCTCCAAGCTGCCATGTAATATTCTGTTTCAAATAAACACCAATGAAATGCCAAAGTATTTCCCTTTTTAACAGTTTTTTTTGCTCCAAAATCGCGAATTATTATCTACCCATAGCAACGATGATCTTTTCACATGTGAAGAAAACATGTTATTTTCATTTGTAAAGTTATCATGTTTTCACGGGAAAAGTTCGCCTTGTATTTCATTGGTGTTTGTATAAAAGAATTTATTTTTGGTTTATTCATTGGCGCGGCTTTAAAAAATTTAAAGTATGGCTTGGGGCTCCATTAGGCAAACTTGTTGCAAAATAACGTAAATAATATGACAATGGCAACGGTATGCCATGATGAAAATTAATACCTCCAAAGCTACCACCTGCGAAAATTTTCGAAGACCTTATGCGAACTTGTCCCGATTTCCGCTTTGCTATTTTAAAAGGTGGATTTTCAAAAAACTTAATATATACTCATTGCAGACACAAGTAAACTACTTTGCTGGTAGTTTGGCTGGAAGAGGTGCTGTGTGCACGAAATCTGCAAACTTCACTCTGAGAGATGAAAAACTCCTATTGTGTGGAGGTCTCTATCTGTGGCTAAAACGTAGATTATTTGTGGAAAAAATGTGACTTAAACAGCCGAGAAATGACAGTCTATCTAAGGTGTAGATATTCGTTAATTCAGTGCAGCCAGTGACTCACTTCGATACAGTATTTGACGACTTTCATCCAATTCAGTTCTATCTCTCAGGGCAAGTTTGCGACCCTGCTTTCAGCCGGGATTTCGCCACATCCTTGTTACTTTTGAAACAAGTGTGGTGTACTGTAGAAAAGTATGTAAGACTCTCGGACCACCTCAAGTGCTGCGAAGAGAGAGCTCTTGTCATTTTGTAGGAAAATCACTTCTTTTGTCAGTCTAGTCCCTAGGCGTTCTCGGCTCGGTCAATCCTGGACTCTACCGTGAGCTGTGACGTCACCGAGAGATACTCGCCGAGAAGTTCTCTCGCCCGCTCTTTCCCAGAATTTGCACGGATAACGGGGCAAGAGTGCACGCCTAGGGACTAGGCTGTTCTTTTGTTAGGTTGTGTTCTTTGCACCTTTCTTTTCACGATGTTCCCCAACAACAATAAAAATGTGGAATTGCTTCCTGGTTTGCAGTTCTATAATCGAGGGTTCCCTAATCTTTAATCCCGTCATCCCGACCAAAATTTTCGTTCAATCCCATAATCCCGATGGTGATTTTTGGCACCTGCATCTCCGATCTTGCTCCCTTGTTGCTTTGAAATCCCGAGTCCCGGTCATAACTCCCGGATCCCGAAAACCTCTCGGGATCCGCTCGTTTCTTTACAAACTGTTTTCACAGCATCGTTTTTCAGTCGATTCGCTGCTCTCTCTTCCCCAGTCCCAAGCGAACTTTTGTTTTTCCTCCCCCGCTTAGCATCACACACTCACTAGGGTAGGGTAGTATAATTTTCTGAACTTGTAGTGAAGGGACTTAGCAGGAATACAATCTTTCTTACAAAGATGGCTCTCATAGTACGTACCAGTCCTTAAACTGCTCCGCGGCTCATTGCAACGCAGTCCATCATTAGACGAGTTCAAAATGAGAGGAATTTTCGCGGAAAACGCGTTTCGGCAAACGCACTCCTTCCAGTTCCACTTTTTCCTTCCTCCCCACCCTCCCCTTTTAAAAGAGAAAGGGAAGATATTTTCTCGAACGAGCGCCACCCTCGAAAAAAGACCGCCTGACACTGCAGTGGAATCTCACCTTTGAGACACCTCTATTAAAGGGACACCTCAAGCTCCATTCAGGGGACGCAAGATTTGGTCCCGGAAAAATGTTCACATAATCTTTGTATTTGTTATCTCTACTGATCCTCTATTCAGAAGAAAGGGACACTTTTTCTGGGTCCCGAAACATTGGTTAACCTCCATTCAGGGGACACCTTGCAATAAAAAAGTGACTGACCACAAAAATCGTTGTACAAACCGTACAATTTAGTTTTTTTCTATTTAGGAGGGCGCGCGCGCGACGCTTGTAATTGATAAAAACATGGAAGTTCGAGGCGTCTGTGCAGGCTATATACATTATTCATTACTAGTCAGTTGTGAAAAACCCGGAGATGTTTAACTGGTGCTTGCCGACTACTGAATTAGAAGAAAAAGGACTCTGCAGTGTTTTATTCGGGACTGGAATATTTGATGGCCAGATGAACCACCCGTCTTTGAGATCGCTGAATAAACGAATTTTTGCCAGTAAAGAAGCTTTCTCGTGTGTTACTGGCCCCACGAGCAGGCAAGATCAAACGAGCACTATATGATTAGTTACAGGCCTATCCACCCGCTCGGGTTAATGTCTGTTTTAATTTGTTCCCGCATGTAAAATTTTGTTTCTGCCTTAGAACAACCTTTGTCCATCCATCACACCTCCCGTCTATTCGATAACGCAAATATCATGATATGATCGATCCTGGACCATTCATGACTGTGGCGAAAATTTTAGACATGAATAATACATTTAGACTTAAAAGAAAGAGATGAACAAAAATAATAGCGATAATAGACAATAGCTGCTCGTGAGGAAAAGTGAAGTTTTAAGGCTTTTGGCTGTGGAAGCCACCACACCTAGTCTAATGGCTTTGAGACTTCGAATGTCTCGCAAACAAATTAAAATTTTACTTTCGCCACGTATAAAAAACCTCGCCATAATTTATCAAGTTTGTCAGTTTTTTTGATTTACGAAATAAGAAAAACCTTTATCTACAAAAACTGTCAAATTAAGTATATTTACAATGAAACAAGCTTTTCACAGTTACAACATTTGAAATGGAAACAGAAATTTACTAAAAATAAATATGCTTTCTAACTCATGCCAGGGTGACATAAAACTGACAATTTAAAGTGAGTCTAAAAACTACTTGAAACGAGATTTCAGGCCAGACCAACCCTGATATCTGGATACTGAAAAACTCTCGCTACGTTTGCATTGAGACGGCATTTATTTATCAAGCTTTTTTGGTAAGTCTCTGACTTCATGCACGCTTGGTAAATGAGGCCAAAATCATGATCCTTGACTGCTCGAAAATGACTGTCTGACATTAATAATTCTAATTGTATTCAGTTATTTCACTTTAAAGGAGGTTAATTGAAGCGTTAAGGCTGGTGGTCGCTGAACCAGCCACACGTACTCTTATAACGGTTCCGAGACCAAAAGAGTCTTGAAATTGTACAGTTTTTATATAGTTAAGCTTATCGACCGGCGCTTCTTAAAAAGCATATGGCTCCATTAGGCAAACTTGAAAAACTTGTTCCCAAATATCGTAAATAATATGGCAACGGCAATGGTATGTCACAATCACGAAAAAAGCTGCCACCAGCAAAAATTTTTGAAGACCTTAATGGACTTTTCTGGATTTCCGATTTACTATTTTATAAGTTGGATTTTCAAAAAACCAGATATGTGCTCATTGGAGACAGAATTGCTTTGTTGGTATTGAGTTTGAGATTTTATGCAATATTTCAGCTTTGTTGGGTCCTCAATAACCACTGAGCGCGATACACAAACTAGCCGGGTAGTGTAGCATACCGTATTTATTCCACTGAACGCCTTGGTGTTTATTAAATTCTTAGCGTTTCCAATGCGGTGTTCATTTCGAAATCGCTTTTTTAAAACACTGGTAACAGCTATTGTAAATCGTTTGTAGATACATGTATTATGTAACTAAAACGTTCCAATATCTCTCTTATTTTGCTGACATAGTCCCGCCCCACCCATTTTATTAAGGGAAAAGCCCCGGGGATGAGGTTGTGTCTGGATGGTGTAAATTACCAAGTTCAGACGCCCTACCCCATTATAGTCTATTCTGTGGCTAATTATAGACCCCATCTTAGTCCCTTTGGGGCAAATATGTAATTTTCGCTATCCCAACTAAGTCACTTTTTTTTTTTATGAATTGATCAATTTTTTAGATTGAATGAAGAACACTTTACTTTGCATCTGCAGTACCAACATTCTGGAACGTTTGGTAACCGTAATTATATAAATAAGAAGAACTGTCTTACCCCAAAAGATCCGAAAAACATTATATGCGACCCCATTCTAGTAATTAACTTTATTGAAAATGCTACTCCATTATAGTCAATCCAGTCGTGAAAATGCGACCCCATCCAGCGGCACATCCCCATTAGCCTCTATAAGAAAGTAGCCCCCCCCCCCCCCCCGCCCCAGGGTATTTCAGGCAAATTCATTCAGAACCGCAGAGTCTATAACTCGCAGCGAAATGATTTTAAAAGAGAAACAATTCACGTTGCGACAACCTTAACCCATTCAACTTAGAGCATTGAATATTTTCGCAGCGCGATGGCCCAGTTCAAAATTTGAGGAATTATAATGGAAGACACTTTTCAGCAACCACGCTCCCATGGGTTGCATTTCTTGCTACCCAGCTTGTTCCCCTGTCCCCTTCCCCCTCAGTTTCTTCTTTGACTACGGTCCAGCTTTCGAACCACAAACGAACACAAACCGCCAGCAACGCAGGCTGGAAAGCCTGGCTTTGAGTCGTCCATCGATTCCGTTATAAAAAGTCCGGAGAACCTGATGACTCAGGAGGAGTACCTGATGACTCACTAAAGGAAAAGGACTCTATAAGTTCTGCAGTGTTATATTTAGGGAACAATTTAGATTATTCAAGGTTTGCTGATCTGAACGGACTTGAAATCTTGAATGAAATCTAGAAGGTAGGGGGAAGATCGAGTCAAGAGCCATGATCATAATCATAGCAGGAAAAATTCTTTACATTAATAAATAATAAATACATAAAGCAATTAGCGCACTTCAGAGGAAGAGGATCATTATCGAATTAAGATACTTAATTGCTATGTCACGCATGGCTGGGAAAATTAAGACATTAATAATACATAAAGTGCACTTCAAAGAAGCAGAAATATGAAGTCAAGAAACTCTGGTCATGTCCATGGGAGCGAAAATTTTAGACATAAAAAGTAAATTTAATTTATATACAGTGGAACCTCTTCATAAACGACGACGTCCTCGGTATAAGGAACGATATTCTTTACCCCAGTAAGAGTAAAATATATGAAAAAGAACCTCGATATAACGAAACCTCGTTATAGCGAACATATTTTCTGTCCCTTGGCCCTTCGTTACATCGAGGGTCCACTGTGACTATTACACGGAAGAAGATCAAGGTCGAACCAAGATACCATGGTCATGTCCAAGGCAGCGAAAATTAATTTCAGACATCATAATACAGTAGATAATTGATGCACTTCAAATGGGAAGAGGGAAACAATCAAGAATCCATGGTTGTGGTTTTTGGTAGGAAAAATTTTGATATGAATAATACATTCAGTAATAATTCGTGCAATTCAATGGAGGAGAAAAGAAAGTATTTCATGATGGGAAAATAAAAGGATGGCTGGAGGTAACTAATCTAACAGTTAGTGTCCCAAACGTGTACTACAGTAGAATACGCTTAAAGTACCGGCTCCTTGGCTTTTATACACGTAAGAGCTCAAAGAATCTCTGGGCAACTTTGTTGCGATATAAGATAAAGAGGTGGCGATGGCAGCGGTGTTGCAACCACGAAATTTAATCCCCAACACTGAACCACCTACTGGAAAAAGTTTCAAAGACCTTATAAAACAAGTTAGTGCCACAGTTAAACCTCATTCTGTTTAGTTACAGACCATATAGAGAGAAGAAGGCATCTAGTTCAAAGAATTTGGTAAGTCTTTGCAGAGAATAAGAAAACTCGATCGTTCAGATTATAAGAGTATTTTAACTTTGAAAATTGCACATGTTGGACTAGCAGTAGTGGCCATCGGGCCTTTTTCCTGAGAATTTTTTTTACCTCAGTTGGAAAGCTTTCAATATATCTTTGACATCCCCTCACAATGGTTTTTTTTTTGTCTGAGACGGTGGAGTATTTTCAGCACCCGCTTCCCGTGCATACTTTCGATCTAGAATCTTGCCCCAGTGTTGCTTTGAAATCCCGAGTCCCGGTCATAAATCCAGGATCCTGAAAAACCTCTCGGGATACGCTCGTTTCTTTACAAACTGTTTTCACAGCACTTTTTTTTAGTCGATTCGCTGCTCTCTCTTCCCCAGTCCCAAGCGAACTTTGTTTTCTCCTCCCACGCTGAGCATCACACACTCACTAGGGTAGGGTAGTGTAATTTTAACGTGTTGTGAAGGCACTTAGCGTGCATAGTATCTTTCTTACAAAGATGGCTCGTAGTACGTACCAGTCCTGCTCCGTGATTCTTGAAACGCAGTCCACCATTAGACGTGTACAAAATTCGAGGAATTTTATCGAAATTACGCGTTTCGCGTTTCGGCAACCGTGCTCTCAAGATCGTGTTTCTTTCAGTTCCCTTTTCTTCTTGGAGATACGAAATTCTCCTTTACAAAAAAAATATCGGGTGAAGACCTCTGTCTGTGGTCAAAACGTGGACTATTTTTGAAACAATGTGACTTGAACAGCCGAAAAGTCTTAGTACCAAACTAAGGTGTAGATTTGCGTTAATCTGGTAACTTTCAGTTTGCCGTCGGAACTTTTGAATCAACTGTGCTTTTCTGTAGAACAGTGTGCAAGACTCTCGGACTCAAGTGCTGCGAAGGGAGAACTCGTGCAATTTTGTAGATAATCACTTCTTTTGTTATGTTGCGTTTTGTGCACTTTAAGTTTGTATTCACGATGTTCTCTAAGAACAATAAAATTGTGGACCTGCTGTTGTATATAATCGAGGATCCCCAATAGGTTTTCTTTTAATATAATCGGGTCATTCCAACACAAATTTTCGTTTTACTAAACCCTAAGTTATGATAACGTGGTTCAGCATAGTTGGCTAAATCAGGTCTATCCCTGCCCTTCACGCTTGGTTACATGCTCGGTGCTTCGTAAAATTTTGTTTTGCCATGAAGCAATTAAATCTGTTATTTACATATTACCTACACGCTTGCTCAAGTACTTGAGCAAGCGTGTAGGTTACAAGTAAATGACGGATTTGCTTCATGGCAAAACAAAATTTTACAAAGCACTGAGCATGTAGACGTGAAAAATACATTCAGTAATTAGTGCAGTCTAACAGGAGAAAGATACCTTGAATAGTCATGGCTATTATAGCGAAATTTAGACATGAATAATACATTTAGTCAGTGCATTACAAAGGAGGAGAAAAATTAAATCAACAATTTAAACTATGGAGTCATAGTCATGGGCCTAAAGAAAATTTAGACATGACGTGAGTAATTTATTCAGTAATTAGTGCACTTCAAAAACGGAGAAAGACAGTGATGAGACTGAATAAAAATGAGGGTGGTAGCTGTCACCAAATCTAACGTGATTTGGAGACCAGAACCGTGTTCCAAAATAGTAAAATAGCTACGCTATCTACGCTCCATCTATCGGATCGAACCTTGTTTATTAATAGATAACACTGTACAAGGCTATCCTGTCAGACTCTAACTTTTTGCAAAGAATATGGTAGATAAGAGGCGATGGCAAGACTGGCAGCGGTGTTGCCCCCATGAAATTTAATCTACAAAGCTACCACCCGCAAAAATTTCTAAGTAAAACGGGGTCTTGTCATAGTTAAAACTCATTCTATAGCAGACCATCTAAAGGTGAAGCTAGGTATCTGGAAACTGCGATTTCAAAGTCTCGGTAAGCTTTTAAAGAGATTGAGCCAATTAAGTATAAGCGAACTAATGGGCTTTGGGCTTTTTTTGCATTTGTTATATATATATTTATTCCTTTAAAACCTGAAAGTTTAATTATGAAGAATACCTCCTAGCCTGCGAATACAACTGTTTCTCCTTGCTCCCCGCCGCTTGGGACGTCTCTAGCACTTCAGTGGAAAAGTTTCAAATTTCAAATCTCTTTTCTTTTTTCCTTTTTTTCAATATATTAAATGTAACGGATTTCGATCATGAGGGGTTTTAAAACTGAGTGGCACCCAAAGGTTTATCCGTAAAACGGCCAAAAGTTTAGCCGCTAGACGTAAAAAATAGGAATTTGACTGTTGGTCGTAAAAAACGTTAACCATAAAGAATGGGCCATTAAAGCTTTCACGCGTTTTTTTCTCGTGATAGACCCAAGCCTTGGTAAGGTTCTCAGTGGGATTTACAGTTAGCCGTAAAATGGCCAAATGTTTATAATTAGCCTGTTGGGAACTGATGTTAACCTAAAACACTCCAAGCCGCAATTTGTCATTAAGAGAGTTTTGAGAGCACTTGCACATGTCAGGGATTTCAATATTTCTTGGTCTCTTTGCTAATGACGCCCATTTCGGTAGTAGATTTTTTTTTTATCCGGGAAGGTCCTCAGAATAAGATTTTCTGGGGCAGAATTCAAACACTGCCAACTCGGCAATAAAGCGGGCTGTTAAAACCACTGATCAAAGCGCCGCGATCAAACCGCCTAATTAAATTTTAAGTTCTCGGCTCCTTCAATTAAATCCACGGTTAAAGTTCCTTATTATTGTTACTTCGATGTTTATCATAAAAAATGAAGTATGTTTTCCGAATATTTGCAGCCAGTACGCGAAACGCGAAATAAACAATACGTACGGTTTAGGATCTCGTGTATTCAGCACTTGCCTCACCCCCATAGCCTGCATAACAGGCCCTTTATGAGCCAAGCTAGGCAAATGCGGCAGTTTTGCGCAAAGCGCGAAGTGCGAGACGAGGGGAAAAAAAATAATAGGGAGCTTAAGCAATAGCGTTTTTGATCGACGGACGTCAACCGGAAGTGAACTTTTTGCATCATTGGGGAGTGGTTTGGTTGAAACTCTCGGGTAAATCGTCTTTAAAAGAGAAAAGAAACTCAGCAATACAATTTTGTTAGCGTCAAGGCATATAAAAAGGGAGAAAGGCTCACTTCCGGTTGACGTGCGTCTCTCAAAAATGTCTTTGCTTAAGGTCCCTAGCAATTTGTTGCTCCTCCCCTTGTCTCGCGCTTCGCGCTCGTTTCGAGCTTAGTGCAAAATGCCGCGCTCGCCTCGCTTGGCTCATAAAGCACCTGTTATGCAGGCTACTTCACCCCTCACTACTGGGTCGTCGTTTCACCAGTCCCCTTGATCGTTTTTGTCCTTGAAGGCAGAAAACGATCAAAAATAAAAATACTTAACGATTATTCCTCGAGCCCAAATGGGCTCTGAGTCAATAGCCCATGATAGCGAGAGGAATAAAAAAATATCACGACAAAACAAAACGCGATTCAGCCGTCATTGTTTTGGTTTTTCAAAGCCGGCGCTTTTCGCAACTAGTGGGCTTTATAAAATAACCAAGGTAGTACGCGCGCTCTGATTGGCCGAGAGGCGTGTTTGCATGAGAGTATGTAAACATGGTTGTGACGTCAAGATGTTTTGCTTTTCGCACGCTAATCACGCAAGCACGAATAGGCCAGTTTACAGTTGTGTGCTTAGTGTCCTAGCCTTTGAGCGAACGTGAGGCTGAGGTTGACCTTGTTTTGATAAAAACCTCGATCCTTCTCTAATGTAAATTTTGCTTAAAAAATACTAGTTAGCACAAGAAAGACATGATTTACATAATAAAGCAGGAAGGGCTGTATCAAAACAAGGTCAACTTCAGCCTCGTTTTCACCGGCAACTGTAAAATGGGCTATTGTCCGAATTTGAAAAAGTTCTTGAGTTCAAAACTCGACAAGTTTACTTTATTTACCCATTCCTTCGTCGGCTGAAACTTGGAAAATCTTGACAAACAAGCTATGTCAATTTTGTTTTCGCTTAAGCTGACATTTTAAGTGAGAATAATCCGTAATTTGGAAAGCATCTTTTTGCAAAACAAGAACTGATTACGCGTGCAAGACTTCGTGTACAAGACTTTGCCACTGGTAAGAATTTCTATTTTAATCAGTGCCCTATCAATGAGTTTTGCGTTTTTCTCGACAGTTATGCAAGCCCTCGACTTCGTCTCGGCTTTGCATAACTGTCTCAAATTCTCCCAACCCCTCTCGTGATTATATCAGGCTATGCAAACACGGAAAACGTTTTCTATTGCCTAAATAACATATAGCCTAGCAGCTGAACCAATCAGAACGCAGTATTAATAATAGACCACTACTAGTTGGATTTCACTAAAAAACAATACCTATTGTTCTCGAATTCAGGTCGCTTTTCTTGATCTGCTTAACGCAAAGGAGCTCGCCTGAGTTCGTCGTTATAGAAAAAGTTATTTTACGTTTATATCGCTTTACGGTATAATTTTGTAGTTTAAGTCCAGCACTTCTCAACTACGCTGAGCCGTCTACCATTTGTTAAGTGAAAGCTAGTGAATCAGTGTGCACACAACACATACTGCCGCGCAGTTCTTGTAAACTACAGAATACTCATATAATTATCTGTAGGGGGAAATGTTAAGAATTTCGAAAGTTATTTCTGTCCTAGGTCCGTCCCTACAATTTTCATTAGGTCCTTCCTTCAGTTAGAAGAACGTCTTAGAAAAATCAACCCTTTTTCTCTGAGAAATCATGACTTGTAAATTGGCTTAAAGCGGCCTTTGCAACATTGAATTTATAGGGGGCTGAACAATAACTTTGCAAAGTTGGTGGTGCGACTTTGGTTTGTATTTTGGCGGGCGAGCCCAGAAATTTCTTTTCGTAGGTGTGTTGCAGTTTATAAATTTTTTTTTGAAATTACCCATATCCTCCCTAAAAAGGTAAATTTTAGGCTACTCAAGTTGAGCAGAGATTTGCTGATTTATCAGTTCACCATGATTTGAATTTTTCTTGGTTTAAAGTTTAGTGCTTTCTAATCTTGAGGCCTTCTGTCTTTGCATGGCCATGACAACTCACTGATGGCAACGCGTAGCCATTCATACATCGCGTTCATCAGCTGATTGGTGATCTCATGCAAACGCACGTAAAATTATTTTAAAATATTTCCTTTATTTGACAGAGCAGTGAACATGGCTAAAGCAAATTCTCAGAGGTTTCGTGGCACCTTCGTGCTAATGATCTCCATGACGTTCTGGGTTTTGCTTGTCACCGTTGCTGCCGAGAGTGAAAAATATCTCAATGGTACGAAAGGTAAGCAAATGAATATAAATCTGATAATTCATATTTCTTTCAGTGGATGGGACGTATAGATCTCATTGATCATGTCTGGTATTTGCTTCCGGCGTTCTAAAACAACAGCGTACAAACCACTTGTGTTAATGGAAATTCCTTTAATTTCGCTTATCATTCATTCAAAATATTTCACCGTCTCCCCAGGCTAATTCATCATAACCTCAATATACAATCGCAACCTCGTTTCCAGACAGCGAACGAGTTCACGGCTATCCGAAGAAGAAAGAACGGAATTACTGACTAAAACTGACCAACTTTGTCGCGAAGGGGAAGGGGGGGGGGGGGGGGGGCGGGGGATCAAAAGCCCTCTCCCGTTCTGAATAGGGTTAAACCAGGAAGGAGGGTGAGTTGGATATATGACGTATCCTTGTAGAGGAGTAGTCTCGCACCAGTTTTTGAACTCACATACAGGTTTATTGCGTACACTGTAAACTACTTTCTGTACAGTCTTGAACACTTTAGACTCCGAGAGAGTAAGAAAGCCTGGTAACTTATTCTGCTCTATCTTGGTGGTTTTAGTTTTTTCTCCAATGCCGCGTGGTCACTTATATACTTAAAAAATCTCCTTGTGGGAGTTAACTAACACTACGTTGTAGGCGCGCTATTTTAAAACATGTCCTCGCAGTAACGCTCTAGCTTTGGGCGGCATGCAAAACAGAGGAACCATCTCATGTGTTCCGGTTGCCTGTGACTGATTCATCACTGCCAGTGAGACGTCTGCATAGCAACGGGCGAGAGCTTCGGGTCGCTTGTGCAAATTTGCAAGGGACACCATGGTCATCTGAACAAGAGAGGTCGGGGATAAGATTAAAAGCTAGACAAATATTGGTATACATCGCTGATTTGATCATAAGTATGTGAGCTTTGTTGTTGATTTATCTGCTTGTGTAAACCGTCTTTGGTATTGTTACTAATCCTGTTTTTTCTCTTTGGCTTGTTTCCCTTTATTCTTACTGCTGACTCTTTACAGCTTTGCGAAGTTTTTGAACAAGCAACTCCTTGACCACTGCACCCGTAAAGACGGATGGTGATCTTGCAACACGGCCTGCGACACAAATTAACAAAATTACTCAACCACGGACACAAAATACCTCCAAAACGGTTTACACAAGCAGATAAAAGCAAAAACAAAACTCACACACTTATGATCAAATTAGCGATGTATAGCAATTTTTGCCTAGCTTTTAATCTTATCCCCGACCTCTCTTGTTCAAATGACTATGTAGTACAGGAAAATTGTGCAGAAAACATGCAACATTGTTCAAATTAGTGTTAAATTAGGTATAGGGGTCCACGCCCTGAGTAATTCTGGATAGAATTGAATACTTCCAGTTTTATAGCCATGGAATTAATTATTATTTAAACAGCTAAAACACAGGCTTAAAGTTAAAGAATGAATCCGAAATTTATAAGAGCAATAAGAGACAGTGAAGTGCACAGTGCTATCCATAGAACCACGCCCTCTGATGGATACTTCCAGAAATAAAGACAAGGAATACATTATAATAAAAAATACGAAAATTATGCACTGTTTAATCGAATTTTGGCTAATACTACCCAAACAACCCTTTAGGTGAACTATTTTAAGAAATGATATTAAGAAATCCCCAGGCGCTTTACATTTTGAAAAATGTGGAAAAGTTCGAAAATTCGATAAAAAAAATACATTTTTTAATTCGCGAAATTGCTGCAGATTTCAACAATTTTCAAGGAAGCAGTACAAGCGCGCAAAAGCTCCTATTGACTTGATGTTGCACGTACGTTTACCAGTTACTCAAAGCTTTTTAAAGCTTAAAAATGTCGCGCAAAATAACTTTGTAATATAGTTTTGGGGCGAGTTGAGCCTACCAGTCCCATACCACTAAACGAACTGGGATGGATTCCTCAGGGTAGACGAAAACAAAAAGGAACTGTTCAGGTTCCTGGCAGCGATGTGCTCGACCGCTGACTGTTTCGATAAGAAATATCATCGGTAATATCATCTTACGATCAGTCAGCTGTGGTAAGCAACACAAGTGGAGATATTGGTGATTTATCACCATGCACGCACAAGGAAGCTGATACGAGAATTTTCGTTCACTGCCTGGATTCAGTAAGAGAAAGTAATAAGAGGCCATTGATCCGCACAGTTGATACAGACGTGGCTGTTATAGCTATTTCTGTGTTCCGGAGGCTCATTGCCAGAGAAATATGGATTGCATTTCACTCTGGCAAAGCATTCCGCTACATCGAGGTTCACAAAATTGCAGCTGTTTTGGGTCCTGAGAAAAGCTTAGCTCTACCGGAATTTCATGTACTCACTGGCTGTGATCAAGTCTTGTCCTTTTATAGTAAAGGCAAGAAAACTGCTTGGGACACATGGAAAGCCTATGAGGATGTTACTCCAGCGTTTGCTACTCTAAGTAATAACCCTAACACTAAGGCAGTCTACGAGTCCCTTCACCTCCTGGAGCGCTTCGTCGTTCTAATGTATGACAGAACCAGTAGCTGTTTTTCAGCAAATGAAGCAAGGTTGGATTTATTCCCTACAAGGACCAGAATGGACGCAATTCCACCCACCTCTGTTGCTCTGCTGCAGCATGTTAAGCGAACAGCCTACATGGCAGGCCATTGCTGAGGTCAGGCCCTCATAGCCAGTCCAAATTTCCCGTCTCCATCAGAATTAGCGTGGCAGCAGTTTTCAAGCGGCCAGTGGGAGCCTGTCTGGACTCTACTTCCAGAGGTGTCCAAGGTATGTGAACTGTTGCTGAAATGTAGTTGTCAGCCTGAGAAGGGATGTAAAGGGCGATGCAAATGTGTTAAGTCACATCTTCCATGTACTGTCCTGTGCAAGTGCAGAGGACAATGTGAGCGGTAATTCGTCGACTCGTCTGTAGGTAAGTAAAAACAGGTTGAATCGCTGCTGTCTAAATAAGATTATCTAACGTTTGCAACGTAAAATTTGGACTCATATTTTGTTTTTCCTTACCAAATGGCGCCGAGTCAAAAAGCAAAGTAAATTGGATCAGACAAAAGTGCAGATCGCGGATCATATTAGGAGTATTTAGCATACACTTTGCCTTTGGTGTTTGGGATTTGGCATAAGTTTTGCTCACCTGATTCTAAGATGGAGCTTTGATTTCATTTATAGAGGAACCTGATGCCACAACTAGAAAAAATGAGAAGGGGTTGCGTTGCTCATGAAAAGTCATTCAGAGCCTTAGCTTGATGACTGCACAACTGAAAGTGCTCAATAAAGACATGGACTTATTTTAATTTAGTCATAATAATTGCATGGAAATATTATCGATGAGATAGAAGTATAGAACTATGACACGTGTAGACATTTTTGTTACTCTATATTGTTTACTTTCGGTAATAGCAATGTAACATCTATTTCTCCGTAAGCATCCACCAAAAGGCGTGATTCTATCCATAGATCTACAAACGCCAATGTAGCCAATCACGGTGAATTTTTTAATCTGTTGATTCCACCCTAGAAATGATATTTTCCAGCGCTTTATTATATAATCCATTCCATACAGTATGTTGCCCAGTATCCGGACGGAACCAGTATCCGGACACTTAAAACAAAAACTCAATGTTTGGGGCGCCCTTTTCAGTTATCGGTAAACGAAGTATTTCAAATGAAAGCTGAACTTTTCAGCATTAAGATGAAGGTTTTGGCGAGTTGAAAGCTTGCGAAACAGTCGCAGAAGACGCCGTTCTGTTGAGGTGAATAAACATTTCATCGCTAATATTTACGCTGTTTACTGCGCAGTAAAATTAGCGCTGCTCAGAAAAGGGTAGGTAATATGTGATATTTTCAAAGAAACGGTTTTATATTTAAAGTGAAGATACTTAAAGAAGTCAGGTTCTCAGAAAGTTTATTAATTCTTCTTGAAATTCGATTTGTTTGGAACTGAACGGAGCCCAAAAACATTCACTGAGTATTGATGTCATGTGCCCAGTATCCGGACAGTTTTTTCTTTGCCGTACAGAATCGATGAATTAGCTGTGTACATAATCTGGATAAGATTTATTTCGTATCTTTAACTATAATTAGAGCTTAGGATATATGATATAGTCGTAAAATGTAATTCTACTCAACTCCGTATGGAAATTTTCTTCACTCATTCGGAGGCGACTTGATTTCGTGTGCGCCGCTTGTTTCGCGTGACTGCATTTTCTATATATAACCGAAAGCGTCGGAGTTGAACCTGGAATTCTCATACTTTCCCCAGTTGTGACTGCTAGAATGGGGTTGCAACGGTCTGAAAAATGTCACAAAGGGATTGAGAGATGTGAAACAAGGAGGAATTAGTGCTAGAAAAGCAGGCTTATTGTAGGGTTTGTAGTACCCTGGTCCCAGAGGTTTTTCTTGATTTTTCTTCGCGAAAGAGATCAAGAGGAAGCCGCGAAGCGGCGACAACGAGTCGCGAAAGCGACGAGGAGAGAGAGAAAAACCTCTGGTTACCTTGGCCTCGAATCTCACTTTCATGCAGACGACAGCTGTCAAACGCGTCAAATTGCTAATAAAAGGAGTGACCAATGGCAACTTAGCAAACACGTGCTTATCAGCCGCTATTTTTTTAAGTGGGGGTAGACCTGGGGAAATTATGTTATGAACAAACCATCTCCACTTGGGTGGTAAAGAGTGATTTGTTAATCGGGGTCAAGCTAAAGCATGTGTTAACGATGGGCGACAAGAGTCCAGGAATAAGAAGACCACTTTATAAAGAAACCGGCATTGTTCCAAACGACTGCTGCAGGATTTGCAGAATTTATGTAAAAGTAAGTGGCCGATCTAAAATCAACTTTTTTGGGTATAATAACAAGGATTTTTCACAAACATTGTCATCTGTTCTGTCGGCAGTGTGCCAGCGGGAAGTTGTAAAGTTTGCAAGAGTCTATCAATCGCGCTTATTGCATTGTTTACTACTGCGGGGCGCACCGTTCGCGTCGATTCGCGGGCATTCCCTTCAAAATAGTAATATTAATATGTATTCTGGCAATCTGGCTCGCATTTTGGTTTGGCGGCTCCATTTCCTTTTTTTGTGGAACAACGACGCTAGGAAGAGCCATGCAGCACAACAAACCCTTAATGTTCGGAATGTACTTTCAGAGGTTTTTGTTGACCCAATAGACCTATTCGGCTAACTCAATGTTGTACCCAGTTCAAACCCTTTGGGAATAAAACGTTTTGTTTCAGGAATTTCCATATCATTTAAATGTGAATGCCACATTATAATGCAAATGCAATACACAAAGAATCTTATCCCCGGGAGATTTGAGTTGGGTACAACACTGAGTTAGCCGAATAGGTCTATGCCAAAAATAACGTTGGTTAGATCTTTTTTGGGCGTCGCAGGAAAATCACCTAAAATGATTACGTACTTGTACAAAGTTGTATGTTTTTTTTTTTCCTACAAGGAAACTTTCATTCCGTATTCGGAGAATTTTTATTTTGCTGCCCTAAACAAGTTAGTTTATTTAATGGAATGACAGTATTGTAACAGAAAATATACTTTCGATGTCCGCTTGATAAAATGGGGAACACATCCTTTCGACTCAAGGCAGCGAACAATTTCTTTTGTTGTTCAGTGAGACTCAGGAAAGCGCTCATTAAGTACCGAGGTCAAAATTTCTTCGAATATTCATTCAGGAACAACATCCATGTCAAAATCTCGAAATATAGCGTGCCTTTACGTGCCTTGGTCCCGTGCAAATGTTATTGCGAGTGCAGCATACAAACAATTTTCTTCCCTAGTAGAGAGAGGCAAAATGAGGTGTGAAAATCCTCAGCGTCCCCTCGGTAGTTACAATTAAACGAGCCAATGAAATTGGTTTGCGTGTTTGAAAAACTATCAACCAATCAACGCCCGAGGGTCAGATCCTGACCCTGTCGTCTGCATGAAAGTGAGATTCGAGGCCAAGGTAACCAGAGGTTTTTCTCTCTCTCCTCGTCGCTTTTGCGACTCGTTGTCGCCCCTTCGCGGCTTGCCGTTGATCTCTTTCGCGAAGAAAAATCAAGAAAAACCTCTGGGACCAGGGTAGGTTTGTAGGGACTGAGCATAAAGAAATTAAATCAACACTACAGGTCAAACTAAATAGGAGAGTGACCTTTGACCGTCGCATTGAGGTCCCTTCCCCAAGCTTTTTTTTTTAAATAAAAAAATGAAGAAAAATGTCGTTTGCAGATTAGCTAATTGAGCATGCAAACCGCGACTTCGGCATGTCCACGGATGCCTTCCTTAAATCAGTAAAAAAGTTCCTAGACAAAGAAGTAAGAATTATGCCATTTAACAACCGCTCGCGTTCCCCACCATGCCCCAGTCATTTGTTATGTTTTATTTCACGCCGGCTAGGTTATATTTTTGGAGTTGATTGCCAGACTACTTTGCAAGTGCAAGAGAAGCTTATAAGTCGCTTGCCTGTCGAAATTTATGTACAATTACGTTGTTATTGTTGTGTCCGGATACTGGGCAACATAGGAGCTCTGCAAAAATATTAATTTCGCGATGGAAACAAAGGCAAAAAAATTAAACTGTCTTTCGTCATATTAAGCACTAAATAGATATTCTATGGGCCAAATTTCAGAGCTCTTGCGTCTAACAAAGGAAAGTTATTGCAATGTTTAACTGAAGTGTCCGGATACTGGGCAACATACTGTAGTTGTCTAACTGGAAGTACTTGAAGAGGGTCGTGACTTCCTATCTAGAGTTAATTATAACGGTAACATCTATCCATAAACAAGAGCTTAAGTATGTAAAAGCTTAAACAGTGCATAATGTATCGGTCAAGTCGAAGCTTCAACATGCCCCCCCTGGGCAACCCCCCGGGCATTTGACTTTTTTGAAAATTATTGTTTTAATTCCCCCTTACTCGGGCCAAAATGCCGTTCAAATGCCCCACACTAGGGTCCATTCAGGTGATCAAATGCCCCCACCCTGGGGACATTTCACAGGCACAAAAATGACAGAAGAACGGCGGAAACACCTTCAGTTGTCGAACAAAATCTTTATAAACATAACAAAAACTGAGAAACACTGTTAGCGTATTTACTACGAACAAAAGTCTCCTGCAAAGCGGCGGAGATCGCCGCTACAAGGTCATTGAATGCTCAGCTTTTCTTCGTCATGCAACATACAAAGCGTTAGAACGATCTATAAAAAAAGATTCCACCTATTGAGATTACTACATCATGACCATTTCACTGACATGCACCATCGCTCACCTTATTAATTAACATACTTGCAGAAGGTCAAAGTAGTTGACCTGAGCTTTTTATTTTATTTTATTTTATGTTGTTGTATTTAATCACCGGTATAGGTATTGTATTTCAATGTAAACACAACAATAAAATACATTCATACATTCAAAGCCTGAATCCAATTAAAAATTTTAAAATTTAAATACTTCAAATACGGCACAAAGCTTGCTTAAGCCCTTTCCTCGTAACCAATTGGCCACAAAGGCACAATCTTTTCCACGAAAATCCTCTAACACCGCGTCCCCCATGATAGCTCACCACGCCAAAGATTTTACATGAAATCGAGGGTGCAGTTCAAATTCCCCACCCCTAAAGCATGGGGATCAAATTCCCCACCCCCTGGAAGACTCTGATCATCAAATTCCCTCCTCCCCGGGACGGCAAAGGTGTCAAATGCCCGGGGTATGCCCGGGGGGGGCATGTTGAAGCTTCGATTTGACCGATACATAATTTTCGTATTTTTTATAACGTATTCCTCGCCTTCATTTCTGAAAGTATCCACCAGAGGGCGTGGTACTGTGGATATCACTGTGCACTACTCTGTATGTTAGTGCTCTTATAAACGTCGGACCCATTCTTTACCTTTAAGGCTGTGTTTTTGCTTTTTAAATGATAATTAATTCCATGGCTATAAAACTGGAAGTATTCATTTTGGGGCGTGACGTCCTATCTAGAATTATTTGAAACATTAACATTCATTGATAAACAAGAGTTTGAGTATATACAAGCTTAAACAGTGTATAATTTACGTCTACCTGGAGTTATGAAAACCGGGTTAGCAAACATTTTGTAATTTTTCTCAACTTCCCCTGTCCAATAGCTTGTTTACTGTGTTGTTTGCTTACGTCGTTTTTTTTTTTGGCTTGTCTTGTGGTTAGGGATTTGTGTAGAAGTGGATATAGACAGAATTACTATCTTACCCCTCCCCAATCCCTTATTTTTTTCCCTACCCACAATTCTTTCTTTGACACAAGTGACAGTTATCAGTTTGAAATCAGCGGGCGCCTAAAGCTGGTTTCGGTGCCGTTTAGCAGTTTAGTTTTATGTATTGGTCACCTTGAGAAAAGTTTCTCGGAGAGCTTCATGTAAAGCTCTGAGATGGGACAAAGTTATTACGATTCGCAGAGTATGCATCGTCCAATATCGTATTTTATTACATAGACACGAGTGTTTTACTGGAAAATATGCCACTCGTAAAATTCATAAGAACTACATCCGGGACCCAAGTTGTTTATTTTCCATAATCTCACACGTGAGTTTATCGATGACGTAATTTCGGTCATTTCCCACTATTATTTTATCGATGTCTTTTTGTCTATATAATAAAAAGAACATTACACGGCGGCTTGAAGATATGAATTTTATTTTCGAGTGGCAAAAACAATATTTTACTCACTCGCTGCGCTCGTTCGTAAAATATTGTTTTGCCGCTCGAAAATAAAATTCATGTCTTCGCGCCACCGTGTAATATCCTCTATATATTCTCGTTTCATATTTGGCTAAATGGATCAATCACCCTGATCCGGGCTTAGACAGAAAGGTACGATATTTTTCGCTTTTCTAAGGTGACCACTAAGTCTTTGGCCTCGGGAACAGGCTCTTAGGAGGCAAATGAATTAGGTGAGAGCAAAATTGCAGGTGAACTTTGACCCAGGCCAAGACTTAGATTTTTCTGGTGTGAAAACAAGGCTAAGGTGATCCGCCGACCGTATGACTATACATCCGGGAACTTGAATAAGACGACTGTAAGAGAAAAGTCCAGAGGTGTTTATCTGGCAATAGGCTGAGTTTTTCCGAGTTATTCGATGATATTTCGCTTATGTTAAACGTGAGAAGATTATGCGTGGTTGTGGATAGTCTTATCAGTGCCGCAACAGTGTGTGATTGTGTGATTTCCGTATGGGTGTTGACAGGAGTGTGATCGCGTGGTTGAACTGCGGTTTGGCCAAAATATTCTGTGCCAGCAAGAGAGGATAAAGGGGACAGAGAAGCCATCCCCGATACACACCCTATTCCATAGGTAATTCGTTTCGAGTTATTTTTAGAATCGGGATAAGGTTACCTCGCGCGCTGCGTGGATGTTTCGGATGTCGTGGATGTCGGGCGAAAGGCAATGAAAGCGTAAAGAGATCGAGAGCATTTCTGAATATTGAAGAGAAATGAGTCGGCGCTCACCTGGGAAAAGGGAATTGCTCGACTCTTTGACAAACCGTGAAATCAGTTTAACTCGAAGTTATCGTAACCTCAGTGCTTTAATAAAATGAGAAATTTCGCCGGTCTATTGAAACCGGTCATTTGTACAATAAAGCAAGTAGCAAGTAATATTCATGTACATAAAATTAGTTTTACAAATTTGAATTTTATTGTAGTTTTTTTATGTTGTTAAGCGCTGTTGATCAGTGAATGTAAATAGCGCTCTAGATGTTTTTAAATCATTATTATTTTTATTATAGAACGCCAAGTGTTATTTTTGTTGAATAATAAAAGACTAATAAAAGAATAAATATCAAACCAGAAATTGCTCTCTTCAAACTGTAAATTATGAATGATCCTGAGAGAATATTCACTGTGTTAAGGATTTCCCTGCTGTACTGTTAGCTCTATACAAGAGAGGAAGGGCGATTCTTTTTTAATTTCCGTTTCGCTGACACAGCTTTAGCAGAAATCTCTCTTTAGTCGTTTTCGTCGACAAAACGAATGGCAATATTGCTCTCCGCGTCTTCCGCCATTTTTTTCTCCGTCAATTCGTGAAGGACGCGTGACTCTGAGCGTGGGTCATCCACGCGGAACACATTCGCGCTATGTGATTGGCTGTTGTCTAATCCCCCGTGGGATCTGTGGTCTTGAAAATAGGTGACGAATTACTCCTTAATTTTGGCGCGAAATTTCAGCGCTAATTTGTAACTTCACATGTGAAATTACTAAATTGCCATGGCAACCTTCCGTACGTCTCAGTGTCAAGATGGCGACGAAGTTTTAAAATGCCGTGAATGAATATGTCAGGGCACAAAAAGGCGCTTTAGAAAACCTCAACACACAAGAGAACATCAAGAAGGATTCTAACAGGTATTTTGCCGAAAAAGTCTGAAAAATTCTGAACTTTATAAGCCAAATTTAAGGTCTAAACATTTGAGAGAGTGGAGTTCTCGATCGATACGATCCATGATAAACATGTCAAAAATCCAAGATTGCTAACGTAATTCGTCACCCATGATATTAATAGGTAATCAAATGGTATACTCGTGAAATAAGGGAATAATTTCACTCTTTACCATTTGATTACACATATGAATTGGGTGTGTATGGAGGATGCCTTCTCTGTCCCCTTTATCCTCTTTTGGTGCCAGCCATTAATATTGTTTCGTCGGGTGTTTAGCTTAGCTGATTGTATCTTGGAAAAGCAACTCTCGACTCTGGAAAATTGAATCTAGGTCTAGTTTCAGTGGGCTCTAATGGCATTGCACCATAGGCCGGTTTTTGCAGATAAGAAGGTGATAACTTGTGCACTATGTTTCATTCCGTTTGTTGTCTATTCTATGCGGAATCCTGTTGTTTATCGGACCGCGAAAAAAGTAGTGTTTTGCTAACTATTTAAGTTATTATGTAAGCCTTAACCTGGCACTCTTTCGCTGCAGCTCACTCAACTTAAAAATTTCTAGACTGGAATGACACCGGTTTGAAACTTCGCGAAGTCAGTTTACTGAATAAATGTTCTAAACTTTGCGTCATTTTAAATTAGGACTCGTTGGAATGCTTCTAGGGATCCGGACCATTAACGTACTGCCCGGCGTCATATAAAGGTTTTTAATCGGCCTTTGAATGAGTTTTAAATGTTGTTTTAAATTACCATGCAGGTAGTAGAATGAGTTGATATTTTTGCTAACCCGGTTTCTAAAAATCCGGGTATACGTATTTTTATTACAATTATTCCTCGTCTTTATTTCTGGAAGTATCCATCAGAGGGCGTGGTCATATAGATAACACTGTGCACTACACTGTATCTTACTGCTCTTATAAATTTCGGACCCATTCTTTAAATTAAAGGCTGTGTTTTTGCTGTTTAAATGATAATTAATTCCATGGCTATAAAACTGAAAGTATTGAATTTGAGGGGTGACGTCCTATCCAGAATTACTCAGGGAATGAACCTCTATACCTCTGCAAAATTTCGTGCTTTTAACATTAATTTGAACAATGTTGCACCATTTTCCTGTACTATGGTGTCCCTTGCAAATTTGCCAATCGAGCCGAAGCTCTCGCCCGTCACTTAATGTGACGTCCCACTGGCAGTGATGAACCGGTCACAGACAAACACATGAAAACAATAGAGATGGCCCTTCCCTCTTGGGTTAAACTTTGGTTTTTTAATTTCCTGAGACTGAGTTTAATTATGACTACGCTGCAGTAAAGAAGGTGACAGCTACAAAATCTTTGATCATTGATAAAAGAAAGAAAATTTGCTTGTGGCACTGACGGCTGGTGACTGTATTTAGTGTGTATTCTTGGGCATAGGGGCAAGTGGGATCGTTAAGACCAGTTTAGAACAGTAACACATATAGTCAGGGTAGACACTCCGTTTTCGGGCTGGTTTACGTGTTATATATAATTACACACATTTCTTTTCGAGCGCGTTATATTTTGCCCTATAAATAGAGATGAGTTGGCTTGACTTGACCTGACTTGAGACTGTGCTTGGTAAATTATGCAGTAACGAACATCAATACTTAATATAAAATAGTTCCAGGAAACCATTTGCAATGCACCTGGAACAGAAAGTTTTACTTTAGTTTGTTGTTTGTCTGAATTAAAATAGGAACCGACGACACAGAACAGCTGGTACCAGTTGAAGACAACGGTTACAAAAGAGTAAAATCGATAGCCAATAAGCTTAAACTTAAGGGCCATTTTGTATACGTTATTGGAATGGCTGGGTTTCCAAACTTAATAAAAGTAGGCCGAACCAGTCAAACACTTGCAAGACGACTAAGTGATTTAAACACTGGGAACCCTTACAAATTGACAGTTATGAG
The DNA here is from genome assembly GCA_964035525.1 of Porites cylindrica. Classification (NCBI taxonomy): domain Eukaryota; kingdom Metazoa; phylum Cnidaria; class Anthozoa; order Scleractinia; family Poritidae; genus Porites; species Porites cylindrica. The sequence continues at coordinate 6,363,721 of OZ037781.1, read as the reverse complement.
AGCATGGAAGGTAAAGAATCCGAAAGAAGGAGAAAATGCAGCCCACAGCTACCTTAACGGAGATCCCGACTACAAAAAAGCTAGACCCACACATGGAGGAGGTCGCGAATGGTTCATCATCCAAAATGGCAACCTTGCTAAGGTCTGCAAGGGAATCAAGACGGCTCTTGAAACTAAAGGGCAGTTTGTGGAGAAAGTGATAAAGTAACCAGTTTAAGATGGTAATCAACGATATCACGATCCATGACCTACCCGTAAGTGAAAAAGGTTCAATGTTAAACGAAATTAATTTTCTTTTTTGCTCCGATTATGTAACAATTAGAAAGTATAACTGCCATAAAGCACTATAAAAATAAATGAACACCACAGTGTAACATCATTCAGCTGATTATTGGTGTTGTCTTTTGACTGAAATCCTCCTTCCACCCGGCTTTCACGTTTCTTAGACTTTTCTTCGCACATGCATCCGAATGGTTACGAATACATCGTCTGAATACGACCAAGAGTTCGTTGGTAGGTTATCTAACTGACGTAGAGTTCGGCCACCCCAGGAAAAATCTTGGAGAACGGGGTCATCGTTCTGATCTTTATGGATCCTACGTTCTTCGGCATATTCGTTTGCGGTCCTTTGCAGTCCTTTGTGGTTAATGTTTGTACTCCAGAGTAAATATTCCGGCAAACTTAAATTCGCTACACTAAAATACAGTACTAAGAAGTCGTGTCTGTTCAATGACAACTTGTCCCTTTCATTCAGAAACAACGAAATACTGGTTTCAGTGCTTGAAAATATGTAATTCTATTCAAAGTAGACAGACTGCAAATCATCTTAGTCGCTAAAAATATATATATCTACGCGTCGCAACTGTTCATCAGTGGGATGCTTAAAATGCGTGCAATTCCACAATTGGTTTCGGCTCCATTAAATCCTATACCAATTGCAGAACATTTTAGGAGGAGCCACCCACCATGTAAGCACAGTCACGGACAATGTATAAGTGAGGAAAATAACGCAAAGTAAAATTAAGACGTTAATAAACGAACTAAATGTACACGTCAATTAAATAAATAAACAAATAATGCGCGCGCTCAAAATAAAATTGTACGCGCACACGTACCGAGATACAACTGAAATACAAGTCTATGCAATAAATAAGTAGTGTAAGGATACGATGGTGCAATTCAAGCCTGGATTGCTAATCTCATCTCCCGAAGGGCTGCACCATACTTCTCGACGATAAGTCTATGGCGACTGAAGAATTTATTAAATGATTTTTGAAGTAGATTGGTTTCAAAGCCTTGCTGTCTGAGTCGTAATGAAAGACCACGGAGTCTATTGATGAAGTCAACTTTGGACGTGCAAATTCTAGCATATCTCACCAGTTGAGATATATAAACACCGTAAGCTGGATTGGCGGGAATGTTGCTGTCCATATGAGGAAAGTTGACAATCCGAAATGCACGAGCTCAATAAAAACGAATTATCATCAGTGCTGGGAACTGGGTACTTTCTGAAATCGCAAAAAGTAATTCTCAGCAAGAAAAACTAACCTGTCTTAATCGCAGAAATTAGTTCACACAAGACACAAAAAATCGCCAATCCGCAAAAATACTCCCGCAAAAATTTCGTGCCACAAGGTAGATGTGATGGTCTCATGTGATTGTAGTCGCAGAAACGGTGTTTTAGCTTCTAGTTTAGAGAAGAACATCTCTCTTATCGAAGAAAAACTTGGACAATCCAATCAGCTGAATCCAATAAAAAGCTAGCTTCATCTTCAATTATGTTACTTTAACAATTGCAGAGACTGCATAACCTTTCATCACGTGGTATACAGTTTGTTTTTCGGACTGAGCACAGTGATCATTCAATGAAAGATTTTTTCGGGGGCAGCACTACCCCCATCAAATTTCTAATCCATGCAAAAAGCCTTGTAAGAAAGATGAAGCAGAGAAACGATGGTCAGGAGGAGAAAGACCTACTTAACACGTAATGACAAATTTGTTTCGCTTCTTAGGCTGTGGGCCACGGTGTGTTTTCGCGGGCGGTATTTAGTCCCCCCTAATTAGATACGGGGGTGAGATTCGGCCGGTTCTTGACGGGATGCTTGATGTCAAAAATATACCGTCGGGATTACGGGATTGAGCAGAAATTAGGGTATAACGGGATTGAAGAACTTTTTCGAACAATATCAAATTAACCTGCGAAGACAGAAGTATTTCTCCCTCCATCTCAAAAGTAGAGAAGCTACGAAAAATGTAAACTTGGTTTACTTCTTGACCGTGGCTAATTGGCTCACCCTATTAATTTACAACAATAGCTATTGTTTCCTTCGCTAAACAAACCACTTGACAACCAAGCGCCGGCGATTACAATGTAACTCTAGCAGAAGTCACATAAGCCGAATTTCTCTTTCGATTGTGTCTTTTTTTGTCTTCGAATCTTCGAATATCGGTGTGTAACATTAATTTGCTGTTGTTTAGAAGATGCCGGAACCTGTCGGTTATCGGTAAGTAGATCTCTGTTCTTTTTAAATATTCTTCGAGCGGGGGCGCATTTTGCCCTGTTTATTTGAACGGCGTATGGTAATTACGAAAATGTTTCGTAGTGTAGTCATCTATTTTTCGATGAGAGTAAAGCCTCGTGAATATCAAGAGAGACACTTCTGTGTATATACAAATTAAATTTATTGAACAGACTGATATTTACCAGTACAGGAATTCGTCGTTCAATCGAAATGAAAATCTTTTGGAGATCTAGAAGTTGTATTACAATAGTTACTTGAGTGAAAGTCAAATACGAACAGTAGCCCCGCAATAATTTCCCTGTTATAGCTCTGAAAATTTCTAGTGGTTGAATAAATAGCTTGCGAGTAGAAATGGTGGGCGAATTATGCGTAAAGCGCTGTGTTCGATTGCGGTTTGATGATCTTGGCGAAGAGAGAATTCAACAAATTGAAGTATCGTGTTTGCTGCGGAATGTTGTCTACCGTAGACGAGTTTTTCATCTTTGTTTGCAATGGGACATTAGCAGTCTTTCTTAGTATTAAAGTAGAATGATCTGTTTTCAGCCCTTCTCCGTTCAAATTCTTAAGATCCGGTGAATTTTATAGAAACACAACCAAACAAATGATCGTCACTTTAATTTGTGCGTGCGTGTCGAGCGTTATTAATCATGAGACGATATTGCTTTCTGGTGTGTTACCTGGAGCGAATCCAATTTTCCGCTTTCTTGTTCTTTGCCACAGTTTATATTTTTTGGTGTCAAATAATCCAATGGCTTGAAAAAAGTTTAGTAGACATTCATTTGCTTGTCCATTAAAGTCAGGCAATCGTCCGAAACTCAAAAAGTGTCACGCAATGTATAAGATAGTTGCGTGACATCACGGGTATTAGCCAGTCTTACTTGGCTTTGATAGATTGTGCTTGCATAAATTTTGGGCATAATTCGTCACAACGAGTACAATTTTCATTGCCAAAAGCACTACGAGCATAATTTGCACTTTTTGATTGCTATGAAGCACAAAATTGTCATTTATTGATCATGTAACCAAATTTGTTTGGCCCGAGATCAGTGTTAGAGGAAAGTTAAAGTAACAAAATCAATGTTTGTCTGCTTATTGTCACGTTCATGTGATCTGGGTCCCACACGACTTTTTACACGGGACTTAATGTAAGTGAAGGACTAGCTCAATTTAATGACCCAAAAGGCATTTATGTGCTGGTTAATTGTTAATTATTTGAGTTTTCATTGGTTGTTTACAGTTTTGTTGTTTCAATGGTAGACTACGACTTGTCCCCATTTTTCCTCAGGGATAGTAGAGGGAGCGAAATGTGAGCGCGCATGAAAATCACTCCATGCACTGTGAGAAAGGCTTGAACCCAGGAGTCATTTGATAAGTAGGTTAGCAGAGTATGATCGTTCGGGTGAATGTAATTAACAGAGAGTTTAATACTATCAACTGATGTGATTTTTGCACTAACCCAGGGTTAACTTAACCCTGCTTTGAACAACCCAGCCTAGGTAAAAACGGCAGAATAGGTAATGTTTTGTGCTTGACATGTAAAATGACGCATACATAAATACTTTACTTCGTTTTATCCTCAAGTGTTACTTTTATCGTTGAAAGAAGTTGGAAAAACATTCATGAATTTAAAAAAGGCTTGACCACCTGCTACTTATGACGTCATATCTTGTAACCATAGTAACTGACCATCACTAAAATTATCTCAAAATGCGCGTGAGGAATAAACGAACCGCTACTGAAAACGTCAGTTGTTATGTGTGCTAAATCTAATAGGCTCTACTTTCTGTGAGGAAAGTGACAAACTACCCTTAGGCTATTGTTGGTAAGAGAGGGGGAGCAAATTTTCCAGGATTACTTGACTCTTGAATACAGGGGCAGATGAACAGTAACTGAAACCAATTTTTTGACCTTTGGAGAGTGATTTATACACTGCTCAGCACAGTGTGCAGAAACCATTTTTTAAACAACCATCGCCAGGTAGCCTGTTCCAGGCATTCAGATAGTGGAGACAGTACGAAGAAAAGTGTGTCAGTAGGCAAAAAAAAAAACAGCGCGGGGGGCGGGGGGGGGGGGGGTGGGAGCAGGGAGCAGGGTTCCCTTCTCTCTCCCTCTTTCTTTCCCTCCATTTCGTGCCACTCCCCGCTTGTATCGGAACCCCTGAAACCCCTGCATAAACGAAGGGAGTTCCATACCACAGGCTAAGTTTCAAGAAAGCATCTAGATGGGACAGCTAGGCGTCCCTGATAATTAAACGATTACCTCCTGTAAATTGGTGCATTTTTTTCTTATCGACGTGGATGGAGAGTGAGTATAAAACAAAGTTTTTTAATTTGACGATTCATTAACCTCGCTCGTAAGGAACCAAAATTAACGCGTGGCCAAGGCCCCAATCCAGACCCATTGAAATGTAAGATACTAACCACGACACTAGACTAATCAGGTTTTTTCAAAGCTAAAGGTCCAAATGGCTGTTTACTCTATTTTTAATAAGGGGTAACTCAAACGTTAAGTGGGAATTTTTCACGAATATATAAAAACCAATATATGATTTCACAAACTGAAATTTGTGTGATCGCAACACTTCGAATTTTTTACTCCATACGTAAGTAGTGTATCCTAGTTAAAAAAGAAAAAAAGAAATAGAGATTGATAGAGAAAAGAAATTTCGTCTTCTTGTGTTTACGTCTACCATACGACTGAGAGCTTGAGGGTGATGTTACACGGGACAATTCGCAACGACGATTTTTAGCGCAACGAAGCGTTGCAAAGTTGGAACAATGTTGCAACCATTCGAAACAATATTGCAACAATGTTGCAACGCTGTATTGCGCTAAAAATCGTCGTTGCGAATTGTCCCGTGTAACATCACCTTTAACAACGAGGTGCGGTGTGCGTCCTCCATAAAGGTGATGTTACACGAGACGATTCGCAACAACGATTTTAAGTGCAACGCAGCGTTGCAACATTGTTGCGACATTTTAACGCTGTGTTGCGCTAAAAATCGTCGTTGCGAATCGTACCGTGTAACATCACCTTAAGACTAGGCTTTTGTACATTATGCTAGCATTTTTTCGAGCATTTTAGTGGCATTTTCCCCGGAAAATTAATTTTTCCGAGAAAATAAAATATAAATTAACTTTTTTCAGGAGCCCATGCCCCGTGAGCTCCTGCTTTTTTAAACAAAATGAAGACTAAAACTCAAAATTCACAAAAACCTAATACAGCTGTTTTTTTTTGCTGTATTTATGAACTTGTACACGTTGTCGTTGTTACTTGCAACACTTGCACGTTTTTGTAAGTGTAAACTTTGAAATTAATTTAAAAAACCGTTTGTATAATGAGCATTATCTGAGCATTTTGAAAGTGAAGAATGATCATCGCAGTAAATTTTCCAATTTAAGCAATTGGAAAGAAGAAGCCTGAAAAAATCAGGGCTTCAACGGGATTCGAACCCGGGACCTCCGCGTAGCCGGTGCGTTGCTCTACCAACTGAGCTATGAAGCCACACATTGGGAGCGAGGTCAATGAGCATTTTAGTGACTTTTTTGGGGAGACCGAGCATTTTAGTGGGAAAAATGGAGCATTAAGGTGGAGCATTTTAGTAGGGAGCAAAAGCATAATGTACAAAAGCCTACTTAAGACGTGAAATTAGGCATTTTCATGTTGTAGTCGTGTAGTGACGCCAAAGAAATGTACAAAAAGGTGTGATGCACGGAGTTGTTGTTTTGCTCATAAACCCTTGTTTGCTATACTTTGATGTCGGTTTTGTTTCCGCCGTCCTTATGTTTGTTTAAGTTCGCTCGCTATTAACCATATACACGAGAGAACGACTTGTTTGGGGGACATCTTTGTTTGACACAAAACTAATTTTGTCAGTTACAAATAATTTCTTCGATAACGTTTTGATATTAAATCACTATAGAGAAAGGGACGCGTGTATTCGACGCTTGAACCGGTCTTACACAAGCTTGCTTGCATTTACAAACTTAAGCCTCCGACGTAAAGGGGGGGGGGGGGAGATGGATGCCACCCCCCCTGTAAGGTTTTTCTGAGTTTTTTCCTAGTGGATAAAACATCCGTACCTGATGTTTTCAGTAGCTATTTGTTCATCCCACGCGCACATTTTGAGAGAGGTTTAGTGATGGTCAGTTGCTATGGTTACGAGATAAGACGTCATAAGTAGCAGGTGCACAAGCCATTTTTGGGTGAAAATACATGTTTTTACAACTTCTTTCAACAATAAAAGTAAATCTTGTGGCTTAAATCATGCAAAATGCTTATTTATGTGTTATTTTTCATGTAAAGCTAAAAAAATTACCATTTCTCGCAGTTCTAACCTGATTTCTAATTCTTGGTAAAATCCAAGATGGCGACCATTGTTGGTGACGTCACAGGCCTCCAGCGGCGCCACCACCCATAAAATATACCTCATCTTGTTGAGAAGATCAAAGGCTTACCACTATTTAAAGGTAAAATCGTTTCGAAATACTGCAATATGTCAAAAACTCCGGGGAAGGCTTCCATCCATCCCCATCCCCCCCAAGTACCACGGTGGGGGTATGAAATTGCGTGTACGTCCGAGGGTTAAACAGACTTGTGTTTACTGGTAATTATATGACAATGTTAACTTTGTTATTTCCTGTTTCCTAACTATTCAGAATGAAGCAAGATCGACTGCGACGGGAGATGCAAGAGAAGTATGAGCGGTCACTGTTTACGCCAAAAGGATTGAAAACATTTAGACTACAGCCTTCAATTGACAATACCTCACTTTTGAAGGTCAGTTGTTGTTTGATTCTGCTGTATTTGCAAAGTAGAAATTTAACGTGAATTCATTTGTAGCATCAATTCATGCGACGGCTTCATGCGTGTCCAGTCTAGTCCAGTCCAGTCCAGTTCCTATATATCCTTCCAAATCAGCAATCATGTTAATCAATGCAGCTAAACCAGCTTTAACTTGCGTGCTCCTCTTCTGTTGTTCAATTTCGACGTTCAATGATTTTAAGGTATTAATCCAAGAGTCCTTTTGGTATGGCCGCTTCGACTTCCCGAATTTTTAGCATCCTCTTTGTCAACTTAGCGTGTTTCGACAACAGTTGTTAGTCTGCTGAAAAGCAATCCAAGGAATTCTGGATTCTATGTACTGAATTCCGGATTCCACCTTGTCAGTGGAACTTGGAATCCGGATTCCTTAATCTGAATTCCGTATTCCAAAGCACAGGATAGGGTAAACGTTCCCGAATTCTGGGATCCGGATTGCACGGTACCTTAATTACATAAGGCGATCTCGTAAGCGACCATCTTCCATAATCGACCACCTCCCATAATCGAAGACCAATCCAAATCATCAAATCTCTCTAACCAAAGCCCTGTTGATGGAATCTCCTGTGAACGACGCTTCTCGTAAGCGACCGCAACCACTTCATTGGGGTGACAGTTTTATAATTTTTCATTGTTTTTAACCTCTGGTAAGCGACCACTTGACACAAAAATATTACATACGTATTTTGAACGAGCTTTTTAGCTCATGCCTAGACGTTACGTGGATAAATAAACGATTGATTGACACGTGGTCTGATCCTTATGTTCTTTGTATGTCCTGTACTATTTGGGGTTTGGCGTAACCGGGATTTTTATGTGCAGGGTACTTTCCTGGCGGCCGCTGCAACTGATTTTCGCGATGCATGCAAGCACTCCCATATCATATAAAAGTGTAATTGCATTCTTCTAGACGTAGATGTGTCCGGACCGCTTCTCGGAAAAGACCCCTTTGTGGTTCAATTCACATATGAAATTCACTGTTTTTGTAATACGCACCCACAACGCATGCTCAAGACTTGAAATATTTGCCTCGTTCCAAGAGGCCGCGATCGTTTTGGTCAGCGACGGAAAACTGTTTGCGAAATCTAGGTGGTATCCGAGCCCAGGTTCCTTTCCGTCGCATTTACCTGGAGGTCAGTGAACTACTATAATTTACTAGATTGTCTACATACATTGAGCCGTTTTGAACCAGCTGCTAAGAAAACAAAAATGATATTCTTAGCCTTAAGTGAAAAATCGGAAAAAGGAATTAAGTTAAACAAATAGTAAAGTAAAAACCTCTTTTTGCCGAAGTGTCAACAATTGGTTTCCAGGCGACTCTATTGAAAATCTGTTGGAGGTTTTGTGATGGAAATTTTTTTCGTTTAATGCATTTCTTTTCAAAAGGTAAAAGCGTTTTGTGGAAAGCTGGTGAAGCATGCAATTTGAGTTTAAAGTGGGTGCTTTTTAATTAACATGCTCCTGGGAATCCATTACTAGAAAGAAAAATTTATTCAAAATCGCCTTTTGCCAGTCTTGGAAACCAACACTCCCTACCACAAACAGCAGAAAAAGCTCTTTATGTTCAGCAGAAAATGCGTGAAAATCTGGCGCCTGTGAGGTGTGTGATACAGGAAAAGAATGCCAATTTAGACGTCGAAATCATCCGAAGGGATCGAGCTATTTTATATCGCGTTCGGCCAAGAAAAGTTCTCACAGTTCGCGAAGAGGCCTCGAAATGGAAACGGCCAGCTCCTGTTACCCAAGTTGAAGAATTGATCAACATCGCTCTGGAGAAGAATGCGCGTCAATCTTCTACAAAGGTTGTTTGTTTATGTTTTTCATTTGTTGTTTGTGTTGTTGTAATAGAGACACCTGGTTTTGTAAATTCTTTTTCGCTTCATCGCGTGTACAAAGCTATCCCACGCGCAAAAATCAACAATTCGTTAACTAACGGAGTCTCAGTTTTTCCTAAATTTTCTGAAGCCTTGATTATGATTCTAGTGCTTGATTTTGACTCTTGCCTGCCTCTAAGAGGTTATAAGATAATACTTATAGTCGCCGTGGACGCGTTTTGCGAACTATTGTTGTAACCTGACTGGTTTAGTTCACCTGAATCATGCTCAATCAACTCCCATTGACGGTCTATGAGTTTGGCTTGTTGTACATGACATTCTGACTTCCTTTTTACATCCTTCCCGCAAATGAACTCCTACATATTATAACTATGCAGGAAAAGTTGTGTAGTAATTCTTGTGGTATTTTTATTATGCAATACTTAGCGGGATACACGTTTCAGTTATTATACACAAAATTCTTTTACATATTGTTATAATCAATTTTAGAAAAGAAATTCCGGGTATTTGTTATGTGCAATTTTTTGTCACAAATCAGTGTTAGAGGAAGGTTTCCAATATATCTGAATGTTTGTTGGTTTTGTAATCTGAAAGTATACATTACAAAAGCGATTTCACAAGATGTTAATTTTTTGTTGATTTATGAAAAAAAAATTATGCATAGTACGTCATCCGCACGCAACGCATGAACTCTAAAGAAATATATATTTTAAACTTTAAGACCCGCCTTTTTCTCATCATTGTTAACTCTAAATTTGGATCTAAAGTTTGAAAATGAAGGTGGTTGTGAGTTATTAACAGCAACTACAATCTAAAACTTGAACTAAGATCATAAATTGTGCTCTTGCACATAAAAAGATAGCTTGCGAACACAGGCGTATTTTCGGTCGTCGTCTCCCTCTCTACCCGAAAAATAACGTCTGCAAACCCGAGCGGCCAAATGATTCCCCCGACGGAAAACCTTTTGTCTTGATGTTGGCCAGTCAGATCAAAGGCCAGAATACCGCTCGAGTGAAGCCTCGCGACCTTGCGCGCTGGCGTGTCTAGGATTAAGGTGAGTGCTTCTAAATATGGGTGGAGAGAAGCGACGACCGGGAATACGTCTGTGTTTGCTGGCTAATAAAAAGAAGGCTGCCTTATGAAATAGTTTGTGTGCGCTTTATAAATCCAGATTGCTAGTCCAACGCCCTCCTACTACACCAGACACTACCTTAGGGGAACGCATATTAAAACTAACCTACATAAGGGAGTGTAAGATGCTACAAGGGCGGGCCTTTAAAACGAAGATGAGCATTTGGGTGTCGTCAATGTATCAAGCATGAATGTCCTTAATGATAACACTCCTTTACTTCTACAAGAGACAGGACCTCCATTTCTGCGTTCTCATCTAGGCCACGCGAGGGTCTAGTCGTTTGCAGGGCAAATGCAGTACCTTCATTTCGCAATAATTTTAAGACCCAGAGGACTGGTGCGACCCCGCAAATCAAGCTGCCGACTTTCCGCTCTTCATTTAAGCGGTCTAGCGACTGAGCTAGTCCTGCTGCAGTTATTTAAGTACCCTCTCTTTTTTTTTTCAGTACCAATCCAGACCCTCCAGTACGGGCTCGTCATCTGGTAAGTCCCCGAGGTACACTTCTACGCCACGCGCTCCTGTACCTCCTTCTCAGAGGCCCAACACAGCTGGGAAACCCAACGGAACAGGTGCCCAAGGGAGCAGGTCCATCGGGACGCAAACAAGGTCAGTTGAAATGTTACGTCCATAGGTTGATAATAGGGAGCTTAAGCAACGACGACGGCAAAAAACGCTTTTTTTTACATTTCTTTCAGGCCCTCACTGCACGACTACGTCGAAAAACTTCCTCATTTCACGTTTCATGGAGGACGGAAACACATGGCAATGATTTTTTCTATCTATTTGCAAACTTAGATACATCCCTTTAGAATTCAACCACTGGAAAATCGCCAATATTTGACAAATTTAATTAGTTTCAATAAGAGCGATGAAGTTTGATTCAGCGCGAATTCACTTTTTGGGTGACGTTTTCCCTCCCGTTGCCGTTGTAGTTGCTTAAGCTTCTTAATATGTCTTTAGGTACCCTGTGTAGTTCTTCTTTTCTTCTCTTATCCATGGATACGGTTAATACAAACCCGGGGGGGGGGGGGGAGGGGTTGCCCGCCCCATACTGTGGAACTCTCTACTGGATCAGTTAAGACAATCAAAATGAAAATCAATTTTTAATCTCTTTTAAAACCCCACCTTTTTAAGCAAGCTTTTTAATGCATGAATTCTATATATGAATTTTATCTATATTGTTTTAAAAACTTTTTTTTCTGATTTTTATCTTTGTATATTGTATTATGTTTATCTTCTACATTTTCAAATCGATTTTTGTAAAGTGCCATTGGACTTACGGACTTTGGCTCTATATAAATAATCAGATATTATATTGTTGTATTGTGTCATATTTCTGCCATAAATTTTTGATAGGAGTAAAGCCCCCATGATCTTAAACCCTGATCCTTTTAAAGGATGAGACAAACGAAAATTTACACCCTTTTTAAGGCCCATACCCGAAAAATGACACCCTCTACAACGGAAAGACAAAAACTAAGAGATTAATAGCGACAAACAAACCGCCATTAAATCGCTTGTCATGTGCAATTTTTTTTATCTGATAGCTCAGTTTTAACAGATGGTTTGTTTCTCATCTTGCTGGGCGTTTACGCAGTTGAATTTTAGCTGATACAATGTAGGTGCCCTATCTAAGGATCAAACCCGGAACACAGTTCCAGCAAAGGCAAAACTGATACTCTATATTGTGGTTTGAGATCCTCAAAATTTATACCCTATCTGGCCCCCTCATGCCTACCCAGCCCATATATGGGAATATCCATCCCGGAGTTCTAACCCCGAGTTAGCTGTGAACAGAGCATAGAAGTTGCCATGGCAATTAACCCTGGAGTCAGGCTAATCGTCGTCGTTGGAACGTCGTGGGCCAGGACTCATTTGTTCCAAGGCCAAGTCTACATTCTAACGGATAGCTCTTGCGCCGGCACGAGAACCATATTGTTTAGCGCTTCTGTTCACATAAGAACAGTGATTTCCGAGCGGTTTCCATAAAGGAGTAAAGCTGCGCCTCTCCGATCTTGAAATATAGTCACATATCGGATACACGCAGTTTGATCGGGTGTTTTATACTATCCGGCGGATAGCTTTTCGTATCCGCATAAAAACCTGTCGGGTATAGCGTAGAGGCACAGCCTAAAAGAGCGTGTTCTCTCACGTGGCCAGTAAATATGCAGATTTCTAGTAACGTAAGAAAGCAACTGACATAATAAAATAGTTCAACTGCGGCAGGATTAGTTTTGACTACGAGTAATGGCCATTTTTCCTCAGGGATAGTAGAACGAGCGAAACGCGTGTCGCCTTTTCTTGCGTGGGGTGATTTTCAGGCGCGCTCGCGTTTCGCTCGCTCTACTGTCCCTGAGGAAAAATGGGAGACTACTCGTAGTCTAGATTAGTTTGGGACTGCAACATATCCTCCGTTTCCTTGTTTAGGGGTACTTATATATCGCGGGCATGATGTCATGTGTGTAATAGGACTTTTTCGAGCCGTTCTGAGGGCCTGTTTACATGGAGGTGGGGGACCCCAGGTAGGTGAGGTAACATGTGGCGAGTCACCCCACCTATCTCTTGTAAACGTGATCAAATTAAAATTAGAGATTATTATGAACAGGCGGGTCCCCCACCCCCATGAAAGCAGGCTTTAAGCCCCTTTTCCAAAACGAGGATAAATACCAAGTCTTTGATACGAAAATGGTTTCCTAATTCAAACTCATTCGAATTCGAACAAAATTCATTTTCATAGAGAAGTTTGGGTTTGGGTCTCGGAAATGGACATTCCTCTCCTAGCTACTAGAAAATATTGAGCGCGTTTTGTGTACCATTTACTCGGGGGGAGGTGTTTAGTGTGCGGGTCATTTTTGAAAAGTAGAACTTTCGAATGTGAAAAATTCTTTCGAGATTACTGGCGTGCGCTCAGTGATCAATTTTTCCCTATTCGCCTTTAGAATTTGAAAATGACCAGTTTCCTGCGTAGTCGCTAGCAACCTCTCCAAACTCGGAATCTTTTTTACATTTTTTCCGCCTTCCCTTGCAGCCTTGAAAGAGCGGCCAGCGCAGGCGCAGTAAGAGAAAAGCCACCTGCTCCAGATCACAGGCCAGGTAAGTTGATCTTACGTCACTATGCTCGACAGACGTTTAACGGCCTTGACGATATCGGGTTGCAAAGGAGCTAGACGCTGTTTGTCTTTTTATTATGCATTTTTCTGGTGAAAGCTGAACTTAAACTAACTTTGACCCGATCACGAGAACTTCACTAACAGGCTGGCTGTCCACATGTACTTGGCGACAGCACAAAGTAATGTTTGTTGTCATTTACAGGGTCATCTCTTAGCAACCACAGTGTAGCGTACACCTCACGAAGCGCGTCCTGTCAGCCCGTGCGTATGTTCCAAAACGAAGATGTACGAACTGCAGCGAAGTTAAACCGACCTCCGAGCAAAGTCTATCTATGCCAAGAAGAGCGGGATCGCGCGCGCTCGGCGGGACGACGACCGAAATCTCCAACCAGATTTGATGGAACGCCAGTGGAGTTACCCGGGTTTATGAAATCAAACTACTTTCTTCATCATGAGGATTTGGACATGGGACAGAAGCAATACATTTGGGGGGTAGCGCGCATTTACTCTGTGACTCAACTTATGAGTCTCAAACAGAGGCAGTACCAGAGTTTCTTAGATTATGAGTTCGCTAGAAGAATTCAGAACAAAGAGCTCAAGGAACATGAACGAGTTAAAGAATGGAAAGAGTATCAACGATACTGCAGATTCATTAAAAGATACGATCAGGTAAAGAAAAGTCTTTGTTACAATTTATGAACTTGCTTAGGTGATGTGAACGACCTTAGCGGTTGTGAAGAACCACAAACAATTCAGGTTGCCTTCAAGCCGCGGCCTGTGTCATGCCTTTATAAGTTAATCAAGAAACTTATTGTCATCAAATGCTTTCCTGGCTTTTATTAAAGATAATTTTATCTCTTTGTGCTTCAGCACTAAGGGATCCTTGCATTATGTAGGTAAAAACAATGGCTTTCCGTCTAAAGCTGTCTGAGAACATACTCTGCAAATTACACCCCTATACGAGTGGGGAGCATACCCGCTTCGCACTCCCCCTTACCCTCAGAAATCATCAGCCTCGTCCCCAGGCTAATTTGCACTATCGGAGTGAGCGGAGAAGGCTTGGGAACAAGCGTGGGTGACCTCACATGTTAACTCGCCAGGGATGACTGGAAACAGGCAACGAAGCTGAGAAATGATATATTTTTATTTATATTTTGTCGTCGCGCTGGATTAGCTCAGTCGGTAGAGCGCTTAACTGCAGAGTAGGAGGTCGCGGGTTCGATTCCCTGGGCCGGACCAATACTCAGGGTCTTAAAGCAACTAAAAAATGAAGGTACTGCCTTTGCCCGGCAAATGGCGAGACCTTCGCGTGACTCGGATGAACAAGTAAAATGGCGGTCTAGTCTCCTGTGGGAGACGTAAAAATAGTATCCCCAATTAGTGCTTTCGTACAAGATACATTCAAACTCAAATAAACTGCTTTTTTTGACAGAGAATTCCTCGGAGCAGATTGAGCAATACGCGATCGCCTTGCGAGGAAGCGTCGCATGTTCACAAACACATGATCAAAGGGTGGACCACAGACCCGAACGCCAATGAAGCTTACAGGCCGTCCAGCCACAAACAGCGCCAGTCATCCCCCGAGTACCACCCCGAGGATACACAAGACACTACGGAACAGCCCTCTGACAGTGAGACTGAGGAATACAGGCTTAGGGTGATTGTTTTGCCGGGCCAAAGAGAAAAGAGTAGGACCGAAGATGAAACCTTGAAAGGTTAGCTATGGTGTTTCTTTACGGTATTTTTTTTTACGGTAGTTACCAAGACGCTTGTTTAGTGGGCTGGATCATTCGTTAGTGTCAACGCCTTTTCGCCACTTTAGAAAGGAGATGGCTATTGAGCCGAGTTAACATTCGCAAGGACCTCTGGGTTGTTACTGGGGACGCGCCGGTCGCTATTGGCTATATATTAGGGAGCTTTGGCATCGACGACGGCAGCGGCAGCGGCAGCGAAAACGTCAGTTTTAAAATGAATTCCCGTTTTTTCAATCTTTGTCGCGTTTATTCCAGTTTGCTGAAAATGGCAAGTGTAGGCGAATTTCCCTGGAGTTGATTTCTTGAGGACCGCACTCAAGTTTAGAGAGAGAAAAAGAGATTTGTCGTCGCTTGTTTACGTCCTCCATAAGACTTGCAATTAGGCATTTTCAAGTCGTAGTCGTGCAAGGACGGTAAAGAAATGTACAAAAAAGCGTAATGCACGTGCAAGGTTGTTGTTTTGCGTAATAAAACTATTGCTTTTTTGACGTCCTGGTTGCCGTCGCCGTCGTCGTTGCTAAAGCTCCCTATTTTTGCCTGTCCCCAGTAACAGCCCAGCCAATTTCGGATGGGTGATTGCCGGGAAGGTTCTCCAACAGACTAATAAAGCTGAAAATTGACACTCTCTTTGAGGCACAGTCACGAGTGAAATTTGAACAAAGCGTTGCTGTCCCTGTTGGTGCTCTCAAACACCCTAATAATCAGTAGCAAATTATTCCGTCGTGTATGTGGTATCGTGTACATTCCCCCTTAAAAGTAGGTTAGTGTATAAGAAAGGTGTCGCTTGAGTCTCATAGTTCCCGTGTTAATTTTAGAATCAGCAGGAAATGAACCAAAAACTATGGCAGATGAGGAAGACAAATCAATTCGTAAAGAAATAAACCACAACAGTGTAGAAGAGAACGATGTTACTACTGATTCTTACGTCGAGAAAGGTATAAGGAAGCTGCTGATATAGATATTGCCCGCGAGCAAGTTCTCCATCTGTGTGATATCGTGAAAAGTCACCCACGAGCGGCACGCGAGAGAAGACTCGAGAGTGGCGCGTTCTCGCTCGGCTTATTTTGCTCGACACTCGAGATGGAGAGCTTGCTCGTAGGCTAATGGGGAGCTTAAGCAACGACGACGGTGACGGCAACGAGAACGGTAAAAAAGCAACAGGTTTAGATTGGCAAAACAACAATTTGCACGTGCATCGCGCGTTTTTGTACATTTCTTAGCCCTGGAGGGTAAACACGCTTAGAATTGACTGAGTCATAATGTTTTGAAGACTACTTTATGTATTGTTTCTCGTGAATGGCTCGCATACAAAAAGAGCTCCGGACTTAAACTACCATTTATTTATCCTTGCAGATAGTCGGGAGGCTGAAAACCCCTCTGATGACAGAGAGAACCACCTTTAACGTGAAAATATATCATTAGTGGGAAATTTTTTTGAAAACGAATGCAAGTGTGTGACTGGGACCTTAATTGTGCACGGTTTTCAAGACTGAAAGACGCTGTACAGATAAGAATCTCCGGCAGGAATTCCTTCAGTTGCGTGTATTTTAGGTCAAGATCAACGTTTTATAAGTAGTAGTTTTTACTTGCTAGTGAAAGAGGTTTAGATATTCCCTATTAAGGTTATCTTTGTTAGATTAATAGGTTGATTAACCGTTTGTTCATTATTTGAAATAGCTTCCTCCGCAGTTCAAAATATGAGTCATTTCGTATATTTCCATTTATGTCATTTATTTGTTAATTAATGCTCAGAGTGTGTTGAAAACGAGTGAACGGTCGAGATCTCATTGTAGTTTGATATTTCGTCAAGAAAATGTGGCATTTTGCGCCTTGAAAAATAAGCAGGGTAAATGTCCTAAAAATAAATCTCTATAGGCGGTGTTTTGTGGCTTATAATCAGTATACTAAAACAAGCCTCCATGGCATTTCTTTCTGATTGGTCGATGAGGAAGGCAATTAGGCTCATTGAGTCCAGATAGAGTTATAGAATGCAGTACGGAAGTTGCTATGGAAACAAGGGGAAAAGCACAATTTGAAAACAAAAAGTAAAGTGGATGACAGCCGGTTTACTTTGTCCGACGAAATTGTTATTGACCAACAGAAACAAAAAGAAAAAAACATTGGCTCCTTTAAAAGTCAGAGAAAAAATGTTCGATTTCTCGTTCTTTTCCTGATGTTAATTTTTTTCATGAACTGTTTCAGTCCACTGCAAGTTACAGACCTGCTCCAAACGGAGAAAATCAAACGCGGCAAAACACGAGGAATGCGCGATGGAGTAGAGAAAGGATACATTCCCGTGTGCCATTCGCGCGCACGATATTTTTTCTTTTTCCACGCAGATTTACTGTCCGCCGCACTGATAAAATAGGCTCTTAGTGATGGTTATCATTCATCATGCTGCTTGATTAAGAGTCTGCCACAATTCTGTCTACTAAGTAACGTCACTACCTCTTCTTTAGCTTTCTTTGCTCTCGTAGTGAATGTATGTTCCATGGCAATTTTGTCTCTCAGAAGCTGCTTGACGGTTGTGCTAAGTCCCTAAATTATATTTTGTCTCTGTTGTTAGCGGTAGTGGCCCAAAAGTTTTATTGTCGATGGAAACTAAATACAATCACAAACTCCAATCACTCTGAATACTTTCTTTACTGCGGTACGGAATTCTCGTTTGCGGATAGAATAGATGATCGGGTTACACAGTGTGCTGACGAAGAAAGTACAGGTTGTTGCAAGAACTACCTTGGCCGGGACATCCATTCCTGGAACGAACTGACGGCAAATGCCCATAAGCCAGCCTGGGAGATAGCACAGAACGAACGCAGAGATGATGATGGTGACATCGACAGCTGCCTTGCGGTCGCTCAGCCTCCTCGATACGATCTCTTGCTGCTGAGGGTTTTCAGCATCAGCCACTTGGACGTCAATGGCGTTTATCTGCCTTCGCGCCGCCTTGTACACAGACCCGTTCAGAAATACGATGACCAAGAATGGCACAATAAACGTCGCGATCGGTAAAACGATCATGTTTCCTCTTATGGAATCACTCTGCACAGCCCATCCCTGCTCGCAGAAGAACACCTCTGGGTTGTATACGTACTTTCCCCAACCAAGGAATGGACCGATGGAAAGTGGAATCGGGATTATCCAGATAAGTGCCATAAATGCTACTCTGGTTTTTGTAATGGTGCCATGGTACGTCAAAGGCGACTTGACGATCGCTAGGTATCGATCATAAGACACTGCTAGCAAGTGAAGAACCGTGTTGATGTAGAAGTATCTCACAAAGAATGGGTTGAGATAACACATTGTTTGGCCATATAACCAATGTTCTTGCGCTATGCTTTTGATGCGGAATGAGTTGACGAGGACCAACAGCAGAAAGTCTGATAAAGCGAGACTTGCCAGTAAAATATATCGCATCACATGAAATCTTGATTCGAGGATGATCGTCACTATGACCAATAAATTACCAGGAAGACCGATCGCGTCGAAAAGTGCGTGGAAGGCTGCTATCACTTGAGGAAAGCTCATGACTGGAGTTGCGTACATACAAGTAATGTAATTTGTTTGAACGTTACGAGGAAAGCAACTAAAGTGAGTTAATTTTCTCAAATGTATGTACTTTTTACAGCTGATTTGAATATTTTCTTATACAATTTACGTCATTTCTTTTCTTTAGCCGATTACGTGGACGGAAGTTGGTCCCACACTGTAACTAAAACGCAGGGAGTAACATATGGAAAATCTTGTAAAATTCCTGAAAGCTTAGTTTCTGTTCTTTTTCACTTTTGTTTTCTTTAGAAAATATATATTTAGGGTTTTTTTGGTTGTTTGGTTTTGTTTTTTAATCTCTTTGAAACAATGAAAATCATTTTTGAAGGAAGAAGAAACAGTGGAGAAACAATCTCTGATCACTGCAAAATAGCAATCGTTTATAATAAGTAAAAACGTTCACTTCCCCCTTCGATCAGCTGAATATTTAATGACGAGCGCACCTTTAATTTTAGAACCATTTCTCAACTAATTACCTTTTATCCTTAAGTATAAACTGTTGTCTTTTGATTTACTGTCATTTTCTTATCTTGAGGTAAATTGTAAAGCAACTGTAATCTTTAAATTATAATACCGAATAGTTCTTCCTATGCCATTCTAATCTCGTTAAATTACATGCTCAGGCTACCTAACAATTTACTGTGATATCTCAACAATTAGTGAGATTCATCCAATTAAAAGAAACGTAAAATGTAATAAATATGATCGAAAACGCCTATAATTTGGAGAACTACTTTTTTGTGAGAGATCAAAAAAAAGGCAAACAAAAACAAAACAAAACAGGAAAGAAAAGGGGCAAAAAATAGCGTTTTCCATATGCCACTCCACTCCCTTTTAACTTCATTGATTATAGATACTTTTTAGATACGGGATGGTTAAGCTTTTTAAAAAATTCTAAAATATTTTGGGTTTTTTCTTCCATTAACGACGTTTTTATGTTTGTTATTTATTTATTTTTTATTTTTTTCATTGTCATGATTCAAAAGTTGTCTAGCGCCGTTTTGTGGCTGCTAATATTGTAGATTGTCTTGAATCAGTTATTAAATTAAATTTTTTTATTATTATTATTTTTTTCAAATAAAGAGATGATTGTCGCAGTGGTAACTGAAATTTAAGCAATTGCAAATTAACCCGAAAAATTTTCGGGACTTCGACGGGATTTGAATCCATTTTTATCAACTGTTCTCATTTTTTTAATGTACATTGTTAAATAACTATAAGGCAAAATTTTGAACTATTAATTGAAGAGTCATTCCATCTAAGCGAAAGCCCTTTGGGGGTGGTTGTCGAGGACTAGGTTACCACTTTCACTTGCAGGAGCTCCTGGATTTACCCACTCGGCAAGAATGGGTTATTTGAACCCAAATACTGGACAAAGTCACGAGACAAAATTTAAACGTTCACCTCACTTTTCAGTCATTTTAACTGGAACTCCGATAATTCGAATTCCCTACTAACTCGAACTAAATTCCGTTTCCATTGATGACTATTTACCCTGATAAGTCGAATCCTGGTTCTTAAAACTCACCACGGATGCCATGACCCATTTGTGGCAAAATGTTTGAAAACGGATGCAAGTGTGTTACTCGGACCTTAATTGTGCACGGTTTTCAAGACTGAAAAATGCCGGACAGATAAGAATCTCCGGCAGGAATTCCTTCAGTTGCGTGTATCTTAGGTCCAGATCAACTTTTTCTAAGTAGTAGTTTTACTTGCTGGTGAAAGAGGCTTAGAAATTCCCTATTCAAGTTATCTTTGTTAGATTAATAGGTTAATTAACTGTTAGTCAATTATTTGACATGAAAGTGGAAATGAACCTCATTTCCACTTTCATATCTTTCTCCGCAGTTCAAAATATAAGTCATTTCATACATTTCCATTCATGTCATTTATTTGTTAATTAATGCTCATAGTGTGTTGAAAACGAGTGAACGGTCGAGATCTCATCGTAGTTTGATATTTCGTCAAGAAAATATGACATTTTTCGCCTTAATAAACAAGCAGGTTAATCGCCCTAGAAATGAATATCTGCACTGCGGTGTTTTGTAGCTTACAATACAGGGGGGGCTAGCAGCGAGGTCTGGAACCGAGTTTATATGATCGCCCCAGTTAAGAAATTTGGCCGAGTGAGACTGAGTACCATTTTCCTTCAAAGCAAATATCAACAAATATGGCGGAGAATGCAGACATGGAGGGACGATGAGTTTTTGCTCGGTTTTGAGTCTCCCCGCGTCCAAACATCAAGGGAAGGTTTTCAAGAACATTTTTAATGCAATTTTTGGACATCAGGAGGCGTGATGTATGAACAGCTCTTGGGTGACTAAACTTATCGTGTTTCGGCATCTCTGCAAGTTCAGTTATTTATAAGCTTCGTGAATTTTCGAGCAAGCAGCCTGGTCTCCATCTCTCATATTTTTTCACCTACAGCGGTATTAAGAACTCTCTTCCTTATCCTAAACATATGCTACGAGCTCACTATATTAGTATGAGTCTTGCAACAGTCATATAGGAATGTTCATTGATGAAATTTTCTACTTCGCTGTTCGTCAGTTTGTTTGTAAACCGGGAGCCACAACAAATATATATGGGGGAAAATACAGAATATAGGGCCAATTTAGTAAAAGCCAGAGTAAATTTTCCAGTCACTTTGCTTCACATATACTGGGTCTGTCAGTAAAAGCTATTTTTAATATTAGAAGGCTGGGAGGGTTTTACTGAACCTTCAAAACCTTCACCGGAATATCATTGGAGTGATAATCAATAAATTTCCAACAGCAGTACTGTATTTAGTAGTTTCGTATTAGATAGTGACTTCGGTTTCAAGTATTTCCTTGGAATTGTTTGTACAAGAATTACACTGTAGTTCTGAATTTTAATTGAAATGATTATAATGGTTTAGTGTGGGGACAAGAGGCTTATCCAGTTGCTAATAAGAGTGAGTACATCAGAGAGGGGTATGCATTGAGAAAATCCCTCAAAGGACTGAAGTACAAGAAACAGAAAAAAAGAAAATTGAATGTTTTGCAAAGTTTATAAAAAGAATCAGAAGGAGCTTGAAAAATGTACAACTTCAGTTGTTTGTGTAAGTTATGAATTTGATTTACAACAAAAACAAACAAGGTAAAATTGATTTTTTATCAACCATGAAAAGAAGTTATTGTCTCTGAAGCCCAATCCCCTCAGCAGTTCTTTCTATGATACTACCCTTGGCTTATTTGGCCTAGATGGGTATGTGCTGCTGATTTAGGGTTGTGACCATTTCACCCTTTAGAGTTTTGAACAGGGTGTCTGTTTGGGCTGTGAAGGTTGATGAAGACCAGTCTATAGTTACATTTTTGGTACCACCATTTTTCCCCAAGTTTTTTCCATGTTTCTAAGTTTAAAAGTTAACTTAATTCTGCATATTAGTAAATGAAATGAATCAGAATTATAAAATAACGGCTCCTGGCTTAAAAAGGGTAGGGAAATAAACAATGTGTCCTACTATGCCACCCATAATCTCCTTCAGGGCAAGCCCAGGGAGGTGATCTGACATTTTAATACCCTTTTACCACTTGCTGTAACAGCAAAGTCAGTGAATGTTTATGGTCTCTGAAAAAGGTTTTTGCCTGCCTCAACACAAGTTTCCAACTGTTATTCAGTTGACTACAAATAAATATATTATCTTAATAATACGATTTTACATTTTTTTCCAAGGCACCTATGGTGTTTTTCATGTCCAGTTGAGAGGATTTGATTTCATTAACTACATTTATATACAGACACAAACTAACCTGGCAGGTTGATGTCCAAAGGTGTTAAAAAGTACATGCAACTGTATGGCAAAAACTGATCACAGTGGGCAAAGGAAAGGCAAAAATAGATGTCAACATTTCCCTGACTTTATAAATCCCCTTTGAAACATATTTAGCCAGATGTGGTCCTCTTCAAAACATCCAAAGTTGAACATTTATTTTCTGAACCTAGCAAATCCCATCTTTTTTAAACCATAATCTTGTTCCAAGGGGTAGTGTAGTTTTTGGAATTTATAATTTTTCCCTGTTTGTTTGCAACAAAACACACTTGAATGAGAACTCAAACTGAAGGCAGTGTAGTAACTGCTGTCATGAAAAGCGAATTCCAAACACAAAAAATAATTACCCTTTTAATTGCCTAAGATTCATTTGTTAGACACTACGGCAAAGTTTAAATTAAATCACACGAAGAACGAAACTTTAACATATCAACAAGTGCAAAATCAAGAGAGAATGATCTCTTGGCAAAATTTATTTAGCCTCTAGTACTTAAAGAGACACATGAACTACGAGATTTGACCATGCCACTCAATCATCCAACGCAACTCTGCCAGGATAAGTTCACAATCGAGGATGTAAAATTAAGAATCTCAATCATTTCTTCTCGTCTTAAAGGTGTAGTAAAACCGTAAACAACTCTGACAACTCTCTTTATCTTCTACTCGACCACAGCCAAGACACTTTTTTTAATATCGCGAAGAATTAATTTTGGGCCTTTCACTTGAAAACATAAACTCTTCTTTAGTCTTTTGGGTCTTCTAAACAGAAACACATAGTCAAAAGGTCGGACATCGAGGAACATGTTCACTAGTTTCGTTCTTAGCGTAGTAAACCGCATGTAATGACAAACGCAAGACCAGAAGAAACGAAAACGTAAGCTCCACATTACCGCGGACAAAAATTGGCTACAGCAAAGTCGAAAGAAAGCAATGACCGACAAGATTAAAATTATAAAAGCGAATTCACTTCACACTGTCGAATCGCTGCGAAGATGAGCTCCTTGTTGTTTTTCCCAACCCGTTTCGCGCATGCTCGCTACAGTTCTCGAATGATTGACAGATTTCTTAACTGGGGCGATCATGGAAAGCCGAAAAGCGGCAAGATCAAAGGCCGTTGCCAGCCCCCCCTAATTAACTGTTAGTCAATTATTAACTGTTAGTCAATTATTTGACATGAAAGTGGAAATGAACCTCATTTCCACTTTCATATCTTTCTCCGCAGTTCAAAATATGAGTCATTTCATACATTTCCATTCATGTCATTTATTTGTTAATTAATGCTCATAGTGTGTTGAAAACGAGTGAACGGTCGAGATCTCATCGTAGTTTGATATTTCGTCAAGAAAATATGACATTTTTCGCCTTAATAAACAAGCAGGTTAATCGCCCTAGAAATGAATATCTGCACTGCGGTGTTTTGTAGCTTACAATATACTTAACAACATACAGACTGTAGGGCGTTTCTGATTGGTTGATGAGGAATGCTAAAAAGCCTATTGAGTCCGGATAGAGGTTGTTGAACGCAATAGGGAAGTTGCTATGGAAACAAGGGGAAAAGCGAAATTTGAAATAAAAAGCAAAATGGTTGACAGCCGGCTTACTTTAATTTGTCGGACGAAACTGTTCTTAACCAACTGAAACAAAAAAAAACAGTACTAAATTAATTTACTGGTGTTTTGGCTCCTTAATTTTTCCCGAGTGCAAACCTTAAAAGTCAGAGAAAATATAGTGTTCTGTTCGATTTCGCGTTCTTTTCCTGATTTCTTTTTAAGGAACTATTCCAGTCCATTGCAAACCTGCTCTAAACGAAAAAAAAATCAAACGCGTGAAAACCCGAGAAGTGCGCGATGGAGTAGAGAAAGGATACATTATCATGTGCTATTTGCGCGCCCTATTTTGCCCATCTTTTCTCTTTTTACCCAGGTTAGTCCACCGCCGCATTGATAAAATGGCCTCTTGGTGATGGTTATTATTCATCATTTTGCTCAATTTAGAGTTTGCCACAATTCTAAGTAGCGTCACTACCACTTCTTTGCTTTCGTAGTGAATGTAATTATGTTCTATGACAATTTTGTCTCTCAGAAGCTGCAAAGGTTTTCATTGACGTTTGTGCCAAGTCTCTAAATTATATTTTGTCTCCGTTGTTACTGGTAGTGGCCCTAAAGTTTCATTGTCGATGGAACCTAAATACAAACTCCAATCAATCTGAATACGTTCTTTACTGCGGCACGGAATTCTCTTTTACGGATAGAGTAGATGAACGGGTTACACAGGGTGCTGACGAAGAAAGTACAGTTTGTGGCGAGAATTACCTCGGCCGGGACATCGATTCCTGGAACGAACTGACGGCAAATGCCCATAAGCCAGCCTGGGAGATAGCACAGCACGAACGCAGAGATGATGATGGTGACATCGACAGCTGCCTTGCGGTCGCTCAGCCTCCTCGATACGATCTCTTGCTGCTGAGGGCTTTCAGTTTCAGCCACTTGGTTTTCAATGGCGTTTATCTGCCTTCGCGCCGCCTTGTACACAGACCCGTTCAGGAATACAATGACCACGAATGGCACAATAAACGTCGCGATCGGTAAAACGATCGTGTTTCCTCTTGCTGAATCACTCTGCACAGCCCATCCCTGCTCGCAGAAGAACACCTCTGGGTTGTAAACGTACTTTCCCCAACCAAGGAATGGACCGATGGAAAGTGGAATCGGGATTATCCAGATAAGTGCCATAAATGCTACTCTGGTTTTTGTAATGGTGCCATGGTACGTCAAAGGCGACTTGACGATCGCTAGGTATCGATCATAAGACACTGCCAGCAAGTGAAGAACCGTGTTGATGTAGAAGTATCTGACAAAGAATGGGTTGAGATAGCACATTGTTTGGCCATATAACCAATGTTCTTGCGCTATGCTTTTGATGCGGAATGAGTTGACGAGGACCAACAGCAGAAAGTCTGATAAAGCGAGACTTGCCAGTAAAATGTATCGCATCACATGAAATCTTGATTCGAGGATGATCGTCACTATGACTAATAAATTACCAGGAAGACCGATCGCGTCGAAAAGTGCGTGGAAGGCTGCTATCACTTGAGGAAAGCTCATGACTGGAGTTGCGTACATACAAGTAATGTAATTTGTTTGAACGTTACGAGGAAAGCAACCAAAGTGAGTTAATTTTCTTAAATGTATGTACTTTTTACAGCTGATTTGAATATTTTCTTATACAATTGGCGTCATTTCTTTTCTTTAGCTGATTATGTGGACGGAAGTTGGTCCCACACAGTAACAAGAACGCAGGGAGTAACATATGGAAAATCTTGTAAAATTCCTGAAAGCTTAGTTTCGGTTCTTTTTCACTTTTGTTTTCTTTAGAAAATATATATTTAGGGTTTTTTGGTTGTTTGGTTTGTTTTTAATCTCTTTGAAACAGTGAAAACAATTTTTGAAGGAAGAAGAAGCAATCTCTGATCACTGCAAAACCGCAATCGTTGAAGTAAAAACCTTAACTTTCCTCTGCGATTAACAGAATATTTGATAACGAGCGCACCTTTCGAATCATTTGTCAACTAATTACCTTTTATCCCTAACTATAGACCGTTGTCTTTTGATTTACTGTCATTTTCTTATTTTGACGAGGTAAATTATAAAGTAACTATACTCTTTAAATTTTAATACTGAATGAGTTCTTCCTAAGCCATTCTAATCTCGTTAAATTATATGCTACCTAACACTGCTATATCCCAACAAATAGCGAGATCCATCCAATTTAAAAAAAGACAGTATAATGTAATAATTATGACTGAAAATGCCTATAACTTGGAGAACTTTTTTTGTCAGAGAGCAAAAAAAAGACAAACAAAAACAAAACAGGAAAGAAAAGCAAAAGAAATAGCGTTTTCAAAATATGCCACTCCACTCTCTTTTAACTTCACCGATTAGATACTTTTTAGATACGGGAAGGGTAAGCTTTCTAAAATATTCCAAAATATTTAGGGTTTTTTCTCCCATCAACGACCTTTTTATTTTTGTTATTTATTTATACCTGGTTTTTTGAAAACCGGGCTACTAAAAAATGTCAGTCTCTCGCACTGATTGTTAATTTGATCGCCATTGTTACTTGAAAAGTAAAATCTCACGTCAAAAAGAAATTATTGAATACATGAGCTTCCATTTGATAGAATCGTCTGTCTTGAAGGTAACAAAAGTGAAATTTTCCTCATTAATCTGGAAAATAAGGCATTTTAAGAAGCAATTTTTAGTGTCGGTGTCACCGATTGCAAAGCCAATTCACCAGTTCACCCCATTTTTAATTGAAGCTGGTCTCCCAAAAACAATCTAAGCCAACTCTGCTCAACAAAACCAAGTCCTAAAACCAGCAGTTCAACTGCTTGCTGACTAGGAACATTTTCAACAGAGTGGGTCATTGCTTGCATGCAAACAGCACAAACAAACTGCATAAGAGTGCAAAAACACATCAAACTTTACAACAACTCCACTCCCCTGGAATTTAACCAGGCTACCCCAAATGCATACCAGACGATAGCCCCGTGTCTGTGCAACAACATGGCACCCAGCCAGACACAACCCCCCCTTAATTTGAGCGAAAACATTGAGCTTTGAAAGACAGGGGTAGCCTCGGTACAAAAACTCAGCGAATCCGCACTCTAGCACAAAGCATAGTCTTTACAACAACCCCACCCCCCTGGAATTTAACCAGGCTACCCCAAATGCATACCAGATGATAGCCCCATGACTGTTCAACAACATGACACTTAGTTTGACGGAAGCCCCCCTCAAAAAATATTAGCTGGGCCAACGGGGGCAACAGCCCGTCCCTACGGGCCGGGCTGTTGCTCCCCTCGTGCAAATTTTCTGGAATTTGCACTGATTGCTGTCAATTCCAGGAAGTTATTTGGAGCCCATGGTTAAGAGGTGAGGGTGGTTAGTCCTCAAGAGTGAGATTGTTATTTTTACACTAAAAGTATCAGGGCTTTAAGCAAATTAAGTTTTGAAAGATTGCCTGCAATGTGCTGGACTTGACTTAAGATTTCAGGCAACCCTGTTTTTAAAACTCCAGGTAGATTTATTTATTTAGTTATTATTATTTTATTTTTATGATTCAAAAGTTGCCAAGCACTGTTTTGTTGCTGCTGATATTGTAAATTGTCTTGAATCAGTGAAATTAAATACTTTATTGTTATTTTTTCAAATGAAGATATGATCGTCGCAGTGGTAATTGAAATTTAAGCAACTGCAAATTAACCCGAAAAAAAATCCCGAACCTCAACGGGATTCGAACCTATTTTTATCAACTATTTTAATGTACATTGTTAAATAACTATAAGGCAAAATTTTGATCTAATTGAACTGAGTCACTCCATCTAAGCGAAAGCCCTTTGGGCGTGGTTGTAGAGGACTAGGTTACCAGTTTTTATAAACGGATGTATTCTTTGATTACCGGTAGATGGGCCTATAAATGAGCTGCCTCTTCCACAGGCTTCCCAAGGCTAAGTAGGAGAACACGCTAGCGCGCGAGACAAGCCGAGCGAGACAAGCGAAAAGTACGAGAGAGGGATGATGGGAACTCAATATTCCCCAGTGATCGCGAGCGACTAGAGGCGAGGCAGTTTAAATGAGAGAGCTTACAAGTGGGGAGAGGAGGGCTATTATAATTGGAAGTTTACGGTAAACCATGAGCTATTAATATGGCAAAGTGACCATTCAATCAAACCTGATAACTGGAATCCCATGAGAGCGAGTTATCGAGGTTCTACTTTAATCCCCTTTATAGCACCTCCTATAAATTAACATCGTGTTTACTTTCAACCTCTTGAAAATAATAGTACAGGAAAGCACTGAGCACTGATATTATATATCCAAGTAATTGGGCAGTGGTTGACCGCTTACCATAACATTTATTCCTTTCGTCGCCGTCCGATTTCATGGCTGCATTTTGAATGGAAGAAAAGTCAGCTGTGCTGGACAAAGGTTACGTCATCTGAAGCGTCTAAAAATACTCCAAAGTCGATGCATGGAAAACAAAAGAAGGCCGGATAACAAGACTTAAGATCATTATACGTTTCTGGGAACTGCCCACCTACCCCTCCCCTAAGCCAACATTAACACTTACTTCTCACTTGGATTGAGATTTAAGTCGTCCCTCTAAGTACCCAAATTAACGTCCTGTTCGAATTTGTTTCGTTTAGAGTCAACGATGAATCAAAGCCTAGTAAATAAAAGTGCAGATTTTCTTTTGTCTGAGTTGAATATTGTTTTCCGTTTTCAACTTTCGATTTTCATGCGCGAACAAAAGTGTTTTTTTTTTGCCATCCATCCTTTCAACGTTTTATCTACTGTGATTTTCTAAATGGTCAAAAGAAATTTAAAGTTACGCATGGCGGGTAAAGTGGTTCAATGTTTTCAGCTAGAATTATTTATTATCATAACAGCTATTATCATTTTATTATTATTATTTTTTTTTAAGATTTAAATTACTTAACTATTTCATTTAAAAACGGTAATCGTAACCTGGGACCAGACTCCAAAGTGGGGGAAAAAGACAAAAAACGGGGTGAAACAGAAAAAATAATCAGCAGGCGAAGTGAGCCGAGCAGTGAACTACCGCTCAGCTCTCTTCGCTCGCCGATTTTTTTTTTTTTCTGGTGTAATCTCAGTACAGCAGAAGATAAACAAAAATTTAACTGTCCAAATATATTGCAGAAAAAATAACTAAACGAAATTAGCTGACAAATCGAGTGCGGCATATGTTTCTCAAGGACGTCAAAGGTTTTACTTCATTTTCATGATTGACACAATAGCTGTGATTTTAAGTCTACATGAGCGGCTGCTTACAAACGTTTCCTGTTACAATAGTTAAACGTCTGCGCGAAGGTTAATGTCGATCACGTTCTTTTTTCCTTTTTCTTTAAAAAAAGATTTTTATCCATACAAAGTGATTCTTTTGTTCCTGAAAATAATATTAAAAACGAAGCGAAACGAGGCTAAGGGAAATTTATCTAATTTTACATATGTTTCGTATATTTTTACAAGAGATCATAATAGTACATAATCTGTTGGCCAATAAAGTAAAAGTTTTAGTAAAATCTTTGCGATTTAACGAAATGGCTAGTTTATAGCCAATGCCTCCGTTTTCTTACCGTTTTGGACCAATTTCAGTCAGCATTAAGAGCGACCATTGTCCAAGAAATTTTTTTTGTAATATTCAAGTCAGCTGTAAAAGCACATACATTTAAGAATACAAACTCGTTTATGTTACTTTGCTCAAAACAGTCAAGCAATGCAAAGCACATGACTCATCACCTATTTCACCCATGGTTTTCCCTCAAGTGATAGCCGCTTTCCTCGCACTTTTCGACCTGATTGGTCTTCCTGGTAACTTAATTGTCCTAGTAACGATCATCTTGGAACCAAGATTTCATGTGATGCGGTATATTTTACTTGCCAGCCTCGCTTTATCGGACTTTTTGCTGTTAATCCTCGTGAACTCATTCCTCATCGAAAGCATAGCACAAGAAAATTGGTTGTATGGTCAAACAATGTGTAATCTCAACTCGTCCTTTGCAAGATACTTTTATATCAACACCATTTTTCACTTAGTAGCAGTGTCTTATGATCGTTACCTAGCGATAGTCAAGTCGCCTTTGACGTACGATGGCATCGTTACCAAGACGAGAGTGATGTTTTTGGCTCTCATCTGGATAATCCCTGTGATTCCAGTTTCTTTCGGTCAATTCCGTGGTAATATAAAATACGTTTACAACCCAAAGGTATTCTTCTGCGAGCAGCAATGGGCTGTGCAGACTGGTTCCTCCACAAACATGATCGTGTCATTCATCGCCATCCTTCTTGTACCACTCCTGATCATCGTGTTTCTAAACGCATCTGTGTACAAAACAGTGAGAGGACAGATTAAAGCCATGATTGAAGTCCAAGTTGGTGGCCCTGTTGATACCGAAAGCCCTCAACAGCAAGAGATCGCATCGAGGCGACTAAGAGATCGAAAGGCAGCTGTCGATGTCGCAATCATTATCACCGCGTTTTTTCTGTGCTTTCTCCCAGGCTCGATTAGAGGTGTTTGTAGCCAGTTTGTCCCAGAAATCGATTTTCCACCCGAGGTAGTTTTTGTCACAATGTGCATTTTCTTCTTCAACACAATATGTAACCCAATCATCTATTCCATCCGTAAAAGAGAATTCCGTAACGCGGTGAGGAAAATGTTCAGAATGGTCGGAGCTTGTCCAGATTTAAACGGCAACGACAGCGTTTGATTGGATAGAAAATCATGAGAAGGACGATCAAGGACGATCTATTGGATTGGAAGAAAAAGTGCTGGACGGGTGTCACGCACCCAAAATTACTAATTGCCCACGAAAAATATCATAATCAGGCACTAATTGCAATTTTTTTCATTGTTAAAGGGAAACTCATAACTTGTTTACCAATATACGTCGGTTGAAAGCCTATTTAGACACTCTTTAAGTTAAATTAAGTTATAAGTTGTTCTACGATAGTGATCATTTTGCAGTTCAAGTTTGTTTAGCTTAGTTACTATTTAAACGATTGTACAAAACAGAAGCATATAATCCTGAAGAGAGTATAACTCTGTTCCAATGCAGGGGCCTCTTTGGAAAACCAATCAAAATTTACTTCCTGTTAGCTTCCTCGTCGCTTTGCCGTCAGGATAAGTTTGCCGTTTATCGGTTTTTAAGATCAGTAGTCTTGGTTCATTTTGCTCCCATGTTTAATTAAGACAGGAGACCTTTCCTCTTAACCCTTATTCGTTTCATTTCCCGAAACTGAATGAAGTTATTTTTTTAAAACTGATAAAAAAACAGTAACATGTGATGGGTCACCCCACCTATCATGTAAACATGATCAAATAAAATGAGAGATTATATGGACAGGCGGGTTACCCCACCTAAGCGGGTTACCTCACCTACCTGGGGTCCCCTACCTCCATGTAAACAGGTCCTTAATACGTACTTTTCCACAGCTGTTTTCTTCTTATTTATTCGCAACCCATATTAATTTTCTTACATTTGACAAGTATGACGTTAAGTCGTCGAAGATTCTTTCTTTATGTCCATATCTAAATCGATCCCTTTTGTTTTTGTCATCAGATGGAAGGACGAAGATGAAATTTCCCAAAAAAATGAAGCCAATTAAGCCCGTGCTTAACTGGCTTACAGTCAGGTACGCCCCTGGCAACTCCACTGTTGCCAGAAGAGGAGGCCATGGGCTCTTGATGGAACCTGAATAAGCTACCCAAAAGCTTCCTGGGGTTTTTTTCTTAATCTCACCAACTCAAGGGACCATATTTCTACGTACATGGGCGCCTGTAAACCCGCTACAGTTTTTGTCTTAAACTTGTGTAGCGGTCAGTACCCCTAAATAGGCTGAGGGCAGCCTAGTCCCTAGGCGTTCTCGGCTCGGTCAATCCTGGACTCTACCGTGAACTTTGACGTCACCGAGAGATACACGCCGAGAACTTCAGGGCGGAAAAACGTTCTGCGCAAGCTTCTGCGCATCCCTTATCGCAGGCTCAAGGCGGGCTTTTCTGTGTGTTGACTGGGTTTGTTTGCTGGAGTTCTGAACGAAATGCACGAGGTGCGAACGTTTGCTCCCTGTAAAGCATTTTTATTTGACATGTTTGCTTTTTTTTCGTCGCTTGAAAATTACTTTGGATTCAGAACAACCAATGTTAAAGGAAAAACGGATCATTCCCTCAGTCTGAGTTGGAATAAAAGGTTTTGAACATTTCTTAAGAGGCGAGTATTTTTCTGATTGTGCATCCGATTAATTTGTGAGTTGATTTCGCCGGGTTGAATTAAAACCCGCTTGTATTCTGTTATTAGTAGTTATGGTTACTTTTTTTACATGCCCAGATTTATTACCTTTGCAGAAACAGCTTTATCTTTGTCTTCAGTCAAAGAACCATATTGCTGTTTAATAACGCATCAGAGTGAACAAACTTGTGCGCTTATTAAATTTTCTCGGAAAAAGAAGGCCAGCAAGCTTAGTCAAGATCATTTTTCTATTGCTCAAGTAATAGTAGTCAGAGTTTTTTTCATTTTTCATTACATAGTTTGTTTTCCAGTGCACTGTGAAAGTTTCTGTTCTTTATAAGAATAACTTTCTGTACGCAAATTGTCCTTTTCGTTTGCTGTAAAGTAGAGAACGACAACTGCCGGCAGTGACTTCAAAACAATTGACTGTTTTCTCGTAAACAATTGCTGCAGCTGGATTTGACTAAGGCGAGCAAAACAAACCCTTATGTGCAATTTTCTGTATTTTCTAATGAACGGCTGAGTTTAATTTGCTTAAACGAAGACCCTCGCATGGACCAGTTAAGCTTACAGAAAATAGCTAAATGGTGAATCATGGCTTGGCTGCCAAGTTGCAACTGATCTTTTGCTTTTAAGATCTTTAGGTAGGTTGTTTTCGCACAGAAAATTCATTTCTTCATTGTCAGCAAGAAGTTTTTGAAATAATGTAACTTTAACTTTGTTTGAAGGAAATCCTACTTACGCGTAGGTTTTTGACAGATGTTATGCGTTTTCAACTTGACAACACAAAGCAAAATTTATATATCTGCGCGAAACGAGTAAGTTTAAAAAACTACAGTTGCTTTGAAACCGATTTTTGGGAAGATTTTACTAGATAAAGATGGACCATTTTTCTGCCCACATATCAACGCAATAACTTCTACATTGAGGATTTTGTTTATATTTTAGTGATCTGCGAAACTACGAGTGTCAGATCGAGCGAGGGTTTTAAAATATCAGCTCGAGTGCGACAACGTTCAGTGACTTCAAATACATTGTGGGCAAGCATCAATTTTTTTGGGCAAATCACTGTCCAAAGATATGTTGTTTTTGTATCCACAGTGGAGCTCTGGACCTTATATATCCAGGAACTTCCTTATATGAACACATTTTGTGAATGCATCTTGAAAAAAATCGGACCCACGCATGCAGATTTCCAGTACAACGCAAGGAAATTAATGTCGTTAAATTCCGTTTTACTATGAGGTATCCTTCGAGAAAATTAAGTAACGGCAAGGTTATAACCACAGCTTGCAACTTTTAAAGACAAATTGCCTGTCCTCTCCAGGTTATGAGTGGAAACATTTTATTTTTAGGCAATAAAATATTTGAAATCCCGCCATTTTTTCAAACCCGGCCAGGGGATCTGGGCGAAAAAGTTCACGCATGCTCATTACGTTTTTCCGCCCTGAAGCCGAGAACATTCTCTCGCCCGCTCTTTCCCAGACTTCGCGCGGACAACGGGGCAAGAGAGAACGCTTAGGGACTAGGCTGGGCTGAGGGATTGCCAGCCCTACGGTTAGCCGCAGACTTCTCAATTAACGAGAAAATCCTTCAAACAGGGAGTTCCCCTCGTCTCTTTCCTCACGAGACCTTTCTTTTGATAGTTTAGCAAAACAAGTTCTCAAGAGGTCAAAAGGATTTCTTTAAAATGCCACAGATTAAAGCAAAACTTCCAGAAGCCGATTACTAAATTTGCCAATAAACGCCGCCTCCGATAAAACGCCGCAGATGAAACAATGATTACCAATAAACACCGCCCTCTGTGATTTTATTAAGTCTGCATGAGCGGCTGCGTACAAACGTCTCCCATTGTCATAAACGTCTGCGCGCAGGTTAATGTGAGGTGATCATGCAGGTTCTTTGTTCATTAATTTTCGGTCGGCATTAAGAGCGACCATTGTCCAAGAAATTTATAATATTCAAATCAGCTAAAGAAGCATATGCATTCAAAAAAACTCATTTATGTTACTTTGCTCAAAACAGTCAAGCAATGCAAAGCACATGACTCATCACCTATTTTACTCATGGCTTTCCCTCAAGTTATAGCCGCTTTCCTAGCACTCTTGGACGTGATTGGCCTTCCTGGTAACTTAATTGTCCTATTAACAATCATTTTGGATTCGAGATTTCATGTGATGCGATATATTTTACTTGCCAGCCTGGCTTTATCGGACTTTTTGATGTTAATCCTCGTAAACTCATTCCTCATCGAAAGTATGGCACAAGAAAATTGGTTGTTTGGTCAAACAATGTGTAATCTCAACTCGTCCTTTGCAAGATACTTCTATATCAACACTATTCTTCATTTGGTAGCAGTGTCTTATGATCGATACCTAGCGATAGTCAAGTCGCCTTTGACGTACGATGGCATCGTCACAAAGATGAGAGTGGTGTTTTTGGCTCTCATCTGGATAATCCCTGTGATTCCAGTTTCTGTCGGTCCATTCCTTGGTAATTTAAAATACGTTTACAACCCAAAGGTATTCTTCTGCGAGCAGCAATGGGCTGTGCAGACTGGTTCCTCAACAAACATGATCGTGTCATTCATCGCGATCCTTCTTCCACTCCTGATCATCATATTTCTAAACGTATCTGTATACAAAACAGCGAGAAGGCAGATTGAAGCCATGATTGAAGTCCAAGTAGGTGGCCCTGTCAGTGATACTGAAAGCCCTCAACAGCAAGAGATCGCATCGAGGCGACTAAGAGATCGAAAGGCAGCTGTCGATGTCGCAATCATTATCACCGCGTATTTTCTGTGCTTTCTCCCAGGCGCGATTAGAGGCATTTGTCGCCAGTTTGTCCCAGAAATCGATGTTCCACCCGAGGCAGTTTTTGTCACAATCTGCATTTTCTTCTTCAGCACAATATGTAACCCAATCATCTATTCCATCCGTAAAAGAGAATTCCGTAACGCGGTGAGGAAAATGTTCAGAATGGTCGGAGCTTGTCCAGATTTAAACGGCAACGACAGCGTTTGATTGGACAGGAAATCATGAGAAGTGGCATCAACGTTAGCATAAAAGTCGTCCATTCACCAGAACCCGTGCTAACCAGGATCATCAAGGAAGATGTATTGGATTGGAAGAAAAAGTGCTGACCGGGTGTCACGTATCCAAAATTACTAACTGCCCGTGAAAAATGTTGAACCAGGAGCCGATTGTAAATTTTTACCATTGTTAAAGGGAAACTCAAAACTTCAGTAACCAATATATGTCGGCCGAAAGCCTACGTAGACGTTCTTTTAATTAACAATTAATGAACGAAGCTGAGTATCTTATGAAGAATTATAAGTACCCTCCGAGATCTCCATAATTCTTCATAAGATACGAAAGCCGAATTCAATAATTGTTTTATTATTCATTTAAAATAATTCCTACTTTAAAAACAAAGCTAAAACATGCTTACCTCCATCGATGTTAAGTTCACCTTCGATAGTGCACGTTTAGGCTTTTTCAGCTACGCAAACGTTCTCCAAATAGTAGATGTCGCCCTTCGAGTTATGTTCTTGCTGTTCTTGCCATGTTTTTAGCTACAATTTCGCCTAGTTCTTACTCTTGAAACAAGTGAAATGTCCGCCATTTTTTGTTTTCACAACCAAAACAACTCAACCTCGTTCCCAGGTCTTCTCGGTTAACGGTGCATTTACCTGCAAGAACGCTGCATTTTTGACATCATTTCCTCGTTAAACACAAAATTCTTCCAAATTTGGTCATTAGTAACTGGTTATGGTGAATTATGCGTGTGCTTTTAGCCAACAGAATCGAGGAAATGTTTTGAATGAATAATAAGTTAAATTAAGTTATAAGTCGTGTACCGATAGTGATCATTTTGCAGGTCAATTTTGTTTAGCTTAGTTTCTATTATAGACGATCGTACAAAGGCAGAAGCATATAACCCTGAGGTGTATAACCCCGCTCCAGTGCAGGGGCCTTTTTGAAAAACCAATTAATCCAAATATTTACTTCCTTTAAGCCTCCTCGTCGCTTTGCCGTCAGGATAAGTTTGCTTTTTGTCTGTTTTTAAGATCAGTAGTCCTGGTTCGTTTTGCTCCCCAGTTTAATTAAGACAGGAGATCTTTCCTCTTAACCCTGATTGTTTATTTCCCGAAAAGAATGAAGTTACTTTTTTAAAATTGATATAATAGAAATATATTAAAAGAAAGAGAAGAAAAAGAGAAAAATGTCGGTACCACACCTGCAGCCTGTCCATGCTAGTAGAGGCCTTTTTTTTCCTGGTATACTGTAACCTGCGTAGACTTGCCACAAGTCGACTGCGTGACCGCCTACGAGTGAAAGCGAGCGATGTAAGTCGACTGCGTGAGCGCCGAATGCGAAGCGAGGGAAAGCGAGCGACGAGGTCGGGACCAACAAGCAAACTGACCGGAAGCAAGACTTGAGAAGGTCTAGAGCCTGTGAAGCAGCGCCGATATACTTGTTCTGGGCCCCAACAGACTCACAAATTATGGGAAGTGCGTTTTGAGTTCCTTGCAACCTGCTTGGAAAATCAAACATGACTTTTTGAACAGGCCAATCATGGCGCGTACTCAAATTTTGGTACACAGGTGGGGGCCCAGACTAAGGATTTCGGCGCTGTTTCGCAGACTTTGCACTTAACCAGAGTATAGTTTCGTCTGTGGCGCAGGTTTAACTCATATAGACTGCGTATCGCCAAGGCTCACACTTTGTTCTGGGAAGATCGCGAACACCATACCTTGATGGACAGCACATATTCGCTTAGGCCACATAAGGGAGCGACCCCCTTCCTTCCCTCTACTCCCGGGTATCACAGTCGTCCCAAGAGATATCGAAGACAAAGGTTAAATAACTTACCGTATTTATTCGAATAAGCGCCCAACCTCGAATTAGCGCCCACCTCGAATAAGCGCCCATACTAAAGGCAGAAAAAGTTAATAAGCGCCCAGCCTCGAATAAGCGCCCACCCCCTCCTCCTCCCAATCAAACTCAAATAAGCGGTCACCCCCACCCAACCCACTTGAGTAAATAAATTCTAATAAGAGACTTCCCCCAGGGCGGACTTTTCTTCAAAGTATTTTACAGAAATCTTGCTTTGTTACTTCTTCGCGTTTTGTTATTAGCATTTATTGTTTTGTTGCAAAATAAACATACTTTACTTGCTGAAAATGATGAAAATTTAATAAGCGCCCAGCCTCGAATAAGCGCCCACCTCGAATAAGCGCCCACCCTCAAGGTCTAAAAATTTAATAAGCGCCCAGGGCGGTTAATCGAATAAATACGGTATTTATGCAAAATTTTGGAAGGTAAACATGCTGCCGCAGCAGGATGGTCTTGGTGAAAAGTGTGAATTCTAAAATATCTCAATAAAACACAATTTAATCGAAAAAAAAACAGTGGCATGAATGAATCACGAGTTTTAAAACTCCGATTACTATAAGTTTCACTTTGTTGGACTTGTTTCCATGTGTCTCATATCTTCGTCACATTCAAAATTGTATTTGATCTTGAAAACCGGTTTGAACCATGAATAATAATTAACTATGATTGCAAGCAAAAATGTCGCTAGCACGTGCATTATACAAGCCAATCAGAAACGCTTTTCTATTTTTGTACAGCGCGCCACGTTTAAAATTTGTGAAAGCTATTTATTTGGCAAAGGAAGACTCGAATTAATGCTTCGGACGGAGAGTCTTTCATAAAATATCCAACTTACTTTGCCATATTTTGTAACTTCAAGGAAAAATGCGTGAATGGAAAAGGCGTTCGACAAGGTACCACACTGAAAACCAAAGGTTAGTAAAGATTGATTTAATATTCATAGTTTCACGGTAAAACGTTTATTCTGTCGTTTTAATTAATTTTCATGTAATAATTTAAATTATTGAAAGTCATACCCACAGTGTACTGCGAGTTGTTTTATGTAGTCATTAGTTTATTTTTTTCTTATCGATACTGATAAATACTGATGGTTCGCGGTGAAGCCGTTCAACGAGGCGCGAACGCCGATAGAAAAATAAAACGTCCGTCTCGGGAGCTTAATCAAACCGTGAACACGGTTTATTTCATCTTAGGAATTTCGAGAACGGACCTCTGGAGCCAGGGTATAGTGTGACAGAAATTTGAAGTGGAAGTAGAAAATACACGCTATTAAAATCAGTCAAGATTTCCAAGGGGAAAGTCATACTTGTGACCGGCATGATACGCATTTCTGACAACTCAGTAACCATGCACGGAAAGGCCGATTTCTTACCACGCATAAGAACCGTACGGTAATTTCAGCGCGATTTCTATAATAGAGCGAAGATGCGCCGCGATGATCTCTCAAGCGGAGAGTCACATATCGAAGAGGTTTTCAAAGCTTTTTGTGTCACCACGAAAAGCCATCATTTTTAGTGTCAACATTGCCTAAGAAAGGTAGGCCTGCTCGAAATAAGCGTAGACGTTGAATTTTTAAAATTCAGTTGTCATTTTAATCGCCGCAGATTTGTCGTATTCGTTTTACAGTGGCTTTTGATTGAGGTTTGACTTTGCAATCAATATTTTAAAGACCATTATTATTATTATTATTATTATTATTATTACTATTATTATTATTATTTTATTACAAGTGGTTCTGCTAAAAGAAAATTAATAATTATTTTGCACTACATAAAGCTTCGAGTTCAAATCTTAATATATTTTAATTTGATCCGGGGTTAGCTTTTTCGTCTTTCTTCGGTGCCGCTTGTTTATACAACAAAGTCACGGTTCGAGTTTGTCCGCTATAGTGAGAAGTGATTCGATTTGCCTTTATTGAAATGGATGGATGAAAATTGATCGCTCTTTTTGTTATACAAATCAGTGACATAGAAGTCTGGTTGAGAAGTAAAATCAACTATAATTACAGCTGATTCTTAAGGCGCTGCTCAAGTCGATTGATAAAATGGATTTACAAAGAGAGATACGAATGGCTCTTATTGAAAAGAAAACAACAACATAATTATTCCTTGTCCAAACAAACACAACCGCGATTTTTTTTATTGGCTTGTTTGCCCCAATGCAACTTGGCATATGCTTTTATCCAATTAGCGCGTAAGCGTGTCCAAAGATTCGAAAAGATGGCGGGTATCGTGAATAAGGTCTATTGTGCCTGTTCATAACTTCCTCAATTGAAGGGAAATGGCCTCGATTGTTTATAATGTTAGCCGCCTTTTTTTGGCGTTATTGTGAAAGTGTATTCCATGACAACCTTATTTCCTCTTTATATTCTTTACTACCAGACGGGAATGGGTGTGCAGCTCGAACTGTGAGCATTGAGTGTTTATTGCCGTGCGAATAACGTACTTTTAAGTTCAACATCCGTTAACAGAATGATATACAAGTAATACAATCACTCAGCCTAAACTAGTTACTTGCGTGACGTGTGTTGGGAGCCAGGGTTTCTTTCGCTGTAATTCCGATGCGGAATGACTGTTAAAAACAAGGATTAGTATCAGCCGGTCCGATAACGCTAGACTTGTGAGTAAAATATATCGCTTAACATAAAATCACCGGCTTGATTCCAAGATGACCGTCGCTATAACCAATAAATTTCCAGGAAGAGCGATTATGTTGAAAACAGCCTGAAAGGCTGCTATCACTTGAGGAAAGACCATGGCTGAAATGGCTTATTCGTTGTGTACTTTGTTTATGAATGTAATGTAACATAAATATAGGTTTTTATGTTTTTTTCCCTTTTATTATCAAATGTATGTGCTTTTAAAATTGACACTGCAAATAACATTTAAATTTTTCTTGGGAAAAGTTCGTCACATCTTTCGTTCCGTTCATGATGCTCATGTTCACTTAATTCTACACCATAACAAAAAACACAGGATATATTGACTTAAAGT
Source organism: Porites cylindrica (assembly GCA_964035525.1). Classification (NCBI taxonomy): domain Eukaryota; kingdom Metazoa; phylum Cnidaria; class Anthozoa; order Scleractinia; family Poritidae; genus Porites; species Porites cylindrica. The sequence continues at coordinate 6,323,506 of OZ037781.1, read as the reverse complement.
TTCCAAGAAATCGCTTTTATTTAATGAACACCAAAATATTGTGATACTACTTTAGAAAAGTATCATATGATTGGGACACATGTATTATTTTCAGTAAAGTTTTCGATTCCCTGTTTGTTTTCCCCTTATTCCTTGTTTGTTGGGGTGAAAATCACTTCTCAAAAATCAAGGAAAAACAAGTTAAACCTGATCATTTCAAAAAAGCAATTGCATATTGTATCATCAGAGGCAAGAACCTCACAGTGCGGACACTCAAACCGGGACACATGGAAGAAGTTTGTCCAATCATAACGTTTTCTGAAAACATGAGATTTTCAAGTTTATTTGCATGCAAACAGACCAATAACATTCATAAATTACTAGGGCTCGTTCTGGAGAGGTCAGGTAAGTTCGAACGGCTTTAAAGTTGTTAACGGTGGCATAGTTGAGCCTTGAATTTTATTGGTCCGTTTGCAAATAAAGTTCAGAATCCTTGTTTTCAGAAAAGGTTGTGATTCGACAATATTCTTTGAAGTGTCCCGTTGGAGTGTCCGCACTGTGAAGTTGTTATTGACGACTGCATCAAAAAATTTGGCGCTAGTGGAGTTTCCTCGAGTGTTAATATAAGTGTCGGTTCTTAGTGATCATCTGCAAATTAAAATTTTAAAAGCTTCTCTCGGCAGTTCAGCTCTCATTACTGGATCAACCTTAAATTACCTATTGTCCTTGTATCCAGTACACTGGGCCAACTTAATGAGAACTTAAACATTTTTAAGTAATGCCAAGGGAGATTGACTGCTTGAGCGTTTAACTTTTTTTTAAGTCTAATTATAAAAGAATCAAATAGACTGATACTTAAACATGCAAGCACAACTCATTCAGTATGAAACTTTTTATTTCTGATTGTCAACCTCTTCCGCCATTTTCACTCTTTTTCCAGTTGAATGTATGCGTACTTTTTCACACCTTTTTTTCTTCTTATTTATTCGCCACCCATGTTAATTTTCTTACATTTGACAATTCAGTGACATAAAGTCGTCGCAGATCCTTTTTTTTTATTAAATGTTTTCAATTTTTATGTCTATATCTAAATCGATCCCTTTTGTTTTTGTAATTATACATTATTAAGTAGAAATTTCATATTCCTGTTTTATGTTGCTTGTCTAAAAGCTACCTCAATGGCATTGATGTGGAAGTAAGTACCACAAACCTTAAACTAGCGGTTACCGCTGGATAAGACTACAACAAGACTACACTGTCCCACCTCCGTGCGGCTTTTCCTAGATTATAACGTTGGCAAAACCCAAAGTTGAAAAAGTTTTAAAAACCCATGATGGAAAAAAGCGGACACTTTTGCACATGAGCAAATTGAGGGAGAAAGTGCAGTATGGAAAATACATGCCCCACGGAAGTTTACTCAGCAGAAAATCTGCACTTTCGTTTATGTCTTAATAACAAAATCGAAAGAAAAGACTGAGATGATTTGTGAATCGGCGACTTTTGTGCTGTCTTGTTGTCACTTCTCGCAATTTTCGTGCGCGCGTCCTCGAAATTTCTCTCTTCGCCCTAAAAAAAAACGGCAGTTGCTACGCGGGCTAAGAATTTTAAGTCAAATTGTGCCGTTTTCGTTAGAATCACGACAAGCTCCAGCCCGTCTGAATATTTTCTTCACTGCTTTACGGAATTCTCGTTTACGGATGGAATAGATGATAGGGTTGCATAGTGTACTTAGGAAGTAAATGCACGTTGTAACATGAACTGCCTCGCCTGGAACATCTATTCCCTGGCGACAAAGAGCTGTAATACGGACTATGAGAAGGCACACCAGAAATGCGGAGATGATGATGGCGACATCAACAGCTGCCTTGCGATCCGTTAGTCGCCTTGTTATCCTCTCTTGTTGTTGAAGGCCTTCAGCACCTTCATGGCCACCCACATGGACTTCCATGTCGTATATCTGTCTTCTCGCCGTCTTGTATACTGAAACGTTTAGGAAGACAATGTAAAGGAAAGGCACTGTAAGGGTAACGATCGGTAGAATACCCCTTTTTCCTCTATTTGTTTCACTGTGCTCGCAGTAGAACACCTCTGGATTGTAAACGTATTTTCCCCAACCAAGGAATGGACCGATGGAAAAGGGAATCGGGATTATCCAGATGAGAGCCATAAATGCTACTCTGGTTTTTGTAATGTTGCCATAGTACGTCAAAGGAGACTTGACTATCGCTAGGTATCGATCATAAGACACTGCGACCAAGTGAAGAATCGTGTTAATGTAGAAATACCTCATGAAGAATGGGTTAAGATGACACATTGTTTGGCCATATAACCAGTGTTCTTGCGCTATGCTCTCGATGCGGAATGAGTTGACGAGGACCAACAGCAGAAAGTCTGATAAAGCGAGACTTGCCAGTAAAATATATCGCATCACATGAAATCTTGATTCGAGGATGATCGTCACTATGACCAATAAATTACCAGGAAGACCGATCACATCGTAGATTGCGTGGAACGCTGCTATCACTTTAGGAAAGGCCATGGCTGAAATCATTGCTCATAAGTAATTTACTAAGCTTTAACATTATGAGCAAATTGACATAAATGAGATTATTTCCTAAGTGTATGTGCTTTTACAGTTGGCGTGCATAGTATTAACATTTTGGGCAAAAGCTAATGAGGTCCGATATCATTCGGCTTCGTCAAGTCTTATAGTGAACGGAAACGTGGTTTCATAACAGTAACAAAAGCACAGACAACCGTACTTTGAAAGAAATCCTTTTAGTCATTAAGATGATAATTTTTCACGACGTAAAACTTTATAAAGATATCATGTGAATGGGACATATGTTATAATTTTTAGTACAATTTCTGATATCGATTCCTTATTCCCATTCCTTTTTAGCTTCGGTTTGTTGAGAAAGATATCGATTTTTGCTTAATTTATTTTTTGCTCGATTAGAAGAAAGAAGTAAAAACCTCAAAATTCTTGGGAATTAAATAGGTCGCAGTATTACGCAGCGTTTAGTTTATTTATAATTAATCTTCTTTCAACCTTTTTTCCCACCCATTTTTGCCTTTCTAATGTAGACTTGCCATAATTATGTGATCCTTGAATGAACTATATTTTGAATCAGGTGGAGAGTCATTCCACGAAAATTGAAATGTTGCTTTGAATTATTAAATCTGCACCCGAAAAACGTTTTCTCTTTGTTTTACCATCTCGCAAAATGTGTAGCTTTAGTTCAGAAAATATCAAGAGACTCGAATGGTTTTTCCTTCCATTCTCTTCGGCGCCGTAACTAAATTACAACTACTAATAGTTGACACTACAGCTGCCCCCGCTCTGTTCATTGTCGGTCAATAGTATTCTTGCTCGTTGTGTAGCTCTTTGAAATATACCGATTTATAAGGAAGAGTTTACACATATTCCATACAATAGGTGAGATAAATACAGTAAACGCAAGGTTCCATGCACTGATGGAGTTCGATTTACACAGCTTTGATCAAAACATTCTCAGTTTCGTCGAATATTCTATTCTAAACAATACGAAAAGATTGATTAGCAGTTGGAATTTGTCGCTATTTCTCTTTCACTTTTTACATAGAGTTCATTTTATTAGCCGGAACGTAAGCCTTAGAAATTAAAAGGTTTGATCAATTCACGCTCGCGCGTTCTAGTCATTAGGGACTTTAAGATAGGTCACTACGGTAGGCTAGGACGGTTGGATGCGTATATGGGCGGCCTGGGGCCATGACGGTAAGAAGCCGCGAAAAATTTTCAATTTAAGATCGGACAACAAAACAGAGGACGGTGAAGTCATGTGCGAAACTCGCTTGTCATTTCTTTCGCAGAAGGCTCAATTACTGAAGAAGAGTTTCTTGTTTTATACGAAGAATACCATGCAATCAGAAGAATAAGGGTACAAATTAAAGCTAGCTAGCTAGTTTTCAAAACTGTAGTCGATGTTTTTATTTGAACTTTCCTTTCCTAAGCCAACACCTTTTGAGTTGAAGAAATCTTTTCTTGATAAAAAATGCAGTTTTAAGTTATAAAAAGACGGCTACAATCATCACTGTTAGGCCCAGTTGAAACGTCGAACTTCTCATGTGCCGAAACTAAAGCACAAATTACTAAAATTTATTTTCACTTGTTTAAAACTTTCTAGACCATTGAACATCCTGAAAATGAATCGAGTTCGACTACACTTTAAGTTCGACGCCTGAGTCAACCTCGAACCATTTGGGTCGACCTAAACAGGTATTAAGTTCGGTACATGAAAAGATGAACATTTGAACTGGGCCTTACCTTTCTTTTCGGCAATTTTCCTCTGCCATTGCGGACGACACTGGATAGAACAAGCAGTCGCCATGCGGCCGCGAGCTAAGTTATGAATGAAATCGGACATTTTCGCTTTTTTTTTCATTTCACCGATATGTAAATCAATGTAAACACAAGCCAACGCGTATTTAACCCAGTGGCTACTCACTTTTAGAAGAAAAGTGACAATAAGTATGCATGAACTCTTATCGGTTTCACCGTTGTCTTCACGACGAGAAACCCGGCGAAAACATACCGTCCCAGAAGGACGACGGTAAAAGGTCACGCGTTTTTTGCGTGACGTCACATCTATCTAACCGTCCCAGGCGACCGTAGTGACCTATCTTAAAGTCCCTATTAACTATTTAAAGACAATACTTTAAAGAAGAACATTTGTGAGCAGGGAATACGTCAGCACAGAATTTAATTGTCATCGAATTTCTGTAAATGAGCTAGCCTTTGATTCACTTGTCTTGCTTGTTTGCGGACTGAGTCTTATTCCCGCAAAGAGATTGAAAGAGTGTCTGGCAAATTGTTTCCGATTTGTGAATGATAAACTCGTGTCTGGCAAACGCCCAGCCACTAGGATTCCTCCTCGGGAATTTCGCCCTCTGGGCGAAATCCCGGGAGCAATAACCCATTCTACAGTTTTAAAGACCTTTTTTCTTCCACTGGTCACTAAAGGGTTTAATAATCTTCTGTAACGAGTTATTTTTTTCGGGTTTTGTAGAAACCAACTTCGTCAATCTGAGATACACGCCTTTTGTAAATACTTTGTGTAACTGTTTTTAAGTATCTTATGTGAATAACCTTCGACCACTATAATCTTGGAAGGCCGGTGCTGCTGCATGAGCAACTTTTTGAGCTTACCCCTTGGCCACTTCTCTTAAACGATGTCGTTGTCGTTAGAATATAGACAAACTCCAATCGATAGGAACATTTTCTTCACCGCTCTACGGAATTCTCTTTTACGGATGGAATAGATAACAGGGTTGCATATTGCGCTGAGGAAGTAAACACACGTTGTGGAAAGAACTGCTTCGGCAGAAATATCGATTCCCGGGACGAACAGGTGACAAATGCCTGTGACCCAGACGGGAAGAAAGCACACCAAAAATGCGGCGATGATAATGGATTCATCGACAGCTACTTTGCGATCTCTTAGTCGTCTCGATACGATCTCTTGCTGTTGAGGGCTTTCAGCATCGACAGGGCCACCTACTTGGACTTCCATGGCATTTATCTGCCTTCGAGCCGTCTTATATACTGACGTGTTTAGAAATACAATGATCAGAAGTGGCACAAGAAGGGTCGCAACGGGGAAAACGACTTCTTTTGCTCTAATCGACTCACTCTGCACGGCCCGTTCCTGCTCACAGAAGAACACCTCTGGTTTGTAAACGTACTTTCCCCAACCAAGGATAGAAACTGGTATCACAGGGACTATTCAGATGAGAGCCAAGAACACCACCCTAGTTTTTGTAATGATGCCATTGTACGTCAAAGGCGACTTGACTATCGCTAGGTATCGATCATAAGACACTGCTACCAAGTGAAGAACCGTGTTGATATAGAAGTATCTTGCAAAGGAGGTGTTGAGAAAGCACATTGTTTGGCCATATAACCAATGTTCTTTCGCTATGCTTCCAATGCGGAATGAGTTTACGAGGACTAACAGCAGAAAGTCTGATAAAGCGAGACTAGCCAGTAAAATATATCGCATCACATAGAATCTTGATTCCAAGATGATCGTCACCATAACCAATAAATTTCCAAGAAGGCCAATTATGTGGTAGACTGCGTGAAAGGCTGCTATTACTTGAGGGAAGACCATGGCTGAAATTTCTGATAACTACTTTACTAAGCTTTAATATTATGGCTAAATTAACAAAAATGGGATTATTTTCTAAGTGTACTCTGTGCTTTACAGCTGACTTGCATCTCATTAACATTTTGGGCAAAAACTTGTGAGGTCATATCATTTCCTTCGTTCCTACTGCGAACGGAAATGTGGTTTCATACAGTAACAAAAACACAAGCAGGGACATTGAAAGAAATCTTTTTAGTTATTCAGATAATAATTTCTTCATCACGTTCACTTTATAAAGATATCACGTGAATGAAACAGGCAATGTATGTTACATTTAATGAAGTTTCGGATATTCTCCTTCCTTTTTAGCTTCGTTTTTGCTTTAATTTTTTTGCTCGATTTGATTGGGTGAAAATCAAAAGAAGAAACTATGTCTTGATCCTTTTAAATCAGCAATTGTTTGTGAAATCATTTAACAGCGAGTAAAATATTAATGTTCTTGAGAATCAAATGTCTTTTATAATATGCGGCCTCCTTAGAACTTTCTGTCACCCGATTATCTAAGCCGTGAAATTATATTTGGAAAGAAATTTCAACTCCATTTTTCGTACGTCTTTTGTCAAATAATTTATATCTTGAAAACATAAATTATAAAGGAAGCATCAAGCCTCAATTTTGCTTGTTTATATGTTAACTAACAAAAATAATTGACTGTGATGTCCCAACGAATAGTAAGGTGACCGAATTAATATCAAAAGACCTAAAATGTTATTAAAACATAACCTATAGTTTGAGAGCTATTTTTCTGAAAACTATGAAAAATAAAAAGATAGAGAGAAGGGAACCAAAAATAATGTTTTCCCTCGTCAACTCCAATGTTGATCCAGGAGAGGATTCCATGGACTCTTATGGAACCTGAATAAGCTATCCAAAAGCTTCCTAGGGTTTTCTCTTCCGTTGACCAACTAATTAAAGGTACCATATTTCTACGTACACGGGCGCCTGTATACCCGCTACAGTTTTTGTGTTAGTATTGTGTAGAAGTCAGTACCCCGCCGGGGGGGGGGGGGGGGGGGGGGAGACTCCCATATGAAAAGGACGGGGATGCTCGTCGTCTCGCTTAGTGGTGTAAATTTTAGATTTTGGTCTTGCTTAGGGTGTTCTGGGCAAAACACCATTGTATCTAACCGTAAAGGTCTCTTTTAGGGTTGCATTCGAAGAAATATTTAAAAACTAAATATTTTGAATTCGTTTTATTTACTCGATTCATGTAATCAAAGTTTAAAATGATCGCTTTTAGGGGGTCAAAAAAAGGTCGGGCCACTCCCAGATTGGTCTCGTTTGTTGGTTTAATTCAAAACTTCCGACCACCGACGCGCATCCCCGCCCCTTTCATATGGGAGTCTCCCCCCCCCGGGGATCAGTACCCCAAAATAGGCTGAGGGATCGCCTACCGTTAGCCTACGACTTCTCAAAGTAACAAGAAAAATCTTACAAACAGGTCCCACAAAATGAAAACAGGGAGGTCCCCTCGTCGCCTCTCTCCCCAGGCCTTTCTTTTGATAGTTTGGGAAAACCAGTTCTCAAGAGGTTAAAGGATTGCCGATAAAAAGCCACAGATGAAAGCAAAATTACCAGGAGTCGATTACTAAATTTACCAGTAAACGCGGCCTCCAATAAAACGCCGAAGACGAAACAAAATTTCCAATCAACGCTACCCTTTAATAAACGCCGGAAACCAATCAGAAGAATGCGGTATTTATCTAAACATTATTAGAAAACTGTACTCTACAGTTCTGTAATCTACCAATAAAACCAAGTTTGCAGTTTTATTTTTCATCGGTGTTTGACTATTTTTGAGTGTATCATGTGACACTTTTCCAACACTTTTTCCTATAATTCGCTACTTTATTGCTGGTTTTCAGTGTCACGCCATTCAAAATAGATCAAAATAAAAATCAAAACCGTTCAATAGGTAAAGTCCAGAATCTGGGAAATGAAAGGAGGTGTACATATGCAAAGACCCTCGCCAACCACAGCGCGCGTAGCATTCACAACATTGTATAAAAAATATAATAAATGTATGAATAAATAAAGTTTCCTTGTCTTATTGAAGTTAAATATGCATTATCTTTAAGCTGTTGACTCAGATGTTGACAGTAATAGACAGGAAAATTTAAAGCGATTACTTATTGCCTAATATAACGAACATGAGGAAAAACAACAAAGACCTGTTTGTGTTAAAAGTGTCAGGAGAAGTGTAGGAAAGGAATGCATCTAACCAGTTTATTTTAACTAGAAAATGTATTTTTGTAGAGTCAATTATCCTGCGTTGAATATCACTCATATTTTGTTCATTTTTCTTCCGTTTAGGATATCGACAATATACGTGAAAGTAACCTGATTGTTTCCTCAGGTTTTGTGATATGTGGTTAAGTCTTATTTTGACATATCAAACAAACTCTGCGATGATCCATCCGCTCGCCATTTGATTTAGTCTTACGCACGTTAAATAATCATTCAAATCTCTAGGAATCATTTAATCTTATAAACAAAATTTGCGACCCTAATTTGACTCTTCGCTTGGTCCGAAAATATTCTAATGAGCAACGAAATGAGATGTGACAACTAACTATTTTGCTAGGTTCTACCTTGCTACTACGTACAAAGGACATTAGAGCTATGATTTAGTCTATGATTTACTGAATGTAAAAATTAAAAAAATAATAATAATAACAATTTAACGGTAAAGACATGTGGATAGAGGAGAAAACCGTATTATTAGCACAAATACACACAAAAAAAATAGAATCAGACTACATGTAGATAAAAATAGATGTGATATTGGTCTATTTTGCTGTTAGTTTCTAGACCGAGTAATTTTTCAAGAAAGTGATAGAGTTACAGCCTGCGGTGGCACTTCTTTCTTTTTCTGCCGGATTAAAGGCCTTTCAACTCGGGAACGTGTGTCGTCTGTTTCCAAGATACATTTACCGTTTTCGAGTTAACCTTCGTGACAGAAAACGAGAGGTTTTGCCGACGGATGAGTGTCCAGGCTAAGAAGAGTCACGTGGAAATTTGCAGCGCAAAAGGTTGACTGCGAGCCACGTACCGCCGGAGAGACACAAAGTAAGTGTGAGCACTTTCCCCTCAGCCGTGTAAGATCGCTATAATATCAATACCGACAATTTGTTTGACCACGATTTTACATCTCAACAATGTTGCGTGAGACGAAAGACATTGCTTTTATTCAAAGAGTAGAAAGGGAAATATAGAAACCTCCTCCTCATCCTCCTTCTTTTTCTTCTTCTTCTTTTTTTTTTTTATTATTTTTTTTTTGCCAAATTATCAGGATTTGTATAAAAAACACGTGCGGTCCAGCGATTTCTTTCACTCATACATCCAGCGTTGGCATAATTTTGGCATGAGATTGGTCACGTGACTCTGAGCTGTATAGGGCCTATTACGGCCAAGTCAAGTGACCAGAAGAGTACTATTGATATTCGTCAACTATATTGATGAATTAAGGAGCTAATAGGTTTACCTATTTTCAGACTTCAAACACGGTTTATAAAAGGCTTTATTTCATACCATAACAGCTAAATAAGGAAGAAAAATCACCGACTGTTGTAAAGTTTATAACCAATCTAATCAAATGTCAATCGCGATGGCTGTTTAGAAGTGGATGGTTCCACTTCATAGCTGGTGAAAAATCAGGTTTCAAAACAAACTCCTCTTTGTGGTGTTTCCTATCGTCTGCGCCCCTTTGCTAACACTTATTAAGCAGTAATTTATTGTTATTTTACTAGGTAAAGACATGCAGAGAGTCGAAATATCTTTTGTAGTCTTTTGGGGGAAAAGGATGATGAAAGAAGCGAGGAACTAGCAGTTACATAATGACATTAGGGTTGCACATGACATTCAAAGAAAGCGCTAACCATTTTTGAATACACACTACCCTTCCTATTTTGCTCAGATATAATTACAAAAAAAAAATTCAAGAACCAAACGAAAACTTAGAGTAAACTAGAAAAAAAATGGAACGATTGGCGTTCCAATCGAGGTTATAGGTTGGGGAGGAGGTGGAGGCGGAGGCCGTGGAGGTCCTACTCCTCCTCCACCTCGGCCCCCGCGTCCCCTTCCTCTGCCCCCTCCACCGCGTCCGCGCCTGCCACGTCTACCACGTCTACCTCTTCGGCGACGTTCGCCACGCCTGCCACGCCTGCCACGCCTTCCTCGTCCACCTCTTCTGCCACGTCTTTGCCGTCCGCCTCGTGTTCGCGGTCTGCCTCGTCTCCCCCCTCTGCGCCGTCTGCCACGTCTGACCCTTCGTCCTCTTCTACCACGTCGCTGCGGATCGTCGATTTCATTCGTATTCAGTCGTATCACTGCAAACAGATGTGCGCATTAGTCGGTGTCAAACTTAGAAAAAACTTGAAAACCTGAGAAAATTTCAAGAATGTTTATCGTGCTATGACCAATCAAAGTAAATATCAGGACAAGTGCGAACAAGCCTTAAGGTTCAAAAACTTATACCGTTGTTGCTTGAGGTTAGTTTCCCACTTCTGATTGGCTTTTCCCTTACATGCGATAACATTCCAGAATGATTATAGTGCATGTTCGTAACTTTCTGATTTTCACATCAAGTAAGTATGCATGGTCCACATCCTGTTGACACATGCATGACTTAGGGCCTGTTTACATGGAGGTGGGGGACCCCGGTCTAGTGGGGTTGGTTTCTTTTGTTTTCACGCTCTGGGGGGCACAAAACAAAAGAAAACTACCCCACTAGACCGGGGTCCCCCACTCCATGTAAACAGGGTCTTAGTTATCAAAACACAATTGAATTGATTACGTATATACTTCTCATTGAACTCCAAAAATAGGCTTCTGACGAGTCGCAAAGTCGCAGCTATTGGCAAATTACACATTTAAGTCACTTCGGTTTCTGGTAGACTACAAAAAAGGAGTATGCGACTTATAATGACTAGAAAATGATCGTTCCACCCAACATCATTTCAGAAATAAAAAAAACTATCCCAATAAATGATAATGGGCGTTTACTACTTTAAAAAAAGGGGAACCTGCTTTTTCGATCTGAGGGATAAACAGGTCAGACACCTGGTCAGAATTGATCCAATTTTTTTCTGCTAAGTTATTTACGTTGACTAAAATTACTCAATTATCTCACACTGTAATAGCGTTAAAATACCTTTGCGGTCAGCGTTTGCCAACTCTAATGTTTTTTCGGTTATTGCTGGTTCCTCAGGCGAGTCATCATCATCTTCGCTAACATTGCTCAGTTGTTTGGAAACATCATGACCGTCCTCTTCATCGTCAATTGCGTATTCTTCATCCATAAGGCGGTCTTCATCATCGTCGTATTCATTATTTTCTTCATCTGCATGTTCATCGTCAACACCATGATCGCCTTCATCTTCGTCTTCATCGACATAATCTTCACCTTCTTTCTCAGTCCATTCATCATCTTCGTCATCATCACCATCTTCATTTTCTTTATCTACATCTTCGTCGTCGCCATCATTTGCAAATTCTTCTTCATTTCCTTCGTCAGAGTCTTCAAAATCTTCTTCGCCTTCTTTTTCTTCTTCCTCAGCCCATTCACCTTCGTCTTCATCATCGTCCTTATTGTCGCCTTTCACCAGATTGTCACCTTCTCCAGTTAAAGCACCATTTCCAAAAGCCTTGGTTTCTTCAGCATGAAAATCTTTCAGCTTGAGTGCTGTTTTTTTATGGACTGTAGCACAACTGCAGATATTTAATAAGAACGTGGCACACAGAAAAGCATAAAAGCCGAAAAACAGCCGTGGCTTCATCGTGTTCTGACACTCTCGGCGACCAGAGAGCGTTTGGTTGCTTGCTTGCAAAAGCGCGCGTATTTATATACTAATTTAAAGACGACAATATAAAGCTTGAAAAGTTTTGACAAACAAAAAGTCCTGATATTAGGATTGTTATCTGGAGGTGAAGAGTCTTTTTCTAAATTTGTAAATATTAATTTCCTTTTTGGTCCCATGAGGTCAAAAATATTCCTCAACATAAGTTCTAATTCTATACTTTCTATTTATACATGGACTTTAGTTCCTGAAACATTACGAAGACAATAACGTGAGATTCTGATCTCTCAAAAGTGTGTTTAAAAGGCTTCAAAAAACAGTGTAATTGATTTAAGAAACACGACCTTTGATCTCCACAATACTTTAGTCCTTCATTGATGTTTGGCGTGCACATTTCACACAGGCTATACATGACAAAAACTCGTTGAGATCACTTTTCGTTGTAGTTAAAAGAATACTCATCATTAAGCACGAGCGCTATTTAAATATGCAATCTTTCAGACTGGAAAAAAGTAATATTACAACCAGGCGATGCTTTGGGGTGAAAAATATGTTGAAACATGTAAACCAGAAAAGAACTGAACGTATGTTCATGTTTGAGTTTTTCTTGCCAGTACATAACATTTTCATGGAGGATAAAACCTACGGAAGCTTTCATTATTTTTCCACACAATGTTGTGCATAGCCCACTCAAGATAGTAATAATTAATAGAGTGACTCTCAAGTCCTTGGCTAATGATATTGTGAAAAAATACGGTACTTGACAGCAATTGCAATTTGGAGGTAGGTAAATAAACCAATACTTGTTTTAGTGCTGGATTCAGAAAAATGTACTCTACAGTTCTGTAAGTCTACCAATAACACCAAGTCAGCAGTTTTATTTTTCATCGGTGTTTGACTGTTTTTGAGTGTGTCACGTGACACTTTTCCCACATTTTTCCCTATAATTCGCTACTTTATTGCTGGTTTGTATTGTCACGCCATTCAAAATAGATCTAAATAACAATCAAAACCGTTCAATAGATAAAGTCCAGAATCTGGGAAATGAAAGGAGGTACATATGCAAAGACCCTCGCCAAGATTCAGGTCAGAGGAATATTTCGCATACGAGATATTCGAAGAAGTGTTTTACCCAAATTTATAAAGATTTGTATGGAGACGCCACGCTGGTGCTCACCTAGATGAGTACCAACATGAAAGACGGAAACCAACAGAAACATCTGTTACCGAGCTTTGCTACAAAAGCGTGAATTTATTCTTCAAGGAACTCGTAAACATTAAAGTAATACTTTTTCTAATGCATGAACCGTTTGGATAGCAAAATTTCCTGAAATAAGTCATTTTTTTAACCTACATGACAGCCCTCTTGGCCGTTATGTAAATGCCGCGTCACGCAAAAGCTTAGAAATTCAAGGGTACTCTATCACAAAACCGAGAACCCTTTTGAAGCGAAAATTTGTGTGAAAATTAGTTTTCAGCTGTTCTAATACATCGTGAAAGTAAAATCTCGGTAGGATCGATAGTTTTTTAGTTTGAATTTTAGTGACGTCATGTGAAAATCAACAATAGGAAACTAGGCCGCGCTATTAAACTTTTGAAAAAATTTCTGGGACTGTTAGGGCCAATAGCTGACCAGCGCGTCACCAGTAACGATCCCAGAATTCTTTGCAAAAACTAACTCGACTAAGATTCCTTCTCGTTTCTTCGTTTATTATATGACGAATTCCAATGCACTGTGTATGCCTGAACTTAGGTCTTTACCAAGTCGTTCGAAGGCCGATTAACGCTAGCCTGTGCTGGTTAATTTTTAATCAGGGTTCCTGTTTCTTTCGTTCAAAAGCATTTTCCCTGTCAATTTTGTCCAGTCATTTAAAGCGCCCAGGCATCAGACAGATCATGGGCAACGACCAACCACAGCGCGCGTAGCATTCACAACATTGTATAAAAGATATAATACATGAATAAATAAAGTTTCCTTGTATTATTGAAGTTAAATATGCATTACCTGTAAGCTGTTGACTCGGATGTTGATAGTAATTGACAGGAAAATTTAAAGCGATTACTTATTGCCTAATATAACGAACATGAGGAAAAACAACAAAGACCTGTTTGTGTTAAAAGTGTTAGGAGAAGTGTAGGAAAGGAATGCATCTAACCATTTTATTTTAACTAGAAAATGTATTTTTGTAGAGTCACATATCCTGCGTTGAATATCACTCATATTTTGTCAATTTTTCTTCCGTTTAGGATATCGACAATATACGTGAAAGTAACCTGATTGTTTCCTCAGGTTTTGTGATATGTGTTTAAGTCTTATTTTGACATATCAAACAAACTATCTGCGATGATCCATGCGCTCGCCATTTGATTTAGTCTTACGCACGTTAAATAATCATTTAAATCTCTAGGAATCATTTAATCTTATAAACAAAATTTGCGACCTTAATTTGACGCTTCGCTTGGTCCGAAAATATTCTAATAAGCAACAAAGTGAAATGTGACAAGTAACTATTTTGCTAGGTTCTACCTTGCTACTACGTAGAAAGGAAAATAGAGCTATGATTTAGTCTGTGATTTTACTGAATGTAAAAATTAAAAAAACAATAATAATAACAATTTAACGGTAAAGATATGTGGATAGAGGAGAAAACCGGACTATTAGGCAGCACAAATACACAAAAAAAAATATAAGGAGAGATAAAAATAGATGTGATATTGGTCTATTTTGCTGTTAGTTTCTAGACCGAGTAATTCATCAAGAAAGTGATAGAGTTACAGCCTGCAGTGACACTTCTTTCTTTTTCTGCCGGATTAAAGGCCTTTTAACTCGGGAACGTGTGTCGTTTGTTTCCAAGATACATTTACCGTTTTCGAGTTAACCTTTGTTACAGAAAACGAGAGGTTTTTGCCGGCGGATGAGTGTCCAGGCTAAGAAGAGTCACTTACAAGAAAACTCTTTGAATACAATCTTGATGGAAATTTGCAGCGCAAAAGGTTGACTGCGAGCCACTTACCGCCAGATAGACACAAAATAAGTGTGACCACTTTCACCGACAATTTGTTTGACGGCCATTTACATCTCAACAATGTACTATGAGACGCAAAACAATGCTTTTATTGAAAGAGTAGAAAAAGGAAATATAGAAACCTCCTCCTCCTCCTTTTTTTCTTCTTCTTCTTTTTTTCTTTTTTTTTTTTTTTTTTGCCAAATTATCAGGATTTGTATGAAAAACACGTGTGGTCCAGCGATTTCTTTCACTAAGGCATACGGTATTTTTTCATTATTCAAATGGCACCATCAAATGGCACTATTAAAAGTTCGAAACCTAACAATTGGCAGGCCCGCTGTTTCTTAAATATGGCCTTTCAATCGTTGGAAAATTTTGGCATGAGATTGGTCACGTGGCTCTGAGCTGAACAGTGCCTATTACGGCCATGTCAAGTGACCAGAAGAGTACCATTGATATTTGTCAACTATATTGATGAATAGGAGCTAATAGGCTTTTACCTATTTTTAGACTTCAAACACGGTTTATAAAAGGCTTTATTTCATACCATAACAGCTAAATAAGGAAGAAAAATCACCGACTGTTGTGAAGTTTATGACCAATCTAATCAAATGTCAATCACGATGGCTGTTTAGAAGTGGATGATTCCACTTCATAGCTGGTGAAAAATCAGGTTTCAAAACAAACTCCTCGTTATGGTCTTTCGTATCGTCTAGGTACTGCATGTCTTTACTAGGTAAAAACATGCAGAGAGTAGACTTACCTTTTGTTGTCTGTTGGGGGATCGGAAAAGCACGATGAACGACGCGAGGAACTAGCAGCTATATAATGATACTAGGGTTGGACATGACATTCAAAGAAAGCGCTAATCATTTTTGATCACACACCACCCTTCCAGATAATTACTACAAAATTAGAATATTTTGCTCAAAGATCATGATTACAAAAAAAAATTCAAGAACCAAACGAAAACTTGGAGTAAACTAGAATTAACATGAATCCAGCACTAAAACAAGTATTGATTTATTTACCTATCTCCAAATTGCAATTGCTGTCAAGTACCGTATTTTTTCACAATATCATTAGCCAAAGACTTGAGTGTCTATCAATTATTACTATCTTGAGTAGGCTATGCTCAACATTGAGTGGAAAAATAATGAAAGATTCCGTAGGTTTAATTTTATCCTCCATGAAAATGTTATGTGCCAAGAAAAAGTCAAAAGTGAAGATAAGTTTCTTTTCTGGTTTACTTGTTTCAACATATTTTTCACCCCAAAGCATCGCCTGGTTGTAATATTACTTTTTTCCAGTCTGAAAGCTTGCATATTTAAGTAGCACTCGTGTTTCATGATAAGTATTGTTTTAACTACAACAAAAGTGATCTCAACCAGTTTTTCTTATGTGAAATGTGCACGCCCGCTGAACATCAATGAAGGGCTAAACTATTGTGGAGATCAAAGGTCGTGTTTCTTAAATCAATTACGCTGTTTTTTGAAGCCTTTTAAACACACTTTTGAGAGATCAGAATCTCACGTTATTGTCTTCGTAATGTTTCAGAAACTAAAGTCCATGTATAAATAGAAAGTATAGAAAGAGAACTTATGTTGTCGAGGACTATTTTTGACCTCTTGGGACCAAAAAGGAAATTAATATTTACAAATTTAGAAAAGACTCTTCACCTCCAGGTAAGAATCCTAATATCAAGACTTGTTGTTTGTCAAAACTTTTTAAGATCTATATTGGCGTTTTAAATTGTATAAATACGCGCGCAATTGCAAGCAAACAACCAAACGCTCTCGGGTCGCCGAGAGCGTCAGAACACGATGAAGACACTGCTGTTTTTCGCCTTTTATGCTCTTCTGTGTGCCACGTTCTTATTCAAAATCTGCAGCTGTGCTACAGTCCCTAAAGAAACAGTTCTGAAGCTGAAACATTTTCATGCTGAAGAAACCAAGGCTTTTGGAAATGTTGCTTTAACTGGAGAAGGTGACAATCCAGTGAAAGGCGACAATAAGGACGATGATGAAGACGAAGGTGAATGGGCTGAGGAAGAAGAAAACGAAGGCGAAGAAGATTTTGAAAACTTTCACGAAGAAACTGAAGAAGAATTTGCAAATGATGGCGACGACGAGGATGTAGATAAAGAAAATGAAGATGGTGATGATGACGAAGATGATGACTGGACTGAGAAAGAAGGTGAAGATTATGTCGATGGTGAAGAAGGTGATAATGGTGTTGACGACGAACATGCAGATGAAGAAAATAATGAGTACGAAGATGATGAAGACCGCCTTGTGGATGAAGAGTACGCAATTGATGATGAAGAGGACGGTGATGTTCCCAAACAACTGAGCAATGTTAGCGAAGATGATGATGATGACTCTTCTGAGGAAACAGCAATAACCAAAAAAACATTAGAGTTGGCAAATGCTGACCGAAAAGGTACCTAACGCGATTTTAGTTTGGGACAATGAGTAATTTTAGTCAACGTAAATAACCTAGCAGAAAAAATTTGGATCAATTCTGACCTGTTTATCCCTCAGATCGAAGAAGCAGGTTCCCCTTTTTCTAAAGTAGTAAACGCTCATTATTGTTTATTCGGAATAGCTTTTTATTTCGGAAATGATGTTGGGTGGAACGATCATTTTCTACTTTATAACTCGTACACTCCTTTTGTAGTTTACTGGAAACCGAAGTGGCTTGAATGTGTAATTTGCCAATAGCTACGACTTTGCGACTCGTCAGAAGCCTATTTTTGGAGTTCAATGAGAACTAATCAGTCCAATTGTGTTTTGATATTTAAGTCATACAATGTGTCAACGGGATGTGGACTATGTATATGAGTTCAATTTGATGAACATTAGGTACTTAATGTGAAAATCAGAAAGTTACGAACATGCACTATAATTAATTCTGGGAAAAGGGAAAAGCCAATCAGGAGTGGGAAATTAACTTCAAGCAACAACGGTATACGTTTTTGAACCTTAAGGCTTGTTGCACTTGTCCTGATATTTACTTTGATTGGTCATAGCACGATAAACATTCTTGAAATTTTCTCAGGTTTTCAAGTTTTTCTAAGTTTGACACAGAGTAATGCGCACATCTGTTTGCAGTGATACGACTGAATACGAATGAAGTCGACGATCCGCGGCGACGTGGTAGAAGAGGACGAAGGGTCAGACGTGGCAGACGTCGCAGAAGAGGGGGACGAGGCAGACGGCGAAGACGAGGCGGACGGCGAGGACGTGGAAGAAGAGGTAGAGGAGGCAGACGGAGAAGACGTGGCAGAAGAGGTAGACGAGGAAGGCGTGGCAGACGTGGCGGACGTCGTAGAAGAGGCAGACGTGGTAGACGTGGCAGGCGCGGACGCGGTGGACGAGGTAGAGGAAGGGGACGCGGGGGCCGAGGTGGAGGAGGACGTCCACCGCCTCCGCCTCCGCCTCCGCCTCCACCTCCTCCTCAACCTATAACCTCGGTTGGAACGCAAATCACTCCAACTGCAACCGGAGTACCACCCCCAATAGGAACAGAAACAACTCCAGGAGGGCGATAGATGTGACTGTAATGTTCATGATTCTCGGTAGCGTGCCTTTTTGCCGCATGATTTGCATATTTTATCGTTATTCTGCTTTTGACTTGATTAACTCTAGTGAAGGTTGAGTTTAAATGCTTGTAGTATTGAGTCTCCATAATAAAGACTAGATTTTAATGTTTGTTCATTCTGGAGAGTTTGTGGTTTTTTGAGTGAAAACGAGCTATTGCCAATCAATCATATGCTCCGCACACTCCCTTTTTACTGGGAAAAAGAGAGTTTGACAACAGTTTACTCAGAAACAGAAAAACAGCAGCACGTTTATGTTTTGATAACTGTAATTTACAAGACACGAAAAGAAACAAAACCGATCAAAACGACATACACATTCTCATGCCCTTAGTAGGACGACTTAAACCTTCAGGCTGACTTTGCCTTTAGGCTTTCGTCCGACATATATTGGTACGCAAGTTTTCTTTTTGATCCGCTGTTTTTTATCGCCTATTTACTATTTTTGGAACTTCACATGACACGTCTCTACTTTTCCCTCCGATCCAAAGCAGGTCTGAAGTTTGGTCGCGACAAAAGGATCTCTCGTGTTATGTCATGACCAACCACTGCCCCAATAGACAAATTTATTAGAACAAAAGAAAGCATTTACAAGAGATAAGAGTTCAATTCCCACAGGACTAGTTTGGAACATAAACATGGCCGCTGTTTTCATTGTCTTGGGGCACCATATGGCCTGCCTAACCAAAATGTAAAGAAAATAGCTTTCACTTTCTTTTCTTTTCTTTTCCTGTTTTTTTTTTTCAGTAGGGGAAAAATTCACGGTGTTTATAGCACCTGCTTAACAATAGAACAGGTGGATAACATTTCTAGTTAGATTTGCTGAACCAGGTCATCGCAACAGCGAAAATTTAAAGTTGGCAATATTCAGTGGCTAGACTACAGTTAGTCAACAATTCAGTGAAATCACTAGAAGTAACCGCTTTAAGGTGGCTCGATGAGGTTTTTAAACTGCCTGACTACCAATTTAACTACCAAACTGGAAGAAATACACTTGGACAAGAATTTCTCAAAATAACAATGTTTAAGGCCTTAGCCACTAAAAAGAACGTCGAACCAAAGTTCATGAAACGTTTGAATTCTGGCTCAGCTAAGTTTGCCTGAACGAATTTGTATCGTCCAACACGTTCTATCCGTCGGCTTCAGATGAATAAAACGTCTCCGGGACAAAGTTCGATCTTCACATGCGACGAGCTTAACTAATAAATTAAAAATTTGTATGACATGCATATTTAACCTCGTTCGGGAGAAAATGTATTAGTTATCTGAATCAGTTGATTGGTTCGACGCGTCCTAAGCTCGACGTTTGATCCACCACACAGTCTTAACTTAATATAGGTCGACCTAAATTAGAGTTTGGTTCGTTTCACGAAAAGTTCGACGTTTAGCCTAGGCCTTACTTGCAAACTTAGAGTAATAAATTGAAGTTTGATATGCAGGAGCGTCCATGGCAACGCGAAGTTGCCATGGGAAGCTTTTGTTATTTGTATAAATTTGCCGGGGAAAATGAACTCTTCAGAATAACTGCTTAAAATTATGGACAAAGCTAAGCACAATACAGGTAGCACTTTGGCCAAGTTTGGATCATTCATATGTTTATTTTTGAACATGGTGCCTTTCCTTAATATTTAACCCGTCCTAATGTGTTTCAAATGCATGCATCGCTGCGGGGGTGCTGATGAATAGGCCGTGATCCTGTGTGTTGTTGTCGATGTCACTTCTCACAATTTGCTTTTCATTCACACGCTGTTATCGTTAGGATCTTGACAAACTCCAACCCTTCTGAACACTTTCTTCAACGCGGCACGGAATTCTCGTCTACGGATGGAATAAATGATCGGGTTGCATATTGCGGTGAGGAAGAAAATGCACGATGTGGCGAGCACTGCCTCGGCTGGAACATCGATTTCAGGGACAAAATTGCGGCAAAAGCCCATAATCCAGGTTGGGAGAAAGCACACTAAAAACGCGGTGATGATGATGGAGACATCGACAGCTGCCTTCCGATCTCTTATTCGCCTCGACATTTCTTGCTGTTGAGGGCTTTCAGCATCAACGTGGCTGCCCACTTGGACTTCAATGGCGTTTATCTGCCTTTTTGCCGTCTTGTATACTGACACGTTTAGAAATACAATGACCAGAAATGGCACAATAAGGGTTGCAACCGGTAAAACAACTCTAATCGACTCACTCTGCACAGCCCATCCTTGCTCGCAAAAGTACACCTCTGGGTTGTAAACGTACTTTCCCCAACCAAGGAATGGACCGATGGAAAGTGGAATCGAGATTATCCAGATGAGAGCCATAAACGCCATTCTTGTTTTCGTAAAAATGGTGCCATCATACGTCAGAGGGGATTTAACTATGGCTTGGTATCGATCATAAGACACTGCTACCAAGTGAAGAACCGTGTTTATATAAAAGTTTCTTGCAAAGAATGGGTTGAGATTGCACATTGTTTGGCCATACAACCAACGTTCTTGTGCTATGCTTCCAATGCGGAAAGAGTTGACGATGACCAACAGCAGAAAGTCTGATAACGCGAGACTGGCCAGTAAAATATATCGCATCACATGAAACCTTGATTCGATGATAATCGTCACTATGACCAATAAATTACCAGGGAGGCCGATCACGTCGAAAAGTGCGTGGAACGTTGCTATCACCTGAGAGAATAAGACCATGGCTGGAATTGTAGAAGTATTTAGAAATGTACCTTCATTTGCGTAAATGTTATAGGTAAATCAACATAAACGAGTTTATGCTTTTACAGCTGAAATGAACATCATTTAAGGTTTTCTCAGACAGTACGGTGTGCGTCATTTCTTTTCTCCTGCTCGTAATGTAGACGGAAATTGGACCTGTACTAGACAAATAACCTTCGGCGTAAATATCTGCAATTTTTCTTTCTTTTTTTTTTTTTAATTTCCTATACAAACCTTTTTCTTTTCCGTGTTCTAGTCAATCTATCTCATCTTTTATCAAATCGATTTGATTTGGCGAACTTTAACATTTTCAAACAAGAAGAAACAAAACTTTCAAAAGTTTCAGGTTAGCTTTCTTAGTATATAATGGAACCTGATTCACTCAGAGTTTCCTAACACTAATCACTAAACTTTAGAGCAATACTGCGTTCGGAGGCCTTTCGGCGCGTTTTGCAAACCCCTGCCTGATTTTCAATGGCACAAGTTAGAAAAAATGGTATTCAAATTTCATTTTCCTTTTTAGGTTTCCCTTGGTACTTCAAAATGGATTTGAATTTCCCTTTTCGTTTTTCGTTATTGTATGGCATTGGAAAACGGAATTTTATTTTGTTTTTCTATGCTGTTGTGAAAAGGGAGTTTGATTTTCGTTTTTAGTTTTTCTATGTTGATACGTTCTTGTTAAAAAACGGATTTGAATTTCGATTTTCGTTTTATTATTTTCGTATGGCATCAGAAAACGGGATTAATGTTTCGCTCGGTTACCTCTGTTATAAGAAAACAGATTTGAATTTCGTTTTTAAATGTTATAGGAAAACGGACGTAATCTATTCAGTTCTTTTTCGTTGTACTTATAAAAAATACTGTAAACTGCTCCTGCCCAATAAGCCCCTCCCCTGCCTCCCAGTTATAGGCTTTACCTATAAGCAAAAAAATACACCCGATTATAAGCCAAATCCTTCAAATGTATTGAAATGAATTCGATCCATTACGACGTAAAGCACCAGTAAAGCTTGGTCGAAGTTATTCCGTTTTAATTATTATGAAGTTCGCTCGGATAAGAGCCTTGTCAACCCACTCACGAACATAGGCGTACGGGCTATTTTTTGCCAGGGGGGCGGTAAACCATTTGACCAAAAATTTTTGCAAGTTGCCCAAATTTTTACAAAACAGTCGAACAGAAACGAGGGCCGATGCAACAAGATAGGCCGTACTGGCATATGAAAATGGCTCCATACAGTTTTTCAGTCAATACCTGCCAAGTTTGAGCGTAAACTACGTCGCCACAAACAAACATTTGGAAAAGTTGCCACCACAGGTGTATTAGATAAAGATGAAAATTTGTTGTGATCAGGTTTGCAATGACATCGGAGTTGTTGTAGCAACGAAATGAAGCCATTGCCTATTATACTTGCAGAAATATTTCTCTCTGGGAACTGTTCTTCTAAAATCGATCACAGGAGCTTTTTCCTCCAAAGGTCGCCTCGATGTTTGTGACGTTAAAACGGAATGTGTAAGAGCGTTATCGAGATATTTTGGGATAAAGTTTTTATCGTTGGAAATACGGTTAAAAAGGAAAATCTTGATGTTTGGCCGTTATCTGTAGAAAACGATGCACTTTTGACATGCAATTTCACCTCGTAGTAGTTTCAATCTTTTCAAAAACGTGGGTGATAGATCATAGAGATAGCTCCGGCCAATTGCTACAAAGAAGGATTTGATTAGGATGTATCATGGCGCTCTTGTTAGCGGTTTTGTAAACATTTCAGTCTACTTTAACAAATTATTGAATAATTTTTAAACCGCTCGATAGACTTTTTTAAAAAAATCAAGATTCTTCTCGCAACTCAATTGAGAATTAGTCAGCTACTTCTTCACTTTAAGACCCATTGCTGATGCTATCTGCCATACACTGTTCTACGAGCGGAGATGATTCTAGAAAGTTAGGCGGAAGTTTATTCTCATAAATTCACGAGTGGAAATAGCCCATTGCAGTACAGTGCCCAACAATAAAAAAAAATCAGCATATGATAGCTTTCCCTTACAACCAGAAACTCGTCACATGCTAGGCAGACACTGTCGCGTGTCAATGTAACTGGATTATTACGCCGACTTGAGGTTAAAATAGAAAATATTTATCTCTTCTGGCTTTGCCCAAATTTTCTCGTGCTGTCCAAAAGATCTTAGTTGCCCAAAATTTGGGGGGGCTGCAGCCCCCCTCGCCCCCCCCCGGCCCGTACGCCTATGCTCACGAAGATGTATATTCCCACAGATGTCACGAAGATGTATATTCCCACTGAAAAACGTAAACGAAAAATTAAATGCTATTTACTGATACCGTAAAGGAAAAGACAAAAAACGAAAAACGAATTAAAAAAGGAGTTTTCGTGAACGTTAATTAAGTGTTTCCATACTTTTTGTCACCGCGCGCTTCTTTCATCGTTTCACCTGGAAAGTAAAAACTTGCATGCAAGAATATTTTCGAATGACCGCGAGGCATTTCAAATCACGCTAAGACAATACCATGCTGTCAACTTCTTAAGTTTGAAAATCAATATTTATACCCTGTAAGCCGTAACGACATTTCATATGAAAGCTTAATACTCAATCCACGCTCGCAGCCCTTCAAGAAAGGATTGATCATTGATGAGAATTGTGAACTCCATTCGATAGGCAGCATGAAGAATGATAAGAGGTTCTGCGTCTTGCAAAATTCAATTTATGGTATTTTCTCCGTTATTTCAAGCAACTGATAACACTATTTGGTGTTTAAAATTTAAAAATTAGCAGACATATTATTTGTCCTACGCTCTACTTTTTGCGTGAGATTGGTCATGTGACTCCGAGCTGCAACGGACCTTAACTTTCGTTCTCATCGAAAACGCATCGATCAATTCGCGTCCACGCTACAGCTGTTTTAATGCGTTTTCGCTTCATTAAGTCATCAATTAATATTTTTTTGCGATTTTACTCCTCGACAATCCTCAAATCACAAAATGAAGAGAGAGCAGATTTTACGTTTTATGACATCATTTTATTGATTCTGATGAGGAAAATCTTTTGAAGAATATATCTTATATTATAGTTACATTAATGTCAGAAGAAAAAAACCCAGGCTTATACATTCTATTATTTCATATTTGGAAATTACACACTGAGTAGCTAAAATGGGCGAGATGTCTATTTTTGTCTCACTAAAGAATGAAGCTTTCCGCCAAAACGTCTTAAGAGTAGCTTAAAATTAACGAAAAAGATTGTTCTTTAAAAATTTCTTATGCTATTGAAGAGACGACAATGTGGAGGAAAAACAAATTATAGAAAAAACACCATCTGATTTCCAACTTTTGTTTTTGTGTACTTTCTCAGTTTGAGCAGATCACAGCTGACTCAAAAGTTCTCGACTAGTAGTCGTGTTGTATTATTTCGGCACCCATTGCTTAACTGGAAAAAAGTACTCGTGGAAATTTCTTCTCTCAGCGAAACAAGACTGTTCTTGTTTTTAATGCTTGCTGCCCTTTTCGGCTAACAAAACGGAAAGATGTCGTTAGAGTTATTGTTTTTTTTTTTTTTTTTTTTTTTAACTGTTGAAAGAAGCCGTGTTTACGGAAGTGGTTTTGTCGGTAGGGTTAGCGCGTTGCGCATAAAATGGGCATTCAGTGATCATGAAGGCCTTAAAGAAGGAGAAGAAGAAAAAAAAGCCCACTGGAACACCAATTCTTGGTGTGTTTCTTTTTGTTGTTGTTGTTGTTGGTTTTGTTTTGTTTGTTTGTTTGTTGTTGTTGTTGTTTTTTTTTGCTCAGCGGCCTGATTTATGCTGAGAAGGCCTAACAAGGACAAAAACAGCAATCTACAAGCACCTGTTTCCGAAAAATATGACTGAGCATGCGTAAGACGCTGGCAACCGTTAACGCCGGGTTGGCGTTCAGATGTACTTATATCCGATTTTGTTTGTTTGTTTGTTTGTTTCTGTTTTTGTTTTCATCATTTGCTCGTTGAGGAAAACAGCGAATAAAACGGCCATAATAAATTTAGAATGGGATAATGCGAAAGATGAGTTTCTTAAATATTATTAGTAGTAGCAGTAGTAACCTTTTTTAATGTGGTCAAATACACTTTGCTCATTACAGTATTGTAAGGATAGCTAATCTCCAGGTATTGCCACAAACGTAAAAAATAAAAATGAAAGAAAAAAGCTACATTTGTAAATTGAGGAAAACAATAGATCGCTAAGGTTATTCCCTGGATACATCTTGCTCAAAACAACAAAAATAATGACAAAAGATGAAAACTAACAAAAATGGAAATTTGGATTTCACACGGTTATCAAGCTTTTAAACGTTGATAATGTTTCTGCATCCTCCTTGCAAACCCTGCTAACCTAATTTAGAATAAAGTCATATTTGATCCTGTAGCGCTTTTTTTTTAAAAAAAAAATCTTAAGTGGGGTTTTGATTAGTCTCCCTCAGCCGTTTTTGTCTTGTCGTGATTGGTTGGTTGTTTTTGTTGTTTTATTTTTTCTAAAAACCGTCCCGTTGGCCTAAGTTTATTCTACTGAGATATTACGAAGCTGAAGATAGCAGCTGTGGTCTTTTACAATCCACGTGACTTGATATCCACGCAACCTTCTCTATAAGTTTATATAATTTTATGAGCTGTTGCTTAGATCAGTTAGAGAGTGTTAGGGAGCAATGGATCGAGAAGCAAACAAAGCGCTTAACACTTGTAAAATTAAAAAACATCTTGGAGAGAGAAGTATAAAAGCCTAGTCGAATACACACTTCATTAGATCGATTCTTTTCCTGGAAGTGTTGAAAGAAGCTGTGTTTACGGAAATCAGGTTTCATGCGTAGGATCAACACCCGTCACGTTCAAATTTTGGAGAACATTTCATCCAAATACAAATCGCAGTTTTCCATTTCATCCGCCGCACAATCATTTCAGTCATTGAAGCAAAATTAAACAATAAGAAATATAAAATAATAAAAATAAAGAAGGCACACCGGAGCACTTCCACTTTCCTCTTTTATCTGAGCAGTTTGCTATGCTGAGAGGACCCTGGAAGGACGAAACAGCTGTCCATGACCACCAGTTCACAGGTAATATTACTACGCATGCGTGAAGTACTGTCACCACGGAGTGATCGTTCAAAGGGATTTGACAAGCCAAATAAAAACGAAATTTAAAGTAAAAAAAAAAAAGTCGACTTAATAGACCAATCACGTCCTTGTCGAAACGTCAGTCTTTGTCAACAACAGTCCTGTTGAGGTCTACACTCACCCGCACGATCATATTCCATTCGTAAAGCCCATCGATTGAATATATTTTATCTAGCAGTTAATAATTCGATTGCACTGCCTCTACCTAATTATTTTTTACCTAAACAGCGTTTTACTAGATCATTTTCTAATGATTCATGTATTCAAGCCAACTGCAATCATGATTATGACTTTTATAGTTTCTTTCTAAGGACAATAAGGGACTGGAACTCTCTACCAAGCCGGGCACTCGTATTAATACAAATTTTTCATTTTTTAAAGATCACTGTTTCTCAGCTGTTAGAAATGATTGATGGCTGTCATTTATTTATCTTTTTTTATCTTTATTTATCTTATTTATTTGTATATAAATATATTTTATATTTATTAAAAAATAATTTTATTTTTTATTTCTATTTTTATTTAATCTTTACTCTATTATTGTATTTCTGATATTGTAATTTATTTAATTTATATTGAGTTGATGCGAAAGAGTTGTCAGTTAATAAATGTAGATGTAGATGTAATAAACTGACTCCTGGGTTCGAACCTTTCACTGGAAAAAGGAATGCGATTAATACTGAAGTTGAAATAGATGAACGTAAGGCAACAGACAAGCTTTCTCATACAATTTTTTTTCAGCAAAAAAATTTGAAAAAAAAAAAAGATGACAAAAAAACGAACATTTATAATACTAGTACAGATGCGTTTTAATACGTACAAATTAAAAACAAAAAAACAAGCAAAATAACACACAGTAATGGCGCTTTCTGTTGCACAGTTCGTTCGGAAATGAAAGCTACAAAGAAGTGCAAAATACCATTTTTTTTTCGTTTGAACAAAATATTGAGCGAGAGTTTTGATTTCTTAGTGAACAAAGCAGTTACATGTGTTTTGAACATGTGTTTTTGGATCAATTTCCGACGGAATTGTGTTAAGATGAAATAAAACTAAAATGTGGATCAGATATAACAAAAGCCTAAATTTAAATTCATTTTAGATGCAAATAAAACTAAACCAAAAGTTGTATGACGCACCAAATCTAACATTTTGAGTTCAAAACAGCCACTATAATAACATGGTCTTCCCTCAAGTCATAGCAGCGTTCCACGCAATCTACGATGTGATCGGTCTTCCTGGTAATTTATTGGTTATGGTGACGATCGTCTTGGAATCAAGATTTCATGTGATGCGATATATTTTACTGGCAAGTCTCGCTTTATCAGACTTTCTGCTGTTGATCCTTGTTAACTCATTCCGCATCAAAAGCATAGCACAAGAACATTGGTTATATGGTCAAACAATGTGCTACCTCAACCCATTCTTTGTCAGATACTTCTACATCAACACGGTTCTTCACTTGGTAGCAGTGTCTTATGATCGATACCTAGCGATAGTCAAGTCTCCATTGACCTACGATGGGACCATTACAAAAACCAGGGTGGCGTTTTTGTCTCTCATCTGGATAATCCCGATTCCACTTTCCATTGGTCCATTCCTTGGTTGGGGAGAGTACGTTTACAGACAAGAGGGGTTCTTCTGCGAGCAGGGATGGGCTCTGCGAAGCAGTTCAGCTAGAAGAAACATGATAATTTACCCAATCACAACCCTCGTTATTCCGTTATTAATCATTGTATTCCTAAACGTATCAGTATACATGGCCGCGAGACGACAGGTAAACGTTACTGAAGTCCAAATGGGGGGCTCTGTTGATGCTGAAAACCCTCAACAGCTGCAAGAGATCGTATCTAGAAGAATAAGAGATCGGAAAGCAGCTATCGATGTCGCCATCATTATCACCGCATTTTTGTTGTGCTTTCTTCCAGGTTGGATTATGGGCATTTGCCGTCAGTTTTTTCCGGAAATTAATGTCCCAGATGAGGTAGTTCTTGCCACAACCTGCATTTTCTTCCTCAGCTCATTGTGTAATCCGATCATTTATTCTATCCGCAAAAAAGAGTTTCGTGCAGCGATTAGGAAAATGTTGAGCCGAATTGGAGTTTGTCGACTTTCTCACGGCAACGACAACGGAAAAGTTGTTAGATTTTGTGCCAACCTGGAATCCGAAGGACTCTCGACAACTACAGTAAAATTCGCCACCCGAGACCTCGATGGAGGGTGTATTTACTTAGAAACCAAAGGCAGATCGTTACCTAAATTTGAACGAAGTTCTCTTTCTCCAATTGAAGAAATCAGTGATTATTGAAAACTTC
This sequence comes from Porites cylindrica, assembly GCA_964035525.1. NCBI lineage: Eukaryota > Metazoa > Cnidaria > Anthozoa > Scleractinia > Poritidae > Porites > Porites cylindrica. Next base: position 6,294,762 of record OZ037781.1, on the reverse strand, counting down.
AATAACTGCGAAATTTATTTCGCTCATTAACCACATAATCCTTGTTTTCATCTGATTAGCCAGTATCAGCAACCTATGACCTATCTCTTGCCAGTAATCATGGACAGTAATTCTTGGAAGGGGCTAACATCAACCTCCTTTGCTAAAGTTGATATCCCGGTGGAATATGCCGACTTAAGAGGGATAAACGTTACTCCAGATATCTCCAAAACTTTTGAGCGAACGGTATATAGCATTTTTAATAAGAGTCGCGGGGAGAAATTTTTGGCAAGCACCTCTCAATTTTTTTATTGTGCTGACAGAAGTTGTATTAACGCTCTGCTAAAAATGCAGCACACATACTTGGCTGCATTAGACAAAAAAGACTACTTAAGCTGTCAGAATGCTTACGATGGATTTACTCTCGGACTTCTTTCCTCTAATGATATTTTCTTACCTCCATAGTTTCCATTGAGCTTGTATATGAATTACATTTCAGGAAACATAGCTGTGAAAACTGAACTTACAGAGCTGTGAAAATAGTAACCTGGCCAAATTAAACACAGGCTTCCCAGGATAACCATCAACGACTTTCTTTTGTTTACATTGATGCCTTATAGAACTTAAACAACCTGAATATAGTCTTGTCGTGAAAATGACAAAATAAAATATTTAATGAGAAATGAATTACGTATATATTTACCCATGAAAAATATAACTGTCTAATTGCTCGACTTCTCAAATATGTATGTCTCATATTATGGCAATGTTCATTCCAAAATGAGCCTCGTTTCCATGCTGAAAGATCACGTGACCCTTCTTAACCTTTTAAATCTGTGTGGTTTTCGTTACCCTTTCGTTATTTTTTTGATGTGTCGTCTCACGATCGTAAAAATAGGCGATACTACAAATATTCTTTACAAGCCTCGTTTTCATGCTGATAGGTCACGTGGCGTTATTGATCCGACAGATACATCCTGTTTACACTTCCCCATTGATTTTAGGGTTATTTAGTATTTTACATGCATAAAAAGAGAGTTAATTAGGAATAATTTGTGGCAGCCTCGTTTCCATGCTGGAATCCTGGTGTAAGAAATTAAATATGCTGTTTTTGAAATTATGTGATAGATAATATCGAGTATGGTTTACTATGTCATAAACTATCATTGGCTCCTGGCCACATTTGTTGCTTTTACCATAAACTCCACAATTATTTCACCCTTCTGCTGGACTATATGGGTTAACTCGTGCGCTAATGAGCAAAACGGTAAAACATGACGTCAGCAAAGATTCGTCTATATCTCGATCACGAAAAATTATGAAAAAGAAAAAAAAATTCACTTTCAATGTAACGTTCAAGGAAAATTTAAACAAAAGACGGAGCCTTATATGCGCGCGCTGACTTCGAAAGGTTCGAATAAAATTAAAGTCACATTCAGTCCAGCTGGCTCTAGTGTTGTGATTCGGCATAAAACACGTTTTCGCTAACACAAGAAACGTTACAAAATACGCAGAGCATGATGGCATTAAGACGTCAAGATTTTCTTGCACTTGGGAACATGCACAGGCTGCTTACGAAATCACAGACCAGAAGGGGAAAAGCAGGCCAAAGAACGCGCAAAGGCTGCGAAGGCTCGTGTTTGAGCCCGCTTGGTAAAGGTCAGCAGTGCTTATAAACGGCATAAAAGCGAGGCAAAACGTCCTACTAACATCTGGCGAGATTTCAAGCCCTCTCTGAGTGAGACAGGTCTCAGCTGCGAGCATAGCTCGTCGCAATTACTATTTTTATTATTATTTTAATCATTATCATTATCATAATCGTTATTATTATAGTTATCGCTGTCCTTATCTTTATCGTTGTCATTATTTTTTTTTTCTAAAAAGACATTATGCCAAAACGGCGAGAAAAATCTTTCAAACAGGACTGTTACGTAAGACAAAAACGGGTAACACTAACCTGAATTTTTCCCCATCCACCTACGTCCTGCCCCAAGCCAAGACACTTTTCTTCAAATGACGGGTCAGCAAAACATATATAACAAGACTCAGTTTAATTATGATTTAAAAATGGATTAATGACTGAAGGACGAGCACGTCTGAGTACGCTGGAAGACCTTTATTTACGTTTTGATCAAGATGGCTAGGGTTTGATACAATATTTTACAAGAAACAAACAAATTGTTACAACACGATTTGTAGTTTAATTTATCCGACGCGTACAACTTGAGTTTATTTAGAAAGTCTTGTTTTCCTATAACCAGACTATTTCGCCTAATATGAGGGTTTTCAAAAATTCAAGTAATTCGATTACGAAACTCAGTGGTTATTTTGTGTGTGCGAAGTAAATTAAAATTTTCAGGTCTTTTTATTTTTTTCGACGTCGTAAAATAAAGCCCGAAAATCCAGTAAGAACATCACAGATCTGATACAACCAAAGTAATAAAGAACTTTAATTTCTATTACACATTTTGATTATTGAAGGTTTTACATACAGTTCTTCTCAAAAACAAGTTATATAATTATTATTTGTACGTGGGAACCAATTCCCTCAGTCTGAGATAGACGCCCTTCATAAATCAGGGGCACCCAACGACTGTTTTCTGTAAAATATCTGTTCGTGGAAGCAAATATTACCTAGAAATTTCTATCACTTGAGGACGACTAAAAATTTCTAGATGACCGTTCCATTCATGTACAGTCAGTTCTAAGATCATCTTATAAATTCCCTACCATTTTCTGAAGTTTAATTTTTCGCATTTCACTTCCGAGGTTAAGCTAGCTATTTTTCGTAGAAAAAAAGGAAACCTAACCTTTTCGGATTCAAAAATGTGATGGAGAGAGGAATCAGAAAAATTCTCACTTTCGTAATATGTTTAAATTGCATCATGCTAAAACTTTCAAGAAAATAATGCTGAAACCCTTGTAATTCAGGAAAGACTCAAGTTCCCCTAAGATGACCAAACCGATAAAAATTTTATAGCGCCACTTAGAATGGTTGCGTTTCTAGAGAACTAAAAGTACTCTGGATAGCCTAAAAATTGTTTTCAATGTATTTAAGAGGAAACCGTCGTTGGTTGCCCCTGATAAATACTTTTTGAAGCAGTTATGTAAGTGTTTTTAAGTTTGTGCAAACTGCATATGCATAGTCCATAATAATCATGAGTGGCGGATGATGTTGCATGGACGACTTTTATGCCGACAGTCAAACGACAATGTTGTCGTTAGGATCTTGACAAATCCTGATCCGTCGGAACATTTTCTTCACTGCATTACGGAATTCTCTTTTTCGGATGGAATAGATCATCGGATTGCATATGGCACTGAGGAATAAAATGCACGTAGTGCTAAGATCTGCCTCGAGAGGAACTTCAATTCCTTGAACGAACTGGCGAAAGGTGACTGTAACCCAGAAGGGAAGAAAGCACACTAAAAACGCGGCGATTATAATGGTAACATCGACAGCTGCCTTCCGATCTGTTAACCGCCTCGAAACGCTCTCCTGCTGCTGAGCGATTTCAGTATCAACAAGGCCACCTACTTGGACTTCAATGGCGTTTATGTGCCGACTCGCTGTTTTGTACACTGACACGTTTAGGAACAAAATGACCAGGAATGGCACAATAATAGTTGTGATTGGTCGAAAGATAGACATGCGGCTTTTACTGATGGCACCGCTCTGCAGATCGATAGCCCACCCCTGCTCGCAGGTGATCAACTCTGGGTTGTAATCGTACTTTCCCCAACCTTGGAACAGACCGATAGAATTTGGAATCACCGGAATTATCCAGATGAGAGCTATAAACGCCACTCTGGTTTTTGTAATTGTGCCATCATACGTCAAAGGCGACTTGACTATTTTTAGGTATCGATCATAAGACACTGCTACCAAGTGAAGAACCGTGTTGAGATAGAAGTATCTCACAAAAAATGGGCTCAGATAGCACATTGTTTGGCCATATAACCAATGTTCTTGTGCTATACTTTTGATGCGGAATGAGTTTACGAGGACCAACAGAAGAAAGTCTGATAAAGCGAGACTTGCCAGTAAAATATATCGCATCACATGAAATCTTGATTCCAAGATGATCGTCACTATGACCAACAAATTACCAGGAAGACCGATCACATCGTAGACCGCGTGGAAAGCTGCTATCACTTGAGGGAAGGCCATGGCTGGAATTGCTTATTGGTAACGTGCTTGACCGATATGAGTAAAGTATCACAAGTGAGGATATGTCCTCAAATTTAAGGGCTTTTACAGCTGTCAGTGTGCGTCATTTCTTTTCTCTCGCTTGTAATGTGAACGGAAATTGTACCCAGAAAGGAAAGGACCCATAATTTTTTTTATTTCCTATAAAGCCCTCTTCGTTTTTGTGTTCTAGGAAATATATCTTATCAATTTTTCAAATCGGTTTGATCTAGCGAAAAACAATTTTCAGACAAAAAGAGACAAAACTCTAGTCACCACTAGTCTGCACGGTGGTGTTCTTCATATTGATCTCAAGAAGCAAAATTTACCATGTTTTCAGTAATCGTAGCAAATCTGGCGCCATTCGCCAAGAATTGATCTTCGAATTTGCGTTCCAAAAATTCCTTTGAACTGGAAAGAATATGTTTTCGTCAATGTGTTTCACCTTTTTAATTCAATACAAGAAAATGGAATTTAAAGTTCAGTTTCGTGTTTAGTTTTCCTGAGGCATTTCCAAGTGCATTTGAATTTCCTTTTTCTTTTTTCGCTTTTTTATGGCATTAATTGTAAAAAGGATTTGAATTTGTTTTTCATTTGTGGTCAGTTTTTTAAGGTTGATATGTTGATGAAAAACGGATTTGAATTGCGATTTTCTTTTATTGTTTAGTATGGCATCAGAAGACGGGATAAATGTTTCGTTGAATTCCAGTCTTCTATGTTATAGGAATTGCTAAAATGGATTTCCATTTATTTTTTTCGTTTTCGTTGAGGGTGTTTAAACTACCATAAGCTTCCCAGCTTAAGGTTCCGGTTTTAAACAATTTATAACAGGAGCCCAATTGCTCCTGATTTATAATTTATAAGCTATTGATAAAGAAACAATGTGGAGCAAACAAGAAAACATCGTTTGCTTTTCGAACTTTCGTTTTTGTGTACTTTTACTTTCGAGCAGGTCGCTAAGCTTACTCAGAAGCTCTCCTAGAGTCGTGGCGCATTCATTTTTTCGGCATTCTTCAGAAAAAAAAGTACTCGTTGAACTTTCTTCACTATCAAAGAAGACTATTCGTTATAGATTTTTTTAAAATGCTTGTTGCGTTTCTCGACTAATTAAAAGAACGTAATCATATCATTAGAGCGATTGTTTTACTAAAAAGGTTGATAAAAGCCATGTTTACGGAAGTGGTTCACTGCGTAATTTTAGCAAATCTTGCGGCATTTGCCAAAATGCTATGCTTGTCGCCTGAATGCCAACCTCTTCAATTTGAGTCAAGAAAATGGAATTTAAATTTCACTTTTCGTGTTTAAATTTCCAGTGGCATTTCCAAATGGATTGTTTTTTTTTTTACGGCATTTTAAAAAGGATTTGAATTTTGTTTCTCTTTTTTCGTCAGTTTAAGAGAGCGGAATCATATCATTAGAGCGATTGTTTTCCAAACAATGTTGATCACTGAAAGCCATGTTTACGGAAGTGGTTTACCGCCTAGGATTAAAGCGTTGCTCTACTGGTTCATTTTAGAAAAGGAAAACCTTAACCAACACGAATAAGAAAGAAGCCCACTGGAAAACCAATCCTCGGTGCTTTTTCTCTTGTTTTTTTTTTCTTCTTTTTGTTTTTGTTTTTGCTTTTTTTTTTGCATAGCGGTTAATTGGAAGTCCTCAACAGCAAGATATCGTATCGATGTCGCCATCATCATCGCCGCTTTTTTGTTGTGCTATCTCCCAAGCTGGCTTATGGGCTTTTGCCGTCAGTTCGTCCCAGGAATAGATGTTCAAGCCGAGGTAGTTCTTGCAACAACTTGCATCTTCTTCCCGCTGAGCTCCTTGTGTAACCCAATCATCTATTCAATCCGCAAAAGAGGAGTTCCGTGCCACGATTAAGAAAATGTCGAAAAAACTGGATTTTGTCGACATTCTGTCGACAACGATAACTACGTCTTAATGGGAACAAAAGTTGTGCGATTTTGTGCCAAGCTCGAATCCGAAGAACCCCCAAATACAACTGCAACACTCGCCACACGAAGTCTCCTCGAAGGGTGTATTTACTTGGAAACCAAAGCGCTATTTGCTCCTAAATTTCAGCGAAGTTGTCTTTCTCCAATTGAAGAAATCAGTGATTATTAAAGCTTCAAGTCCTTCAATAAATTAAATTTATTTTGATCATTAAACACATAATCCTTGTTTTCATCTGATTGACCAGTATAACAGATAGTGCAGTTTTTGATCAGAAAACGTATAAAAACAATTTCCGTAATTATTTTATAACTATACGCAGAATTGAAGGCAAAAAGTATGTATAATGTCAAGAACACTGAATAAACGATCAATCGAAATGGAGAGTGTTCGTTGACGTTCTTTACCTAGTTCGTTATCTGGGCACTGATCTCTCGAAAACTAGAAAAATACCATTCCGTAGCTACTCTAGACTACTAGCAGTCTCTCTTTTTTCTTGGTCCGTCGAGCAAAACGCCCGTGACACGCAAATGACCACGCGCGTGACTTAAGGCGCGAGACGGGAGAGGCCCGCCCTCGTTTTATCGCGTCTCGCAGCTTCGCCGCTCAACGCTTGCTCGCGCGTGCACTCCCCTTACTAAATCTGAAGAAAAGGAGAGACTGCCCGCAGTCTATAGCTACTCCCTTTTACAACACTAGGCAGGAGAATGTCGCACCTGCACACGACTGAATGAAGACTAGGGGTAGAAGTGTTATACAACAAATTTAAAAAAGCTAACGGCTAAAAAGAGCAAAAAAATGTATATATAGTGTTGAGAAACCTGAGTGGCATGTGACACAAACAACGAGGTGAGCAATGCCTAAATATATACGGTACAGCAATATAGTTACCCGCAAGAAATACCACCAGAATACAATTGAGAGGAGAAGTGTGACGTCACGTTACCATGGTAGCACTATTTCTGGATGACAACAAAACCGACGACGACGGCCACGTCAAGGAGAACGGCCAAAAATAATATGTTTATATTAACAAACAACAACTTTGCAGGTGCATCACGCTATTTTGAACTGATTCCTTTACCGTCGTTGCACCACTACGATATGAAACTTCCTAATTTCACGAGCCTGCTTTATGAAGTAGGTGAACAATATCCCAAAATTGTTGCTTTCTTTTTTCAAACTTAGACTATTGAAATAGTGCGAATAGACTTTTAAGTGACTTTATCTGTTTGTGGCCATCCAAAATTCTGCTACCATGGCAACATGACGTAACGACTTCTTAGTCTGCTTGGTAGAATCCGGAATAAAGGTGTTCATGCGCCAATAGTCCCCTCCCCACTTCCCTTTGATCCCCACTCCACATAGGTTAAAATACAATCGGCTGTGATCAGCTACCAAAAACCTAACGTTCCTGACTCTAAAAATGAGCAATTGGTGCGTTCCTTGGTAGGGTGGTATATAAAACAGATGGGAGCGAATTCCCCTTTGAAGAGTGCTCGTTTTAAAGGGTTGCCAATTCGCTATAATGATGTTAACTTATTTTGTGGAAAAGCTCCTTCTTGAAACACTCAGACCTAGGTCAATCGTACTTCTTTGCTGTTTAAAGCAGTAAAAACCAGTTATTGCCGGTAAATCTTGTCGAAACTCGAACTGTAAATTTTGCATGACTAACGTCGTGGTCTCATTTCAAGAGAATAAACAAATTCGACGGCGATTTCTTGTAATGGCAAATTTTATCACTTGTCTGTCCCCTGAAATACCATGTGACATTGCTTTTATTCCAGCTATCCTAAAGCACGGGCAAAGATAGCGGGTATCGTGAATAAGGTCTATTATTAAAAACTGAATCATTGGATAATGCAATTCTAGAGCTCTGATTGGCTTAGCTATCATGGTATATGAGCCATTATACTATGCTCTCCAAATATGATAACTGTACGCGTCTGCTCAAAAATGAAAAAAAGCTGAAAATCAATTGTTTTAAAAAATAAAGTCGGGGAGAACTCTCGATATTTTGTGGGCGTTTTTAATTAAAATAAAACAATTATTCCACTCGCGCTTGCCAACTCGGCGCTACGCACTTCGTTGGCTATCTTCCATCTTATATCTAACGAGCAGTCATGGAATAATTGTTAATTAGCCATTTCCGAGTCGCCTCAAGTCTCTGTTTCAAACCGTGGCGAAGTGCGAAACCATTGATATGAAAAATGATTTTTTTCGTTCTCATGTAAATAAAGCTCATTTTCATAAGAAAGGTTTTTGCACTTTCCATCGTTTTGAAAGTGAGAGTTGTTGGAACTCGGAAATGGCCTAGTCTCCTCTAAAGAATGTATTCAGTCTTCACATAAGTATGCAGAGTTTTCTTAATTGAGATACCACTTACTCCACCATTTTATTTGTTTCCTTTATTAACCCTTTTTCCGCTGTGAAAATACGCCGTTTGGGGAAATCTTTTCGGTAAAGAGCTGGAAGACTGGGAAGAGGAAGACTATATGGTAACTTACATGAATCAAAATACTGATGACGTACACATACTGATTCTCTACTGTCACCATTACAAGCTGGTTTTCTGAATCGTGTGCTGTTTTTCCTTTTCAATTGCACTGGATGTTAGATCTGTTTCTGTCTAGCCACAAGCTTCTTCTTTGCCTCTGTTTGAACGTAAAGTCCTTTTTGAGTGCGAATATTAACACCAGTACGATCGAATTTTTTCGATTGTACATGGCTTGCTGAGTCAGACGAATTTCTTAAATTTTGTGAAAAATAATGGCATCTTACTTTGATGAGCACGAACTCACAGATCGGACAAGTAATCCAGATTTCTATTTGGAGCTTGCAAGGTAAGGACGATTTCCTAGTTATTGACGAGTCTACCAGAAAAGTTTCACCGAAGTACAAGGAATGAAATTATAGACACTAACAGACAAGCCTATTTTCCTATTTAAATGGACGATAAGAGTTTTAAAAACATCTACGTATTGCGGGGTAGGGATAATTGGGAATGAAAACTAGAGAAGTATTCCCGACTGATAAGACTTTTATTCTCTCAAGAAATTTTTTCATCATAAAGAATTCCACACAACCCAATCCATTATTACTTGACTTACGCCATTGCCATTGTTTGTGGACCAAAAAGGCAGCAATGATGTGTGGGTCAAGTGATTTGACTCTGACAGGTGTTGTGAATCTGACGAGTGGTGTGACTGTGACAAGTGTTGTTACCGTCATGAGTGATGTGACACTAGCGACTGTCGAGATTGTGATGAGTGTGGAGACTGGGACGAGTGATGTGACTCTGTTGAGTGGTGTGACTGTTATGAGTGATGTGACTGATAAGTGTTGTGACTGTGACTCTGGCAACGGTTATGATTGTGACAGGTGTGGAGACTAAGACGAGTGATGTGACTGTGACGAGTGTTGTGACTCCGACGAGTGGTGTGACTGTGATGAGTGGTGTGACTGACGAGTGTTGTGACCCTGGTGACTTTTGTGATTGTGACAGGTGTGGAGACTAAGACGAGTGATGTGACTATGACTATTGTTGTGACTCTGATGGGTGGTGTGAATGTGATGAGTATTGTGACTCTGACAAAAGTTGTGACCTTAACGGCATGTGATTGCATGAGTAGTCGAACAGTGATTAGGGCTTTGCCTAGTTTACTAGATTACTGCTGGCTTACTCATTACAATTCTAGCACAAGTATGAGTTAAAGGAAAAATTGTTATCCCTCTGTGCTTGGGCATGTGAAATGCATGTAAAATTATTGTATATAATTTACAGTATACTACAACTCCGACCGGTTTTTATGTTGCAGATTGCTTTTATCGCCCAGTGATATGTTAGAAATTACCAGGTTAGTTGTAATTTCACTCTATATGACTTACAGTTAGCTGTATTTCTCAGACTGAAAGACAGACAGTTTATTTACACTTTAAGTATTTACATAACTACTACTACTACTACTAAGTCTGCCACAGCCACAGGCTGTGGTAAGGTCAGAGCTGCTCTGCTACTGCTACTGGTACCATGTAACCCAGTACAACCTGCCGTGCATATGGTTGGGTAGTCGGCGACTAAACCGGCTCCCCCAGCAGTTTTTAGGTGGTGAGGAGAGTAGCATGACACCCCTGCGAGATGAAAATTTACAAGACCTGTCAAATGGTGGATGAGCTCAAACTGAGCCAACAGCCATTGTGCAAATCTTGGCAAGGAGTTGCGACCCATCAAGGTGCACTATCGCACTGTATGGCTGATATTTATATAAAACTGTATTAAAGAGAGAAAATTAATAAAGGAAAAGAAGTTAAACAAACAGACAAAACAACAAGGCAATCAGCCACACAATACACAACAAAATAAAGGATTATAACTCATGTACTTCAACAATAACTCAACAGGGCTGCCAGTAAGTTTTGAAGCAGCCATAGCAACGAAGATTCACCTGTAACATCTAAAAAAAATTTTATTGTGTCACCTTTAGCTTTCTACTTTGATCACTCCTAACTTTAAGTGAGCTCAGCCAAAACAGGTGTTATGGTTTTAAAATGGCCTTCAGTGACATCTCTGACCAATGGATAATACTAATATTTTTATTAAATAAAAAAAGTTTTAAATGACAAACTTGATGATGTACTTATTACACATCTCTGTTACTTTACGTTCGTTTTGAAAGTAAATTCACTATAATTAAAGATCTTTAAGAGATCCATCAATAGATTATTATTATTATTATTATTATTATTATTATCATTATTATTATTACTTAATACTATTATTATCATTGATAATTTCTAGAAGGGATAGAGGGAGAGAGAAAGTTGACTTTGAAGCTAATCATGATTGTATTATAGACATGCATGATGGCTTTGTACTGGAAACAGTTGAATTCAAAACTACCACAGAAAGGGAATTACAAAATTTAATACTCTTTAAAAAATCAATATTTAATCTTTAAAAGCCAGCACAGTTGTAGCCTGCATAGCAAGCATTTTTGTGTGGTTTAGGAGCAAAGAACAAGAGTCAAAGCCTGTGTGAAAAATGGCCAAGTAAAAGAGCTGGGAGAGGATTTTTTGTCTCTCAGTTCATTTCTTGTTCGGCCAAAACCAAAAATCCCATTCCTCAGTCTTTCGTCTGGGTCTTTCTTTGCTCTGAAACCAAACAGAAACAGGCTAGCACAGTTGGATCAATAAGAATGTTTTCTCTCTCCATGTTTTAACCACAGAGCAGCATTTGATATACTTCAAGCTCCACCGGCATCTAAAGAAGTTATTGAATCTCTACCATCAGTACCTATAACTTCTGAACATGTTGGTCAGTGTTGGTATTATTAATATTTTTAGTTTGTTGCTGCAATTATCAGACTCGTACCCAGTCGCTATTTATGTGTTTTTGGGGTGAGAGAAGATTGGGGGTTAGGTTTTCCCAAGAGACCTTGTCCGCCTCAACCTAACCCCCAATCTTCTCTCACTCCCAAAACACATAAATAGCAACTGGGTACGAGTCTGTGCAATTATCATTTTCATAATTATTGTGTTGCGTTATTTTTTCATTTTTAAAGCCATTTTTAATTTGAAAAAAAGTGAAGCCTTTTCCAAATAATATGGAAGAATACACTTCACTTCACTCAAGAATATTGTTGGAGTCCACCTTTAAATTCGTCCCCTGAGGTTCCTTGCTAACAGAGGTCTCTCATAAGGAAAATGAGAAGAATTAGGAGAGAGGCCTTTGCCGACTTTGACTCTGGGGTCATATATTGGTAATGTTGAAATTATTGTGCATACCCTGTTGAGACTGTACACTGCAAATTTATAAGCTCGCAACCATGAGCTCTGTGAGTCTACAAATTTCACATTTTGATCAGGCTATACTGTAAAATTATCCATTTCTAAGCTAATTAAGCAGTAAAAATACAAAGAAAAAAACACACATGTATTCCTGCAAAGGAAAGCCATTCTTTCGTTTCCTGAAAGATTTTGTATGTCTTAATTCTGACAGGCAAAACTTCTGACAAAATAATTGCTATTTTGATCCTTAAAAAAATGCCAGGACAATGAGAGGAGTGCTATACACTAAATGTGTGTGTCTTTAAATTTCTAACAAATATATTTAATTGCATTATTTTCAGATAAAGGCTGTTCGTGTCCAATTTGCCAAGCAGAATATGAAGTGAGTGACTAAATTGGTTTATATATCCACTTTAAAATAACATCACATTACTTTCTGATTTTACTATTATTGAATTCTTTAACACCATCCTTCATGTTACCTCCTTGTATCGCTTGTTTTATGCCATAATGATATAATTTTTTAATTTGTGCTGCACCCATCTTCCATGAAGGTGTCGATTAATCAAACAAAATTATCAAATCCGTAGAATTTTTTTTATCCTTCGGATACCTAGAGATAATATTATTATGCTTCATGTTATTACCATCGATCAGTAATGCAGTTGTTGACTAGATTTGTTTGAAGAACTGCAATTTTCTACCTATTATTTTATTAGATTGGAGATAATGTCAAGCAACTTCCCTGTGAACATATGTTCCACCAAGGCTGCATTTTACCCTGGTTGTCCAAGGTAATAATAACTTTGAGCGACACATGTCAGAGGCAGCAAAGTGTTTTGAAACGTGGGGGGGCTGTTCTTCCACTCAGCCATGTGCATACCCCTACATAAATTTTCCAAAATGCCCTTTGCATTGTTCGTTGGCGCAAGCAAACCTCTTTGCAACCTTAGCAGTGTATAGTGTGCCAGTTGTCAATTTGTGGCAATGCATCAGTAGGCAGTTGTTCAGGCAGTCCTGCTTCATGGTGCTTCTTAGGTAGTTCTTGAGTAGTCTGAGGGCAGAAAATGTGCTCTCTGAAGTCGCTGATGTCACTGGTATTGTCAAATACGTCTGTAAAAGCATCTGTAAAAGCTCTGCCTGTCCAAATTTTTGTTTGAGGGGGGGGGGGGCTTTGGATCCCCCTGCCCCCCTGCTCCGCCACCTATGCATGGGTACGTGTTACTGCCTTAAGGGTATTGGTGAAGTTCTTTCTAAGTTGTGTTTTATTGTCTTGAGATAGATAGTCAATATCAGTGAACACAAAAGCAGGCCATATTCGTGTTTAGTATGTACTAAAACAGTGGATAGTGTTTTTCGCGCGCTCTGATTGGCTACTCAATCAGTGAATATCCTGCACTATTCACTGATTCACCTCCAGTTCCTCCGAGTGAGCAACGCCAAACTCGCGTAAGTTGCGAGCAAAATGCCTTCCCAGTTTGCTGCCGTAAACAAACAAAGAAATTTCACAACTAATCAAGCAAGCTGTTTCCGAAATACACGAAGAAGGTGACGAAGTTCGGATTGGAAGTTTTAACAGGTAAAGCTTTGTCTTTTTGACACGAATTTATCGATAAAACTGGTGAAGAAGTTTTTTGTTTACAAATGCAAATTAAGTTTAAGTCTTGCGTTACTTTGTTTAGTTGGGTTGTTCATAAATAAGCTTAAAACTAAATTTAATAATCTTTTTTTATAGAATGATTTTAAAACAAAAAGAATTTAAAACTCCTTTTGAAGAAATTTCCCCGCAAGAGCTAAACAAATGCCTTCAAAAGTTTTAATTGTCGGCAAGAAAAAGCGACGGCCGCGGCCGCCCGGTCATTACGCGCCAAAATTGTAATCGTTGGCAACAGTATTTGAGTTAAAAATCATCATTTTTGTGCTCAATTATCTCACTGTTTTAGTATATACTAAAACAATTATTCACCTCAGTGTCGGTGGCTAGTCGTGGATATTTACCTCACTGCTTCGCAGTTCGGTAAATATCCAGGACTACCCACCTCCATTTCGGTGAATAATTGTTATCTAGCCATCTTGACCAAAAAACCTTGATCACTAAAGGATCTGATTATATTGCAAAGATAACTTTTTTCGTGCTGGACCATGGCCATCTTGCCTGCTTGGGTAGCTAATCAGAACACAGAATTTGGTTTATCTTCCCTGGCCACGGAATCAGCCATAATTTATATCTTACATGTAATAAAAAGTGTTCTTCCAAAAAGTGAAATAAAAAAAATATATATCAGGGGGGTACTCCAGATTTCAAGTGATGGGGATGATTGAATGGGGGCAAAAATCAAAACCAAAAAAAATCCCTAGGGCTTCCAAAGAAACCCCCAAAAAATCCCTGGACCAAAATTTAAGCCCCCAAAAATCCCTTGCCGAATTTCCTAGACATAAAAATTTCCAGAAAACTTTAAATTATATAACATGAAAAGAGAAACTTAAGTTTTGAATACCCAAAAAAATACTTGCCAAAATTTTCCTACCCCAAAAAATCCTTTGATCATCCCTGTCACTCGAAATCCAGATCATCCCTCCCCCCTCCCTGGGATTACAGTGACCATGACAGTGGAACCGTGAATGAACCTTGAATTAATTACAGCTATTGTGATTACGATTTAGACAAACAGCTGCCCTCTTTGCAGACATGAGCTGCCCACAGATGATCCTGATTACGAGGAGATGAAAAATCTGAAGGTACGGATTAAAAATTCATCAGGAGATCAAAAAAGTTACCATGTATGGGAAAGTTTGCTAGGGAGCTTTGTTGCATGGTTTTTAACTTGGAAGTTCAGGATTTCTAAGCAGTTCAAGCTACAAAAAATATCAGTGAAAAAATTATTGAGACTCTATCGTTACTGGCAGGTAATTCAACAAGAGCCTGGGCCAGGGATTTTCTCTGGCAACTGTGGGCATACCCTGGGTACCAGTGATGTTCGTCCACCGAACTCTATTGCCGCCTTCCTCTCCCCAGGGCAAAATGTTGGCTTAGCAGATGGGTAGGTGGGCAGTTTGCCAGAAATGTGTAATGATCCGAAAAAACCCTCTGGTACTCAGAGTCAGGGTATTTAATAGAAGCCGGCGGATGACGAAATTCACCGGCTATTTTACATGAACTCGTGGCCTACTTTTCTTTGGAAATTACCCCAGTTTTTACAAATAATGTGATTTAAAACAGCTACTGAAACAGCCAATGGTTCATAGCTATTGGCAACAAGAAATAAATTTTAAAGATAGATTATCCATGTGCTGTCACTGAATAAAAAAGCCAAAATTTAATGATGTCTGCTCCAGAATGCTGGAAATGCATTCTAAGAGGCCCAGATTTCAAAATTATTCCTTAAAAGCTCGTGCCAAGGTGCAAGTCTTTTCTATCTCCACCTACTCCATAGCTTTTGCCACTTACTTAAAACCTTACTGAATACTCTGCAGGGTACTATAGGCATGACCCCTAGCTTTTTTATAGTCCGGGACACTGAATAAAAATAGAACCAAGAGATGTCCCCACCTACTAATTACATTTACCTGGCAACTAGAAATCTTTAATAGGCTTTTGTCTCTAGTTATCCTGCGTCGTAGACGTAATCTAACCCCAGTTAACCCTTTAAACCTTAAGATCAAAATTTGAATTCTCATTTGTTGAAAAGCCTACAGTGTATTAGGTATAGTGTAAACACCTATCCGATATACCTCTGCTTTAGAGATGGGCATGGTGCAGATTCGCACCATTGCAGAAATTGTGCCAAAATCACTGTTCTTATATAATTAGTTGCGAGCACAAGCCTTTTCCAGTATGGCTTTTGTGCCAGTGCAAAAGCTATCCAATATATGATGTAGTGTGAACATTGCCTTAGTGACAGCCCTGAAATGGGATTATTTTAGAGAACAAAGCAACAGTGAAAACATTCAGAAGTCCAATAAACTGACCATTTTCTATTTTGGGATCCCCTATTGTACACTCTGTTTGCCCCTCCTCCCCCCCACATTTTGCATGAAGGATGCACAGTATTTGATTTCAGTGAGAAAACTTACGATTAATTTTTTAGTTGCGTGGGAGCAAGGGGCTGCAGGCTGCAGGCTGCAGCTAGAATACAGTCAAAGAACAACAACAATAACCTTTATTTACTTCACGTACAAGTTTGTGAGATAGTGCTGACCCTCAAAGTAGCCCCAACACTGATCAAGGCGGGTCAGGCTTAGATAAAATACTAATTTATCTTATTGACATAAATGTACTATAGTTGAATACACTAAAGTTAATCAGACCTGGGTGGAAGCAATGACTTTTGCAAAATTTAGGAGGCAAACAAAGTGTATTATGGGGGATTCAAAAGTAGTCAATTCCTTACCATGCATACTGACTTCTGCAAGTATAAGGGAGCATGTTTTGCTATTATTTAAAGAGTGATTTTCTCTTGCAGATTAAGAAACAAGATCAAGAGTTCAGAGTGGAAATGCTTCATGGCTCCATGTTTTCCTGACACAACTTTATAATAATGAAGGGCAATAGTTTCATGTGTGGGTCTGGCTACATGATGGTTAGACAAAGTCTACAAGGGACAGCTGTCATGGGCTTTCTTTTATTTTCTAAAAAAAAGTTTGCCTTTGAACATCTTAGACATGAGTATTCTTTTTTAAGTTACCGACAGTATTAGAAATAATATTATTCATAGGAAAATTAATGTCCCGTAAAAAGAACAAGGTACCTGTGACATAAAATTGGTTGGTGCACAGAAGAAATATCTAAGAAAATCAAGTTTTTTTCTATTGTTATTTCGTAATAGTCTTATAGAAATTGATTGTCAGTTATTTACTTGTGGCAGGCGGCATAATTAACTATCAGTTAATGCCGCCTTTCACAGAGCAAGAGCCATGGTCATGGTTTATTCTAGGAAAGGGACAGAAGAGAAATGAGATGTCTCAAAATTAATAGACTTCTTTAGCTTGTATGTTTTGTTTTTGCAATAAGTCTCAGGGGAACTGAACCCTTTGTTTTTGTATAAACTATATGTAGATATGCACGGAATAAGACCAAATTTGAATGGAACACAATTCTCTGGAGTAAAGTTTAATAATTGTTATCATAATTATAGTGAGAAAAACATCTTATTAGAAATAAATATCAGTTCTCATGAAAAGCAGAAGTGTTTATTTTTGCATGAGTTTGTTTCTATCTCACCTGAGCATCCTCAAGACAGTTGTTGTTGTGCAGGCTTTCCTATAAGCAGGGGTCTCAAAGTTGCCTTTAGACCCCAAGGGAAAAACCCTGAGAAATATGTTTATGCTTAACTGTGGCCAGTAGTCTGGTGGCCGTTTTTGTTATTGCTAATGCTCATTGGCTTCTCGCCCAAAGGATATTAATTTTTTTGTTCAGTTTTTTTTTTTTTGGTTTCAGTGGCTGCTGCTGGCACGATTGAATACCTGAAATGCATGTGTAATCTATATGTAGTGGTTTAATTTCATCCCTTGTTTAACTTTTGTTTTCCTTTGTTTTTGGGTAGGGTAATTAATGCATAATAATGACATGATAATGAGTTTGAAACAAAATAAAATTTAAACCCATGCAGGTTAAAATTGAACCACAACATAATAGTGTATAGTAGGTGATCAACAATAAAGGAGCCCAGATAAGAGGTCACAAGTCAGGGCCCCGTGCCTGAAAGGCCGGTTAGCGCTAATCCATGATTACTATTTTGTTCCATTTTTGGATTTTACCTTTCTATACATTGCTTCGAGTAACATTTCACATGAGGGGTCCAAGGGGCCTGTGTCCCCCGTTATTTTTAGACCAAACTGAGGCCCAAAGGGCCCAAAAAAAGTTTTTTGGAGACCAGGCCTCCCCTTTTTCTAAAGGTCTGGATGATCCCCCCCCAGCCCCACCCCCCTTTATCTGAAGGCCTGCATCCGGCACTGTTTTGTGTTATCATTACCTTAGCTCGGAGTAAAGGCTGTAAGCTCGATTTGCAGGTTTCTAGACAAGAAAACCTTACTTGAAATTTTGCTTAATCCTGGGTTATACTATTAGAACCACAGTCTGCATTTTGCACTGCCCCAATTTTACCTGTTGCAAGACTGAAAATTCAGTATGTTTCCCCACAGAATTCTTATTATCAAATTTATTTTGCATTTTTAGTATCACCGCCCCCCCTCCCCGCCGAATTTCGTCTTCAGTTTCTGTTGGACAACCTTAAAACACCCAGGGAAAATTAAAACAAAGGTTAAGAAATCTAGGAGCGCAAAACAAGGTGTATTTATGATGTGTAAATGCACAGCCAGTTTGGGCTACCTGTGCTCAAAAGTTGGAGTAGAGCCTGGGCTTAAAACTCAGTTCAATATGGCGGAGACCACAGAGCGAAATGTGCAGCCAAGTTCGATACAACATCACGAGGTTATCAGCAGTGATATGGACACAACAAAAGATCCAGAGCATGCTTCTTCTAAGTCCGTGTCAGAAGGACCCGTTGGAATGGAAAAAAGGAATGTTCCCCGCGGAGAAGTGATGTCTTTAAAAGAGTGTTGTAGAGAGGCATTCGATAAGATAACCGAGTATTTGAAAGGGGAGCTGGCAGGTAGGTAGAATAAAGCTTGTTGCATTAGATATTTTTGTTTATTTTATACGGTACAAAATTTAACGAGCAATTTAGAATGCCTGGCCTCTTAAATTATTCATTTGTAAACTGATTTGACCACGTTTTTTGACACTTGATAAAGCAGGGTTCGGACACTGTACAGGTCATGGAAAAGCTGGAAAGTCATGGAATTTAAGAATTTCATTTTCAAGGCCTGGAAAGTCATGGAATTTAATTTTCGGTCCTTGAAAGTCGTGGAAAATTAAAGTTTTGTTTGGTAGATTATTTTAGTTACTACAGATGATAAAGCAAGGATAATATAAGATAAAGAGTAGTAATTATACAGCGAGAACGACATGCAGTTTGGTGGATACCAGCGTGTGAGGTTAAAAAATATGCTAAAAGTAGAGTTCTGAAAATTTTCAAAAGTGGTCATTATTTGTATTTTGTGGTAAATCAAATAAAGTTACAAATAAACTTAAGGTCATGGAAAACTAGAAAAGGTCATGAAAAAAGTCATGGAAAGTCATGGAATTTGAAGAACTCAGAAGAGTACGAACCCTGCATTTAAGGCTCCTTTTTTTTTTGCAAATTTCAGGTTCACTAGAGGACTACGTTCTTCTAGAGAAATTGAATAAAATGACAGTCACAAAGTACAGTGAAATGTCCAACACTGCCAAGACTCTCATTACAGCCATGGAGGAACTGGATAAGAAATGTAAGTTAACTGTATGTACATATATATGTATAAGATTTGTTCATGTTGGTGATCACAGCTGTAACAAATTAAGATAGATCAAATTTTGTCATCGTGCATCGTGCATAAGAAGCCGATAAACGTACATCAAACCTGTATTCCATTGATGGTGCATCTATTGTGCCTTCATGGTGCCTCTATCGAGCTTTACTTGTGCTTTCATCGAGCCTTCTTCAAACAATATATCACTGATATATCATCTGAGGAAAAAACTTTGGTGTTGAAAAGAGAAATAATGAATAAAAATAAACTGGGATATTTAAACTTGTAAGAAGGGCAGTTTTGTATTAATGAAGCATTATTTTTCAATTTCAAGGGTTGAATTTATGAGTACATTCTGTTCTAAAGGTGTTAACATGTTTCTCTCTGTAAGCCTAAATGATTATTGCATGTGCTTAAATGGCACCTCGAGGACAAAGGGACACTGCACGAAATGACAAAGAACAATAATTGAACCTCTATGCACGGTTATGTATCGTGCATTGGGAATGTGGTGCATTAAAAATTATGGTATGTTCTAATGCTAAAAAGGTGTTTTTCATTTAATAACCATGAAAATGCAGCAATAAATTTTAAACCTAGGAGAAACTTTGGTACATACATGCACCTTGAAAAGCTTTGTCTATTCTGGTCCGAATAGTTTTATTGTAGAGTTAAGTGAGATTAAAACTTTAATTTTTGGTAAATAGTAGGGCAAAATAGTGTCTTTTAACTACATTGTAACCTACATTTTGCTGACAATAAAATAATTTCTTTAAGTCAAAGCTTTATGCAGAAAATAATGTTCTCTCTGTAATACTCATTGATTGCAAAGCAACCATGTAGAAAATCAAGTTTTTATGCACAAGTTTAGAGGAACTGTAACAGCAAATGTACCGTTAGGCCATTTTTACAAAAAGGTGGTCTCCAACAATTTGTTCACATAGCCATATTCTGAGAGGCCAGGAAAACCAGAATTCCAGAAACAAGAACAACAAAAAATCTTCTGAGCAAAGGATAAAACCAACAACAAACTCAATCTATATATGAGGCTCTCTTACGGGGGATTTTTTTGGGGGGCGGAGGGGGGGGGGGGGGGCATATGTCCCTAGTCTGAATTTCAAATAATTATGGTTGTTTTGAATTTTCTGGAGTAGGCCATGTCCTTGTTAGTATTCAAACCATCTTTAGGTCATTATTTGCCGCTATGTTGCTGTTTTACAGCCATGTTGCCTGTTGAAATTTTATTTTGTGGTAAGGTTTTTCAAAATCTCCTTCACTATTATACAGTAGAACCTACCTTACAACCACCCTGTTTATACAACCGCCTCATTAACGTGACAGTTTCACCTCATAAATAAGACCATATTCTTTTCCCCCAAATGTAAAAAGCACTAAGTCATTTTTCATTATTATTTTGATAACCCAGTATAATTTTTTATTCGACCAACTCATTATTATGACGTGAATTTTCCAGCCCAAAGATGGTCGCATTGATGGGTTCTATTGTTTGTAAATGCACATCATTCTGTAATAACAATAACGTTTGTGCTGTAGTTTTCACATTTTTAACTCGAAATATGCGTTTTTACTACAAAAAATTGTTTTCCATGGCTTATGTTAATTTTTTGCAATATTTCTTTGAAGATAAAAGTCTAGAGCCATATTTGGAGCAGATTGACAAAGTGGAAGAAAGTGTTGCCAGCCTTGAACAAGCTGCTTACAGACTTGATGCGTATTCCAAGAGATTAGGTTTGTAGTTTTAAAGAACAAACACTAAGTCTAGTGTTGTGTATAACTTTGTAATCAAGAAAGCCTGCAATGCAATAATTTTGCATACCAGTAATAATGTGAATTACTTTGCATGCATTTCTGCACAAAATGCTCAAACCTTTCACATAGCTGAGGGTGTTCATGCTGTATCTTGGACTATGTATGATTTTTAAAATTTATTGTTTCATCAGGTTTGCTGATGGTCTGAAATTCCTATTTTATGAAGACTTTATTAAGCATTAAAAAAATGCGTCAAAATTCAAACAGTGAGAACTGCCACCAACCATTAAAAAAAAAAGGTATAAATAACACAACAATAATTAGAAAAGGAGGCACAGATGGATAGACTTGAAGAAGATTGAAATGGATTGCAATTTTTGGTTTTGAAAACTAATCGGCTCATAAAATGTTTATTATGTGGCTTCCTGTTTGGGGGACTAGAAACAAGTGTAGGACATGCAGTTTGACAATCATTTGACAGGGGGTCAAAAAGAGAGAGTTTTTATTGGCTCACAAAAACAATAGCACATCAAGGCTTTCAATGAAATGCACCAGGCATGTAAAGTGAAAAAGTTTATTCAACAAGCACTGACTCAGACAATACAATGTAACCTCAAACGTGAGCTGAACTAAATGTACAGTGTATTCATTGTTGAAAAATGAGCATTTTTTTTCCTTTTGAATTTTGTTTGGCCAAAATAAAGGTCAGCATCTGGATCAATTTAATGGGCCTTGTATTCGACACAAAGTAGTGTTGTCCTATAAGAGTGGTTATAAATTAATACCTTTTTTCTTGCAGAAGCCAAATTCAAGAAACTAGAGAGAAGATAAAACTGAATGATGCACAATGATATTTTTTTGGATAAAAATTGTACCACTTGAAGCTCACATTATGGAAAGAGGATGTGCTAAGACCACATGTAACTCTATTATTTGAAAGGCTTAAGTATAGGTCAGACTTTATTATTATAGTTTGGTATTATAGTTACTTGTAACCTTCCCCCTGGCAGAATAGCCAAGCTGTTGGTATGATATTGGTACATGTAACCTTATTAAAACAGAAAGCAGTGTTAATTATAGGCCACAAAATGTCAATGGCAGAGTTTTTAATTATAAAGCAACCAAAATGAATTTAACATGTACATTGTGTAGCCTCCTATGCAAATTCTTTGGACTTCTTTGGTCATGCATAACGTCCAGGATGATGCCTCGAGAATGTCTATAATAATATTATTGTAATTTTTGTTTTTTGTTTTGTTTTGTCTATATTGTAATCTTTGTTTTAACTTTGTTAGCATACATATTACCATAACCAAAAACAAAAGAAAAACAAAAATTACCTGAGATAAAAAAAAATTGCTGACAGGGATGATCGAATGGTGGCAAAAATCAAAACCCCAATAAATCCATAGAGCTTCAAACAAAACCCAACAAAATCCCGGACCAAAATTTAACCCCCCAAAAATCCCATGCCAAATTTCCTAGCGATAAAAATTTCAGCTCATTTGCAGAACTATGTGGCTGGGTGCACGCAGGAACTATCACAAATCTTCGGGCCCCAGTTGTTCAAACGTTGAACAGCACTATCTACGGGATAAATCACTATCCACGTGTTTGGGAAACCAATTGCACTATCCAGTGGATAGAGATTTATCCTTCGCATAGCGCTATCCACCGTTTGAACAACCGGGGCCAGATTGTTTTGAATATCCAAAAAAATCCCTACTTAAATCAAGCTACTCCCCAAAAAATACTTTATTTTCCCACCAAAAAAAATCCTTCGATCATCCCTGTTACTTCAAATCTGGAGTACCCCCCTGGGTGTTTTAGGCTGCCATTATATCAGAGACATTCAGTGTTAAGTAGTACATTATATGACCTTTGATATGATAACAATGTACTTCACTTCCTACAAAACCATATAACCAACACACAGGATTGGGACTAAGACAGCCTTTATTAATAACTGTGAAAACTTTACCTCATACATATTATTTTAAAATAAAATATAAAGGAAAACGAACACTCGGAACATGAAACCTGACAGTACACCACAATGGACCAATAACCAAAAATAAAAAATACACAGAGCTGTCATAAAACTAAAATAGATAGAAAGATTGATGGGTGGAAGGGAACAATTTGCTTAGTTGATCGGACTGCTCTTCTCCAGGTACAGAAAAAACCCACGACTAAGAACCTGCATCTCTCAAAGTTAGCCTAAACAGGTTCTTACATAATAAATTATATGGTAAATTAGTGCAAATTTAGGCTATTTAGGTTCTTAAATAGATTCTTATTTTCTGAAAGGAAAAAATACATATATGTAGCTAAGAGTATTTCGTGGTATCCAGCTTATTCCTTATATATTATCTACAAAGAATTATATTGCAGTTGGAGGGATAAAACACAATGTCTGCAAAGAGGGTCCTAAATGTTGACTTATCTTATTTTGCCCAATTGTACAGAATTCTTTTATGTAGATTTTAGAAAATAAGAAGTCAACCTGTTTCAAATTTTAGGCTAAACAGGTTCTTGTATAGAGGGGGCCTAACAGGCAAATTTTAGCCCAACAGGTTCTTCCGGTTCTTAGTCCTGTGTTTTTACTGTACTCACCTTGAGTGTGTATATAAGAGGTATCCTTGAGTTTCCCTACCAATCTTCATAACTGCTACAAACAGTACTTTTACACTTATGCTGTATATTATTACACTATTTACTAGCCTCCAATAATATCACTTAAATTTTGTCACTAGCCCTTGAGATAATAATAGTTGCAAAATCTAAAACTGTTGCTAAACAAAATATATACTGTGCAAGGGTCACTACACCCCTAATCTAGACAAGCATCAACCCCAAGCTGATGCTTTCCTTCTACATGTAGCACAGTTTAAAAAATCAGTTAAAATCAGTTACAGTTATTTATGAGTATATTACTGACACATGCATGTAAAATAAATTTGTAATGGGTTATAAATGACAACTAAATAACCATGGGATATACTGCAGAAAATCAGAAAATCAATTCCCTTTTCCCTCAAAAAGAAAACCTCTAGTAAAGTGAACCCTTTCAGGAGGGTACAGGTACCTGGCAGAATTTCTGGGGGACCAAAAGTAAATCTTTTAAACAGATTACTGGTTTACGACTAAGAAATTCTATGTTCTTCAGACTTGTTCACACTGTATTGTGGTGATAGCATTTGTGAATATAAACTACCAGTATTTAAAAGGTCCAAATTTAGTTGCTCAGTGTATACTGCTGCGGCACCCACATGCACTAAAGAAAGTGAGAGGTGATTTCATGCAATTCATATTATTTTTTCTTAACTGAAAAAGGGAAAACCTGCTTTTCAGGTGACTATTTATGTGTGGGGAAATTTGACTTGGAAATAGTTCAAGAAATTGAGGCCATAAAAGTTTAAACTTCAAACTTTTCATGTAGTGAACCTATATCCCATCAATTAAGTACATGCTCCAATTGGATCTATCCATCGGATAAAGTAAAATCTAATTTGTCTAGTGGATAGTGCTATCCACCTTTTGAACAACTGGGGGAAAGTGTACATGAAACATTGACATTTGAATCAATTAAGTTTGACATAATTATCTAATTTAGGTCAACCCATAAATTACGGTTGAGTGGCCTACGTGAGAATTTTGACTGCGGAGAGACTTGGTTCAAACATTGAACTTTTCATGTGTCAAATCTATCGCATACATTACTGCAATTTGTTTTGACTGGTAAGCATTGTAGACCATGCTTATCATGAAAATTATATGACTCCAACTAATTAAGTTTGATGTCTGAATCAACTGCCAAACTTATCATTTGGGTCGCCCTAAATAGGTATTAGGTTGATACGAAAAAGTTTTAAGTTTGAACTGTGCCTAATGGCAATATAATCTTATTTTGCTCCCTCATCGACACAACACCACAGTTTCTTAATTTTTAAGAAACTAAAACCCTCCGTGAAACTATTCAGTATATTTCAATTGTATAAAAGCGGAACATACTGCAGTGGATGAAGAAACAGAGTTTTTGACGATAGACATCTTAACAGCACTTTGCTGCTGTGTTGGTGCTTGGATGTTGATACTGCATGTAATGTAACATGCCAAACTCTGCTTACATTTTGTATACTGTGATGACCATGCAAGTATCACTGATAATTTACAGCGATTTTGCACACCAGCTTTTGGCACAGGTTGGCAGTGGCTGTCACACTTTGGTTGGGGTATAACCTGGACAGTTTTGATGCTTTGCCAGGGCTGTCACCAAGATTTCAAGTTGGCAGGTAAATACAACAAGTAGGCAGGGAATCAAACGGCGAGGGAGTTTTCTTTTGGTTCTAATTTTCTTCTGTTTTCCTATGTTAGTATCCGGGGGCCACATTCCTTTTGAAGTAGCTGGGGAAATCCCCTCCCCCGCCTCTTATTGACAGCCGTGCTTTGCTGATGCTTTTCATCATTTTGTCAAGCTTCTGTACATTGACAATCGCCAACATAACCAGCCTGTATTATGGGAGCGTGAAGCACATTCTTGCCATCATTACACAAGCTTTCTAATGTTACTATTAAGGAAACTTCTCTTTAAGGAACTTGACAACCGCTGGCATGGAAGGGCGTTGGTCTGGCTGGATCTGGGTACAGGCAGTCACAAGTTCTTTGAGCTTCGGACAAGTTACCTGTTGAACCTGTTCAGCCCGTTTGCTAGGATTTGGTCGCTCACCTGTTGCCATTTCCTGGACAACGAGACCGTAACTCCAGACATCCATCTGAAATTAACATAGGGGAATGCAGTTAGTTGAAAAACGAAAGGAAAGGGTGATGTAATAATATAAAATTTTATCTAAATTTAGCCAGGCCAATTTTCATGTTTTTCTTCCAAGGAAATTCGTCTCCTTTGTCGTTTATCTAATGCTTTTATAGCTCTTTCTCTGTTTTCCATGTCAGTGAACACTTTGAAATTTTAGTCGGACTTGACTTTGTTGTTGTTGTGGCTGTTTTGTGATGGGCGCAAGTATGGTCATGTGATTACCAAAAGTTTTTCGGATGCATAGATAACCAAATTTTCTTACCATGGTGCTCCGCTGCGTGCACTTTGCACGCATGAGAGCTCCGCCAACAATATCCCTACATTATAGACCAAAACTTGTTATTAGAGCATTGAGGATTTGTCTGATACTATTTTTTTCATATCGACTAATGAAGAGCAGACGTAGTGAGGCCAGTGTGTCCTGGGACCCATTTCTCGAAAGTCCCAATAATTAACAGGACCGGAAAGCTGTTGATGTTCACATTCAAGAGAGAAGTTTCAATAGTTTTGCAGATGACATGATAATTGCCAGTTCACAAAAAAAATGAACTGGTTTGTTAGCTAGATTCTTAAGATTATGACTTAAATATTGATTTCAGGCCTGAAAAGTGGCCGGAACCTTTGAGAAACAGGCCTCTTCACATGAGCCTGGTTGACCAGGCTGGCCCGGTTGCTGGGACAAATTTCGCCTTGGGTTCATACGAGAAATCTCAGTCCGGTTTCTGAGAGGAGAAATGGCCAAAGATCCTGGGCATGTGTTGTGGTGCCAAATTCGAGAAACAAAGCAAACATGGTGAAACACAAAAATTATAACTTTCGCGCCTATCATAGCTTCGGCAACTCTTAAAGCTGTATCACTGCAGTTAAATGGGATGCTTAAGATGTGAGAAAATACAGCAGGCAATTCAAGACGATGCCATCCGGACTGCCAGAATTCATCCTGCTTTCATCCTGGTAACCGGGCTGAAGTTTTCATATGGAAAAATTTCCAGCCCGCTTACCGAGATCCAGGTCGAAAAAAACCGAGGTCTCGGGAACTGAGCCAGCCAGCCCTCTCATATGAACACACTGAAAATTTTACCAAGGATTTAGAGGTAAAGCAAGATTTCGGAAACCGGGCTCATATGAAGAGGCCCTAAGTGGCTGTTGTCACTGCTAGCTGGCTTTGTTAATTGGTAATCCCATGCAGGTTGGAATCCCATACCACAGCTTTGTTAGGTTGCATCATATGCGGATCGAGTTTGCCTTTGGTTTTCCAACCTCATTTTCAGGGTCTTTCATCTCCCCACATTGAAGAAACTGAGAGGGAACAAGGTACATGTAAGCTGATTCTCGTCCTCGTTCTGGGGCATGAGGTTTCTCTTTCCTGATTTCCCCTCTCCAAATCAAACACAAATATTTAACTACATTAAAAACCACAATGAAAGATAAGGAAACAGAAAAAGAAGAGGAAGTAAATCAAAGTGTT
Organism: Porites cylindrica; assembly: GCA_964035525.1. Taxonomy (NCBI): domain Eukaryota; kingdom Metazoa; phylum Cnidaria; class Anthozoa; order Scleractinia; family Poritidae; genus Porites; species Porites cylindrica. Next base: position 6,267,453 of record OZ037781.1, on the reverse strand, counting down.
TGCTAACCTTTGGTGTCTGAATGTTCCCTTCTAATGCCTCGGGGGCAGCGTAGATAATGGTCCCACAATTCCAGGTCATGTCATCTTGTTGGATTTTGGCAGAACCTAAGTCCCCTATTTTAGCAGTTCCTCCTTTCATCAGGATATTGTCAGTCTTGAGGTCACGATGTAAGATGGGAGGATTATGTTGGTGCAAATAGGACAATCCTTTTGCAACATCCAAAGCAATGGATACAATGTCCTGCTGCTGCATTTGGCAGTTTTGAACATTTATAAAATCACGGAGATTACCATCCATGAGCTCCATGACAATGTTGGGGCACAAATGCTGATCCTCTCTAGCACCCAAAAACTGCACAATATTACAATGGTGGCAATAAAAAGCTGCCTCCTTTTCACGTTGAAAAAGGGCCAGACTTTGAGGTGTTGGTCTTCTCGGTTCTTTTATGGCGACTGGGAGCTCGAGTTTTCCCCTATAAACAACCCCCCAAGCACCACTAGCCAACTCTTTATCTTTTTTAACATTACGTGCTATCTGCTCCCACCATTCTTTTTTTTGTCTTTCCTTTTCCTTCAGTTGTCTGAGTGCTTCTTGCAGCTGTCTTTCCTTGTTTTTCAGTTCTTCCTTCAATATTTTGTCCTTGTCTTGCAGTTGTGGCATAGTATTTTGCTGATCTTTTTCCATTTTTTGTAGCTGTGCGGCCATTTCCTCCAGTCGTCTGTCCTTTTCTTTTAGCATTGAAGTATGCCTGATTAGTTCACTCTCGAGTAATGATCTATAAAAGGCATTTTCAGCTCGCTCTTGCTCCAGTTGGTTGAGCAACTGCTGGATTTCACCTTGTTTCTAGGAAGTGAATAATGTTTAGTTTAACACTCTAAATTCCAAGCTCATTAAAACAGCTTTGTAATAGCTCCATTAGGCACCACACACAGATACATGTTGAAATAAGTTTTATTTCAGGAGAACCCTCTTTTAAAAGGAGGCATTTCAAATACCACATTTTATTTTTATCTGATATAGACCCAGCTAAACTTTTCATCCCATTTTTTAAACCATTAGCGCAATGTGCAGTTTCATTAAGAGTTGATTTTTAAGAATAAGACTCTGAGTTGTCGCTTACGAGAGGTTATAGACAGTGTTTGGTTACATTAAAACATTCAAAATAGCTCATGCACATTAACCATGCCTATGTTATAATACATTGTACAGTGTATATGAACCAGAAGCCCATAATAAATAATAACGGGAGCCAACAACTCCACGTATTAGTGTCTCAGCATTTTCACAGACTAGCAGTTTATTTTTTCAACTTTGCCACAAATTTAGAAACTTAAATCAGCTACATCACGAATTTTGGTGTAATTATTTTGAAACCCTAACACATTGGAATAAACAATAACCTTGAGATAATGGTTCAGTTTCATTTAATAAATTACTGTACATGTGCATTTATACCTCAACTACAAGTAGATTATATCTTTGGCTTTTGATGGCCAGGATGGAAATGGTTTGTAACTTGAAATATTGGCCATCTTTTTAAAATAAAGCTTCTGTGTTGTCGATAAAAGAACAAAAAACCAATCGTGTTTTATTTTCCCTTTGACAGAATCATTATTTTGATATCTTTCTTTTAGCATTCCAAGTATGAGAAAGGATGACTGAGAATACTTAGTTATAATTTCAACTCAGCTTTGACCAAGAAATGTGCAACTTGCCATGACACAGCCCCTTAAAACTTCTATTAAACATGGTTCAAAGACGTCAGGCATGGTCATAAACCCTCAAAACTCAGCTTAAACCCAATATGGTTAAAAACTATCAGACTGCAAGAGAAGGAAATGAAAAAAAAGGTCCTAACTCACTAAAAGAAATTAACTGAATTTCTGAATTATTATCCAAGATTTGTATTATTGGCTTCAAATGCTGTCTCAAATCAGTCAAATTAGAAAGTTGTTCAACCACAGCTAGCCCAAACTCTGTGGGAGTTCGTTGGACTTTGAATTTTCATGAGAATGTATGAAAATGAACAAAATACTTCCTAAATTTCATTTTTCGACAAAAATAGAAATAAATATGACTAATACCTTGTGTTTGTGTTTTGTTATTTACTTCGCCTCTAGAGCCATTTGGAAGCCGTTTTATCGACGTTTACAAACACAAGGTAAGTCATTTTTATTTCTATTTTTGCCGAAAGATGAAATTCAGGACGTATTTTGTTTATTTTCAGCCATTCTCTAGTAAATTCAAAGTCCAACGAACTCCCACAGAGTTTGGGCTGCCTGTGGGAGAATGTGTGCGTGTGAATCATGTGTGTGAGTGAAAATGATGCACCTGTCAGTAATGTAAGCCCCCTACAATCCCCTGCCCTAGGGCATATGACTTAATTAGGGGTCTACAAAAGTGTTGCCAACACCTGGGCCTGCTGGTTGTTCGAAAGCGGGTTAAATCCTAAATAATAACCTTGGGTTAAATTGGCTCAACCTGAGGATAAATTTTCATCGCAGGTTTGTTGTGTTGTTCGAACACCGGTTAGCGCAAACCTTGAGTTAAACAGCGGTTTAAATTTCACCTTGCAAGTTAAGCTAAGGTGGGTTAAGTATCTAACCTTGGGTTACATGATATTATTATTCATTCAAAATATTTCCCCGATTCTGATTGGCTAAAAGCACACGTTTAATTCACCATAACCAGTTAATGATGACCAAATTTGGAAGAATTTTGACTTTAACGAGGAAATGACGTCAAAAATGCAGTGTTTTCGCAGGTTAAGGCCCCGTTCACCGAGAAGACCTGGGGACGAGGTTGAGTTGTTTTGGTTGTGAACTTGAAAAAATGGCGGACATTTCACTCGTTTCAAGAGTAAGAACTAGGCGCAAAAATAGCTAAAAACATGGCAAGAACAGCAAGAAGGGAACTCGAAGGGCGACATCTGCTATTTGGAGAATATTTTCGGAGCTGGACAAACCTAAACGTACAGACCCGTACACTATCGAAGATGAACTGAACATCGATGGATCGATGGAGGTAAGCATGTTTTAGCTATGTTTTTAAAAGAGGAATTAGTTTGAATGAATAATAAAACAGTTATTGAATTCGGCTTTCGTATCATATGAAGAATCATGGAGATCTCGGAGGGTGTTATCCGCCTAACACCCTCCTCGATCTCCATAATTCTTCATAAGATACTCAGTCTCATTCATTAACTGTTAAATAAAAGTAATGTCAAAACAAAATGGTACCGGGCTGACTTGTTGTCATGGTTTACTCACTGTTAAAATGACAACATAAAAGACTCACAGTTAGTTCAGATAAATGACAAAAATTAAACATTTTACAAACGAAGAACTAAGAGCTCAGTACATGTTTGGAAGCAGGTCATTTCTCCTCCAGTTCTTTTTGTTTCTTTTCGAAAGTTCCACTTCCCGCAGACTTCGCCACTTATCTCTTCTCCACTCCTTCAGCGTTGTGTCACTGTTATTGGTGTCCAATTTCTTGGCCTTTGGTTTTTCACACTGATTGTCAACTTACTTTGCGAAACATGCAAGTTTTCTTCCACGTTCTTGGTCAAAATACCAATTTCTGAGGTGCTGAAATTATTTTTCTGGGATCCTTCACCGATGCCATTTTTTAATGTTAACAAACCAAGGGGTATTATGGGATGCTAACCGCAAGTTAGTCACGGTAAACCCGAGGTTAACTAACCGGTCCTCTAACCACTCTTCGAACAGTGCAATTTTAAACCCTTAACAAACCTCCGAGTAAGAAATTTAACCTCCGGTTAGGCCTAACCCGAGGACTAGATTTCTGTTTTAACAGGAGTTAATTCCCGGGGGGGGGGGGGGGGCACTTGGGTATTTTTTGGGTGGGTATGTGCCGCCCGGGACTCCAAATTGGCACCCCGTTCTAAAAAAACTTTCCGCTAAAATTGATACCCCGTTCTAGAAATGGGCCAAGTTTTTATACCCATTTCTAGAATTCGCCTTAAAACTGATACCCCGTTCTAGAAATGGGCCAAATTTTTATATTCCCTTCTAGAAAGTTTGTAAATTGAAAAAGCCCCGTTTTTTAAAAAAGATATTTCTTTATTTGTTCGACTTATACATCAAATAAATGCTTCTTCATAATCAGCAACAATTTTAAGCAGAAGATAAAGCCGTGATCCACAATTTCTTATACCCCGTTCTAGAAAACGCCTCTGAAATGGATACCCCGTTCTAAATCAGGAGCTTCAAAATCACGACCCCGTTGGGCGGCACATACCCGTATAGGTTATGTATGGGAGTACCCCCCCCCCCCCTCCGGGAGTTAATTACAGTGCCACTCTCAGGCCATGGACCTCTAGGTAGTAATTCATGAAGAACTATTCACAAAAACACAAACTGAGACACATATGATGTACTTGGAGTGGACTTTACCCACACAGTGCTGAATGCTGGTTATTAATAATGAGAATATTATTTTGAAATAAAATAATTTAATGACACGCATTTATCTTTTCTATTTGGTGGTCTGCATCACATCAATGTCATTGTCATGAAGGCTCCTTTGTTTCCTTACAAGAATGGAGGAACCATTCATTTGGACATCATTGGTAATCATAATTATATATATACATTCATTTAGAATCAATTTTGGTTGTTCAGGCATAACCATAGTAGGAATTGAATTTCTATGCTGAGAGACACGAAGTCTGCAACTGAATTTTAATTTGGTACTCATGTAGGGAAAGTAAAACAACAGATTATTGAAGTCACTAAATTTACCTCGTTTGAATTTTCCGGGAGGTCAACATCTGTCATGTCAATATCCTCGGAAGGATTGCCAGTGGATGCTTGCAAGTGATTAGCTTTCATATCTTCAGCTGTTTGACCTGCTGTTGATGATTGGGGGAGCTTAGAGAACTAAAATAAAGTAATTATACAAATGTACATCTTAGGAAGTGCATTAACGTCTAAAAAAATACTTCAAAGAGATAAATGTCAGTTTTTAATTTTTAAGTGTACATTTGCTTTCAGTACTCCTTGTTTTTCTTGTAATTGTTGTATGCACGACCCCAACAGCAATGCTGATCTTTTTATCGTGCCGCAAACTAAGGTTCTTACCTACCCACCTACCTACCTACCTACCTACCTGTCTGTCTGTCTGTCTGTCTGTCTGTCTGTCTGTCTGTCTATCTATCTGTCTGTCTGTCTGTCTGCCTGTCTGTCTATCTATCTGTCTATCTGCCTATCTATCTATCTATCTATCTATCTATCTATCTATCTATCTATCTATCTATCTATCTAAAATGCATGCTGTGTAGAACTCTAAACATTGTACCCTGAGACTGTACGGAGATATTGAAAGAAGATATATACTAAACAGCTATGGAAAATGTCATTACTTTCATGCGATATTGATATCTTATAAAACGGACAACAAATTCAGCAAGAATACGCGCGAACTGAATTAACTGTGTGTTTCATAAGGTTCTGTTAAACTTACACTTTTTTCCTGTGCTGAACATATACTGCACCAAGCTGTATCTTGGTCAGGTACAAAGAATCTATGTATATTTATACTGACAGAGTCATGGGCCCCTGATACCGATAAAAATCATCGTTCAATGTTTCGAGTGTAAAATCCCCGAAAGAGTACTCCTCAATGGAGCAATATCAATATGTAGAAGGTTTTCAAAGGTTTCACACCGGTTTCAGGCTAAGTTGTACGGCCTGTCTCTCTTTTTTTTTTTGCTTAAGTTATCTCGCGATAAATGAGAAAATTTAAAAATTATCGCGCGATAACTAATCAGTTTATCGCGCGATAAATTGCAACTTATCACATGATAAAGAGAAGCTGGAACGTTGCACGTGGAGAGATACATTAATGATAACACAAAATGTTATACTCTAATAGGAATGTAAAATACAAAAACAGTACAAAACTTTAATCCTGGATTAACGCCAATCGGCCTTTCAGGAACCGGGCCCTGGTGGATTTATTATTTGATCATTTCGTTGGATGAGTTTGAACCCCGGCGGTCCTCCTTATCATGTGGATATTTTTTAAGGTTTTCCAAATTACTCTTTGCTTAGTCTGGTGAGCAAAATTGCGATTATATATCTTGAAGTTCATTCGTATCAATCTTGCGAAATGCCTCTCAGATTGTGCAATGAAATAAGGAGAATAAATCATCTCCTCGTGAAAACAATCCGGGGGGGAGAGGGGGCGGTACTCCCTCATATAACACATATAGGTATGTGCCGCCCCAAAGGGTATGGTTATGGTGCCGTTTTGGTCTGAAAACAGGTATGGTTCAGTGACCAGAAAACCGCTCATCTTATTTCATAACGCGTTTTCGGCACAATCTCTAGGGGCTAATGGGCTGCTTATTTAACTTGCTAATAACTGTGTGCTGTAAATTTCTTCTCAATGGTCGTATGACACATAAAAATGGCTGAAGATGTGCGGCCTGTCACCTCTTGTAAGAGTTCGCCTCAATGGAGCAATACGAAAAAGTTTTTTTTTTTATTCACAGTAATATCATTAGTCTTGAGGACAAACCGTAGTATAAAAAAAGAGTAGTCAAGACTTTTTAAGTAAGCTTATGTTGTGGCTATGAAAAGAGGAAAGCATAGTTCAGGATAGTTTAGGACTTTCCATGCTTTGCATACTTCCTTTTGATATAGTTCGTTCAACTAATGAATGGTTCCTTGAGACAATAAAATGGCGTGGTCTTGGTGTGTTCAAGATGTCTTTAGTTAATAATCCCTTCCACGAATGAATTTTGTAGCCCTGCGTTGAAATTGCTCCAAATTGTTGATGTTTCGTTTGGTATGAGGAAACCGAACCACGCTTGCTTAGCATATTCAAGGCGCGAACGAACCGATGCAATATAAAGTAATTTCTTTGTACTAATATCATTTATGTCCCTGCATGTTCTGTAAAGGACATTGAGCACTCTTTGAGCTTTCGAGGAGATAAGATCAACGTGATTATTCCAGCGTAAATTGTGGCTAACCAAAACCCCTAGGTCCTTCTCAACATCAATACGGTCTAACTTAATCCCACCAAGGTAATAGTCCCTGTTATCGATTGATCTTATGCGAACCACCCTTCAAACCTTACACTTCTTTGCATTAAACTCCATTCCCCAGATACGAGACCACTGAAATAACCTATATATTCAAGTCACCCTGAAATTTGTCGCCGTCTTCCGAGGGTGCTAATCAGGGGTACCCAAATCTCAGTTAACTACTATTTTTTTGGTCAGTTCTCAGTTAACTACTAATTTTGGTTAGCTATTAACTTTCACTTTCCTACAGGGAATATTATTCCGTCATAACCCGAATTTTTCTTCGTTCAGCAAGTCAATCACTTTCGGAGGTAAGTCCTACTAAAATCAAGGTATAAATTTACATGAACGCTGCCACTAGTACAGACTATAACCTCTTCTAACAGACACCTCTATAATACGGACGCCTCTCTACTACGGACAGTTCGTTTGGTCCCAGAAATGCCAAAAATCATACATCCCTACCTCTATAATACGGACGCCTTTGTAAACCGAACAATTGGTTCTGTCCCTTTGGTGTCCGTATTAAAGAGGTTTGACTGCACAATCTATTAGTAACTGACAATATAAGTCGTATGACACCAGCCTCAAAGATCCAGACGCACCAGTAATGATCTCGTACTGATCTTTCCGACATGGTCATACATGTCTTGCCATAAGCTACTTCAAAGTCACCTTCTTCGGCACTTTCATTATCTGATCGGAATCAGTCTTGTACTTATCTGGTTGCTGTATGTCCTGCATCTTGTTGGCCTAAGTTTCAATCCATTTTTAATCCTTGCAATCCAACAGATGACGACAAACATTATCAATGCCAAAATATAGTCTTAAATAACAAAACCGAACCATTATTTTTTGGAATTCAATTGGTGAATTCAATCACCGATAGCACCAATCGCGATGGGACAGACATAGTTGAGAGTGCTGACAAAGGCATGAAAGTATTGGACACGCCGGACAATTCGACTTTTCGTGACTCAAGCATGTTAAGGCATGGCTCAATTTTTGGTCTCGACCCCCCGCGAAGATAACGCTGTTTTTCTTCCACGGCCATGCATTTTAATTCTAAAAGTTGCAAAAGACTTTCGAAAAACTTTTCTTCGAGGCGTTGAATTAGTTAAGGATGAAGTGATGTAGTCACGTGAAACGTGACTTCATAATGATATTCAAAAATAAATTCAAAATGGGGTAGGAATAGTTGATTAGATCTAAGTTTGGACCACGTGTAAATGTTTGTTTTACCATACGAATTTTTTCCGTGGCCGGAACGGAGAGAATTTTTAATTTCTTAAAACGATATTAAAAGGCGAAAAGTGACACGTGACCTATTCTGCTTAATTACTTATTAAATAAAAACGTGATTCAACCATTCCGGCCAGATTCAAGCGAGAAATGATGATACAATTAAAAAACACTGTCTCTAATATGTACTGTGCTGCATCTCGCCACCCCATTTTTAGTTTTCTTTTCTTTCCTTGACTCGACCATAAGTGGTCACGTGACACAGATATCTGATTTCTTACGTTACAGGAAAGTTAAGGTTACCGATTTTTCCGCGGTTGCCAAATTTTGGAAGGTTCTGATAAATTTTCACAAAGTTATGATCATTATAAGATTTTATACAAATTAGCCTCAGGCCATGCCTTAACATGCTTGAGTGAGTGTAGCCCACTTCGAACTCGTAGTTCTTTTAAGAGATTCCTTCACTGACTGTGTTTCTAAAGCTCTTGGGCGTAGTGCAAAGCACTAAATGTTTTGCATGTGTTGAAGTGAGAAACAGCGTGTAGGTTTTCAACCCCCGTTGTCAGAAGTTTTTTGTACCTCGACACAGATTTTGTCGACATCCTTTTTCTCGTCCCACAATGTTACCTTTTTCGAAGACGCACATTTTTCGCGTGTTTCAAAAGCCTCATAAAGATATCCAAGGAAATGAAACTGCCGAAACTATTTCAGAAAGACAGGTTTAAACACGAGCTTTTAAGCTTGTGTTTAAACCGGTCTTATTAAAAAAGTCGCAATTATACTGAGTTAAAACTTCAACATCAGTTACAAAAATGATTTCTCGTAAGTGCAAATTCCATGTACTTAACAGAAAGATTGCTGATTTCTTTGAACCCTCAGAAACTCTTTTTGGCCAGATCCAATGCTAAGAGTCACAATTTCTTTATTTGCGTAGTAATGTTTAACTTGACGATCCTTTGGGTCCGGGAAAACAGTATTTTTCTTTTCCGAACACAGAAATCTTGCTAATATTAGAAGACCAATTATTCATTGAGTTGTCTACAACCAGCTCTTTGGCTGACGCTTTCTGTTTGTCGGGTACTGCCCTGGTGCCTTTTGCACATAGTAATATAAGTTAATGTGCCACTGGGTCATCAGCGGGATAGAAAAATGCCAGAAAAAAGCATTTCTGTTTGCAAAACTTTGTTGCTTTCCTTAACAAAAATATAATATCACTTAACTGTTATCTTCTCATTTATCAGTTAACTACCATTTTTTTGGCTAATTATCATTTAACTACTGTTTTTTTGGCCAAATATCAGTTAACTGTCAATCCCATTCGCACCCTCTCATCCCGCCCAAGAATTAAGCGAAAACACTTTGGGTCATCAGCAAAGGGGGGTGACGATGTTTCCTTTGAAGTTGCATCAGGCATATCATTTGTTAAAAAGCAAGAACCGCAAAGGCCCCAAAATTGACCCTTGCGGGACTCGAGATGTTACAGGGAGGAAATCAGACGGCTGGTTATCTATCACGACTCTGGGTCTTCTACATAACTATACCCGATAAATATGATCTAAACCAAGCTAACAAGGATCCAACAATACCAAGGCATTCAAGCTTAAATAGGAGTTTCTCGTGAGACACACGATCCAAAGCCTTAGAAAAATCTAAATAAATAACATCAATTTGTTGTCTTCTCTCAAGAGCGTTAGCGAATTGATGAACAACTTGAGATAGTTGAGACACAGTGGATTTTCCAGGTAGGAAACCATGCTGCCAGTAGGTAAGATGCGGGCAAATAATACTAAAGATTTCATTATAAATTTGTCTTATTGGCGGTCAAAGTAGAGCTAGCTGGCTACCGAATCCACAAAAAGCTCATTTGTGCTCAATATTTCACCGATAGAAAGAAAATACTTCTGTTCTACGCTTAAACGACGACTTTCCAACAAGATGATCTATTCAAAAGAGAGAATAGTTTTGGGGCGGACGCGGTTTCGTTGAAATCATAGCAGTTTTCCCGGAAAGCTCCACAGAATGTCTGTCAATCTTAAGTGAAGAAAATTTGTCAGTAAAATTGTTAATCAAAGTTGTCAGTAAAAAGAATAGTGTCCTTATTTTTGACCCAAACATTTTTATAAAAAATACATAAACAGACCAGAATCTTGCTTTTCCATTTAAAAAACATGAAATGTTCGGCGGCGTTGCCCATGTTTCTCATATGGCGCGAAAACGTATACTTTCATATGACAAAATGCGGGTTTTTTTTTTTTTGCACGCTCAGCAAGTCAAAGGATGTGATTCTCATGAAAAAAAATATTCACAAAATTCTGCTTGACTTGTTTACAGAATAATTTGTTATAATTTTTTAGCTCACTGATTTATTAATTTGGGCGACCAAGGAGGAGGCCCGGGCACTACAGCTAAAATGTTTGGGAGACCGAAGGGCTCCCTGAAAATTTTATTTGCGCGACCATCTAGATATTTTAGGCCTGGGCATCCCAGCTAAAATGCCTGGAAGCCCGAAGGGCTCCCTGAAATTTTCGCCTACAGCACAGCCTTGCAGCCCTGTTGTTATTGGAAGTATGATACATTACATGCTATTGTTGAGCGTGGAATGGAAGTGCATTTTTTGAGAACATTTGTAAAGGGAATGCAAATTTTAGTAAACTAACCCATACTCTTAACATATATGGTGGTAATAGTGGTAATGCTGATGCAAGTTTTGTTTTGAGAAGTAAAGGAACCCTTTTGTGTAACTCATCTTCTTTCACAGAACATCTCCGTCTCTCCTGCACACATTTGTTGTTGATGCACTACTTAACTTTCCATTGTCATTCAACATACCGGTAATTCTTACTTACACCAACACATCCCGCGTAAACGCCTTCGGACGTCTTCTTGTTCTTCTATTTTCCTGCATGTATGCGACTAGCCGGGGGGAGTCCCCAGTCCCCAGCTATTAATGTCAGCCCTGTCTAGGTTTCATACACGTGGTGATTGCTCATATAGATCAATTTCATGTAAATTCAAGGACATTTTCATGGTGTTAGTGTTGTTTCACTTACCCCATGATAGTGGTGAGGGATTATATTAATTTTTCATGAGCCATTAAGATGCCATGGAAAAGGCCATGAAAGGTCATGGTCAATGAAAATTTTCACTTCAAGTCAGTACTCCTTTTCATGACATATATTCTCTGTGTATAACAATTTGAGAGAATTATTACCCGCCGAAAGAAAGAAATGTATTATTTTCCCTACGATAAATCTGAAGTACAACTGCAATCGACAAAATATACAATGAATATATACAATGAATATATACAATGAATATTACAATGAATATATGTCAATTATTATGAAATTATTGTTTGAAGCAGTTTGCATCAAGTATAATTCAAGTATACTTTTTTGAAATACACTCTAAGATACTTCCTGTAAATATAATTCAAGTATACTTTTACGGTACACTTCAAGTATACGTTTTCGGTACCCAATAGTAAGTACTGTTAGTATACTTTCGGTCAGTATACTTTAAGCATATTTAAAGCACAAATGAAGTATTAATTTAAATGTCTACTTTAAGCATACTGAATTTCTGTATAAAAGGGATCTGACCAGGGAACGAAATGACCGCAAATCGGCCTCAAATTACACTCTAAGAAGTGTAACAATATCGAGGGGTGTGTTCGGAGGAGAGCCGCCGTCGGTTTCAAACCTTCCGTGCAATGTAAAATACTCATAATAGCTATGTACTATGGTTAATAAACCCTGGATGCAGGTCTTCGATTTCAAAACTGCAGTTGATTTTGAACATAGAATCCTAGTAAACACTAACATTTCATTTCCCACCATAACTGGCCAAGCAAGCAACAGACTTTATAAAGCGAAAGTTTAGTTCAAGTGTATGCCACCGGCTGTGGCTTTCGTTAAACGGTAAAAGTTCTTACATTTTACTCGAAATTTTGAACAAGTCTAGGGCATAAATCATCTCAAACAGTCGGTAGAAAGTGTTGTTTACAAAATCCTACCTGAAGCCGTTTTCTGATGCAACAAAACTATCCACAAGACTCTGAAGAAGCGAAGTGAACAGGCGCTCACTACCATATAATCTTGATCCTTTCTGCCTCTCGGTCTACGTACAAGCTTGTTTAGTGAATGGCTGAGTAGATATTTGCATATTTTTCAGTGACGCGCAGCCTCTGACTTTCTTGGCTGAGTATCACGCCACTTGACGTCATATCCATATCAGTGTACGTTCAAGAACAAACATATCCGTGTTATGGGCGGATTTAGGGGTGCTCCGAGGGGACTACCCCCTACCCCCACCCCCACCCCCACCCCTACCCCCGCTTTCTTTCGGTGAAATTTTGCATTACGCCGGCAATATAATGGGGTTGCTTATTGATTTCCGTCCGATTTCATTGAAATTAAGTACAACTGAGAGCTAAACTGTTTAAGCTTCCTTGAAACGCTGTACAATCTTCCGGTTTGATTTATGTTACGTTTTATAGGAGGGTCTGAATGGGGGTACCTCGATAACACTAAACACTTAATTTTTTGGTTTTGTAACATGAAACAGTTAAATTTTAGGTATTTTAACATTAACAGTAAAAAATTCTTTGAAATAGTAAATTTTTCTCAGAAAGAAGAAAAAACGGCTCCAAAAAGGCCAATATTATTTTGTTTAGTTTATCAAGGAGTTTTTGGCCATTTTACGACAATTCCGGATTATTTCAGAAGATTTCCGAAGATCTCCGAAGACAGTCGAACATTTCCCAAGACTAACGAAGAGGTCCGAACACTGCCAAAGATGTTCGAAGAACCCTCCAAACAGTTATCAGTATTTTCTTTGGAAACAGTAAAACTAAAAAATTGACCAATTTAACAACACACACTAAATTAAAGATTATGGGCAAATAACACTAAACACTAAATAAAAGCCCATTCAGACCCTCTTATAGACGTGATACTGAGAACATTACTTAATGTCGGAATCCGAATGACGACTTTGTTGCCGCTCAATTTTCTTTTAACTTTTAATTACTATACAAACCACCAAATTATTAAATAGTTTCCGCGTAAGAACAATCAGGTTCAACTATCTAGACCATTAGACAAACCAGAAACTGATTCCTCCAGTCGCCCATCCATGTAAGGGAATCCAAGACAGTTTTGGATTCTTTATACTTCTTTGTCATTGGAACTTGGATTCTGGATTCCAATCTTTAGTGGGATATGGAGTATAAATTAACGGATATTGCTCGTGGTTCATGGATAATTATAAAACGAACTCTAAACTGTGAATTAACATAGCCAGCGAATTCGACATGTTAGCGAACTCGAACGTAGCGCCTGAACTCGACAAGTAACGCCGGAAACCGGCGTAAACCGTGACAGGTTTCTCTCGCTGTTTAATCTAAAACGACGCTCTCACAATTATGTAAATAGTTCTGAAAATACTTTCATCCATGTTCCGATCGCTACTCTGTACTCAGACCACATTTACACATTTAGGAAATAGATATAACATATGTAGAACGAACTGACTATTTTGTGGAACGATCTGACCATGGAACGAAATTTCATTTTTTAAATTAATCTAATTTAATTTAATCAAGTTTCAGATTTACAATTACAATGACAATTAAATCAATCAATCACTCAATCTGAGGTAGGCTTAAAACAGACAAGACTCCTTAAAAATAAGCCACTTATTATTACATCATCACTAGATCTAGAGAATTAATTAATTGTCATAAAATTATCTAAAACGTTATTTTAAAAAGTATTATTAACAAATTACAGAAGACATGAGATGAGAAACAAAAAAACAATAAAAAAATTACCATAAATGGGTTAATGATTGAGTCAGAAGTACAATGTAAAATTAGGAAAAATTTACATTAAACTTGTCATAATAAAAGGCCATCAAATTCTTACGAAAGATTGACAAGGTATTTGACCCTCATAGTGAGAGGTAATTCATTCCACAGGCGACAGATCCGAACAAAAAAAGAATTCTTAAAGACGTAAGTCCTGCTGAAAGGGACATCAAGCGTTAAATGATCAACATATATTCCTAAGCGGTTTGGTACAAAAGCGAAACGATACATAATCGAAAATGTTTAACTTAATGTTCTTAAGGCACTTAACAAAGAAAACTAAATCTTTAATTTCTCTGCGATACTTCAAAGGTAACAAATTTAACGTACTAAGGCGCTCATACTCAGAATAATCCCTTCCAAGAATGAATCTTGTAGCCCTGCGTTGAACTTGCTCCAAATTGTTGATGTTTCGTTTGGTATGAGGAGACCATACCACGCTTGCCTAGCATATTAAAGGCGCGAACGAACCCAAGCAATATAGGTAATTTCTTTGTACTAATATCATTTAATATGTCCCTGTATGTTCTGTAAAGGACATTGAGCATTCTTTGAGCTTTCGAGGAGATAAGATCAACGTGATTATTCCAGCTTAAATTTGTGGCTAACCAAAACCCTTATGTCCTTCTCAACATCAACACGATCTAACTTAATCCCACCAAGGTAATAGTCCCCGTTATCATTGATTTTATGCGAGCCATAGTTGAGACACAGTGGATTTCCCTTGTAGGAAACCATGCTGCCAGTGGGTAAGATGGGATCAAGTAATACTTAAGATCTCATTATAAACTTGTCTTTCCAAAATTCTAGATAGAACATCAAGAAGCAAAATACCACGGGAGTTTGAAACCATCGTCTAAGACTCTTAATTTATGAATAGGGACAAGGTTTGCGTCTTTCCATTTTTCAGGAAATGTCCCAAGCTCAAAGGACAAATTGAATAATCTGCTTAACAAAGGTGAAATTTAATTTAGCACATGCTTGCAATTACTTTAAATGACCGAAAATCTTTCACGCGCGTGTCTTGTGACATGCAAATCAGCTCAATCTCGTACCTCGAGTCTTCGTCCCTTACTGCGCATGCTGGCTTGACGTATTTTAGCGTCTCTCCCCAGTCTCGCTATCCGTTTTCAGCCTCGTTCCAGACCTTTTGTTTGACTGCTCGCGCGTACCTGAATACGCAAAAATATGCAGTCTACGAGACGAGCGACTCTCGAAAGATCCATTTGAGGAGCGATTTTGATTGGTTTTCGGAAAACAATGCATATCACCGGAAGTAGCCTAGGACCAGCGCTGGAAAATGGCAGAAATTCCAACAGCAACTATGCCAAGGAAATCAGTGTCGTCTACGTACGGTGTTTATAGTGTCTGCACGTGCTGTAACGACAATATTTTTGAGAAGAAACGGGGGGGCGGGGCTAAGGCCACATAAGAATCGATGTTTTAAGTTCTTTGGAGAGACTTACCGGGTGAAGCTTAAATGCGACGTCGAAGACGGAATGCCATCGAAAGCTTGCCGTCCTTGTTACGACAAGATTATGAAATTTAAGAAATTCAAGGAAATTTCCGAAAATTCTACAGAGCAACATCGGTCAATGATACGGTTTAAGCGCTGTATGAGTAAAGGCGACAGTCCTTTACTCATATCTTCAGGTCACGCAAGATCGGGAAAGAACGAAGTTGGCCGAATCAGAAAATACCAGGGTGCTTCTTCCGAGTCCTCATCCCGTACCTCAAGAGCGAGAGTATCTTTATTTTCTTCCACCGCAAGGCCGATTTACCTGCCCCATCAATTTCAGTGCCAGAACCGGTAAAAGAAGCAGTAATCAGTAGAAAACGGCGCGAGCTTCCACGGGGATTATTTCCTCAATCGCCGCCGAAACCAATGTATTCCAGCTACCAAGGCGGCGTATCTCCAGAAGGTGGACTCGAAGTGGGACGTCCAGGTTTGCACGCGAAAATCATCTCTTACCAAAAAATATATGGGGCTGTGTGGAAATCCTCCCAAACTTGAGTCTATTCACCCAAGAATACACTATTTCTCACTGATTTCTCGCCGTTACATGCAAGTATTAAAACTTTTGGATTTTGCGTGTCCTCAATAAAATCATGACTAGCAAAGTTGAGCGCGAAAAGATTGTGGTATCGAAATTTATTCAACGCGGAAATGCAATGACACCCGCCCGGAAGTTGCCCAGCGAATGCAAGAAAAACAAGACGCTATCAGAGCGTACACGTGGGCGTCGTTGTATTACGCGAACTCGAACGTAGCGAACTTGACAAGCAGCGAAACCGATCTAAAGCGATTTTTTGGGTCAGGCACGATTGAGTACCGCAATGTTGTTACAGCGGTTACCACTAACGCGCGCCCTAGAAGGGTTTTTTTCTGTCTGTTGAAACCTGAGTTTTCGTGGACGTCAATCAACTGTTTCCATGGTTTTCGCACGCGCTCTGACAGAGATGGTTCCCTCGTCGCTGAATGAAAGGCGAAGACTTTAAAGGATAATTTCGAATTGCGACAGTATTTTTTAAGATCAAGGATTACCTAAGTACAAGCCTGAATTTTTTTTCAGGCATTCTTTCGCAACTGCAAAAGTTGCGTATATAACTGCGATGATCTTCCTTCACATAATTCTTCACTCCGCAACTGGTTCACATATATGATTTTCATGTATTCATAACTTCATGAAGGATTACATTGTTAAACATTGTTACATTAATTTTTAAAACAACGAGGTCGCTGCGAGCTGAGTGAAATAGCAGAAACACTCTCTATAGTTTACGTTAAGGTTTTCAGGTTGTTTATTTATTTGATTGCATGAAAACACGGGAGCCGTCTAGGAATACACTGCGCCTCCAAGGCAGTACCATGCAAAAAACAAACATTAAAAGTGCTTAGAGCTACCGACTGTAAATGGACCCTAAAGCCACCAAAGGAAACTATTCAGGCGGTACTCGGGTTGTCAGTGAAAATTTTCTCCTTTCCGTGCTTTAGCTGCTCTACAAAAGAAAGCAAAACATAATAAATAGCCGTCAATTCCAAATTTGAGGTCCCTTTTATAGCCCCAGTGGCCCTCCTGAAGAACTTGTGATAAGGAGCAAGTGTCCTCGTACTTAAACTCTTAAATCAAACGAGGTAGCCCCGTGCCTAAGATCGATGACCACTGCATCTGTCAAAGTGGAGATTCACCATGCTCAATAATACAACCATTGTCTAAAAAAAACGGAAATTTCATGATCCATAAAGTGAATGGTAAGCAGACAGCCATGAGCAGTGGTATCAACAGTGAACTGAGGTGCTTTTAGGCGGAACTCCCAAAGCCTAAAGGAAGACTTAAAGCTACCCTAAACAACTTCTTAACAGATATTCCAGGAAAAATTCTTCGGGAAGACTAACATAAACAACCTTCTTCCAAACTGAAAAGTATCCCCAGGGGCCCATCACTAGTATTCCTGTGTTGTCTTAAAATGTTGAAAATGCTTCGCCATAAATTTCGTTTAATGTTGCCAATGTTGCTATAATGTTAGATGTTGGGGTAAAAATAGGTAAACTCAACAAAGACAACGTCTTTGTACAGCATTTGTAATTTTAAGTTCATCATAAAACAGTTCGAAAACAGCAACAATTTATAATTAAGGGGAAAGTTTGGCCTTTTTCTTTAAAAAAAATGCCGTAATGCGAACTTAACGGTAGACGTTCTCAATGACAAATGCTGCTCCAGGCATGATACAAACACCTTTGATATTCTAACTTTCATCTCTTCAATCAAAACTTCCAGAAACAACTCAGGAGGAGCAGGATTCTTACAAAAAAAACCAACAAGAAAACAAACAAAAAAAAGAAAACTTTCCAAATTCGTTGAAAGCTGTGCCTGGTAAAATGAGAAAACAAAGAAAAAAGATAGAAAACCCAGAATATTGTCCATCCTTTCAAGCATATCCAAACCCGTCACGTCTTAACTTCGTCCCCAGGGGCTTCTCGCTTCCGCCATATTGGAAAGAAAATCCTTAAAAACCAATAACCAAGACCAGAATTTATGAGCCTGCGAGACTGAGCACCCCACCCAAACCCTTGTTTTCACTAAAACCGCTGCACGCCAACCTGGTTGAGGTAATTGTTACCCAATCGCCAGAAAAATCGACGGCAATCGAGAAGCCTGGGAACGAGGTTTCGTTGTTTTGGTAGAACTGTACAAAATGTGGCGGAACATTCCTCACGTTTCACGAAGAAGAAATAGCCGAGCTACTACTTTGGGGAAGATACAGACGTGATTTATTTGCACTCTTGCAATTTGAATACCAAGTTCGACTTTACAGTACCTTCTCTGCAATTTTTACGCCTGAATGTGGTCTTCGGCCAATTTATTTTTGTAAGTTCTTTGGTGGAGAGGCATTAGTATTTGTTACCGGCTAACAGACGAATTTTGGATAAACTCGACGGCGTGAGGTTTCAATTCATTTTACAGGTTAATGAAAAAAGCTCAAAAGAAGGCTCAGTTTTCTTTTTTGTGAGCAAAGGAAAGCTTTTCATTACGAAATTGTTCTTCGGGGAATTTAACCTTATTTTCTTCACGGCGGAGAGCGCTTAGTCTGCTACACAGCCGTTTTTAGTGTCGTCACGCAATGCTCCTCCCCACAAACGGCTGCTGAAAACCGAACTACATTCCTTTCCCTTTGTGTTTGTGGTCTAACGAACAAGCCAATCATGAACAAGAAGTTTGACAATACGTGAGCCGCGGGGCGCTAGGAAGCGAGCACGCTTCTCAGTTTTCGACAAATCAGTCAATCGTCGCTGAATTTATACGGGCTCTGTGTTTTCAAGCAACGAACAGGTTAATTTGCAAAAAAGTTTGTTTTAAGCGATCAAGAAAGTTCCAAGTGAAAGAAAGGTTTCATAGGCCTAGAAGACTTTTACCAGGATCGGTTGGTTCTTCATCTAACGTGCATATGTACTGATATGTGATGAAGAATTTAAATGTGCCGGATGTGCTCATTGTGTTCCTGTGAATACTAAACTCTCAAAGGTACTGATTCAAAAAGCAATCTTTTAAATTATCGATGAGCGATTTCCCGAACTATACCTGGCAACTTAATGAGCACATCCATGTTGTGCATCGCAATTTGCTCGACTTGCTTGCTGCTGGTGCTTATCTCCTAAATTTTAAATAGGACTCGACTACGACAACACTACTCTAGTTAATTGCTTGTTTTCACGCGACGTTTTGATTATTCTGCCATTCACACATGGGGCATCGATAAAAGCAAAGCTGTGATTGGAGGAGTCACAGTACCGCAAACGTGGCGCGAACACTTTCCAGAAAATGGGAACTGAATTATAATTGGCTAATCACGGGAAAGGAATGTAGTTCGGTTTTCAGCAGCCGTTAGTGGGGAGGAGCGTTGCGTGACGACACTAAAAACGGCTGTGTAGCAGACTAGAGAGCGCTTGGCCTGTTTTGAAATGTAACCAAGGCAGCGACGTTTTGGAGAATTTTGAGGTACATTTTTCACACTGTGGCCAAGGAAATTACGTTGTTAAAAGGAACCTTATGTATATATAAATGTTTCATATACGTTTTAATTCATTTTGGTATCGGTGTTTAAAGAAAAATTTCAAAATGTGCCCCGATTGGAGATGGCGTGATTTTGTGTTGAAATTTGCCGTGTATTCAGCCGATTTTTTTAATACTTGCGTAAATGGAACCACGATCTAGTTAGTGTTCCGCGAATGGATTTTTTTTTTTCAATAATATTTTTCAAGAAATAATTTCTGTCTATTGTTCTGTGTTTGTTCATTCATAACATTGGATCAAAACACGATCGTGAGACTATAACATCCAAGTTGACTTTCATGCTGCTCACATTTCACGCATTACTTCTGCGAGAGATTTCGGTGAATTTTTGGGCACTTTTCCTTACACATCTACTGAATTTTATTTGAAAATATGTTTAACTGATTATTGTAGTTATATAAGGAGATATTTCTTATAGATTTTTTCATTCTAAGTTTACTGCGCAGGTGGGTCTGCGCCGAAGTGTCTTGTTTTTTATTTTAGTGACAACTTCGTGAAGTTGCGCGGTCGTCTGCCAACAGTTAAAAAACAGCCATGTTCAATTTTGATTTGTCCATTTTTTTTTTTGAGTCCAGGTACAACGAGGTACATTGTCATTCCTTGAAATTATATCCCTTCCTCTCTTCAAAAATTATTATGGTTTCACAGAACCTCGACTATTGTAGTAGGAAAGTAACACATTTCTTGAAGTACCCGGCCGTGACAGTAAAGATAATACCTTCATCATTAAAATTCAGCTCTCTTTGTGGAGAAATAAGGCATTTAATTACACATTAATAGCTTGGAAAATTGGCTCAGTATATCAATTCAGTGCCAATCAAAAGGAACGAAACAAAACGAACTCACTTCAAGCCGTCAAACAAGCTCTTTGAAAGATTGAAAAATCATCTCCGACGCTCACGAGGCATCCAAAATGGCCACGTAACACGCGAAAAACCACGGAAAATTGCCGCATGGAATTATGGGAAGACTGTATAATCCTCCTTCCTTTTAGTTGTGTAGTGACGGCAAAGAAATGTACAAAAAAGCGTTGTTGTTTCGCATTTCAAATAATATTGAAACTGTTGCTATTTTAACGTACCCGTCTCTTGCGGACAGTATCGCACTTCCTCAAACTTTCCTCATTACGGTTTTCTGAATTCTTCCTCGAGTGCGAGGGAGGTTTTGGAAACAAAACTTATGTCAGCCACAAACTCTGAGAAAAAAATGTATTACTTTAACGGAAGTGAAATAGTTATCGACCGCGCAAAATTACTTTGCCCTGCTGAAAAGGTGCAATCTTAAAGACAATTTCTTCAGTCTAGCCAGTCGTCAAATTTCTGACTAATATTCTTTCTGTGTTGATTCATGACATGGTCCCTGTTCTTTCCTTCAGGAAATCTATTCGGCCTGAAATCTCTTCTGAACGATTCCTTTCCACCGTAGCCTTTAGACGCAAACTGTCCTGGGCCGTATCTCTGGTAAACATCTCTGCCTTGACTGTATCTCTCTCCAAAGTGTTGAGAAGATCCCATCTGACCAAACCGTGGTCTTTCATATAGTTCTGGTAATTCCGATATTCTTTCTACAGTGATGTTTCTTCCAGCCTTGCCTTCGGTCCAGCAGTCCTGTTTAATAAACAAAATACAATTTTTCACTAAACGGTATTGAAAGCAGAAAGAGTGAGAGAAAGTCAAAGGCCCTGTCTACATGTATCAGGATGGTTTTGAAAGCGGAAATAAATAAATAAATAAATAATACGCGTCCATATGTAACGTAATTGAGTCGTTTTCGCCCGCCGTCCAAATAAAAACGCTGGAAAGACGATAGCATTCCTAAAACAACACGCGAAATATAATGCTAGTAATGTATGATGTATGAACTCATCCACACAAAAATGAGAAGCCAGTGCTTCAAAAGATCTCCACTCTGGAGTGGAGATTGTTTTCGAAAACCTGCGTTTTAATGCACGAAAAACGCTCCGTTTATTAAACGGAGAAAATACATCTTCCTTTTCAAAAATCTCCAGATAAGTGTGGACGGAGTGAAAGAGTGGAGACACGGGCAAATGGAACTGCACGAATTTTTGACCGTCTGAAAAATTTGACAGGACACCTCGTTCACGCGGGACAGTTCAATACTTCGCTCCATTCAATGGAACTTTGAACGGCTAGGCGTCTAAATTTTTGTACGCGCTTAAAAAGTGAATTCGCGTTCTTTCAATCTCTGTCTCGATTATCCCAACTAGCTTACTTTGTCAAATGCGAGCAAACCACTATAGAGTTGAATTCCTCAGAACCATATCCAAGTTCAGAAAGACAAAGAAAATTTCGTCCTCGCTTGTTTACGTCCTCCATAAAACGTGAAACAATGGGCATTCTCACTTCGTAGTCGTGCAGTAACGGCAAAGAAATGTACAAAAAAGCGTGCTGCACGTGCTCTGTTGTTTTGCTCAACAAAACTTTTGCTTCTTTGACGCTCTCGTCACCGTGGCCGCAGTACCATGCATCTTAAACTCCCTTATACGTGCGGTTCGAAGTTGCTACACGGCGGTTATTGCTGAAAAGTTATTCATTTTATCGTCGCAATTTCGTCTTTTCCGGAGCGAACAACATGTAACAGGGGCAGCGAAAGTTATCTCGTTCCGATAATGTGGACGAAGTATTTGAGCGTTTTAACAATCATCTCGACGAGACAGCGCAAGCACTTTCGTCCGCACTCGTTTTCCAAACTGCGGCGAAACACATAAGTTAAACATTGCTGTCGAAGCAGAAAAAAATTCCTTTTTACTTTCGAGCTTTCTGGAACACTTGACGGAGCCCCTGCTAATTTTCTGGTCACTAAGTACACTTAAAATGTGAAAGAGAAGCTTGCTGAGCTGAATATGGCTCTAAACACGAATAAACGATTATAAAACTCGTCAATGAAAGAGAAGCAAGCTGGATCACTGTCAAGGACTGCCACTACAGAGAGTTCGGAGGATGACAAAAGAATTCTTTGAACGAAACAAGGGACATTGAAGACGAAGAAACAGAATGCCGCCGGTTTGGACGCTTTTTTGAGGTATTGTTGTTGTACTTTCTTTGTATTTTAACCCATAAGGCACGTGTTTACACTCCGCCTGCCTAAACATGGTGGTAGTATAACTGTATATTATGCTTCACCGTTCTGGAGAATTACAATGATTTCCCTCCATGGGAGCGACGTGAGGAGGAAAGAAAACGTTTAAATACCTTGACAAACCATTTTCTTAACTTCGAACAGTTCAATAAACAAACAAACAAATTAACAAAAAGTATAAATTAAAGTGTTTTATAAGTATAATTGTGTTATCAACTAACCTCAAATGCTTTTTCATGATGACTTGGCACATCCAATACCACACTCTGTTTAAAAAAAAATGAGTGAATGAATGAATAAATTGTTTACTGACAAACTAAATAAGAGAACAAAGGATAAAAGGGTACCCTATGCTACTATAAAACAATTTATTCAGCAATTAACCTTCCACTCAACCCCCTCCAGTTTAGGGGGTGGGGGTGGGGAGCTCTCTTCTCCAAAGAGGTTCCCGCTGAGTATTCCAATAAAAAAATACCCAACGTGGCCCGGGTTCTAATCCTTGCGTCGACGCCATACGTGGGTTAAGTTTGTTGTTGCTTCTGTCCTTTGTTCCGAGAGGTTTTTCTCCGGGTACTCCGGTTTTCCCCTCTCCTTAAAAACCAACACTTCCAAATTCCAATTCGATCTGGAACGCACGGACACGTTTCCACGAGTTCTCATGAACTCCCAAGTGCTCCGTGGGTAAACAAATTACAATTCAATTAATTAGAAGACAAGTACACCCAAAATTCAAACCTTTCTGTCACTGCACATTTTCATTTGTTCAATCTCCTCTTTCACGTCGGGAATGTTGTTCTCCAGTACCCGCCACATATAACCCGGTCCACGAATCTCATAACTCGCAGACATCATGTACGTTGTAAATCCCTGAAAGAATAATCAATGCATTTGCCATTAAATCTCCGGGGAGCCACACAAAAATGTTGGCAGGAACCACGAGGACCCCTCGCTTGTTTGCTGCAAAGAGCGCTAAAAACGTACATGTAATCACGATTTCCGTCTTTCAGTTTTACGAAAAAAGAGTGCCCAACCAACGATTAAAATTTTCACCCGAAGTGACTGGTGTCGATTTTACAGCCAAATCAGGCATGAAATTACAGTCACGATAAATCTGTTTTAACTTAAGTACCCGAGAGACACAATAAAATTCTACCAGACTCCATCTCGTTCACTTCCAACATAAAGTAAATGATCCCAGATTACGTGATAGCTACCTCTCTTCCACTTAAAAGCGAACGTGATTTGATCTCCTTTGTTCCAGAAATGTGCGCTAGCGATGCGGCAACAGCATCCACTGCGCCCATCTTATCAACCAGAGCTTGAGCGGCTTCGCGAAACATGTCCAGCACCTCAGGTGAAACTGCCTCAACAAACCTACCGTGAGAAAAAATATGAAGAAAATAGCCTGTGTAGCTAGCGGTTTGAATGGCGAAACTGCGCAAACGCGCGCGAACGAGCTGAGAAGCGTTTCAACCCCATTATCCTCACGGCTTTGCCACTCATTTGCCCGCTACACAACCAAAATCGCCAGCTACGCTGGCTAACAAGGAAATTACTCCATGTGTGGCGAAAGAGACTATTCACGATTCATACTTAACGGGTGCATTTTAAGGTTGTACTGGAGACTGGGTCGGTGCTGTGTCGAACTGCACTATGGAACTGTTTTAGGGCCGGATTTTGACCCAGTTCCCCGCATAATTTTGCAATAGCCAATGAAAGAAGTGATTCGCCCCATGGAAGGCAATCCAAGCCAGTGTTGGATCCTGGATTCCAGGCACTGGACTCCGGATTCTTTGTCAGTGGAACTTGGATTCCCGATTTCAATCGCTAATAAGATTCCGGGATTCCTAGAGCTGTTCTCCGGATTTCAAAGCCTAGGATTCCCCATTCCATAAGCATGACGGATTTTCCGGATTCCTTATTCCACGGCTAAAAATTTTCTTAATTCCGGAATCCGGATTCCCTTACACGGGGTGCGCGAAGCGATTGCGTCCCCAAACAGTCCCAAAGTGCAATTCGGCACAACATCGACGCAGTCTCACGCGAACCTCATAATGGCCAGGTCGATTTGAACAAGGTCATTCACTAACATTGTTTCTCCCAATAAATTATGGCAATATGTGATAATAACAGAAGGTCTTACCTTTGAGCATCTGATGCCGAAGCTTTGACAATGTCAGCTGGTTGTGGTGGTGGGATGTATTTGAACGAGATCCCCTACAGTAGAAACAAAAATATCAGGAAAAAACAATTATTTGACATCCAGTACCTTACCTTATCTGTTACCTCATTTTACCCATTCTCAAGATTCAAACTTCTACTTGTGCATTAATCGGCTTCATTTAACAACTCATCATGAGTGGATGATAAAGTAAGTTTACGTTTTGTCCACAACTCTGAATTTTCATGCTACTTGCTTACACCAACGGCTAAAGCAAACGAAGCGGAGAACAGCAACGAAAGAGTTTGAAAGGACGCGAATTCGGTTTTTCATTGACGTTTTTACTGGCGTCACCGTTGTCGTATCGCAAGGTCTGTACCAGCGTAATGATATACGACGGATGTTTATCAAAAGCGGAAACGACAAGTGATAGGAAAAGAAATATTTCACTTCTTACGTTTCCGCAAGATTTCGTTTATGCCTTCTCTATATCTTGGAATTACACTAAAAGAATGTTTCCTTTGTTGCCGCTTTGATCTAAACAAGGCCTAATACTTCTTCATAACCATCAGTAATGAAATTTTGACTCCCCTCTCTCTTTTGCACTTAACTACAACAACAAATTAAGAACTGAACAGAGTGGGATAGAATCACATAGTATACATACAGCTCTTTTTCCAACGGCACGAAGCTGAGCTTCTTGGTTAGGTTTGTAAAA
Organism: Porites cylindrica; assembly: GCA_964035525.1. Lineage (NCBI taxonomy): Eukaryota > Metazoa > Cnidaria > Anthozoa > Scleractinia > Poritidae > Porites > Porites cylindrica. The sequence goes on along the minus strand of OZ037781.1, from coordinate 6,241,736 downwards.
CACGATGCTGATTCCGCTGCGGCCTGCTCTTCCAGTTCTCCCAGAGCGATGAATGTAAGTATCAAGATCCTGCCAAAAGAATTTATTCAATACACATACACTGTAAGTAAACTAAACATGGCTATTTTTACTACAGTTGACAATCGCTTTGCCACCACTATCGTAAACGACTAGCCCTCCTTATGACCAACATTGTCAGAACCGTTTTAAACATATTTGATCCATGACTTTAACGCTATGATGAAAAGCTTTCGTAAGCAACCGCTCTCGTAAGCTACCGACCACTTTTGTGAATCACCGCGGTGATTCTTTTCTTTTGTTTTTAAGTTCTTATAAGCCATTGCTCAGTCAGCACATAGCCTGTCTATGATTTGAATACCCTGGGCGGTCCCTCTGGTAAAAAACAAAGACAAAAACAAAACAGAAAAAGGTATAAAACGGTTTCTTTCTGTGTTTGTGCTAATCTAATTGTAATTGCTTTTGTAAATGCTTGCTGACACAAGAAGCTCTCCGGCAGAGTATGAACACTTATCCGATACGAGTCTCTATACTTTAGAGATCGGCGCGGCGCGCTTCGCTCCGTTACAGAAATTGCGTTTATTCGCGGCATGATTTTCATTCAGGCGCAAAAGCTATCCGGCATAGTGTAAACATTGCCTTACATTACAACTGCATTACCTTCGGTGGTTCACTCTGTACAACAAGATCTACTTCTGGAATATCAAGTCCTCTTGCTGCAACATCTGTGGCTACCAAACAACGAACTTTTCCATCACGAAAACTCTGCCGAGTCAACAAAATATGATAGATGATCAACTTTGCGTCACAAGAGAGCCTATTGAGCAATTAATTTCTGTTGAACTTTTTGCCTCTTGTGTCCCACCTTTGGCCCAATTTCCGCCCCTCTCTCTCCGCTTGCTTCGTCTCACCATATCATCATTGCAAAAAGACGAGACTTATTACACAATTATCCCGCTTGTTTTAACTTATTATCGCTTAAAGAACGAGATATATTACATACACTCTTAAAATTTCGGGCGACATGACTCTGGTTTTGGGCGAGATGACTTTGGGGCGACTTAACTGGTTACCAGAGAGGAGAGTACGCTCATTTCCTGAATAGCGTCTGGTAATCGAGTCTAGTCCCTCCCCTCTTACTTTGTTAAACACCAAAGAAAAAGGGATTTTTCAAAATGTTACTCGGCTACGTGTGTAACACTCACTGAGCTGCCAGTTAGCCATAGGACAAAGTCTGATTAAAAGTTGCCGATGTCCGATGAAATTCTATCCGCAGTCAGACACAATGACCGGACAGGTGAAATAGCAAAGACTCAATTTGCAGGTGAACATGCACCCAACGTCAATTTTCGGAAAAAATCTGTTCGGAAGACGATTTGAGATCTAGAATTTTCGGAACATTTGTTGTAAAATTTCTTGCTTGCCTGCTTCTCCTAAGATTTTCGAACACCTAAAAAATGGTATAATTGCCCATTATTAACGGATTTTTACCCTAAAAAAGGTCACCTAGAATTTTCGGAAGCCTTTTTTCTGGCTGAATTTTTCGAAAAGGTAAGTTTTGATCCCGATAATTTTCGGATCACTAGACTTTCAGCTAGGAAATCCGAACAGAAGAAACATTTTTAGGGGATAAAAATATTCCTATATCTACCGTTTAAATACTAAAATGCGTTTAACAATGCTATGTTTAAGTGTTTTTGAACTATGTTCTCGTTGGGTGCCCTTGACAAGTGTAATTTAAATGTGTGCCCACTGTTTTACAGTCTGAGAACAACATAGCTACACTTGTCGGCCACACGCTCTTTCTAAAAAGAAAAAAAAGTTATTATTTGCTGGCAGGAACTCACTTTTAGAGTTATTTCCCTTTGCTCCTGTGGTATATCTCCATGGAGAACTTGTACATCCTAGAACGAAACAAGAATAAACTCAAGGAATCATTTGATATATTGAGACAGGGAAGGAAGAGCACATTTTATAAAGTTTCCTGACTCATCAGCCTGTCATGTGCACTTGGCTCTTGCAGCAGCGAGCTACTGCAGGTATGAAGCACTTTTCTTCTCAACTGATCACATGTTGGAGGATTTATGCGTAAAAGTCCTTTTTAGGGGCTTGAAGTTTAGACGAAGTCTCAGCCGAGGGCCAGTGTCACGATTTCTCTTCTTAGACTATTTCTTCTAATGCAATGTGGCCACTTGTAATTTAAATTTATGAAGCTTACAAGTTTTAATAGTGTTACATAGAAAACCAACCTGTTTTAAAATAGAATTTAAGGCCAGATTGTTGGCATCATTTTTTGTTTCCGTGAAAATAAGAGTTCTACTGTGGGCACCACAATAAACCTACCAAAAAAGAAGAATAAATAAATAAATAAATAAAATAATACAGTTCAGTTTTACAAATTCAACATTGTAAAAGGAAAGGACACGCATACACTATGTGATTAATAACAACCTGGAATACATGTAAAAATTTAATTTTAAAACAATTATTAAAATGTGGATATAGACTTGCTTGTACAATTTTTTTTCCCAACTTGGCAAAACCATGTATTTTAACATGCTATAAATCCAACATTTGACGATAAAAATCGGAGTCACCAAACTTGTTTTTGAGTTATAAATTGCATTCAAGCAAAAAATTAAGGGTGTTGATCACAGATTGTACTGTTGCTATGGCAAAATGTTATGCAGTAATTATCATTACAGCATTGACTGTGAAAATTGGTTGTGTGGTTGTATGTAGCGATTCTACATGCAAAAAATGCAGAAAATAGTTGTTAGCTTCACTTGGGATTTTTTTGATGCACCCTTTCAATTGTCTGGGACAAAAACTACACAGCACTTGGACAAACCTGCACAATGTCACTTATTGTAGAGGCTCTGGCCTCATATGGACACTTGATGGCAAGATGCTATGAAAGAACAAACAAGATGATTAAAATACAAGACTCTAAGAATGGTTTTAAGTGATCATGACCATTTTTTGTGGTGATAATTTGACATTTTCTTTAAACTTCCCACACAGGAGGACCACTTGTTACTAAATAAGATGCTTTGTGGAAAATACATTGCTGTGAAATTGCCTCTGATGAGGATAGGCAATGAGCATTTTTTTTTTATTATTAATAATGACTTTGTATGTATGGTATCCAACGATAGCTAGACCCCCACAGAGCTGAAAATTGAAACAAATTCTCTACACATAAAATTAGAGATGACCTGTTCAAGGAGTAAACCTCTATTAGAAGTCCAAGTCTCAAAGACTGACCACTCCCCATGATCTACACCAATTCTGTTAAAAGGAATAGAAGTTAAGTCTAAAATTGGATCTTGGCATACCTATATATAGTACATGTAAATTGTCTTACCTCAATTGTCTCGGAAGCTTTAAGCTCCTGGTCTCCAATAAGATCCACTATTTTTCTGTCTTCACTCATGTATTTCTTTGCTGTTCTAAGAACCCAAGGAGGCAATGTAGCGCTGAAGAGGAGAGTCTGAGGCTTGTTTTCTTTTGCTAATGAATTGATCGTACTTTGTGTATTAGGGCAATAATCTTACAATGATTGTTACCACATCAAAACATGACTGTATGCAATTTATATTGAACAAATCATCATTAAAACTTATAGATGTATATATCCTCTTGTTTTTCTATCCTGTGAATGCAAAATTAATTTACTTCTCACCACCAAAAAAGTTACAATGTACTGTACTTTTCACCACTTGAGAGAGGCTATCAATGTAGGGTGGCCACATGGTTTTAATCTGGAAGTAGTTTATACTTTAACATTACTGTTGTGTGTTGGTTAAGTTTTCAAGTTTGGCTCCAGTTTTTTAAGAGGTACTATCAATCCAAAGATATTCAAGCCTTTGCTTGTAACTGTACAACTTCAACTTTCCTCATAATTTTAAACTTTGGTTTTGGTTCCTTAAATTAATTGTTAAAGTTTTGGCCAAGATTACTTACATCCATTGCGGTACGATTCTTCAATGATATCCTCTACAGACTGGGCAAAACCCATGTCTAACATCCTGTCAACTTCATCAATAACGACATGTCTGTAAATGGTCAATGCAGTGAATCAGGTGAAAGTTTCATCTGCTAGCAAGCCCCCCTCCCTGCCAGCCACCCCCCTGTGGGGCTTGTTAACTTGGAGAGGGATCCTTGGAATACTCTTGGTTTGACTCACGATACATCATCTGGGTTCATGTACACGTTTTTTGAACACAAGTTGACCAAAACACCAGCTAGAATTGTTACCGTTTTAATAGCAGGAATTAATAAGTTAAATGCTACCTCTACCAGTAGAAAACATGTAATTCCAGGCTAGCTAAACCCAGGCTAAAGCAAACTAAGATGTCACCTCAGCTGATGTGAGCTCTGATTACTAGACACCTATTGCAATACATGTAGTCTATATAAAGTAGTCAGTGGTCTCTGGTTACCATGAGTTTTTTTTTTAGAGGAAAAGGGTACAAGAAGATAAAAATATCATATTTCAACAGGCCTGACAAAAACTCCTATTTTTAGCTTCCCAGTATTATCTTAATATTCCAATGTTTGGAATCTTAGTCTGGCAGGAAAGGTGGAAATGGTGTTAATGTATTCTTGTTTATAAAATAATTTATTCTGTGTTCTTACTTTAGCTGTGTCAAGTCCAGAGTACCATTAACCATGAGATCAAGGATTCTTCCTGGAGTTCCAACAATGACATCTAAACCATTCCTTATTGCTTGAGCTGAAAAGATGGTGTTACACAACTTAGAAAGCCCTAAGACCAGCATCTACCGGTATTATTGTACCTTCACTGTATTCTATTACTTAATCAAATATGAAGTTAATGAGAATATAAGGAATGATCACTACACTATTAGAGATGAAATGACCTTATTTTCACACTAATTCTTCTCATTAGCACCAAGGGAAGACTGTGGGGAGAAGTATGCAGTTGCTACATGTACGTTAGGGTATGAAGGTTAAAAATTTCAAATGAATACATGTATGTCTGGCATCTTAAATGTTACACTGTAAGTTTTAATTTGTAACAAAAAAAACACGTTAGTGTCTTGTGCGTGTAATTCTACCTTGTGGTCCATATGCAACTCCCCCATACACACAATGTACACTCAGACCTGACTTGAGTAAATCAAATTGATCTCCAACCTAAAGAAGTAAATTTATATACATGTATGAATCTCAAACATCCATGAAAACATGAATAGCATATAGTATACCAGAACTGTGGGATGAAAAGTAAAATGGACAGAAGTTCAATGCAGTTTTTGATGCAACTTATTCAGTTGCAAAAAATAGAGGCCTTAAAAATTCAGGCTTGTATCGACCAACATTGTTTATTTTATTATATAATATGAGCTAGTGACCTAATTTAATACAGAAAGTGATTCAACCATCCTCCTTACGATTAAGTTACTCTGTCCTTAGCGTTATCAATCTAAAACAGAAAGGAAGCCTATTTCCCTTTAAATGGTAAAATTTCTTTAAAATGCTTCTAAGAAAAAAATTTATAAAAAGAGAGATGATAGAACCCATCTAATGAAAAGGCTGCTTTGATTATACAGTCAAGATGTATGGATATAAAAAAATTACTAAATTAACATCAAAAAAATGTTTTACCTGTTTAGCAAGTTCTCTGGTAGGTGCCAAAACTAGGACCTACAAAACAAGTGTAGTATTATTGTGCCTACAGTAAAACACTGTTCACAATAATAAGATGTCTCTGAGGCTAACTTCTTGAGATAATTAACCAGATAGAAATTGGTGCATGCAGGTGGACTCTTGGATGTCATGAGATGGGTGAAATATTCTAAATATTCACAATAATCAATCCACGATTGTTGATGTGTCGATAAATTTGCATATTCCTTGCAATGAAATATGTAAAGCTGATAGAGCTACAGTACAAGTCTAAGAAAAACGCTAAGACAGCTTTTTCATCCAATGGCTGAGGATTATCAATCTTGGGCAACATAGTGACAAGCTAGCCCCCTCCACCATCCCCCACCCCACCCCCCATCAAAAATTTGGAAACTCTCTATTTTGCACTACAACTCAACCCCCCAAATGACAACAGTCCCACTACCCCCTCCCCCTGCCCACAAATTGACCCAGCCTCCATGGTTTAGGACATTAGGTGAAGTCTTACATGAAGTACATGCTATCAAAATTTGCCTTCATCATTATAATGATGAAATGATCTTTGCCGGTGAACATGTTAAAAAAATGTCCCAGAAACTGTACAATGAATAAAAAAAAGTTCAAATTTTGAGGAAAAAATGGGCTAAATTTCAAACTAAGCACAAAAAGTCCATTTTATCCGGGAGATTTGTAGCCTCCCACACAAGGTTCTTAGGGGTTCGTCACACGCAGAGGAATGATTGCATGACAAACCCGTAAGAACGTCTGCGTGGGAAGCTAGGAGATTAGGTGACCCATATGGGAGAGCCGGAGATCAGTGCTGAAACCGGGAGACTCCTGGATAATCCAGGAGAGTGCCCTTGTGAATTTTTACTTCTTACGGAACTCCTTTAGAAGGTGTGAGATCGAATCATGTTCTCAGCAATAATCACTATCTTTTTAGACGAACTGTCTCAGCTACAGTTTATTTTGATACCAGCTGTATATACATGTGGATCACTTGACATATGAAAATAATGTGTACATTGTGATTCTTTACCTTTGGAGGCCGTCTTGGCTTATGAGACAAATTTTCTAACTTGAGTTTTTCAACTAACGGTAGGGCAAATGAGAGCTGTAAATACCATGAAAAAAACACAGTTAACTATAAATCTGATGTTGCAAACTAACAATGCACATTTAAGTAATACATGTATTAAGAGTTAAAGTTGATATACTTTGTTGTATCAAGTAAATTGACTCTCATTTTGTTATTAAAATTAATTGTTTGGTCTACTTTTATTATTCACATTTGAAAAACACAAAAATTAATCTTGGCATACCGTTTTTCCCGTCCCGGTTCCTATAGTGAAAATAAAATAAAACAAGAAATAAAGTAAAGAAATTCAAATTTTAAAAAGTTTTAAAACATGTTACAGGTCAAAATTAAATTCAGGTAAAAATTCTTTTTACCTAGCTGGTTGATTCTCAATTTCCTTTGTCTCCCAGCCCTAATTATTTATGAATTAGGGCTAGAAATCAATCAATCATAGCAAAGGATAAAAGAAACAATCCTTTTTTTTAAGACAAACTAGACAACTGAGCACAGGTATAAGAACAATGCTTACAGTGCATTTTGATATATTCAAACACCTTAAGTAATAAGAAGGCTAAACATTAACCATCCTAGTCTTACTTGCTTGTCCAATTATATCTTGTCCATCATAGATGTAATCAAAAGTTTCACTTTGAATGGGGAATAAATAGTTTATTTTATTCTCTGCAAAAAAAGACAAAAGAAAATTAATGTTGTTATTATTAGCAGGCTGTCACATTATGGCACCACAGAAAAAAAATTGTAAACAATATAAAGAAAAAACCAAGAGAAAGACAAAAGAGAGTAATTAACCTCTTAGCTGCTCTATGGTTTCCTCTGATAATCGAAATTTAGAAAAATCTCCTGACTCTTTTACATCCAGGTCATCTTCCTGTGAAAACATGAAAAAAAATGACATGTAGTGGTAGTACGAAACGCTTTAATCCCTAAAATCAATGGCTTTGTTCTCCAATCTGTTTTCTGTTCATTCCCTAGGGAAACAATTAATTTTGTTTCCCCAAGAATCTCAAATCTCTGGAAATTCATTAAACCTGACTGTAACGGTGGTTGTCCGGCATCACTTGTGGGTAACAGTGTGCTGGTAGCCTCTGACATCACAGACTGAAACTGCAATATTACCCTGCTCAAAGATTTTGGCAGGACCAATATTTCCTGGACTACAAGTACATAATAACAATGCAAGCACTGAAAAAAAAGTTAAAATTCTGCTGAAAAAAACTAAATTAAGGAGAGTGCTTATCATAACTTTCTTCCAAAAAAGAACTGAAAAAGTACATTTTAAGAGAAATTCTCCCTTTCTAACTGGAACTCTCATAACAACAAACTATTGCACATTATTTTGATACCAGTTTAGTAAAAATTAAAAAAAAAAAGAATATATCCACACTATTTAAGAAAGAAATTGGGAGGAAAGTGGGAGGAGGGAGGGGTGGGAGGGGAGGGGGGGGGGGAGGTGGAGGTGGGGTTGAGGGCTGTTTCTTTGAGGAATGTTTATCTCTTAGTTTTTGCCAGGGTGGGTGCTTGTTTCTGGAAGGGGGCTAGGGTGAATATTACAGTTGTCAAATTTTGGTACTTTGTCTGAAAAACTAGAGTATTTTTTGTTATCACCTAATTTTTTTATTCTTAAAAAAATATTAGATATGTAGTTCAATATAATTTTGATGACAAAAATTGTTGATCAAAAGGAGAGCTTTAATCAAAAGGTCAACATTCATCTTCGACAATAAACATAATATTTTTGTAAGCAGGGCAAAGAAAGATGAACTACCATTGATTTCAAATAGTACATTCATGATCAGTATACCTGAGCAGCAGGACTCAAAAGAGATAATGCTCTAGGCAGCTGGTAATTCACAAGGCTTGGAAGCCTATGGAATAAACCAGATTCCTTGCATTAGTTAGAGTGTAAAGTATGTGAACCAACAACAACTTAAGATTCTATTAAAACTTATAAGGGCTGCAATAATATACACCAGTCCAATGCATCAGTGACAACTGGGTGTGACCCGGGCCACAATGCAAAATTAATATCAATTTTTATTCAAACAAGATGCTAGCATTACATGTGCATCACAAAATTAATGTGTGGAAACCATTATGGACCAGCTGCTTGCATATTAACCCTTGAAAGGTATGGCCATTTATTTATAAGTCTTAGGAAAGCAAAGCATTCCTAATTCTTGTGTTATTCAAGAACTGCACACAAGATTGCAGACAAACATACACATGCTTGTATTCCAGTCAACAGCTTTACATGTCAGTCTTGTGTCCAAAACAAACACATTTTTGCCAGTTTTCACGAAAACATTAATAACAACATATAGTGGCTCTGTATCTATAGCATACTGTACAATACAGCGTATGTTTCCAGACAAGATATCATTGAAACCCTATCCATAAATTATACAATATTTTTTGTGAATCAAGCAAGGATAAATATAAATTTATAGCCTGTGTCCTGCCCGAGTACAGCGCTAACTCGAAACCAATGAGAATACACCCCGCTTTGAAGTATTCCCGCCGGAATTAAGGTACTGTACCACTGCCTGATTACAAGGTCAAGGCCTTGTAATTAGGCACTTAAGTGAGCATGGGGTCCCTGTGTGCACATCTCCTCTTTTGGTTTCCTAGGTAATCTTCTGCTTTGTATTCCCATAACTCCTTGCTACACAAGTATTTTAATTGGCATCTGTCATGGCAAAAGGGAGCATATATGTACACATTTATGTATCAGGTACTGATTCAAAATGTGAACTCAATCAAATTTTGTGTCGCTACCCTGCAGTACTAGTAAATCAAGTTGGGCAACAAGTGAACAGCCCACCTAAGCTGCTATCTTAACTGTAATTATTATAATGTACCTCTTTGTTAAGTAGTACATGGTTCTTATTTGTTGCCTTGCACTGCTTCTTTGTTTCAGGCCCTTCATCGCCATCAGCAGAGCTATGCTGCCTTTTCTTGCTGTGTTTGACATCCTTGTGCTTTATCGTGAAACCTCTTTCGATTCCCTTAAAGTTATCAGCATAGCAAAGAGTTACAACCTATCATCACACTTCTAAATAGTACCTAGTATATAGATTTTCCCATGCATTTTCCGTAATTTGACAGTATCAAATTACAGAAAATGAATGGAAAAAGAAAATTGAGGTTTTCTAAGAACTGATCACGGACTTCTTTGCACTCCAGATTTAGTGTGTTATTTCTTTGAACTCCTTTTCAAAGAGAAAGCATCAAATGTATGAATTCAGGAAGAATTAGCTGGCTTTGAATTCCAATACAAATCTTTGAATTTCTCGCCATCTTGCCCTGATTACGCATGATTATTATAAGCCAACTGTGTACCACATGTGCTGAATGATGTAAGTGAATCAATCATAAGCCTACTGTATCATACGCAATTTACAGCTTAAGTTGTTGACGTTCCCGTGATTCTTCAGAATGCAAAGGTGATTATGTTAAAAGCATTTTACATTGTCTATTTCACAGATCAAAAAGATCGGTTAAGTGTACGGTCCACATGTCTTTTTCCACGTGCATATTGCAAAATAAACAATCAGCGTGATGTGCCTTTGACGCGAACTTAGAACTGCAATTCTACCCACGATAAGTACGTTCTGATACTACCGAGGGATTTCGATGATCAGTCTGAACAAACTCAGATCAGAAGAAAAAAGTGACGCAACATTTTTAAGACGCCGGTTCGCCATCTTTGTCAAATTTACAACACGTGCAACGCGCTTGGTTTAACGAAGTCATAGAGGAGGCCGAAGATGTGATCCAATCATCTCCATTCTCAAAGCAGGCTTACCTGATTTCTTGACTTTTTCGAAGAGTTTTTACCTTTCTTAATGTTCTTGCGTTTCTTTAATGTACGGTTTTCCATGAAGCTATAAAATCGGCAAGGAAAGATACATGCATGGACAGTGCAAAGTACGAGCTGCGCAGGGTCTGGAACGAGCCATCCGAAAATGCTGTCGGAAAAGTTCGGAAATCTTCGGTTTACCTCGTAGGAAATATTAAAATAATAAGCCATCCCCATCCTGTCAATCTGGGATGTATTTCTTGGAGTGTTTCCTTTACGTATTTGTCACCTCTTGTAGATCAAAGATATACTGGTTTTATCCCATTCCACTGGATTTTGAAAAGCATCAAGTCAAAAAACAAGGTTTACTTCCCGCTACCTCCGAAATTCGAGATTTCCACTAGTGCCAGTCTTTCTTGTTTGAGTGTCCAAAACATGGAGGATTCATGGGAGCTTGTCACGGTTCCGTCGGAAATTCAGCGTTCAACTGTTGGCAAGCAATCCCCTTCAGATGGCTCTGAGACGTCACTTGAAAAGAACGAAGAAAATAGCAAGTCTAAGGTATGTGAAAAAACTCGAAATGCAGGAAAGCAGTTTTATGATCCGAGCTCTCATCGTTTTGAGATTTCCAAATGAACAGGCGATGGGTGACCAGATTAATTTTTTAGACAAGTCGATTATTCTCAGCTAAACCATGACTTGACTGCTTCGATCGTGGACTTGTCAGCGATAGTTATTTATTAAATGAGTAAATTATTTATGCCATGCATGAAATGACTAGTATCTTGGTGGAATTAATACATACGTGTTTCATTTTCTACGGATGATCTGTTTGTTTTGAACAGGAAATTCAAGGTGGACAATATTCAAGGGCATTGTTGACCATTGTTTGTAGCTGATGATGTAGTTGATTTACTGAAACAGCTATTTGATCCGATCACGATCGTTGATACATGTAACTTGGTTTAGGTTCACTTTTTTCTGAAACCTCAGTATTAGTACAACTGTTGGGCAGCTGCACATATTCATGTCATCTTCTTGTTTTATGGTTACCAGATACCTTGTGTCTCGCTCTGTGCAAGTGATGCAACATGTTGCAGTTAAACTGCAGATACACGCATAAGCCCTCTGGACAATCATATAAAAAGCCTCTTAAGTTAGCCAGTTTTTGTGGGCGACAAGAGAAGCCTGGAATCCTAATCTCCAGGTTGTTGTTACGCCTGTGTCGCATGTATGTAGCCAGCAATCGTTTGGTCTTCCACTGAAAATGTATGGAATACACTGAACATACTTTGATCACGCGCGTTTGGACTGTCTATCACTTGTAAGCTGATCACGCATGTTTTGACCATCTGTCTCATGAATATTACGCAAAGCACAGCGCTAGAGCAAAAGTGTTTTGACCTTCGATCATTGTCGCCCGCACTCCTTAACCTTTGGTTAATAGGAGTATAATTTGATGTGGGGTTTAGGCACAGTTTAACAAGAACACGCTATATATCATTTGCATGTGATGCGCCCCTTAGGGTATCATGCGGTAATCTTAAATCAAAATTAGAACACTACTACTGACATGTAATGTTTTTTCTACTTTGATTACAGAAAGTTTCCAGTGCAACTCCAAAACTCTGTGGGTTTTTAAACAAACTTGGAGGTAAGAAAAATTGGGCTCAATATTGTATATTTTTAGCTGTAACAGGTCCATAGGGAGAGGGGTGCAACAGGTGTGCTCACACCACCCCCCCCCCCCCACCTCCTATAGGTCTCAGAAGTCTACTTTTGTTGATCAAAGATTTAAAACAAAGTGAATTGATAATATTTTTCAATTTTAAGTTATTGCACCTTGCACCTTGCACCTATCCTGTAGTCATCAGGTGACCATTGGAGCACCACGGACATAGCAATCCTCTCCCCCTTAGGCATCAAACGTACCTCACTAATCTCTGACTGTAACTCAGTATTAAGTAAATTACTCATGGCTACACATTTAGTATTATTATTTTTGTTTTTACCAAGCCAAGGGAATTAAGACTTGGAAAACAAGATGGTAAGTATATCATTTTTTGTGTATTAATATAATATGTGAACTGTAATGATATTAATATTCTAGTTGTCTGTCGATAAACTTTTGTTTTGATTCTTCAATACTACTTTGTCACTGCTGCCTAAGAACCATGTTTGATTTTATAATATATGTTTGTCGCTGTATTATTTTCCTAAAATAAAGAACCCATGCTACACAGTGCAAAAGCACCCTCCCTTTAAGAAGAGTGCCATGCACCTGCTTGGCCACAATTACCTTCCCCTCTCATCAGTTTCTTGGATTGGGCCTGGGGACAATGCAATTGGTTGCTTTTTTAAAAAAAAATGCCTTATAATGGATAACCAGTCAAAGTTTCAGTTTCAGTTTATTTATTTAGCCAGAAAAAAAAATATGCACAGTTATTCAATATATTACAAAAATGATAGTTAAAATTAATAATGTCAGAAATTGCATAAGGGGGAGAATTGGAGATATTTTTCTGGCGAGGAAGTTTAAATGAAACCATGGCGGCTTCTTACATGAGCTCCCTCCCTTACCCAAGTAGGATAAAAAGTAAGCAAATTGACAATACACACCAAACAGAAAAAAAGCAGCAAAAAACATGCATTATTCACAAATGGTGAATCAGCCAAGGAGAAATGTTTTCAATCTGGATTTTAAAAGAGAGATTGTAGCAGCACTATTCATATTGTGATTTAGAGAATTAAAAAATGTGGGACCCTGCCTTTCTTTACTCCCTTTGTTTGAGTCTCTGTGAGATGGACACCTCTGTAAAATGGTGACCTAGAGTTGGTCCCTGCCTTTCTTTATTCCTCTATACAGGACAGACACCTTAATAGTGCCGGTCCCAAAGGTGTCTGTCTTATAAAGAGTTGACTATATTCTTTCTCCTGTCTTTCAGGTTTGTGTATGACGAGAGAAAGTGCAGACTGTATTATTACAGAACTCCTCAGGATTTTACACCACTAGGGTAAGATTTGGAGCACAGGACTGTTTTCTAAGAAAAATTGGTTAGCCCCCATTTACTCTAAGCTTGGTACTGAAGTCCAGAGTACCCAGGATACGTATGAAAAAATAAGATATTCCACTCACCCAGGAGCTAAGGCTAGGCACCAGGGGCCGACGGGCACTAGGTGCTAGACCACAGCCTTGGAGCAGTTGTGGTAGTTTTAAAAACCTAATTTCATGACTGATCCCTCAGTGAACTAGTTTTCCTTGGGACCATTATTATACATTATTATTGACTTATTATAAATTGATTAACTTGCATGTTGTTATTGAACTCATCACCAGTAGATGAGCTTGGGAACTGCAGGGCCTTAAAAGTTAGTGGAGTAGGGTCTAAAATAACCCAGGCATAACAGGGAGGTATCCATAGCAACCCCACAAGCATGAACCACTTCGACAGTGGACACTAATGGGCACTGATCATCACACTGGAACCTGATCCAGTGGAAAAGACTTAATTATCTACACAGACAGACCAGCCTTGAGGAAATGGGAGGGTAAGGCGAAAGGAATCCACAAAAATTGGCAGAAGGTGACGTACAATGGATCCGTAATGTTCTGCAACAAAAGCAAAACTGAGGCAATATGGCTGGGCGGTAAAAACCCCGGCAATATTAAGGGGCGCCACTGCAGAACATGTGCTTGAGAGAGTAAAGCTGCTGGTCGCATTGGCTCAAGTTTAAGCTTTCCTAAAATACATTTAGTCTCATTAAAATAATATGTGCTGTTTATTTATCTCCAGACTTATTGATTTGGCTAAAGCATCATTCTCGTTTGAAGTTGAAGATGCCAGTAGGTTGACACAGTTCCAGATTTGGTATGTAGACTTTACATGGTTTTGATTGTTTGGAATGACATTCTTTAACTAAAAGTGGTATCAGCGTCTGATAGCCCAAGGCTAGTGAACTATTGGGCTAACGAATTCTGTTCCTAAATTGCCAGGTGATGAGCAAGTTAAGTCTTTAAGGGGAAATTCAAAATATAAAAGAACTGTAATCAATCCTGCTTGTATTTTGTTTTGTTTTGTTTTTTTTTGCTTTTCACAGGCTGGTCAAAAAGTCTTTCTAGCTATAAGTAAATGCTAGCTACAGCATGCCTGAAGGAAGAGCGGTTGTACGTGTAACAATGACTTTTTTTGCATCCTGGGATATTCAAATTTGTGTACTAAGGCATTGTGAACCAACTCATGAGTTTTTTAAAACTTGGTAAAATTTGGTAAAGACATTGAACAACAGTGATGATAGCATCCACAAATTTTGAGTCAGCTGACTTGGATGGCAGAATGGCAAATTGAGCACTAAAAATCAGGTTCTATCCTTTCTGGGGATGGCCCTTTCATGTTCTATTATTTGACATTGCTATGTCTTTGGTTATCTGCCTACTATACACAATGTGTCCTTTTTCTGTGGAAGGCAAATTGATAACTTGGTTGTTCCTTCTACTCAGTGTAAATTGTTTGTTTGTTCGTTTGTTTACCGTGTCAGTACGTCTGGAAGGACATATCAACTGCAAGCCAAAGATAAACAAACTATGATGTTTTGGCTTCAGGAACTTCAGGTAATGGTTTTAACACTTTTTTTTCTCTTCTTGGGCATTTAGCAGCCTTCATTTCCGGTTGAAAAGCTTTTGGGAAAGATTTAGGATCTTTAAATTATAGATAAAAGGAAAGGTAGGTGGGTAGTTGAATAAGATTTTCATGGGAATTTTTGGTGCAATGTTACAAGGTTTCTGGTATGAATTGAAAGATCTCTTTTTGCCCAGCAAAAGTTAGCTGACAAAGTTGTCCTTGACCGTAAAAATAGACTGCTTGCAGTCCGCCTTTTCTCTTTGAATTAGGTTTCGCGTGCAGCAACTTTGCAAAGAAAAATAAGAGACTGCTCGCAGCCTACCGTAAAAACTGACGTTGTCACAAGGGGGGAGAAAGGACTTGTGGATCCGCACGGGCGGGTGCAGGCAGTTCAGGAGTTAAAAGTAAACAATTTTCGACTGCTAAGCCACTTTGTTATATTCAGTTTCACCGAAGGGGAGCTTATCTATTTTTTCTTTTTTTTCTTTTTCCTTAATCTGTCGTGGGGACTACTACATTTAAGTAGCTCCTGTAAGCTACGTGCAAACAGACGCAACAACTCCCAACATTGTTCGCCCTGGAATGTTGGCAGTTGTTGTGTTTGTGTTGGCAGAGGTGTGCAAACGGATGCAAGTGCATTATGGGAAGGATACAAGCCATAAGACTTTCTAAACCATGTGTAATTTGTGTGCATGGCCCTAACAATAAGATCGAGGTTTGGTCGTTTCACTGCAAACGACAAACTGCGAATTGTGTTTAACGTTTTCACGTTACCCGTTTGCCAACAACATCTTTGCGCTATGCTTCGGTGATCAGGGAAAAAAAGAAATAGTGGGAGTTGTTGGCTTAAAAGGTTGACCGGTTTCAAACTTAGTGCAACAACTCGCAACAACATGCAACAGGGTGTACAAACGGACGCAACGTGTAACATCCAACAATCATGGGAGTTGTTTGCCAACGATGATGTGTCAGTTTGCACGGGGTTTAACAATTCACTTTCAGATATTATTTTTGTCAATGTTTGTTTTTAGGCAAGACGAAGAGAATTCAGCCGAAAGAGGGCAAACAATGTTGTTCAAAATAAAGGAGACATAGCGGCTTTAGGGGTAAGTTCATCACTGTAAAGAATATATAAATGTTTAATATTGAACAACTAAAAAAATAGAACCAGTCCTTACTGAACATTGGCGTAAATAGTCTGCCCATTCAGTGAGTCACAAGTTTGAAGTTTTCAAAAGGTAAAACTTTTAATAATTTTAGTCTTTGAGCAAGGGATATTGAAGATGAAAATCTTCGTGGGCATCAAAATGCCAGCTGAAATTAGTTAGCTTGCGAATTCAGCCTTCTCTCCTTGCTCCTCGCGGCCTGAGACATTTTACGGTAGCAAACGTTCCTAGCGGGTAGAAGCGAGAAGAGAAGGCTGTAATTGCAGGCAAGAAGGTAATTTTTAGTGTGATCATTATTTTTTGTCAACTCATTGTCATGTACAGAAGAACAGCTCAGAATTGTATCCTTCAGTTGTTTAGATATTAAAATGAAAATGAAGAAATGATCGTCGCAGTGAACGCAATTTATCCAATTGAGTAAAGAAGCCTGGAAAAGGTTCAGGACTTAAACGGGGTTTGAACCTGTGACCACGCGATTGCCGGTGCAATGCTCTACCAACTGAGCTATGAAGCCACTGACTTTGGGTGCAGGTCAATTGTGGGTTCATATGTTCCCGTGAAAGAAATGAGTGTTAATGATACATGAAATAAATCATATATAAACTGCGGAAATGAAATGAAAATGAAGAAATGAAGATGTTGTTTGACAGTCGTGTATTTTTTGGTGTTTTTAATAAATTAGTCTAACGATTGATTTATTTTAAGCAATCAACGTGTGGTCTATTAGCTGAGGAGGAGGAAACAACGGATGAAAAGAACGCAGGTATGTAACATCCACTTCAAACCTTTGCCATTAATGAGTTAAAATCATACGGTTCTTTAGTGTTATATTTTGCAGAAGTTCAATTTTGGGGATTGTTGATAAATTTTGTGTCTATTTTGTGAGAACACAGCCTTAATGACAGGATCTTTGGGTGCTTCATGCCACTGGGCTTGGGCTACTGAATAATTTCTCATTGGTCTTAGATTTAAATGTGGTTCTGAATAAAAAGTGTGATGTGAGAGACGTTCATCTGCTTTCTAGCCTGCGAGGTCGACATTCAAAGGCCAAGAGGAAGGTCAAGGAATTCGAGCACGTGAATTTCTCAATCACACAACCCACCAACCCCCACCTCTCCCCCCCTCCCCCTGCCATTGCCCCTCCACTTCCAACAGTCTCATCATCATCATCATCATCATCAATCACTATTTATACACGAAATCGTATCACTTTTACATGGTCTTCCTAGGAATCGTGTGTAAAAGTATACTAAAATACTCTAAGAAACTACTTGACTATAAAGTTAAAAATACAAAAACTTATATTATAATAAGAGTTACAATGAATCATCTACAACGCAGGCCACTGGTTTACATATAAAACTCTTTCTTGTAAATAAGCCGCAGTATAAAATATTTGCTCCTCTTCCAATTCAATCCAAAATGATTATTTTGTTTTCTCTTAATATTCTCAGACATGCCTACAGTGCCAATTATAGATCCTGTACCAGCCCCGCAGTTTGTTGGAGAAGACGCTGCGGCCATGAAGTCGCCATCACAGAGCATTCTCTCGAACTTTTCATTCACAAACCTGAAGACTGAAATAAAGAATATAAGGTAAGGCTCGAAACAAGTTTACAAGGAAGATTCAACTTGGAGGGGTGGATAGGGGACTAGGGCTGTAAAAGATTTTTGGGAGTGAATAGGGAGCTTAAGCAACAGCGAAGGCGACGTCTACGAAAACGTCGCTTTAAAAGTGAAGTCGCGCTGCCTTAAACTTTATCTCGCTTATTCCATCTCGTTTAATTCGTCAAGTGATGGCAGGTTTTTCTGGAGTTGAACTCTAAACGACTGTGTCAAAGTTCAGGAGAAGAAAAAGAAAGTCGTTGTCTTGTGTCACGTCCTCTACAAAACGTGAAATTAGGCAGTTTCGCGTTGTATTCGTGCAGGGACGGCAAAGAAGTCTACAGAAAAGCGTGATGCACGTGCAGAGTTGTTGTTTTGCCAATTTAAACCTATTGCTTTTTTTCCCCGAAGTTAAGACTGAGATACAGTCAAAACCGTTATACGGACGCTGAGGAGGCAACAGAAAGTGTCCGTATTGACAGGGTATTCGTATTAAGCGGGTTGAATTTAGAGACAAAGTAAGGGCTTTCTTTCCCCAGGGACAAAGCAAACTGTCTGTAATAATAAGGTGTCTGTATTAATCGGGTATCCGTAAAGCAGAGTTTGAATCTATAAGGGACCTTTAATAAGCAAGGGCGTTTTTAAGGGACACACGTCAACCAGAAGTAAGACCTTCTACTGACGCTACCATATTTGTTCTGCCAGGTGTCGTTACCTTTATAGAAGCGATTTGCCCGAGAAATTTGGCCAAAGCATTGTCCAACGACTGAAAAAAGTCCACTTCCGGTTGGCGTGCATCGCTCAAAAGCGCGGTTCTTTAGCTCCCTAATTATGTGTTTATGATCCTTGCATTGACGTCAGACAAACCGCACCAAAGCATGTTAATTTTGCACTTCAAGTTTTTTTAGCCAGTATTGAGAAGGGGCTATGCATTTGTCTTCATTGGAGAAAATATTGAACAATTATTCCTCTCGCCGTTATGACCTCTGAGTCAATAGCCCATTAGGCCGAAGGCCGAATGAGTTATTGACTCAGAGGCGATGAGGGCTAGGCTCGATTTCCGCCGTCTCCCGGGTCGGGTCTTGATCCTCTCCGAAGAGAGGGGATGAGTGCGGGCTCATTTTCCCGAACAGCGGCTGGTAATCGAGCCTACATGAGGGCGAGAGGAATAATTGTTTTAGCAAAATCCAACTAGTTGGTCAAAAATATCGAGACAAAACAACTTTAGCTAGCAAAACGTGATTCAGCCGCCATTGTTTTGGTTTTCAAAGCCGGCGCTTTTCGCTCTTAGTGGGCTGTAACATATAGCCTAGTAGTAGCTCAACCAATCAGAACGCAACATTGATAATAGACCACTAGTTGGATTTTACTAATTCCAGTTACTTGGCTAGGCTCGATTACCAGCCGCTGTTCGGGAAATGAGCCCGCGCTCATTACTTTTTGAATTTACGTCACAGACACGCTCGGTCATACACGCGTCGGCCCTCTCCTCTCAGATCCGAGAGAGTGGCGGAAACCGAACCTATTACTTGTATCATGGTGCCATTATGAGTTCCCGCCTCTCACTCGTCCCCAGTCGTCTCTCATTATTAGTATTCGGCGTGGAAGACTAGAATGGGTAAATAATTAATGAGTAGTGACAACTTAGAGACGACTGGAGACGAGTCAGTTCCCGCCTGGCTGCTAGTATTATCATTATTGATGAGTTTGAGATGCCGCGACGTACTGACGAAGGCGACGGCGACGGCGGTGAAATCGTCATATGAAAGGGACTTCGCGTTCTTTGAAACTTCAGAGGGTTATTTCAACTCGTTTGTCAAATGTAAGCGAACTCTCCTGGAGTTGAAGTCCAAAGAACAATATTCACGTTCAAAAAGAGAAAAAGATATTCAAAAGGTTGAGTTTGATCGTCCGGGTGAACGTAGTCCTGAATAGGACTGTTGTCGTTGACAGTGACTGACGTTTCGACAACCTGTGCCGGCGGTAGTAGAGTCAAAGTGAGTTGTATCAGGTCAGTTGATGGTATTATACTCTGGTTATTGATATGATTGGTCAATTATGTCGCGATGTTATTGGTCGTCTGTCAGTTAAGCCGTGATGTTATTGGCTATGAAGACTCGTGATCAGTGATTGGTGCGTTTCGATATTGACCAATCAGATCAATAACCAGAGTATAATACCATCAACTGACGTGATACAACTCACTTTGACTCTGAAGATGACTACCGCACAGGTTGTCGAAACGTCAGTCCCTGTCAACAACAACAGTCCTATTCAGGACTACGTTCACCCGGACGAACAAACTCAACCTTTTGAAATGACTCCTGAGTTCAAACCTTTGACAAAAAGATATTCGTCGTCGTTTGTTTACGTTCTTAATGAAGCGTGAAATTGAACAAGTTCACGTCGTAATTGTGCAGTGACGACAAAAAAAAGTCTACCAAAAAGTGTGCTGCGCTTGCAAATTTGTTGTTGTTGTTGTTTTTTTTTCTAATCTAATCAAATTGCTTTTTGACGTTCTCGTTGCCATTGCCTTTGTAATATCGTAAAATTCCGAAAATAAGCCCCTCCATGTATAAGCCCCTCCAAATATAAGCCCCCCCCCCCAAACTCGTAACGCAAAAAACCCTCCGTTAAATCGCCCCTCCGAATATAAGCCCCGCCGGGGGCTTGTACTTGGAAATTGCCCTCAGATACAAAGCAAAACAAAGAAAAAACGGTAAATTTCATTCCAACTATGAGGCTAGCCCAATCGATTTTGAAACGCAAATTTCCCTCCGTAGATAAGCCCCTCCGAATATAAGCCCCTCCAAAAATAAGCCCCTCAAAAAGGGCCTTTGAAAAATGTAAGCCCCGGGGCTTATTTTCGGAATTTTACGGTATATTAAGTTCCCTATTTCTTTCCCTCATTATTTTTTTTATAACTATTCGTTGAATCATTTATTATCTTTGTATTGTTGTTTGTGAGGCAAGATAAATAAATAAAACTACAAGTATTTTAAATCATCTCTCAGTGCCAAAAGGTCGTCAGTGGTTTTGTCCCAGCAGTTACCGCCGGTCAACATATCTGCACCTTTATCAGGAAGTGAAATGATGGAACACCTAATGCTCGAAGAAACCGCAAAAGCATCCAGGACACAGTCTGTGGCTGAAGAACAAATCGATGAAGATGAGAGCAAGAGGTAAGAACTACATATTTTGTTTATAAAGAAGCTGTGTAGCTAAATCAAGTCGCTGGCAGCTGGCCACCGAGCTTAATGCCGCCCCGTCTTCATCTTGAATTCCTGATTTTACGCTGTGATTCTGGATTCCAGATACTGGATTCCAGTCTTTGTCAGTGGACCTTGGAACTCTGGATTCCAATCTTAAGTGGGATTCCGGATTCCGGATTCCAAACTCCAGGATTTCGTATTACACAAGGCAAAGTTTCTCGGAATTCGGATTTCACGAGAAAAAAATTCTTGAAGGAGTTCATGTGTAGCGAAACAATCCCGCACTTGCAGCTGGCCACCTGACCGAGCTGAGTGAAATAATAAAACAACAGGTTTAAACGGTAAGGGAAGATTTAGAACCCTTTTGCGGGGTCCGGACAAGTTTTTGAAGGGACAAAATCTTGCATGGATTTGACCTTATCAGAAGTACAAGTGTAGATCAAAATTTTTGACTGGTACGGTTCGATTTTTACGGAGACTCGTGTAAACGCCTGATACATGCAAATTATTGGACATTTTGCGTGGTAAAAGCCTGGTGACTAGTGACGCACCATTGATAAACAAAAAAAAAAGCCATTTTAACGACATCAAAAAAAAAAAAAATGTTGCACGGACTTTTGTATACAGTACACTGTAACAGAATTGCCACGGTTTTGTGCTAAAAATTCGTCCGATCAAAAATTGGTCAGGATCCGAGAGATACATGTATATAAGAAGGCACAGATAAACAAATTTGGAGTAGATTAAAACGGATTACAATTTCGCCTAACAGTTTTTCAAAGGTTATCTTTGCTGTTTGTAATTGTAACCGGATCGGGGAACATATTTGTTTGACAAGAAGTTGTGATTTTGTCATATTAACTGAGTTTTTCTTCCGTTTATTTTGAGTTTTTATGGTGAGCAATGATAGCAATAAGCAAACCTTATCAAGACGGGCTAAATCGTACAGTCCCTTTGAGTACGTTTACACTAATGTGTTCTTGTTTGGTAATGCGTCGATGTTTTCCGTTTTGTGCTTGCGTGCACACTAACATTTGTCAAAAAGTGAAGTTTGTACAAACGAAGGTTTTTGAAAACACTCTGTTTTTAAAAATAGAGGTCGCCTGAGTGCCAGTAACCAAAAACGAAAGTTTTCGAAAACGCTCATTTTGTTGAGTGCTTGCTGTATCATTTTGACATTATGTTGATTAACTGTCTTCAATGCAATCAAAGTTCATTTCAGAGTCATATCGCATTTACGAATGATACGGCAGAGGCAAGTGAGAAAACAAACACACAGCAACAGCCGGATGGCACGGAAGAGAAAACAAGACCATTCAGGTAACTGACTTAGCGAACTTACCTAAGTTGAGAGCTGGAACAAGTTAAAGAAAAGAAAGAAATCCAGTGTAGGGCTTTGACAACCTCGTTCCCAGGTTCTCTCGCTCCTTAGGGATGGGTAGGAGAGAATCCTGGGAACGAGGTTGGAACTTTGCTTGTATGGTCCATCGTTTAGGTCAGAAGGGAGGGTCCCCAACAAGTTTCTCGAGATCCGAGATTTCCTTCATTTGAAGCTCGGGATTTGAAAGCAAAATCGGGGCTAGTTTCGGGATTTAAAGTATGGTTGGGAGGTGGGATGCCAAAAATAACCCTCGGGATTACGAGATTGCACGAAATTTTGGGTCGTTATTACGGGATTGAAGAACTCTTTTGGGTACCCCGAAAAGGGTTTCCATGCGTCCTCTAGACGTTCACTTTTAGATGAAGTTTAAGGAATACGGTAAATCCCCTATTAAGCCCCCCCCCCCCCCTCTTCAAATAAGCCCCCTAACTTTAATAAGCAATCTAGTAAGTAATCTAGTTAGTTATCTAGTTAACATTTTTAAAACTAAAGTTAAGACTTTTTTGTTTCGCATGGCTTTCTGTTAATTGTATCTAATTCAGTTGCTCATTATCTTATTTTTAATATGGTGTAATTTAGTTTTTTTTTTTTTTTGTTATGATGTATTTTTAGTTTTTATATGGTGTATATAGTTTTCTTATTGCTTTTGTTTATAGTTTTTAGATATCTTAGATGTAACGCGCATTTGATCATATTCGAATGTTAATTTGCGCGCTAAAAGCAATAAATATTATAAGCGCTCTCTTTTTTCAGGGGAAGAAAGTTAATAAGCCCTCCCCTCTATTAAGCCCCCCCCCCCCCTCCCCCACCCCGCTTCCCCGAAATATTACTTCCTGTGGACTGATCCGGAATGGTTTATTTACCAAGTGGAAGTTCGGATTTGTTATTGATCCTCGGCTGCGTGACCTCCAACTTCTTGTACTTGAGCTTTTCCACTTTGTATCTAGTTCTTTATGGAGAACTGATGCCATCGTTTCTAAATTAAATAAGCCCGCCGGAGAGCTTGAAAGAGGATTTACGGTATTTGTCTAATATCTTAAAAGTTTTATTGGAAAACCTGTCTTTGTGACGTCCAGTTTAAAGATATAGGTTTTCCTCTCGTGCTCGTGCCCGAAACAACGAAGTAATTCAACGTGTGTTAGTTAAACTCGTGCAATTTTTTGGATCAGTTTAGGTTTTGGGAAACTGCCCACCCACCCCACCCCTAACCCATGTTTCTCACTGACGTGTGACTTAAGGGCAGAAACATGGGTTAGGGTTGGGGTGGGTGGGTAGTGTCACAGAAAGCTAAACTGATCCATTTTTTTTTCTAAATTTTAGTTCCACTTTTCTCAAGGCAGGGACACTTAAAAGGTGCGTATACGAACGAACAAGAGACAAATTGCACAAGACGTTACCTAGCTGATATAACACGCCCTGCAATTTTCTTCCATAACGTGTTAAAAAACTTTCGCGCAGTCGAGAAACGTCTTGTGCAAGTTGTGACAAAACAAACTGATTATAAGACAGGCTTAACAAGACTTCAAGTGCTGAAACTGTCCAAATTTGTTTGACCTCGTTTCTTTTAAATGGTTTTGCTCTGTACATACTGAGATATACTCAGTGAAAATTTTCCTACGCAGATAAGTTCTAGCCAATCAGAGGAGCAAACGATGTTTTTGAGACACAGGCAAAATAGTTCGTCCAATCGGTATCGTGAACGAGGGTTTTTTTTTTGGTGCGCGAGAAAAAATGTTCGTCCAATCAAAAGCCACAAAGGGTAGTGAGTTTCGCGCCAAGTTTCCCGCCTTTAATGGGAGTTTGCAACGCCCCCGC
Organism: Porites cylindrica; assembly: GCA_964035525.1. Lineage (NCBI taxonomy): Eukaryota > Metazoa > Cnidaria > Anthozoa > Scleractinia > Poritidae > Porites > Porites cylindrica. The sequence continues at coordinate 6,217,367 of OZ037781.1, read as the reverse complement.
TTCGCGGTAAATGAGAAATCGTTATCCATCCCTTTGCGAATAACGGAGTTGCGACTTTTTTTGCAGAAAAATTACTGGGAGTCGTACACAAAATCAGCAAGGAGGGGCAGGCAGGCCGTTATCACGTTGTTGTGATTGCGATAAGGTACGTAATGTATTTGTAAATTATTATTCAACTTTGCCCTCGGAGATCTTTACACTTTTACTGTAGAAATCGAGGAATGTCATAGTCGTGTATGACAGTCTCTTTGAGCCCAAGAGTTTTGACTTCGAAAGGGAGGAGTCGATTGTTACAGTGGTCCTGAGAATGATAGACAGGGGAAAGGCAAACAGTTTTTTTTTTTTTCACCTTTTCTTTTCCCTCAGTGCCTCTCCCATAAACCAAGTCGTAACAGGAAAATCCCATCTTAGCCCTTTGAGTAATCCGCAGAAGAAGCTAAGAAGCTCTAAAACCTGGCTAACGTTTCCAACACCTTTTTGGGCCTTGAAATGCAGTTTTTTATACAACCAAATATTTGCAAAATGTAATTGTATTCTAGTCGAAGAAACTGCTAGGCATGTGGTTGAGGCTAAGTTTATCTAATCCCTAAGGTGTAAAAGTGTATCTAGAATAAAACTGGAAGATGTACTTGGAATTACTTCAACACAACCAAGGCATCTTAGCCAAGTAGGAAATCCAATTTTATTAATTCACTACACTTCAGTACGAAAACGCCCATGAGTAATAGAATTGCTAAGGCAAGACCTAATAACTACTTCTGGCATAGAACGGACATTGAAGATTAATTGATGGCCGCTGTGTAATAGAAATTTCAATTTTGCTTTGTCTTCATAAGTCGACGTATAAAGGCTCGTATTGTATTTGCGTTGGTTGAGTAACTAAAAGTGGTCTTTATAGCTTCAGGAAGCTCTTTCTAATGCTGAGAAGAAATTGGAATCCGCGAAAGAGTAAGTGATTTTAAGTTGATGTTAGTTTCTTAAGCCCTTTCCGGTCTTTTCTAACCGTGGCCAAAGTGTAAATTCACAAAAAATAATCACGCTTATGTTTTTTGTATCAACTCCAAAAACATATAACACCTTGTAAAAGTTCCGCCTCTGCCGAAGAGGTGTCAAGTAAATGGTAACAACGTATGACTTTGTCATCAAACTCAAAAGTTAGCATGAAAAAACCCTCTCACTGTAAAATCGGTCATCGGTCTTGGAGTAAAATGGTTAAATATACGTGAAAACGTTTTTATTATGACATGTCAAAAAGTGATTCTTCCCATCATAATTGCCATTTGTCAGTTTAGGAGGTGCAAGATCAGCTAGCTTTACAAAAATAATGCAGTACCTCCCACTTTTGGTTATCAAATCCTCTCTCTCAGAAATATTTTGCGATCCGTCTAAGTCCTGGTTCAATTTTATTAACACGCTAGAATGTGGTATCACGCGTCTAATAAGCCCTATCCCCTAGGCCAAAAGTATCAAACAAGCGCCCCCCCCCCGCCCCCACCCCCTCGAGTAAGCTCCTCCTTACCGTCCCTCATTACTTTCTTTAATGGTAGGATTACAAGAAAAACCTGTTTCTATTGCCACTTTATTGGTAAATCTGTGCGAAAACTGTAAAATGAGACTATGGTACGCTTCATCACCAACATGAGAATTTAATAAGCGTCCCCTCGATTTAGCGCCCTCCTTCCAATTAGCGCCGATCCTTTAAGCCAAAAATTTGAATAAGCGCTTGGGCGCTTATTCGAGGAAATACTGTATTATTCAACAATGATAGGGCGGGAAACAGTTATCGCCTATTTTCAGTCGCTTTCACTTTATCACTGGAGTAAATATAATATTTCCTTCTCTGAAAACTTGAGATTTAATCCTTGAATAAAATCTGTTTACCTTTAGTGAAGTACAAGTAAGACAAGACGTGATCGAAAGTCTCCATGAGCACCTCAGGTGAGCAAATGAAAGTGCTGAATTAAGTGCATTGTTTATGTGCATTTATATTTATTTAAGAGCAGTTTTTAGATGAGTTTCAAAAGTAATTTGGTGGTAGCTTTATTTGTTTGTTTGTTTTTTTTAGTTTATTATATTTTTGCACTGTCGCGGCTTGTCATTGTTTGAAAAATCTCGCGCCAGAAATAAGACCAAACCAATCATGACTTCAATCGGCGATAAAACTAGTGCACTGCCTTAAAGGGTCTTTGTGATGTTTTGCCGACTTCAAAAGGGGAAAATGACGCTTTCCCTCCCCCACCGACTCCAAGCAATGTTGTGTCGCTGTACACGATACCTGTAACAGACACTCCACCTTTGATTGAGGGAAAGGGGAGAGGTGCAGATTGTTTTGTTCTCTGAAACAACCCATTTGAGGATAGTGTCTCAACAATTTTGTCACCGATTGTGGGTCATGTAGCAACAGCTCGGAAGAGAAGTCACAATGGTGCGTAACCATGACCCCAAACAAAACTGAAACAGTTAAAAGAATGATAAGTCATTACTGTCAACGACCAATCAGGAGAGACCTTACGAGCAGCTCCTACACAACTGCCGATTTTTGCTGCACGCCTTTTCTGGTGCTTTGACCAAATTACAGATGTGATTGGTTCATTTGATCTTTGGAATGTGTTGTGATTGGCTAGACTTGTAACTTCTGTTGTGATTGACAACTGTGAACAGAAATCGCTGCAATATTTACTACAGTCGACTCCCGATAACTCGAACCTTAAAGGAAAATCGAAAAAAGGTTCGAGTTATCGGGAGTTCGAGATATCGAGAGTTCGAAGAGAATAGTCGAGAGTATGGTAAATAACAGTTTTTACTGCACAGTGAACATTTTAATCACATTTAATTGTAGAAATGTCAAGTGAAAATTAAAAGATACTTCTAGATTATAAAACAGAACGTAACGTAACAAAACATAGCCTAAATAGAGTATGCGTTTTACTGTTTTGAGAAGACAGGGGCACCCAACGACAATTTTCGGGAAAATATCTGTTCGGAAGACGATTTGAGATCTAGAATTTTCGGAACGTTTGTTGTAAAATTTCTTGCTTGCCTACCTCTCCTAGGATTTTCGAACATCTAAAAAATGGTAAAATTGCCCATTTTCAACGGATTTTTACCCTAAAAAGGTCACCTAGAATTTTCGGGAGCCTTTTTTCTGGCTGAAATTTTGGAACGGGTAAGTTTTGGTCCCCATAATTTTCGGATCACTAGACTTTCAGCTAGGAAATCCGAACAGATGAAAAATTTATAGGGGATAAAAATATGCCCATATCCACCGTTTAAATACTAAAACACGTTTAACAATGCTATGTTTAAGTGGTTTTGAACTATATTCTCGTTGGGTGCCCCTGAGAAGAAAAGGTGCTTCACGTTAGCCTGTCACAATCAACATCAGTCTCCACTAGTAAACTATACACGTCAATAGGAAATCCAAAATTCAATGTTTCGGACGCCTGTAGACGGTTTTTTCCCTACTATATAAGGGCTCAAAACATGGTTCGAGTTAAAATTATATGGAAAATGACCTGAGGGGAAACGAAAATTGGTTCGAGTTAGCGGGAGTTCGAGTTATCGAGGGTTCGAGTTACCGAGGGTAAAATTACAATGAATGTATGACGGAAACCCAGGGGAAATCGATTTTGGTTCGAGTTAGCGCGAGGTTCGAGTTAGCGGGGGTTCCAGTTATCGGGAGTCGACTGTACTTTCGTATGTTCTGGCAAAATACGAATTACTTCTCCGTGGGATTTTTTTTGCTTTTTTTTTCAGGAAATTTGAATTGGAGAAAAGTAATTTAAGGTAAATCCTATGCTTATATTTTACCTTTACTTCAGCGATAGTCGATAGTCCCAAAAGAAACCTTAATGTTTATGTATACTGCTACTTGTACTCGTAGACCTTAAGTTATCCGTTTGAATTCGTATTTCACATACCTCCACTCTCCTCCCTTGAATTACTAGTGAGAAACGTTATTTTCACAACCTTGTCAGAAATTAAGAGGTTTGTCAGTTTATTCCTTCCACCCACCCCTTCCTTTGCATACGCCGTTCTCCACCAAAGTGCGCGTTAATGGCTAGCAAATAATCCGCCGCCCTATCCTCTCCATCACACTTTCTTGAATAATAAATCTACTACGAGGAAGGCCACTTTTCGCATTTTAACTACACAGACGTCATTAAAGGAAAACATGACAGGTTTTTTTTTACTTCCGGGTTCATCCTCATGTGCTTCCTTCTCTTTGTTGTTTGCATCAGTCCATTTCTTTGCCTAATCGCCGCCATCTTTGAAAAACAAAGTTTCAGTTCGTTAATGGAAATACTCTATAGGCGACCCTCCCCTCCCCCTTCAGTTAAGTCCCCTCCTATGAATAAGCGAACCTCCCAGAAATTTTCAGTAAGTACTCTTACGCTGTTACGTTTTACACTGAACTTGCTATGTTTTTTGTGTTAAAGAACGAATGACAAAGACGATGAACAAAGGTCGTTTTCGGAAGAAATGAAGGACAAACTAATTTATATCGCTCAGGTTTGTTTTCAGAGGTTTTTGTTGACTTTTTTTAATAAATCTTTTTCAATCTTCTCTTTGACTGACTGGTAAGGGTCAGTTAGGACTTGATTTACTAAGACAACAGAAAATTCAAGACTTGACGGATTTTAGTTTACTTGACCTTTTAAGAGTGTTCTTTTCTCCCTATGTAGCTTGAAGAAAAATTGAAAGAACAGACAGAAGAACTCAAAAAAGCTGATAACAAAATCAAGTAAGTCTTATTCTTTCGGGGAACGCTTATCGCTTCCTTGTTACAAATAAGAACAGACGCCACGCAAAATTGCGTCCCACAAGACCATCCCATGCCCCATGGTGCAGTTCGGCACAACATTGACCCAGTCTCCCACGCGACATCTACATAGCCAATATGTAAAGCTTGCACTCAATTTATACTGAAGCGGATCCTGTGTTCTGATTGGCTACCTGGATCATCTTGCCCGCTCGGGATTTCCCCCTGCGTTCCTGCAAGAAAAAAAAATCCCTTTCTGACCATTAAATAAATCCTTTATTGACCAAGCTTGTTCGGTCAAGATGGCTGGATGTTCATCTTTACGCTTGGCCAATACCCAGCCTAATCTCGTTCTCAGATCTCTTGTTGACGAGGCGTCGTCGACAAGAGATCAGTGTAGAAGACTATATCCATGTGCTTGCAGAATTTTCTGCGATATGAACTCTGATATTTTTGCAGGGCTAACAATAAGGAGTTGCGAGAGTGTAGAGATCAGATCCAGATGTATCAAGAGATGACGGCTGTTAAAGACCAGGTTGTGGTCTCACTTACTAACCAGGTAAAATACGTCCCGCTTCATCTAGGCTCTTTTTCATATTATACCACTATCCCCCGAACGGGAGGTGAATAGTGGTGGAATATACCGAGACGCGAAGCGTCGAGGTATATATCTAGCGCTGTTCACCGATCCTAAAGGGGATAATTGTTTTAGTATTTGCCAAATCAGTGTTGTAAAAATGAGAAAAAAGTAACTTTTTTGTAAATTAAAAACATCACTTCTGAGGAAGTTTTTGTACAATTTACAAACTTATCGGGGATTTTGTCAAGTGCATTTTTACGATTTTGTTGCAAATTCAGCAAGAAAATAATTTTCTACGTCGCTTTCTTGGTATTCGCTTGCACGACCGCTTTGTTTATCGCTCAAATTTCGTCTTCCGAAAATAGCTCGAAACGAGACGCCATCTTGGCGTCGGTCGCAAAAAGGTGAGTAGCCAAGGACATTCCGAGTTACTGTAGCCAATCAAAACGTGCGAAAATTGTTATTCCCTGGTTTGGTAAACACTAAAAGCAGGTATGCTTGCCTTGGTTTAAACTACGCGTTGAGCTATAGCCTCCCCGCAGACGTCCTTTGGGGTTCGTTTGTCACGCATTCATTTGGTGACAAACGAACCCCAAAGGACGTCTGCGGGAAGGCTAGTTGAGCTAGGAATATATTGAAATAGTTGGCCGGCCCCGTATTTAAGTTGTCTAGCTCGCGTAACAAGCAATACAGCACTTACCTTAGCTAGTGTCCATAGGATTGACTACAAAATAATATAAGCTCCTTAAACTTTGGAGAGAATATTCAAGAGAAATATATGTTGTAGTCATTTTTTTTTATCTCTGGTAATGTTTGTTTTTCTTTTTTTTTTTGGGTATGGTTATGTATGCTATTAAATGAACTTGAAACAACTGAAAGAAAAGTAAAAATTTCCTGAGATAAAATATTAACTACAGCATATGTTTCTATAACGTATGTTCATTACAACCCATAACCATTCAGGAATTAACTGACTTGGTTAGAGAGTCCTGATTAATAGCGGTATTCTTCCTACGACTGGATTGTCTTAGATTAGCTATCCAGTTCTGACAAACTGTTAGCCTGATGGCAAGCTCTCCTGACATTTATGGCAAGCAAATCGAGTCGCGAGATACTTTTCGTGACCGAGCGACCACGACTCGTGCTCTCGCGTTTCGCTCACGCGTGACATCTCGCGACTCTCCCAAATGGAGAGCTTGCTCACAGGCTATCAAATGGTGAGCGCTGTAAGTTGTTTAAACTAACTCTTATTTCTCCCGCGCGTTAGTTGTGCGCATTGGAGAACGCAACAGTGGAAGGAAAGGAAGTTAAAGAAGAAGATTATGAAAATGATGACGATCCCACTAGGTATTTGAAAATTTTCTTTCATTTAGCCACCGATCATACCTTTCCTTTGTCTCTATATCCTGAGAAAACCGCTGACATTGTGCGACGCCACCGGTAGTCTCCTCACAAAATGACGTCTGAGAAACGAGCGTAGAAATTCCATGCTGATGACGTGTCACTACCCAGATCTCGGTAGTGCTTCTGATTGGCTGAAAGTTTACCTCATCCAATCAAAAGCACTTCTGAGATCTGGGCAGTGACGCGTCATCAGTATGGAATTTCTGCGCTCGTTTCTCAGATGTCATTTCGCGGGGAAGCCACCTATGGCGTCGCAAAATGTCGGCTGTTTTCTAAGGATATCATCCATAATGTCTCTCTTCTTTGAAAGTAGTAAGGAAACGCTTGATCTTGGTTAAAACGTGGAAGCGACGTGCCAGATATTGATCTTATATATGCGAATTTTTGAGGGAACAAATAGCTAACTGATAGCTACTTTATATATTATTTTATGTGTCCTGTGGCTTTGAGATGATACCTCAACTGTGACCCGGGGGAAGTACTCCCTATAATGGCTTATACGGGGAGGCTCCGCCCGAAAGGGGTACTTTTTTTCAGGCTTCAGATATATGAAAGGGTAGGCATTTCATTAGTAGAGTTATACGAAAGGGTAGGGAAATCTCATTTCCGGCTGTAAAAAGACGCAAAAGGGCTAACAGATCCATTTTATGGCTGCGAAAAAGTTGAAAAAGCGCTCTGGTGTTGTGGTTTATTCATATATTTAAAGTGTTACGTGGGTAATCTTTTAGAGGACGGGTAGCTTGCAAAGTAAACTGAACGCAGGGTTGTCTGAACAGCAATAAGATTCACAATAAGATTCTAGAACTTTCCAGATAGTCTAATTGTAGAAAGATTACAACATATACCGCTCTAAAAACACTTACACAAGATCCTAAAATAAACAAACTACGAACTCTCGCGAACTTTCTAGAATGTCACTCTACTCTAGTCACGCAATACAATTTTTTCGTAACAAAAAACAGTGCATTTTCAGCAATATTAAATTTCAAACTGGGCATGTGAAAGGGGTACTATTTGTCAGTAGATAGTACACGAAAAGGGGTACCTTTTCTGACAAAACTGGTGTATAAAAAGGTAAGGGGTTGGACCCCGGGGCGGAGCCTCCCGGCATAATGATTTGTTGAGTACCTCCTCACCTCCTCGCCCCCACCCCCCCCCCCCCGGGGGGGAACTGTGGTAGGCCTGTGACAAGACACTTTCGAGAAGTATTTGAGACCTCTGTGATGAAAAATGTATCTATTTTTTAAAGGTTTTGTTCCGTGTTCAGGATTAGAAAGTCGAATGTCGATTTTACTTTTGTTTCCTCTGTTTTGCATAGCACACCGCCGGAACCCTCGTCCACGGAAAGCAAGATTGATGACATCCAGGAGATAGGAAAACTCAAGGTAATAAAATTGAACAACAAATACTCAACGTTCTATTCACCCTTAGCGCACTCACGGTCACGGTGGTGTTTCGGTCAGCAAGTTAGGTACTATTCCTTAATCTCGTTCCTTTAGCCTAGGTAAACTACTTCTGAGACGGGCGCCATTGGGACGTCGTGTTTGTACTAGAAGAGGTGTTTAACTTTTAGAGAGTCAAATAAAATGACTGTAGAACAGCAGGGGCCATCTCTAGCTGTCCGCTTTAGAAAGGTACCTGTTTTACAGAGAGTCAAAGAAAATGACTGAAGAACGACAGGAGCCATTTTGGGGAGGTGTCCATCTTGTACAAAGTATAAGAAAAGAACTGAAGAACGGTGCTGACCATATTTTGTGTTCTTGCTTTTGTAGGAAACATGCCAAGCGTATGTTTTGCAGAATCGCTTCCTAAACAGCGAGATTTTGGAGTTTAACAAGCTTAGAGCTCACGACGAGGAGATTCTGAAAGCGCAAAAAATGTAAGTACTCCTTTGCACAACAAAGTTGATATTTCCTTACCGTCTAAAAGTTTAACCTTCGATATAAAGCGAGTACCAGTCTTCCCTGTGTAGCTTTCTTGTCACGTCGTTACAGTTCCATCCAGCTTTAAAGTTGGAACCAGCGTGTAACAGATTACAAACGACACTAAAGGAATGAAGTACTGCTCAGTAGCTTTCATGTGAATCATCACACTTTGGGGTTTCATCCAGACTCCAAGTTAAAACCGCTTTGTACAGCATAATGAACGGGACCACTCCTAAGTAGCAATCTCTACAGCATAATCTCACCGAAGGAAAATATTTTATGACCTTTCATAACAACAGTTGAAAGCCTTAGGATACCCTGCTGCGAATTTCACTTCCATTGCTATCTGCTCCAGGCTCATTTTCCGTGACCCTGTAGAGTCCGGTTTTTCCTCCTGATCATTATAGTACGTCTCTGGGAAACTACCCACCTACCCCTCCCCTAAGCCAACATTTACACTTACTTCTCACTTAGGGCAAAAATGTTTGCTTAGGGGCGGGTAGGTGGGCAGTTTCCCGGGAACATATAATGATCCAGGGAATCCGAGCAGCGGCTGGTGATCGAGCCTCTGGTTGCAAGGTAACTCTTTCTCTCTTTGTTAAACTTATAGGCGACTGGCTACTGTTGAAGCTGAAATGTGCAAGTACAAAAGCAAGTATTTCCTTGTGCTGAGGGAATTCCAGAAACCTCGTAAAGGTATGTAGCAAAATTAGTTCTTATCCTGCGAGCAAGAAGTCTTCCTCGCAGCCGTTTTGGTCTCGTCACGCAACGCTCTTCCCCAACATGACGTCAAAAACGGCTGTTTGGGAGACTACCTAACAAGCTCTGTGTTTGGAAATCGCGGGAGTCAGAAGTCATGCGCACTAGGGCCATAGGATTGGCTCGGGAGAGGAAGGACTTGGGAAGTGGGGTTTCGCGGCGTTTTGGGATTTTTTCGTGTTGTCGTTTGTCCTCTGCGCAAGTATTAACGAAACGGCGGGCGCTCACGTTCGGAAATAAACTGAAAAGATTTTCCTCAACTCTACCTATGTTTGTCGCGGTTTTCAGAAACGCGCTGAACGATGTATATTCTTTTAACTTAAAAATTAAATTGAAGATCGTTTTCACGTGGCCTCTGTTCTAGTCTCGCATTTGTCTCCGACGTCCATGGCGGCCTTGCTCTTTCCGTCTACGTGCCGTTGTCAATTTTGTAACATTAGGGCCATTTATACGAGGGAAAATAAGACGCGTCTTATATAAGACACGTGCTAAATGAGAGGCGAACTGTATCGTATAAACGGCTCATCTTTTTTGAAATAAGACGCGTCTTACCTAAAAACGGTTTTTGTGGGCTGTCCTCAGATAAGACGCGTCTTTGCTTAGTCGCGTCTTATTTCAGACGAGATGTGCCGTTTATACGGAACAGTTTGCGTCTTATTTAGGACGCATCTTATTTATCCTCGTATAAATGTTCCTACTTTCTGTTTACCGGTTTGAAATTTTCCTCTACTGGACTGTACAGGTACACAGTTTCTTGCATCTTTCAACGGTTACATGATGGCTCGATAAGATGCGTTTGGAGGTGTTTTTATTGATGTCGCGGAGACTATTGTTGTTTAGGTGTTGTTCATTGACTTTTTTTCCGTTTGCGAATGATTCATTCACTGAACAGAAAAGTTAACCACTACTCAGGCAGTGTCTTCTCGTGAGATCATTTTAATTCTCATAGTGCCATCGTCGCCAATTCTGTTACATATTGGATTTCTGAATGGTCTTTGTTTGTAGATGGGGAGTCGTGGGGTGTGGATGAGGAGGTTATCAGTAGACTGGTGGAGGACGCAATAGACAGCGAGTCACGTGAGGTCCACACAATGTCAAGGTCCAGGTCAGTGTCGACTACATGACGTATAATATAATTCTGCAACTGAGCCCGCAATTTTTATTACGAATGTTGCTTTCAACGTGCTCTAAAACTGCAGGTCCCATTTGTTCAGAAGGTGGATAATTACATGAACAATCAAAAACTGTGTTATACAGCATATGCAGAACAACCTTTTGCGTTTTCTTTTTTTTTTTAGTATTCAGCCATTCGACCAGTGGGGCTTTCGACAAAATCTTGATGGTGATGATGAAGAAGCTTTCCTGTCCATTGCTAAGAAACTTGACAGAAGATCAGAACAACTTAAGGTAAACAAATAATGACCGAATGAATAAGATGTCATGATCCTCTCAGTAATGTTCTGTGAGCAAGCTATAGTAAGTAGAGGATGCTGGTTATCAAAGGCGTCAAACATCAAACACAAAAACAAGGGTGCTGCAGTTTATGTTGGAAGCTCCCCGGCGTTGTACGATCCTTTGTTTTTCTGGTCAAAAAGTTGTTACTGAATAAAATATGCGAAGTTTTAATTGGTCAATAAGATCAAAATAATGCTATTGAACGTTTTGCACCGTCCAGTCAACCAAAACATATCACAAAAGAGTCTGACGAGCTCCCTAACCGTTCCACTCTATTAACCACTTAATCGCGTACTTGAAGGAGAACCTGAAAAAAATTTTTACCGGCTTGAACTATCTTCTAATCCTGACCTAAGTGAGCTGGTCACGCCTGTCATTCAAAAAAATATATACTCATCTCGTCCTGGAGAAACATCATAAATTAAGATGCTTTGGCAAACTTTGTCTCTTGCCTTTCAGATCGCTCTTTGCTCCTAACATTGTTCTATCCCATTTACTCTTGACTTAAGTCTATATATGGCCGTTTAATATGACAAGGTGTGTTTTTTTCAAAGGCCAATTTAAGTCATCAAGAAATGTCGGTGGAGGTCAAATGGGAGAACTACATGATTGCACACAAGAACAGAGACTTCCAGAAAACGGTGAGTGAGCGACGAAGTCAGCGTGCGAAGAAAGTACTGTCCGACAGCCCGTAGTCTGCTACACAGCCGTTTTTAGTGTCGTCACGCAACGCGGGAGGAGTATTGCGTGACGACACTAAAAACGGCTGTGTAGCAGACTAGACAGCCCGGGGCTAGTGGATTTTGCTATCGGGCTAGTGAATTCTGTTTTTAACTTGCCCGACGGGCAAGTGATGTTTTATGAGGAATTTGAATAACAGAAGAACAAAAAGTTTTTGGGGCTAGTTGAAATGACGCCTGGGCTAGTAAATGCTAGCTTCAGCTTGCCCGAATGGCAAGCTGTAAAAATGATTTTCTTTGCACCCTGGACGAAGTACAGTTTGAATGTACACTTTATCGTTTCTCTCTACGAAAACCGAGCAGTTACCGTTATCAACATAGTAAAGAAGTGATGGCGTCGCAAAAAATCAAATTTGTATTAATATGGGCGATCAGAAGGGATTTTCGGAAAGAACAAGATAGAAAATGCCCATGGCCAAAAATCATCGGATATTGCAAATTAGTGGTGAAATGTTATAATCGTTTTGCCTTTACTAGTGCAATTTACAAATGTAGCTACTGTTTTATAAACTCCAAAGCAAATTTGACACTTGTAAAAGTTGTTTTGAATTGATCCCACATTTTTTTTTCATTGGTTGAGTGTCAGTTCGCGCGCACGCGCACTTTGGTATGATCGTCTGCCCATGCAGTGCATGGGTGTCTTCCATGTAGTCCGTGAAGACGTACCGAAAAAGCGAGCAGTTTTTGCTTCACCGGGCAAGGAGTGTATTAATGCTCACATAATTAACCTCATCGATCGAGCAACTTTCAATGATTTTATGGGAGGTTAGTCAGGTCCCGTAAAAGTCGGCTGATAGAATGAAGATTCATTGTAGCGACTAATCGCGGAAAAATCACGCAACGAAGCTCACTTATCACACTAATCTCATCATTTTACGAATACAACCTGGATAGTTATGAGCTATTTTTAATTTTCAAAAGGCTATTACCGTAAATCTTCTATTAAACCCCTTGGGGGAGGTGGGGTGGGGGGGGCTTAATAGAGACGGGGGGCTTACTTTCTTCCCCTGAAAAGTGGGGCTTATTTGAGTGGGGGGGGGGGGGGGGAGCGCTTAACAGAGCATTTACGTGCTGTATTTCTCGTTCTTTAGTTTGAACTTAAGATTTTAGTGCGAGCTGGTATCCCACATGAGCATCGCGCCATAATATGGAAAAAATGTATCGACGAATGTGTTCAGGATACTAGGAAGATTGCTGGAGACGGCTATTATCAACAACTGTTGGAGTCCATCAAAGGAAGGCCTTCGCCGGCCGTCAAACAGATCGAGCTGGACTTGCTACGCACGTTACCAAATAACAAGCATTACGAACGACTGGATGCTGATGGGGTAGGTTACTAGATCTTTCTGCTTTACAGGTATTTTTGTGAATCTCGAACATGGATTAACCATGTGAAAAAGATTTACAATTTACAGTCACCTAACAAAGTTCGCAAATCATTCCCCTTAGTTACTGTAAAAGTGATCGGTATTCATATTTAGCCCTTTCATCATCTAAGTTATTTTCTTGAACAACTCTAAGGTGTGTCAAACCTGTATTGAACGGTCAACCTGTATTAAGCGGTCAGTAAGCCATTCCATAAGGGTGACTATACATATATCTGTAATACCTGGACAAAACAACCTAAGGAAATATTATAGTATTTGGCGTCAATTACAGTCCTGATTGCCATGTGACCGTGCCGACGCCTATTTCCCTTCGTACTGTAACCGGTAAACACCATTTTTTGAAACATGAGAACATTCCTGTTCTGGACTACACTCGCCCGGACGATGGTATCAGTTCAACGTACATGTACTATGATATAAAATCTATTACACTTACAGTGCGGTTGTCGTTGTTGATATTTTACTAGACTTCGAAGCTGAGAGACGTCTTGCTCGCCTATAGTTGGCACAATCCTGATGTTGGTTACTGCCAGGTGAGAAAAGATAGCTTTTCTATGTAACCGTGCCCAGCGTTGTCACTGAGATTTTAAGTTGCCGGGTAAATACAACACGTGGGCGGGGATTCAAACAGCTAGGGGTTTCTTTTGGTTCTATTTTTCTTCTATTTTCTTGTAAAAGTAGCCGGGGGAAAATCCCCGGCCCCTGCCTCTTAATGTGTCCCAGGAGTGCTCACTGTCCTATTGGGCTGTGCCCTCTGTGTCTTTGCGATTCTGGACAAAGGAGGTGAATTTAAGACCCTGTCCAGGACAATAATTAACTTATTTGGACGACAGGGGGAGTGAGATTTTCGCACCTAAAGTTGATCAAGAATAATCAGGGATTGTCAGAAAAAAAACTGACCCTGATCTAAGAGACAAACTGATGTAAAAAATACCCCTTAGTCTTCCAGTAAATGGAGGGTGATTTTTATACCCTGTTCCAGAGTCAAAGAGGCGAGAGGCTGATAAACATACCCGTATTACCCTTATATGGGACCTCCCTCCCCCTTTCCCCGGGGAACTTTGCAGTTTTATCAAGTATGCTATAAAACGATATCCTTGGCTGTGGCGGGAAAAGTACATCTTTGACCTTGCATTTGTCGCCACCCTCTGTGTCTCGTTGTACAGTGTATTCTTTCTGTCAACCTGTAACTGCAACTTGAGTCCGTCCACAAACTTCCAGGATATTTAGAATCCTGCGAAAAGCTTCAACCTCGGGAAAACCCTGTTGAGACACACCACAAAGACATTTATTTTTTTTCTGTCATCCTGGCAAAAGTGGAAACTATCGTCAAATGAATGCCCGTTTCTCCTCCCCCTCCCCTTTTCCAATAGTAGAGAGCTTTAGTTTCGATGACGAGGACGACATTTAATTTTAAATTTTCTCGTCTCTTCTCTAAAACAGACACCCGGAAAGCTTCATTACACTTTTTTACACCACCAAGTGGCAAAGTTAGCACGCTTATTTCCTTTGCAGGAGGTTAAGCCTTCTCCCGATCGCTAAATGATAAATTTTCTAACATTTGATAACTTGTTTTCGCCACTACGACATTCTCGCTCAAACTGGTAGTAGACTGACGACGGCTACCGCATTTTCCCGCCAAAATGACGCTGGTTGACGCGTGCGCACTACTTAGTATTGGGAAAATCTCGTTCTCTTAGTCGTCCTCGTCTTAGAATCTAAAGCTCTCTAATGTTTAGAGTAACACTAGAATTATGTACACACCTTGGTTTTTAGACCAAAACAACATTGAATAGGGGGTGGTGAGGGTAATTACTTCTTTCTGTTTAGAGGAGATGGTAGTATGGCGCAAAAGTAAGAAAACAGGTGAAACTGTCTCAACACCTTTGTCCGTGGTTGAAGTAACTTAATAATTTATATGACATTTTTACTTATTTATGTATTTATTTATTTATTTTTTTACTAAACCGCTCTCTCGTGTTTTCTCTCCAAAGGGATTGAATCGACTTGTCGCCATTGCTCTACTTTATCTGACTGCAGAGGAATCGTTTTGGTTTGTAGCTCATTCTTTTTTCATTGCTGATTTTTGTCGCTCTAATGGTTGCTCTCTTTGTCTTTGCGTAACACCTCAGCTTTTATTATAGTTGTTGTTGTAGTTGTTGCCTTGACAACCGAGATTGTCATGGTAATGCCTATGACGATTACGTGGGGTTGGTGAGAGAACTCACACGAAATAGACCGTTTTCTTTGACGTCATTCGCTTTGCAGAATCCTGATTCGTCAATCAACCAATGGTTTAGCTATCCATGAAAGGAATATCTTTGGCGGAAAACTTTTTTTTAACTTCTTGATTGATAAAACAGGCCACAAGCACGTAGAGAATCGATTTTAGGGTATTGTTTTACGAAGCCGTTTCTACAAGAAGCTCAGATTAGTTCTTTTAGCCTTGGTGAACACCTTGTCCAAATGCGCGGTTTTTGAGCGGCTGTTCAAAAGTTTGCGCCGGGCTTGACTAAAGTATTGGAGCTCAGAACTTAGCGTTGCTTCGGGACACCTGTTGTATATTTGAGAGTTATCCAAAACATACAAGCAAATCTGCATCAATAGAGAGGCAAGACCGAAGCCGTTCCTCACTGATGCGGGCCGCGGGTGGGATAGGGTGGGTAAAAAACAAAGGCAAGTTCTCAGGTCGAAGGCGAACTAAAAGTGATGTAGCAGACAACGAAAGTCGCGCACATGATCAGGGGCACAGTTAATGGATAACTAGTGGATGCTACGTGTTTTATTGCCTTTGGACGGTATCCAATACGTCACTTTTATGTCGAGGCACGTTCCAAGAATATACGATTCTCAGCACGAAAGCGAATTCTGCAGTTTTCATTGGAAAGGGTCAGAAGAACAAATAAACGAAGAGTAACACGTTTAAATGTGTTTTGAAAAAGTATCCATGAAATGCTTGCATGGGGATAGGTGATTTTCCTATTTTCCAACCGAAACTACTTAATCCCGGATATTATAGACACCCCTTTGACGCTTGAAACAAAAACCTGTTGGACCATGTGAGAAAGCTTATAATAATAATGTCACTTTTAATCTACTCTCTGTCTTCGTATGGGAGAATGCGAAGATGACTCATGACATGAGATGTACCGTGGGAAAGATGACTGGCTTGCTTTTTCACTTCTTGACTTGTTTTATTGATATTTGATTTGTGTTTATTTATGTTGCAAAAGTTGTTACATCCAGAAGCGCTTTAGATGAAACTTAAATTTAAACGACAACAACTATTTAGGAAGAGAATCATTCAGATCGCACAAGAGATGTTTATAACTTTTATCGTCCGATCTCAAGAAGTTCATTAAACTCCAACAATAACAACAACAACAAACTTTATTTACATTTCGCTTTAGAATAATTATAGTTACAGAAGGTAGTTTCAGTCTAACGGTCAGTTACATGCAGTGTTATAAAAGGAAAACTAAAAATACAATACACGGAAGGAAATGCCTAGCATCTAAATAAACCGTTCGATTTCCGAGGTAGATACTAGTCTTGTATTATTATCGTTTTACGTTCTTACGAAAATTGAAGTGTTTTACATGTTTAAGTTCAATAGGTAATTCCTGCCACAATTTAACAGCCATAGCCGTTGGTGGTAAGGCTGAAATTCTTGTCATTCAAGCGACCAAGCTGAGTTAATACTTCGTCGTACTTTGCTGACATCAAGCATATAATCCTCTGAAGTTTTCAAGTCGATTAATTTCTTTTTAATTGACTGCAGGTTTGCTCGTATTGGACTAAGTTCTGTTTCTAGTAGCTTTTTAGTTTCTTCTAAGGTTGCCATAAATGTTGACGTCTACATAAGGAAAAAATTTGGCCAATAATGGCGGAGCTATGAAAGACATGTCAGGCTGCCATGACTGACTCCAACTGAATTTACTTGCATATGGAAGTCAGTTTTTATTGTGTCCTTGTTCAGTTTTGTCGTTCGAGATCTCCACCTCTCAAGAGTTGACTGAAGATTGTGTCATTTCCTTCGACCAGCTTGCAACGGACTCACTTTGCTGTTTAATCGGTCTCCAATAGAGGCCAAAATTCGCCCAATTTCTTTAGTTTTAGCTTCCTGGCTTGTTGCAAATGGGGGGCTGTTCTTTTCCTCTTCCTTCGATCCAGATAGCTTTTTGTTAGCATTCTCCATTTCCACAGCTTGTTTCACCTAGTCTAAAACATAACAAGACTGTCCTATTAAAACTTAACGCATTTAGTCTTGAAACTAGCTAATGAAAACGCCCGCTAACGTGTACGATGGATGTTTGAATTTTTTTGTCCGCCCGGATGAAAAAATGTGGCCATTGTAGAGAGGTTGCCGTTAGCAAAGGTTTGACTCATTGTGGTAAACGTCTTTTTTTAATAGTTCTTCATATTTAGTGTGCTTTCTCTAAATACAAATCTGATGGCTCGCTCGTTTATTTTCTCTGACTTGTCAGTGTGGCCTTTGCTGCAAAAGTGCCACGTTTCGGAACAATGCTAAGATGTTAAAATGCGGGGCAATGAAAGATAAATACAAATCACGTTTAATGTTTAAAGGTAACATTTTTTTCATAAGCCTGAGTACCGCTTGTTTCCAAACAGCAAATGTACCGTTTTTCGTGAAGGACGTGAGAGAGACTGCCTTACCGGAAAGAAGTGCTGATAAACGTAATGGCATTTAAGTAATGAGCCATTTCATTAGGTTTTGTTATATTTATTTGGATTGTCAATCAAGCTATACTGTCACGTTAAATATTATGTTAGCCTGTGTACAGAGGGGAGGGGTGGGGTCTATTTATGGACTAGTTTTATATCTTACGCTAGGTAGGTAGGTTCCTGTTTCGGTGATATTGAACACCATATAATTTGCGTAAAGCCGCAGTGCGCGGTTTGTTTTTCTAAACTTTAGATAAAATTTGACAAAGTTTACGTTGTCCTTGCCTAAGAAAATGTTATTTGTAGTTGTATACAGCAAAATACTACAGGGAAAATTGTAACTCTTCACACGAGCGGCTCCTGATTGGTCTTTGTAACAAAATTTAAAATAGGGAGGACGTCAAAAAAGCAGTAGGTTTATTACGCAAAACAACAACTTTGCACGTGCATCACGCTTTTTTGTACATTTCTTTACCGTCCTTGCACGACTACGACGTGAAAATGCCTAATTGCAAGTTTTATGGAGGACGTAAACAAGGGACGACGAATCTCTTTTTCTCTCTCTAAACTCGAGTGCGGTCCTCAAGAAATCAACTCCAGGGAAATTCGCCTACACTTGCCATTTTCAGCAAATTGGAATAAACGCGACAAAGATTGAAAAAACGGGAATTCATTTTAAAACTGACGTTTTCGCTGCCGTTGCCGTCGTCGATGCTAAAGTTCCCAATTTTTCATTATAGCGCATATTACAAGTGAGAACGTTTTAAGCGATAGATAGGCTCTAAGAGGCCGATCAATTTTTAAAGATTTTCTTTTCAAATATCCGGACATGCTTTTTTGTGATAATCATCGACAACGCGAAACAGGTTGATATGATCTCAAGTTTACAACAAAACAAAAGTTACTACGTGATGTTAATCGGTTTGTTTTAGCATTTGCACGCGCAGTGACTCAATATGGGTACACACTGACTCGAACCCAGCTTTACGGACACCCGCTTCATTGATATTAACACCTCGTTATTACCGACAGTTTTTCCTTGTCCCAAGCTCTTACATTTCCTCTAAATTCATCTCGCTTAATACGGACACTGTTTATGGCCCCCTTAGTGTACGTATAACGCTGTGTGACTGTATCAACCTGGGAACCGACCATCTCCAACCGTGTGTTCTAAATTCTCCATCTTGCATGCATAGAAGTTCAAGGCTACAAGGCTACACACGTCGGTTTCATTTAATCATAATCTGTGTTTTGCTTTTCCCAGACTGGAATTTTCAAATATTTGTCAGATTTAAACTTGGTGCTTCTGTAAGATAAAGATACTCAGCTTACCTTTTCAACACCCAGTAGGTACAGTTTCCAACTAGCAAATGTACCGTTTTTGGTGAAGGACGTGAGGGACACTGCCTTACCGGAAAGAAGTGATGATAAATTCAATAGCTCGGCATCATAGTTAAGTAATGAGCTATTTCATTAGGGACTGTTATATTTTATTGGATTGTCAATCAAGCCCTATTGGCACTTTAAATATTGTGTCTGTCGCTCTAAAATGTCTCTAAAGCTCGCTAATTCTGCGGTCAGAATGGCCATCATGAAGACGCAACGAAAATCACAAGTCAGACTCTCTTCTGCAAGGCCCCCATGACTTACGTCAACCGTTTTGTGAAAAAGGAAAGCCTAGGTTTCCCTCCTAAAACTGCTAAAATGAACTGTCGTCCCTTTCATTAAATGCGGAATTTCTAATCACAGTTATAATTATCCCAAACCCTGAAAACATCTGATATGAGAACGAAAGAGTTGCTAGAATATGACACGGTTCTGCATAATTCAGGGGCACCTAACGAGAATATAGTTGAAAAACACTTAAACATAGCATTATTAAACGTATTTTAGTATGTAAACAATAGATACGGGCTTATTTTTACCCTTAAAAATTTTGCATCTGTTCGAATGTTCTGAAAGTCTAGTCATCCGAAAATTATAGGGATCAAAACTTACCTTTTCGAAAATTTCAACCAGAAAAAAGGCTCTCGAAAATTCTAGGTGACCTTTTTAAAGTAAACTGCCGAACAGCTATTTTCGGATAATTGACGTTGGGTGCCCCTGATAATTGTGGTCGTTTGCACAGATATGCACTATTGAGCTTTGTTTGCTACAATGCCTTTATTTCAGTCGCACAAGGATTCGTTTAAGGATTGTGGTTTTCACTGAACTCCCTGCCATTCCTGATGCGTAGGGGAGCAAATATTTTTATATTAGAACGTGACACGGTTGTGCATAATTATTATCGTTCACATAGACGTCCAGTATTGGGTTTTGTTTGCTGCAAATATGCCTTTATTCTAGTCGCGCAAGGAATCTTTCAAGTATCCTGCTGTTCAACTCTTCTCCATTTCTGATGCTTAGGGGAGCAAATATTTTTATATTACAATGTGACACGGTTCTGCATAATTATGATCTTGGCTTTGTTTGCTGCAATGCCTTTATTCCAGTCGCGTAAGGACTCTTTTAAGGATTGTGGTTTTCCACTCCTCTCCTTTCCTGGTGCTTAGGGGAGCAAATATTTTTATATTACAATGTGACACGGTTCTGCATAATTACGATCTTGGCTTTGTTTGCTTCAATGCCTTTATTTCAGTCGCGTAAGGACTCTTTTTCAACTCGTCTCCTTTCCTGGTGCTTAGGGGAGCAAGTATTTTTATATTGCAATGTGACACGGTTCTGCATAATTACGATCTTGGCTTTGTTTGCTGCAATGCCTTTATTTCAGTCGCGTAAGGACTCTTTTTCAACTCGTCTCCTTTCCTGGTGCTTAGGGGAGCAAATATTTTTATATTACAATGTGACACGGTTCTGCATAATTATGATCTTGGCTTTGTTTGCTGCAATGCCTTTATTTCAGTCGCGTAAGGACTCTTTTAGGGATTGTGGTTTTCATCTCCTCTCCTTTCCTGGTGCTTAGGGGAGCAAGTATTTTTATATTATGTGACACGGTTCTGCATAATTATGATCTTGGCTTTGTTTGGTGCAATGCCTTTATTTCAGTCGCGCAAGGAAGCTTTTAAAGGGAACCTCCACTTCAACAAAAAGATAACTTTAAATCACAGGTAATAACTGTTACAGTCAAGTCAATCTAAAATATTTTTAAAGAAAGCGTTTGTATCCGAAAGAAATAACTTTTAGATTCGCCTATTTTTGTTTTCAAATTTCGCGGGCGCCGCCATCTTGAATAATTGTGACGTGTAATGGTTGCCCTATTGTTATTAAACAAAAGCTCTTTGTGTCAGAACAATAGAGCAACCGTAACACGTCACAATTATTCAAGATGGCGGCGCCCGCGAAATTTGAAAGTGAAAATAAGCGATTTTAAAATTCACTTTTCCTGATATAAACACTTTTTTTAAGGACAAATTTCGAACAAATTTGTTTATCAACATAATTTTATTCGATTTAAACTTATTCTGTAGTAAGAGTGGAGGTTCCCTTTAAGGACTGTGGTTTTCAACTCGTCTCCTTTCCTGGTGATTAGGGGAGCAAATATTTTTATATTACAATGTGACACGGTTCTGCATAATTATGATCTTGGCTTTGTTTGCTTCAATGCCTTTATTCCAGTCGCGTAAGGACTCTTTTTCAACTCCTCTCCTTTCCTGGTGCTTAGGGGAGCAAATATTTTTATATTACAATGTGACACGCTTCTGCATAATTATGATCTTGGCTTTGTTTGGTGCAATGCCTTTATTTCAGTCGCGCAAGGAAGCTTTTAAGGACTGTGGTTTTCCACTCCTCTCCTTTCCTGGTGCTTAGGGGAGCAAGTATTTTTATATTACAATGTGACACGGTTCTGCATAATTACGATCTTGGCTTTGTTTGCTTCAATGCCTTTATTCCAGTCGTGTAAGGACTCTTTTAAGGATTGTGGTTTTCCACTCCTCTCCTTTCCTGGTGCTTAGGGGAGCAAGTATTTTTATATTACAATGTGACACGGTTCTGCATAATTACGATCTTGGCTTTGTCTGCTTCAATGCCTTTATTTCAGTCGCGTAAGGACTCTTTTTCAACTCGTCTCCTTTCCTGGTGCTTAGGGGAGCAAGTATTTTTATATTACAATGTGACACGGTTCTGCATAATTATGATCTTGGCTTTGTTTGCTGCAATGCCTTTATTCCAGTCGCGTAAGGACTCTTTTAAGGATTGTGGTTTTCCACTCCTCTCCTTTCCTGGTGCTTAGGGGAGCAAATATTTTTATATTACAATGTGACACGCTTCTGCATAATTATGATCTTGGCTTTGTTTGCTGCAATGCCTTTATTCCAGTCGCGTAAGGACTCTTTTAAGGATTGTGGTTTTCCACTCCTCTCCTTTCCTGGTGCTTAGGGGAGCAAGTATTTTTATATTACAATGTGACACGGTTCTGCATAATTACGATCTTGGCTTTGTTTGCTTCAATGCCTTTATTTCAGTCGCGTAAGGACTCTTTTTCAACTCGTCTCCTTTCCTGGTGCTTAGGGGAGCAAGTATTTTTATATTACAATGTGACACAGTTCTGCATAATTATGATCTTGGCTTTGTTTGCTGCAATGCCTTTATTCCAGTCGCGTAAGGACTCTTTTAAGGATTGTGGTTTTCCACTCCTCTCCTTTCTTGGTGCTTAGGGGAGCAAATATTTTTATATTACAATGTGACACGGTTCTGCATAATTACGATCTTGGCTTTGTTTGCTTCAATGCCTTTATTTCAGTCGCGTAAGGACTCTTTTAAGGATTGTGGTTTTCCACTCCTCTCCTTTCCTGGTGCTTAGGGGAGCAAGTATTTTTATATTACAATGTGACACGGTTCTGCATAATTACGATCTTGGCTTTGTTTGCTGCAATGCCTTTATTCCAGTCGCGTAAGGACTCTTTTAAGGATTGTGGTTTTCCACTTCTCTCCTTTCTTGGTGCTTAGGGGAGCAAATATTTTTATATTACAATGTGACACGGTTCTGCATAATTACGATCTTGGCTTTGTTTGCTTCAATGCCTTTATTTCAGTCGCGTAAGGACTCTTTTAAGGATTGTGGTTTTCCACTCCTCTCCTTTCCTGGTGCTTAGGGGAGCAAGTATTTTTATATTACAATGTGACACGGTTCTGCATAATTACGATCTTGGCTTTGTTTGCTGCAATGCCTTTATTTCAGTCGCGTAAGGACTCTTTTAAGGATTGTGGTTTTCCACTCCTCTCCTTTCCTGGTGCTTAGGGGAGCAAGTATTTTTATATTACAATGTGACACGGTTCTGCATAATTACGATCTTGGCTTTGTTTGCTTCAATGCCTTTATTCCAGTCGCGTAAGGACTCTTTTAAGGATTGTGGTTTTCCACTCCTCTCCTTTCTTGGTGCTTAGGGGAGCAAGTATTTTTATATTACAATGTGACACGGTTCTGCATAATTACGATCTTGGCTTTGTTTCCTGCAATGCCTTTATTCCAGTCGCGTAAGGACTCTTTTAAGGATTGTGGTTTTCCACTCGTCTCCTTTCCTGGTGCTTAGGGGAGCAAGTATTTTTATATTACAATGTGACACGGTTCTGCATAATTATGATCTTGGCTTTGTTTGCTGCAATGCCTTTATTCCAGTCGCGTAAGGACTCTTTTAAGGATTGTGGTTTTCCACTCCTCTCCTTTCCTGGTGCTTAGGGGAGCAAGTATT
Organism: Porites cylindrica; assembly: GCA_964035525.1. Classification (NCBI taxonomy): domain Eukaryota; kingdom Metazoa; phylum Cnidaria; class Anthozoa; order Scleractinia; family Poritidae; genus Porites; species Porites cylindrica. The sequence goes on along the minus strand of OZ037781.1, from coordinate 6,193,978 downwards.
TTTATATTACAATGTGACACGGTTCTGCATAATTACGATCTTGGCTTTGTTTGCTTCAATGCCTTTATTTCAGTCGCGTAAGGACTCTTTTAAGGATTGTGGTTTTCCATTCCTCTCCTTTCCTGGTGCTTAGGGGAGCAAGTATTTTTATATTACAATGTGACACGGTTCTGCATAATTACGATCTTGGCTTTGTTTGCTGCAATGCCTTTATTCCAGTCGCGTAAGGACTCTTTTAAGGATTGTGGTTTTCCACTCCTCTCCTTTCCTGGTGCTTAGGGGAACAAATATTTTGTTTTCTAGAACAAACAATGTGTAGTATAATCTACGACTTGCCAAGAATTTAGCAGTCTTACGCGTCAGTCAGAAAAACAAAAAGAAAAGAAAAAATAGCCACTCGAGGAAGAGGATGTTGTTTCAGTCTTTGTAACGTAGTTTAAGGTCGTTCAGTGGGTACCCTTTAATCTTTAATTCCTTCGGACCGAATCTGGGCTTCCATAATGTACTGAACAGACCCTTAATTTGTTTTCATAAACGTGACGACTTCCTTTTTCAATCCCAAGATTGCCCATAAAGAAAATTTCCCAAAATTTCAAATTTCAAGTCTCTTTTAACAGCACCGTGCAGAGCAATATGTTAAGGCAGCAAAGTGTGCTCCATATAAATATTCTTTTCCTTTCCGAATCGCGCGGGACTGAAACTGTTTTTGTTCATATGTGATCTAATTTATATTTTGAAAATAGTTTTAACTTTTTAATTGTTCTATTTTATACGTTTTATATTTTACCTAGCTTATATCTGTTTTATCTTTTTATTGAGGTAAACGTCATAGGGTCAACCTCCAGTTTGTACCCAAACCAACCTAGACGGACCGTTTAAACTTCAGAAACGCTGCGCTCGATTAATTTTGGATATTCCTCGGGATGCAGAATCTTTTGATAGTTTTCAAAAGCTTAAGTGGCTACCAATTGATCAAATATTCTAGCTCAATAAACTCGGCCTTTTAAAGAAAGTTATTGATGAAAGAGTACCGGAATACTTAATTACAATCTTGGACTCACTTCGGTTTGAACACAAGTGTTCTACCAGAACAAAAACATTATACCCCTCACCGAAACCCAGAACCGAAGCAATGAGGAAAACACTCTTCTATTCCACTATTAAAGAACTAAATGCTCTTAACTTAGAAACAACCACCTCCTTTAGCTTAATGAACACAACACTGACTAATAACGTCGCCTCCAAACATGCGGTGGACAATTTTAAAGTTAAAAAGTTTTTCTGATTTTTAAAAAATCCGTGCTTTTTTAATACCATTGTAGACTGGATTCCCTTTTTTACCAATGTATTCACTTCCCTTTTTAACATCTCTCAATTTTTTAAATCTTTAGAATTTTTAAAATCTTTTATTATAATCACTATTTGTAAATAGGCTTTTTATCACGATTGTTGTAATTTTATTATTATCAATTTTGTTTTTGGAGGGCCACTAGTGAGAGTAATAGAATTGTTAAGATCTTTTATTATAATCACTATTTGTAAATAGGCTTTTTATCACGATTGTTGTAATTTTATTATAATCAATTTTGTTTTTAGAGGGCCACTAGGGAGACTACTTTTCATATTAATTGGTGTCACCCTCTTACCCCTCCCTTTTTCCGCATTAATCGTGACAAAAGCGGTCCGTTGCGTGCAAGTAACCCGGTATTCCCAATTCATTTGGACGCACATCCTACATGCGTTTATGTGTTATCTGTTTATGTGCTTAGACACGACCAACAGTAGAGACTTTTAGATTCGAAGACGTCGACAACTATTCGATTTAAGATTCGATTTAAAGTTGTTTCGTGTATATTTTCAAAATATGGACACCCTGGAAAGCGTAATTGGAATTTTTTTTTTTTTTTTGGCCAAAAACATTAGCACGGTTAGTTTTACTTAATGAGGTTTTAACTTTAGAAAGCTTGTTAATTTCCTTTACTACGATATTAGAGACCTTTAGATTCGAAGACGACAGCAACAACGTGGACGAGATTTAACTTAAGTTTTCTCGCGTATTCTCTAAAAATAGATACCCCACAAAACCTAATTGTACTTTTTAGGTTTCCGCAGGAAAAGCTGGCACCATTATTTTTTTCGAAGGAGGTTAAGCCCTCCCCCGATCCTAAAATGGTAACACTTGTAGCATTTGATAACTTGTTTCCGCTGCTACCCGGCGACATTCTTGCTGGAACTCAGAGTACAATGACGGCGGCTGTCACGTTTTCCCGCCAAAATGACGCTGGTTCACGCGCGTGCTTGCACTACATGTTATTGGGAAAACCTTGTACCCGTAGACTTCCTCATCGTAGAATCTAACGGTCTCTGTTATGTCTAGGCATAATGTTTAGCTTTATTTGACGTGCAGCAGCCGTCTATGACCTTTCATCTCTTTTCTTGTGGTTGCAGGTGTCTTGTAGCTATAGTTGAGCATCTTATTCCGAAAGACTACTACTCTAAAACGTTGGTAGCTTCACAGGCTGATCAAAGAGTCCTCAAAGATTTGCTCGCGGAAAAACTTCCTAGGCTCAACAATCATTTCGAGACTCTCTGGTATGGTGGATATTTCGTTATTGCCTTGGCTTAAAATATTTCAGTGCCAGTGTTACCGAGGCCAATTTGTTTATTATCCTGCAAATTTGCTGCCTTTTGAGAGTTCGTGAAAAAAATTGTAGTTGGCAGCCGGCAAAGCCGTTGAGGAGAATAGGGCGAACTCGCACAAGGGCTGACTCGCCCAAGAATAGAGCGGACTCGCCCAAGAATAGGGCTAACTCGCACAAGTGAGCTGCTCTCAGGCTAATTTGTTCTTGCAGCTTGTCTCTCAAAGCTGTGTTGTTGCGAGATAAATTGCGTGAGACTGTCAGGTTTAACCATAGTTGATAAGGTGCAGAGGGTAAAACGCCCTTTAGACCACGAAACCGAGTATTTCTCCAGCCCCAGCCTGTACACAGACGTTGCTTTATATGATTTTTCTTTTATAAATTCCCCGCTGTTTTTATTTTTATCACGCGCGCTCGGGGGACTTTTAAGAGGAAATAGAGGGTCTGTGAACAAGCTTCTCGGTCTCCGGCCCTGGGGTTTGAAGTCGCGACCTCCCGCTCTACAGCAGTCCAGCAACACTGGCAACTGAGCTAACCTTGCCACTGTTAAAAATCTAAACTAAAATATGACTTCTAATTAATTTTTCTCACTGTTATCTTTTGTTTTTTACTGGCAGTGTTGATTTATCCTTAGTGTCGTTCAACTGGTTTTTAACAGTGTTTGTAGACAACTTTCCAGTACAGGTATGGTGTATTTCTTTTGCCATGACGACACAACACCGGGGGGGGGGGGGTACTTTAGAAATTTCTGGGTGGGGATGTGCCGCTCAGACCCTGGAACCCTTAACCTATTCCAGAGGTAGTTCAGCTGAATTTTGCTTTCCTATACCAGAGTAAACTACCCAAATCCCCCCTATACTAGAGTAGCTGTTTCCCTTGTCTAGATAAAATCTTCAACCAACTGATCAGTTTCCTGAAAAATGATACCCTATTCTAGAGCCAAACGCTCTGATTTATATACCCTATCCTAGAGTAAACTGCTTGAAAACCATACCCTTCACAGCGACACATACCTATATAGCCCATATATGGCAGTACCTCCCCCCCCCTCGGGCACAACACCTTTAGGGAATATTTGGACTCCTGACCGGTATATTAGATGAAGTTTAATAAAAACTAGAATTAATTAATACAATCAAATTTATAGCATGATTTTACCTGACCCGTGAAACCGAGAATAACAACTAGTGCAAAATAGCTACAAGTAAACAAAAGAAGACAATGGAATTTGTGCATAACAGTGCGTAGTATTCTACTACCTATTTCACGGGTTAAGTAAAATCACTCTAGGTACCCACTAAGGGCCTGTTTACATGGAGGTGGGGTACCCCAGATAGATGAGGTAACCCGCTTAGGTGGGGTAACCCGCCTGTCCATAAAATCTCTCATTTTAATGTGATCACGTTTACATGTTAGGTGGGGTAACCTGCCACATGTTACCTCACCTACCTGGGGTCCCTCACCTTCTTGTAAACAGGCCCTAAGGCCCTTTGTAATCGTCTTTTTTTGTTTGTTTGTTTGTTTGGTTTTTTTTTTTTTGAGAATTTTTAAAGTGAGGTCAAACTATGCCCAAAACCTAACTCGTTATTGCTCCTCGTGGTCGCTGCTTTCCAATTGATAAGAAGAATTGCTTGACTTCTGCCTTGCTCGTCACCATAATGTTAATCATTTCGTTATTTTCCCAGACAACTCTACGAGTGTGGGACACTTTTCTTTTCGAGGGAAACAAGGTAAGTTGTATCACATCTTTTTGGCTCCCTATCTTGCTAGAACGTAATTCCTCTTTTGCAAGGTTTTGTTCGAGGCCGGAGGCCGGACGTTACTTTCGTCTGTTTAGCATGGGAAGTCCGATGCTTTAACACAAAATATATATCTACCTGGATTTATGAAAACCGAGTTAGCAAGCATTTTGTCGTTTATCTCAATTTCCTATGCCTTAGCTTGTATACTGAGTTGTCTCTTGATGTCGGATCTTTTCTCGGTAGTTTCGTAATTAGGGGTTTGTGTCGAAGTGCCTGTAGATAGAATTTTGCGAATTTCTATCTATATATAGCTTCCCTAAGCATGGCAGGTTGTCCTAATGAGTCACTCATGCGTGAGCTGGATTTGTTGAAAACGGCTTAATGACTGGAATCTTAATTCTGAGAACAAACACCAGCCGACTGGTATTAATTGTCGCAATTCCTGATTCAAATATTCAGCTTTTTTGTGAACATTTTAATGGCACCATCCCGGTTAAGCTCTACTTGTCCAGCTGATGCAGGAAGTGGCGTTTTGGGGAGTTTCATTTCAAAAATTGCCCGCCATCTCGTAAAAGTTCGTTTCGTGAGCGCTCACCGCTTGTTTCACTTTTGAAACCGTACTTTAAAATATTACTGCGCTGACCCTACTGTTGAAAAAGCTTTGCTGGTAAAAGAAGCGTAGCCTGCGTTGCAGCCGGCCCACGCACTCGTCTAAACCCTTTGTATAGTCCGTATACAGAAGGTTTAGGGCGTCTGCGACGCAGGCTAAAGAAGCGCGGGGGACGTGCGAGAGCGAGCAGAAAGGTAGCTCCTTTTCACGCCATGCCCTCACGCGTCCCCCGCGCTTCTCCCATTCCGCTAAAAGGACATGGAAACGACTGCCACACAGGCAGGCCGGCGTTGTATGTGGTCTTATTTCTGTCGCTTTATTTTCCATTCAGGTTCAACTGTACCCCGTTTTCTCTAAGTAGCATGTGATATTTTTAACGTGGCCAGCATCAACGCTTACATTTAAAGGCATAGTCTTATCTCCCTATTTTTGTACTAGGTGCTTTTCCGATTTGCGCTAGCAGTCTTCAAGAGCACTGAGGAGGAACTTTTAAAGTGTAACGATCACATGAGCATCTTCAATTTCCTGAGGCAAATGCCGGAGAAAATCACTGACGCCAACACCCTCAGCCAGGTTAATATCGTTTGTTATTATGTGGCTGAATCCGCGAGCGAGCAAGATAAAGCAAATCCTGTATTCTGATTGGCTCTCCGAGCGGGCAAGATGGGTCCATGTTCCCCGCTCGGGACTTCCCGCTTTGATCCCACAAGTAATAAAGGTCTTTTTAGCCACGTAATAAATCCTTTATTGACCAACTTGTCGGTCAAGATGGCTGAATATTGGCTCGTTCGTTTCTGCCTTTTTATTGATCTCGACTTCGTTCAGGTCAATAAAAACGCCGCAAAAAGAACTTGGCCAATATCCAGTCATCTCGACCTCACCCTTGGTCAATAACCCATGCGCATAAACTGTATGTCATATACAGGATACTTCACGGAAAGTGCCGGCGTACGGTATTTACGCACGAGTTGTTGACGTATCAGAAATCCAACGATTGAACACACCATTTTTTATTTCATTTTTATTTTTTTGCTTAGATTGCCTTCCAGGTCCTAAATCCCTTCCCGATGAAGATGATAAGAACGAAGCGTGCCTATCACCTGGAAGTCGTCAAGGTGAGATAATAACACTATTATTGTAATTGCTTTAATCAGTCTGAGGAGAACTTTTTGGAACTGAAATGTTTTAATGTCACCTAACTTTAAAGGCTTGAAATAAGGGCCGGTCAACTGATAATAGTAGGCTGATTTAGCAACAGAACGGGAACGTCAGTTGACGACTGCGCGCAAATCAAACAACTGGCTTAGCCAATGGCACAGCGGCAAATTAGGCACCGGAAGTCGAGTTTAGTCCTTACCGCGCGCTTTCCCGTCGTCGAAAGACGTTCCCGTTCTGTTGCTAAATGAGCCTAGTGAGTTTACCCAACAGGACGGCAGAAAGGAGAGGACGACACATCGCTTGTGCGTGACGAACGTGACTAGGCTATTACTTGCCTGTTTTGTCGTGATCTTCAGTAAGAAATGAAGTTTGTGCAAAAAGTTATTTCAAACAAAATTTTTTGTCACGCTTGTCACGCAAGGTTTGCCGTCTTCCTTCCTCTTCCGTCCTTTTGCGTAAGTTCGCTAACATTTTGACGTCATTTGAAAGGAAGAGTACAGGCCATGGAAAGTTGGTGTCGATTTGTCAAATAGCACCATCCACTGGTTTTAGAGGAGGCAATTACGCTGTCAGAAGGTGGAAAGACCCAGAAACTTTTCGGCCCCGAACTCGAAGGCAAATTTTAAAATAAACATCTGTTGAATAGTAGCCCAGTTCCTAACTCACAAACAAGTCAATTTCGCTTCGTTAAACCTTTGCAGCACTCGTCATTCTTCCCTTTTTTTTGCACATCAGCCGTTCGTACAACGTGATTCTTCTCTTAAAATCTCTTTTCCGTACGTTAGTCGGTTCTTGTTATAGTGGTTATGTCGTCATCTACTTACGTCACTGACTGCTTAATATGGGGTGACAGTGTATACAGGTCAGTTGACAAGCCTAAAGATAACTCAAGAAAATAACTGGCTTCAAGAGGGGTATCCCGGTTAGGATAAGGCGAATTAACTTCAAAGCCGAGTTCTCTGTCTCCCTCGTTTTTCTTAATGAAAAGAAATAAAAGACAATTATTTCATTGTAAATGGTATCGATCTTTACTGGGAAGATAGACGTCGTTTTACTTTCTAATGGATTCTTTTTTTCTCCTTCTTTTTGCAGCATGAGCTTGCTGATTTAGACAAACTCCGCGAGGAGTATGTCACCAGCAAAGCCGATGAACCTGAATCCAGAGACGGGGACATGCTCGGTGAAGACTGAAGCCTGGGAACTAGACCATTCACAATATCACTCCAAGCCAATAATTTACGGCTTGCAGTAAGATTATCTTTCGTATGACCTGGATTGATCTCCCAGAAGTTGAAGTTGTTCTTATAATACTTGTCCCTGGAAAACGTCATTGCTGATTGACTAAAGAAAATGCTGAAAGCGAGCGACGTCAAAGAAGATTGTTACGTCTTAGCTATTTGTCCGTTCGCGTTTCCTAGAACGGCCAGACGTCGTGCGTGTTTGTCTCGCGTGTTTTCACGCTCCTCGTTTTCACCTTCGAGTAACAAATCCGTGAATTGTTGGTTATGTTCACTGGTTAGACGAAAGTCATTCTGTGAATAACGCTTTGTCGTGACTGTAAATACTGCGTGTTGCATTTAAATTTGATTTGCTTTTTAACAATTCGAAAAAAGCTAATTAAATTAGATAAATTCTTATTCCATTGAACTGAAGAAAAGGGAACCTTGTCAACCTTCATTCCAATTCACATTCTGATTCACATGAAAATAACTTTGAATAGTTTGAAATTTATTGCTTGGCGTGTTTTTATTTTCATCATTATCATCATCATCATCATTATCATCTTGTTAGACTTAGAGATCAGATCTTTCCAAAGAGATAATGTAAGTGATTTTACGTCAACGTTTTCTTTTCCTACAAGCTTAAACAGTTCGGACGCACCTTCCCGCTCCTTATTTTTTTTTTTTGTCATGAAAAGTTAAATATTACTGCCGGTAAACTTGATTATTAAAATCGCAGCCTCATTGCGTGTACAGTGGATCAATGCGGGGTACCTCAAGGCTCTATCCTTACACTCTTCCTGTACCTACGTTGACTACGTTTTACTAGTGCATCACTGGCTAACGTTCTGCGATATTATAAAATGCAATTTCATTTCTTAACGGATGATACTCAACTATACGTGAATTAGCCAATATTATGGCTAAAATTCAGGATTGCCTGTCTGATTTTGGTCAGCGCATTTCCTCTCTATCTCTTTTCGAAACACTCCCCACTACAGCTTCTACCAATACTTCGCTTTGAAAAAGATGTCATTCATGCAACCGTCTCAGTCTGCCAGAAATATCGGTGCCTTTTTTAACAATACTACATTGTTTAAAACTGTGAAAGGTTTGAACCCAGGAGTCATTTCAAAAGTAGGTTGAGTTTGATCGTCCGGGTGAACGTAGTCCTAAATAGGACTGTTGTTGTTGACAGTGACCGACGTTTCGACAACCTGTGCGGTAGTCATCTTCAAAGTCAAAGTGTGTTGTATCACGTCAGTTGATGGTATTATACTCTGGTTATTGATCTGATTTGTTATGTGATATCATTTCATGTCGTGAAAAGACTTCAAAATGTTCCGAATGCTGCTGCCCGCCTCATGATTACATGCTCCCGTAGATACGATTACATCACTCCAATTCTGTCCTATCTAAACTGGCTTCCTGTTTCGGAGCGCAGGTAGGTGAGGTAACCCGCTTAGGTGGGGTGACCCGTTTGTCCATATAATCTCTCATTTTAATTTGATCACGTTTACATGATAGGTGGGGTGACCTGCCACATGTTACCTCACCTACCTGGGGTCCCCCACCTCCATGTAAACAGGCCCTTGGTATTTTGCCACACCCAGTCAAGAAACATCCGCGCGTGGTCCCGGCAGAAATTTTTATCCTGCAATTTTTTCGGCGTGACCAATGAAATCATGGTTAGATGGAAGTAATATCAACAAATGGAAGTGGACAGTTATTTATTTTTCGAGAAAATAACCATTCCATTCGCTTTTGACCTCTTAAAATCATGACCAAGTCAAGTTTACCCCTATGCTTGTCCAAAAGGGACAATTTATATACATCAGTTGCTTTGTATAGGGTTCTTAAAAAATGCTCGAAAGTTTGTATCATGCGCCATTTTTTCCCAATTTATGCAAGCCTGTCATAATCTTGATGTATACATGTATGTGGATCTTGATGCGTATACGTCTTTAAAATTGTACTTAACTATTTTATCATGTAAGTGCTTATTTTGATGTAAATTATGAGCAAGGTGATAAATATTGCAATTCAGTGTTAGATGTGATGCACTCGTATGCGAATCTTGGTATGCTTGTGTAAATCTTGATATTGTCTCAGACGAATTTACATCTTGACATAGCCAAACTAATCTGTGTGAAAATTAGTGATATAAATAAAACTTGCTATAATTATTGTCTATTCCGCACAAGCACACACTCCGTTTTCTGGGCATTTGGAAAGTCACGCATTTGGTGGCTCGAATACCTTTGATTGTCGCAGTATTAACACCTCTTGTGTGCTTTTTCCATGTGAACAACAATGTTTTTCCATAAAATAAAAATCTAATTCCATAATGTTAGATAAAAAGTAGGTTAATTCCGTGTGCGAAACGGAATAAATTAGGGTACACCCCTACCAAGAATTCCCCGGAGTACCACAGAGTCACACATCTGGTGACATGCTCCATTGCACTCGGATATGGCGTTCCATTTCCGCCAAAATTCAATGTTTCATTTTACATTGTACTTTGCACAATCTATCCTACACTTTGTGTTTGTCATTTGAGTTTGCACTCGCGATTCAACTTTTTTGCATTCAACATTCAACTTTGATTTATGCAACATTCAAGTTTTCGCTTTCGACATTCAACTTTTCATAAGCAACAGTCAGGTTTTGGAATTCTACCTTCAAGTTCAGTGGAATGTACATTCATTTTTTCTCATCCAACATTTAGCATTTGTCCTTTAAGTTTTCGCTTCCGACATCCGACTTTGAGCATTGTACTTGCAAGTTTCCGCATTCGACATTCAACTTTTCGACTTTGACTTTTACCCGCTGGTCAGCGACCGATTAAGATCGTGGGCTCAATTGACCTGACCTACCCCCGCTCAAATGGTGGTCGAGAGACTTCCCAGTCGAGTAGACTCGGGAGACCTTCTCCACTCCCGACAAACCAGACGTCGACAACAACATGGCCGATCGCCAGTATGCTGCACAGTCTTCGAGGGAGGTGAGTGTTGTCCAACCGACTTCTGCCTTCTTTAGTGGGACACTATACGTGACACAAACAGGGAGGCAACGCGCTACCTGTTTGCATCCCTTCAGCTTAATTTGAAAAGGTAAAGCATGTTTTGTAGTGATATTTAGCATAAATACCACGAGTGATATTTGAAATTTCACGAGTGAAATTTAAGACAATTTTGAAATGTCACAAGTAGTATTTATACCAAAAATCACGTACACATCATGCTATTATTTGTTTATACTACTACCTGCAAAGGTGTTGTAATTTTCATATGTAAGTATTTCAAATTAAGCTTAAGCTGAAATACCACTGCTCTAAGCCAATCAAATTGCAGAAATTTCTCATGTAGAAGTAGCTTAAATATTCCCCCAGAAATTGTATTCTCATGCGATAAGCGCTGTTAATTGATCAATTTGTTTCATCTTGAGATTACTCAAATATTTGATCCCGCAGATGTCTGATGACAAAGCCTATTTAAATTTAGCTGTCTTGGATATCATCAGTGCTATAGACAGATTTACAGGGTCTGCAGATCCATCAGTAGATTTCCAACCAATAGTTTTCAAGTTGGATTTTCTGCAAAGAATAGCTGTCGGCCTCGATGTGGATGAACTAGTCACAGAATTGATTGGACATGCTTACAGGATGTTGGTTGAAATTGATCAAAGAAACCTTGTTAACTATGCATATCAAGCTCCATTGAATAGTAGAGGGCAACGAGGGAGACCTTCATATGAAATCAGCGAGGAACAGCTTCATTTTTTACTTGAGCAAGGGTTTAAAGTATGTGACATAAGTAAAATCCTTGGAGTGAGTGCCAGGACAGTTGAGAGGAGGATGTCAACATTTGGGTTGAGTGTATCAGGTATAAAGTAACGTGAATCTTTTATTTTTGTCTAATGAGATGATAAACTACTACAAGGACAATTTTTATAACAAAGTGATAATATTTAGTACAGGATTAAGGCTATAAAAAAGTAATGTTGATAGTTGTTGCACCAAGCAGTGGTGATTAAGATTTTGCAAATTAAAATGTTGACTTCCACTTACTTTTACCTAGGGATCCACTCCCATAAATGATAGATTTTTCCTTATACCATCATTATCTTTATTGTTGTTGACCTTTCACACTTCAGGAGTAGCTTGACTGAGAAAAAGTTACAATGTCAAGTGTAGCCTCAGGCCTGAAGAATGTTATTAAATTATTATGGCAGTTTTACATATCTGGATGCCCAGTATTAGTAAAACACACAGAAGTGTTTGAACTAAAATTTTGTTCACCATTCTACCTAGCTTGAGATTTATGACAAAATCATACTAAAATAAAGTTATTATTATTATTGTTATTATTATTATTATCATCATCATCATCATCACCATCATCATTATTACTATTCATTACCCAACACCTACAATGAAAATTTTTTACCCCATTATATTGCTTTGGTTCAAGTATGTTCAGTGATATAGAAGACAACCAACTGGATGAGCTCGTTCAAATTGCTTCAAGCCAGCATCCTGGAATGGGTATAAGGATGCTCAAAGGTTATTTACAAAGCAAAGGGTTTCGCATTCAGCGAGAAAGAATAAGATTATCCCTGTTGCGAACAGATCCCATTGGTATTATGGAGAGATGGAGAAGTACCACTAGGAGGCGACATTACAATGTTAGGTATCCACTCTCACTATGGCACATAGATGGGAACCATAAGCTGATAAGGTACTGATAAAGATACCTGTTGTACAGTGTACATTGTCATAGTTTCCCCCCGTGATCTTGTGCGTGGGTCCAAGTTAAACACAATCAAAATTCTGCTACTGGATACCTCCTGTAAACATACACACCTTGAATGAACCAAAAAGAAAACACTAAACTGTGGCCACAACACCAGCTAATGCAAGACATTGAAGACAGTTGAAGACATTGATCATGATTGATAACTGTTTCCTTGTCCCCATCTTTTTTAACCCCTTGCAGGTAACACCAAACATGATAAGGTTGCCCTGACAGGAGCTTTTATTTTTTGTTTGTCACTCTGATCTTGTATGTAAATTAAGGGGTTTTTTTAACAGATGGAGAATTGTTATACATGGAGGAATCGATGGCTTTTCTCGAATCCCAGTCTATTTGAAGGCCTCAAATGACAACAAGGCAAGCACTGTTCTTTCATGTTTTCGTGAAGCTGTGTCAGAGTACGGCCTTCCATCTCGGGTCCGCTCTGACAAAGGAGGGGAGAACGTAGATGTAGCAACCTATATGCTTACTCACATCCAGCGAGGGCCAGGCAGGGGAAGTATGATAACAGGTACAGAGTACTGCATCATTATTACTTAGGTTAGACTATGAGCAGTCCCCATTTTTCCTCAGGGATAGTAGAGCGCATCTCCCCGCCGCGTCTCTCCTTTCTCGCGTGGGATGATTTTTATGATGCACGGTTTCACTCAATCTACTATCCGTTAAGAAAAATGGGGACTACTTGTAATCTATCTTTCCTTAGCTAGATGACCTTTCCTGGGTTTGTAATAGATGGGATCTTGAATTCAGGCTATACTTTAAGATCCTGAATAGGTTTTAACAAAGGATGCTACATTTTATATAATGAAATAGGTACTTATGGGATCATGAACTAATCTTGAGGATTTCTAGGCAAGGAGAAATGATGCTGTATGAATAGTATTATATTACTATTAATAACTCACAAGTTTCATTAAATTAGTTTAAGGGGAACTGTTTTCATGAATGCTTGTGTGTGTTGTTAAGAATGAGCATGGTGATTGCCATGCTCCCAAATCCGGTTGTGACTAGTTTTAAGTATGATGGTAATTGAAGAAACTATTAAGCCCGGAAGGAATCAAGAGACTATTAAACAATTCTTTCTTTTCTCCTTTTCTTTCCTTTTTTTTTTAAGCGGGGGCGGGGGGGGGGAGGGGGGGAGTATTTGACACCAATTGTTAGATAATGTTTAACAGATAATTAAGTAAACTAAAATTTTATTAATCTATAAAATTATATTCTTTGCAATCACTAGGAAAGAGCACACACAATCAAAGGATTGAACGACTTTGGAGAGACTTATATGGGGGCTGCCTTAGCCTCTTCTATGAACTCTTCTATACCCTAGAAAACCAGGATGTGTTAAATGCAGATGATGATTGTCACCTCTGGTGCCTACATTACGTGTTCGTGCCTATCATCAACAGACATCTGAGTAATTGGAAAGACGCATGGGTTCACCATCCATTACGTACAGAAAGAAACAGAACGCCCATGCAGTTATGGATTAGTGGACTGCAAGAGGCATGGGGATCTCTTGGTCCTGAAGGTGAAGTGTTCCAGGTATGTAACATGTTTGGTTTCATTTAATCAGCATTACTTGTGTCAAATGTAATAACTAAAAATTATGATCACCAATCTCTATCCTCAGGCCAGCATTGCAAGAAATTGGGGGTTAATGCTTTGGCAGCACATATGTAACAAATTGCTTACAATAATCCTTTTTTTTTTAGGGCGATTATAGCAACTATGGGATTGATTGGCAAGGTCCCGTCCCAGAACAATGCCCTGATTATGTTGAAGTTCCGGACACAAACTGCCCATTCACTGAGGAGGAAATGCATCTCCTACCTGTAACAGACAATTTAACATATTTAGAGGGGGTTGAAGTATTCAACCAAATCACCAACTTACTGTAATAAGAAACACCCTCAAGAGTCAGTCAAGTAACGCTAAAGGACAAACAAAAAACAAACAAGTCATATATTTATTTAAACTAACAATAATTTTTTCAACCTACTTTTAATCTTTTGACATGTAATCTTACATGTTCAGAACTGGAACAATAAATTGCAACTAACTGTGATAATTATTATTTGTCCAGAAATACTACAGTGACTGTGTTGTTCAAATAAAAACACATACCTTCCAAATAGGTCTTTTGGTTTCAACCTTTCGAATCATTAACGTAATTACAGTGTATGAGGACTATCCTTTGTTGGAACAAGTTGTCATTAAAGGATCCATCTTTCATTTTAAGGAACACTTCATTGTTATAGGGGGACAAACTTCACTACATATACCGATCTAGAGTTGTTGCTAAGGGGTTTTCATACATGTATGAGGTAAAATATTTATTACATTGTGCTTTGCATTAAAACCATGCTTGACCCTGGATTGTGAAATAATCATTTTAGGCTTCTAAGACATGAAAAGAAAAACATGAATTGTTTGTGCAAATATAACCATGTATTGATCTTCCTTCATGTGTAGGTGTGTGCAAGTCCATTTTGTGGATTTGATGGTTTTCTGATTGGATGTTTAGAAACTCTCCTTAGCAACAGCAACAGTAACAGCAGAAAATATTAGTGAGCAAATAGCCTTGACTTGTTACTAACAAGAAACTCGAAATGTCAACAATGTATACAACAAGATGTAACTTTAACAATGTAAACTCATCACTTACAGGGAGTTGTAAATTGATGTCCAAAAAAATTAACTCAACTTGTAGTCAGAGCAAAATACAATTTGAGAGTATAGAGAAAATGCATGATAACAAGGAAGTCTAATAACTTCTGAACTTTGTAGTTACACACAGTTAAATGACTGTCCTGTGGTAGTATTTATGACTGCCTCTAGTGACAAACTTAAGCTATCTTGGTCTTCGAATTGATTTGGAAATGTAATGTGAACCAAACATGTTGATGCAAAGATAGCCGGTACCCTATCAAACTTTACTTGAATTTTTCCCAGGCCAAAATCGGGAAGAGCCTTTGAACCCGTGGCAAAAGAGAGAAATTTTTCCAGTGTGTCAACCTTTGCATTCTGTATAAACATGTGAATGTAACCTGCTACTACACTTTCATTGTCATCCATATCTTTAGGGAACTGAAGCACGCCAATGACAGAATCTGCATTCAACTCTTCCTTGCTGGGGATAAAGAGAGCCTCAAGGAACTCACGGTATTCTTTCATAGCAGCTCGAAATCCAAGTGTGTTTAAACCCTCCGCCAACTGGTCAAGAATAATCTTAGGGCGGCCAATTACATCATGTATAATGATCCCCTGAATAACCCTCATCTTGCTGTCGTTCTAGAATGAATGAATACGTGAGTCAGCAAATGAGTGAGTGAATGACTGACTGTAGGAGTGTGACTGACTGACTGACTGACCAAGCAAACTACTGAACAGATGAATGACACCTTCAGTGTATTCTAGTTAAATGGTCGTTCTCACAGTAAGCAACAATGCTAGTCAATTCAAACTTACTGTTAATGCAACAGCAAGGCCACACTCAGACAACATACTTGAGCATTCTTCTTTGTCAAGACTACACACATCTTCAGCTTGTGCAACCTAGTATTGATAAAAAAATAAAATCTGATGTGAGTGGTTTTCAATTAAGTTGACTGTAAACTTTGTTCTGTAAATAAACATAGTAATTTTATTGCTATTGTGTGCTGATTGTTGGCAATATCATCATTACATGTATATTTCATCTGTAATGCATATTTGCATATGTTATTAGAAGCAATAGTAAGAAGTAGGCACAAAATTTGAGATAATTTTTACAAACAGAACTGTAATGCCATGGTCATGATTATGATGTTACTTGACATTGTAGTGATTGTATACTCATAGGTGAATTGAAAGATGTTCGAGTCACAATCAAAGTACTGTATTCTACTCAATTGATTACAAGCTCCCTTTCAGTCAGTAATTTTAGAATGCACTCAAATGTCCAGTTTGTACCTTGTCAATGAAATGCTTAACAGGCTCTGAACAATCTCCATAATTCATCTTGGCCATTGCTGCATCAATATTACCAGAAGCAATGTAACAGTATACTGAAGGACTCAACACTGGGAAGCCTGGGCCACCTTGTAAAATACTGTGAACAATCATGGTGCCAAAGTATCGCATTAGTCCGGAGGCTACAATATCTGCACTGTACACAGGACTCTTGTATTAGCAGCCTTGAAAGAACATCTTGCAAATGACTTGGAACAACTTTGTGTAAAATTCTCTTGTAACACCACCTGTGTCCACTGCTGGTTGGCCTTTAAACTGGATTCTTAGCTTCTTCTTAACATCAAACTCAGGACTTTTGTCATGGGCCAATGCATCGTTCAGTATGTCCTCCTCCTCAATTTTTACTTTTACTCTCTCTTCACTCATATTCTTCCCAAGCTCCTTTAACAATGACTGCAAGGAATCTATTTTCTCTTTTGAAGGGGGAAAAGAAGGCTGTAACAGGCTGCCATCATCACTGCTAAAATCATCTTCAGGTAAATTACTGGAAAGAGAAAGAGCCACAGCACCAACAGTCCCGTGTAGACTGAGGGCTCGCACCAAGTCATCTCGACTTTTGTCCGGAAACATCTCCATTAGTTGTTGCAGGGTTTCCTCCTCTGTTGTTTGTCTAGATGGACCAGGCTGTGGTTCTTCTCCATTGTCATCTATGTGTAATGGTACTTCACCTGCAATAACAAACGAAATCTTAATATGTACTAGCATTATTTTAAATAGCAGTGCAAATGCAGGTTATGTCACAACCACAATAATACATGTAAATTGCTATTAGCCAATGCACAACCCCCCCTCTCTTTTTGTGGCTCAGAGTATTCACGACCTTGAAGTCAGGCTGCTGCTGAATAAACTGAATATATCATGTAATGCTTATTTCTTTGCCTTTTCACAAAGTAATAAAAATAACTCAATAAAGGCAATTTTATTGAAGACTGAACAGCTATGCAGAGACAGTCACAAGTAAAGTAATGTTACATAATGAAAATTTGTGTGTTGCATAATTTAACATCTAACAGACAAGGTTAGTAATAGCCAAAGGTATATTTAATATACCTTTGGCTGTTTTTACTTGTTGGTTCCAGCTGAAAGATGTTCATTCTTCATTTTTCTGCAGGGAGTTGAATTTCACCCCATTTCTAGATTGATTTAAATGATCCCCCAAAAAATGTGGTGGCTGTCAATGTTTTACCCCATGGTTGGGAGGGTAGGTATGCACAGTCTGCCCTGCTATTTTTTTATGGCAGTGCATAAACAACAGACTGGCAGCACAGGAAATGCATTTCCCATGATCCCTTAGGAGATGTCACCAGTATTGCGTGACTTGAATTGATGCAATGACAATGAAAAGTTCACCCGAATGAAAAGTCTACACATTATAAAAAGCTGACCAAAACTGAAAACTATACCAACCCAATGTCAAGTCTAATAAAGAAAAATCAACCCAAAAAGGAAGTCTGTGCAAACTAAAAGACAATATGTACCCCAAAATAGGAAAAAAAATGTGAAAAAACAAATTTTATATTAAAAATTTGCATCATAATTTTGGCACCAATGGCATGCCATATGATCCTTGTAATTTACTTCCAATACAGGGAAAGCTTTATTATGACACGCCTTATGAAGTTATGATGAATACTACTCTGCTGGATCTTGTCCCCTTGCAATACACACCTTCATCCTGCTGCTGCTTCTGTGACTGAGAAGGCTGGAGCATTGGGGGAGGTTCCCAGTTACTGTCATTGTCTATAAAAAACATAATGTTACTGAGTGGGTTTTGAGTTCCTTTGATTTACAGCACTCTACTTCAAATATAAGATAACAGAAAATACATCCACTAAGGGAGGAGGTCCTGGGGGTGGTACTGGCATGTATGTTTGCCACAAATAAGTATGTGCCACTGTAAAGGGTAATGGTTTTTAAGCAGTTTACTCTGGGATAGGGTATATCAATCAGAGAGTTTGGGTCTAGAATAGGGTATTATTTTCCAGGAATTGGTTGAAAGTTTTAGTCTACAATAGAGAAACTGGGAATTGACACTCAAAAATATATAAAAAAATCAAATCAGCACGTTTAACTTTACAAAACTCAGCCTACAAAACTACTATAGGATAGTAGTCTAGAATAGAGTAGCAAAATTCAGCTGAACTAGCTCTGGTATAGGCTAAGGGTCCCAGGGTCCCAGTAGCACATCCCTACCCAGAAATTCCTAAAGTATCCTCCCCTCCCCCCAGGAAGGAGGTGAACTTTGTGATGTAAGATTTGAAGAGGCTTTCTCCTCAGTTAAACATGATTGTAATTTAAAGGTGTCATAACGTCATATCACAAAGAAGAAAGTTCTTCAGCTGTTCAAGTATTCACTGAATTGTACTTTCAAGCCCTAGTTACATTTGCACATTATTTATGACATAAATAAGATACAAAGAGTATGGATCATGATACTCAGCAAGCTTAATGTACTGACCAGCACTGAATTCAAAGTCATCTTCAGGCTGCTTGGTCTCTCCTTGCTGGTGAGTCTCCTGGTGCTCCTGCATATCTGTCATGATAATAGCAGCACCACAGGTAAAACAGTTAATCATAGGAACATCACTGTCAACCTAAATAATCATTTAGAAGGGTAGGCAAATCAACAAACATACATGTAAGCAGTAGTTAAAAATACACACATAATTGAAGCGTATAAACAATGTAAATCATGTCAAAATGTTCTTCAGCTACAGTTTGTTTTAGGATTTCCTTTGTTCTGAAAAATGTTTATGAACATGAGACAAATAAAATTAAAAAAGAAAAGAAATACAAAGACTGAAACCACTGTAATCTGAATTTCCAGGGGCACCCAACGAGCATATAGTTCAAAACCACTTAAACATAGCATTGTTAAACGTATTTTAGTATTTAAACGGTAGATATAGGCATATTTTTATCCCCTAAAAATTTTTCATCTGTTCGGATTTCCTAGCTGAAAGTCTAGTGATCCGAAAATAATAGGGATCAAAACTTACTTTTTCGAAAATTTCAGCCAGAAAAAAGGCTCCCGAAAATTCTAGGTGACCTTTTTAGGGCAAAAATCCGTTAAAAATAGGCAATTATACCATTTTTTACATGTTCGAAAATCCTAGGAGATGCAGGCAAGCAAGAAATTTTACAACAAATGTCTCGAAAATTCTAGGTCTCAAATCGCCTTCCGAACAGATATTCTTCCGAAAATTGTCGTTGGGTGCCCCTGAATTTCATTTTAACTTATAGCGCCTACATCTTAAACTTTAACATCATTTCCATTTGATATTACAAAAAATCCACTACTTTCACAGTAAGAAAATAATGAAGCTTGATATAATGTATATTCCAGACTGAATTTAATATACTGTACATATATATAACAAACCCATGGGCAGGTTAAAAGAACAAGGTTATAAATTTAACTTAAATAAGCATACATGTACACATACTCTCATCAGTAAATTCAACAAATAATTTGTTTTATTATAAATATTACCAACAATGCTCTCCTCCTAATTAATCCAAAACACAGCTAATTACAATACAAAACCAATTGAACAAGAAATAAAGTGAAAAGAGTCACTGAAACTACTATTGTAGCTTGTTAATTTCTGCTATCCAACTTACATCTTCTTTATCTTCTCCACCTTTGTCATCAAGTTCAATGTCCTTTTGGAGAGGTCGTATGAAAATTTTTGCTTGGCCACATAACTCCTTCAGCCTTTGAGGTGTGTGTGGGGGAAGAATTCTGTGGAACCCTGCACCCTCCCCATTACCTCTCTGAAACAACAGCAGGTCAAAACCCCCAACCTCACTCAATTGAGGAAATCGTTGGATGATTCCATTGTACACAGAGCTCTTGTTATACCCAAAGGTAATACTAGCATCACCCAAGCCAGCATTTGCCAGTGCCGTTCTTTCTTTCACAGACATTGGTGGACGGTCTGCCTCTTCCTTGGCAGCTAGACACACAAACTTTACAGTACATGTAGCATTTCGTTTGGACTTTGGAAGAGAGCTGCCAGAAGAACGTGCTCGTTTTGCATTGTTTCCATGGCTAAACAGCCTGCGCTGTTCAGCAGCAACAGAAGCAGACAGACAAGCAACTGGAGAAGGATTTGTATTCTGTTGTACCTTTCTGGTGCTGTCTAAAAATAAAAAAATTATAATAATAAATATATTCAAGCAGAACCTTCTCAACAGCCAATCCAAACAAATTTAACTACAGAGAGCTCTGACATAATTATTAAATAAATACATGTACGGTGTGCGAGCACTGTAGCTTTTTCTGTATTACCCATTGCTTACATTACTTGAATTGCTCAGACAAAAGAGCTTGTGTAGTCTGCATGGGAGGCCAGAGATTGGGGTGCCTGTGGCGTTTTATGCAGACCGATTCTTGATTGCTGGGCAACAAATCAAAATTCATTCCTTAATTCTCACACAATAAAGAAATGAGTAAAAACATAAAGACAAGAGTATTGCAAGCAAAACCTTTCGGAAATATTTCATTCTACGATCGATGCCGTCCATTACGCAGCGCGCGTGAAGTGATCAAAATGATGCTGCCGCTATTTATGCGTACATGTAAGCTTGTGTCGGCGCTTACGCGCGAACTTTATTGAACACATAACTTCTTCATACTTGACAAAGATCGCCCGATACTTACTTGGAGATGGT
Source organism: Porites cylindrica (assembly GCA_964035525.1). Taxonomy (NCBI): domain Eukaryota; kingdom Metazoa; phylum Cnidaria; class Anthozoa; order Scleractinia; family Poritidae; genus Porites; species Porites cylindrica. Next base: position 6,173,107 of record OZ037781.1, on the reverse strand, counting down.
GTCTCTTCCAACGAGGACAGACGGTCAGCCACCCTCAACAGGGTGGCTCTCACTTCACTTAAGCTAGCAGCTGACGGTTCCGCATCCCGGCGATCGGCCATGTTGTTGTCGACGTCTGGTTTGTCGGGAGTGGAGAAGGTCTCCCGAGTCCACTCGACTGGGAAGTCTCTCGACCACCATTTGAGCGGGGGAAGGTCAGGTCAATTGAGCCCACGATCTTAATCGGTCGCTGACCAGCGGGTAAAAGTCAAAGTCGAAAAGTTGAATGTCGAATGCGGAAACTTGCAAGTACAATGCTCAAAGTCGGATGTCGGAAGCGAAAACTTAAAGGACAAATGCTAAATGTTGGATGAGAAAAAATGAATGTACATTCCACTGAACTTGAAGGTAGAATTCCAAAACCTGACTGTTGCTTATGAAAAGTTGAATGTCGAAAGCGAAAACTTGAATGTTGCATAAATCAAAGTTGAATGTTGAATGCAAAAAAGTTGAATCGCGAGTGCAAACTCAAATGACAAACACAAAGTGTAGGATAGATTGTGCAAAGTACAATGTAAAATGAAACATTGAATTTTGGCGGAAATGGAACGCCATACTCGGACTATGTAGACAACGGCACTTGGCATGATGGCTCGAATACTTTTGATTCTCGCAGTTTTAATACCTGTTGTGTGCTTCTTACTTGTGAAATATCAGGATGCAGATTTTGTGCTCATGATTTACGAAGTAATAGGTGAAAATCCTGCTGTAGTGTTGCGCGGCAAAGTTGTGTGGATCACGGGAGCTTCCAGCGGCATTGGTGAATATCTAGCTTACGAAATGGCTAAATGTGGCTCTAAGTTGGTGCTTTCTGCACGAAGGAAAGTTGAATTAGAGAGAGTCAAGAAAAACTGTGCAGGTAGGACTACCACATTATGAAACAAATATGATTGTAACTGTTTGGTGATAGTGATCCGCGCTGGTTCACATATACGGTTTTCAAAATACTGGATGCCCGGCAGTCAGAAATTCACGTCCATTTTGCACGAAATATCTCATTTAATTTGTGTAATAACATCAGGAAGTTGTTTAGAAAAATCAAGCGATTTCAAACACTGCTTTGGGCTTGACATAGAGGCAACTGTCGAGCCTGGGCATAGAGTGAAATCTTTATAGTCTCGACACTTCAAATATTTGCGTCACGCAACCGTAGCGCTACACCGGAAATTCACACAGCCGTTATTAGTGTCGTCACGCAACGCGTAACGACACTAATAACAGCTGTGTAGCAGACTACTGCCGAGTCGACAAATTGTAAGTCAGAGGAACATTGCTAGAGGATATCTGGTAAGACTATAGACTCTTTATAATTTTACGCAGAAATCGAGTAGACTCAGCAGATGCTGAGAAAGATTTTCGTGAAAGTACAGTGAGAATTTCCGACTGCCGGGCATCTAGTATTTTGAAAAGCGTACCCGTGTACCCGTGAGTGAAGATTCTAAAGAATATGCTTAATGCAAGCTCGGAGAATTTGTCCAATACTATACGAAACCTTTATTTAGAATCGCTTGGCATTTCTGAACAAACGCTAAATACTCTGGTGAGGTTTCGTTGATAATTTCTGTGGATATTCATCGCGAGTTGACTCAGTGTGTCAGAACTTGAATATTTTCTGTGTCAAAAACATTCACTCTATGCCCACGCTCGACAGTGGCTTCTACTTTTAACCCAAGGCAATATTTACAATCGCTTGAGATTCCTAAACAAATATCTTGTGTTCTTAGAGGAACTAAACGAGCTATTCCGAGAAAATTGGTCAAAATTTCTGACTGCCGGGTATCTAGATTTTTGAAAACAGTTCCCGGTTGCAGGGTATCTGTTTCTTTCCCAGTTTCCTCTCATCAATTGTACCCGGGCGGTCGCGGGAGACTAGCACGGTATCTTGGTGTGAAAACCCCTTCTAGCCCGTTTCTTTCTTTCTTTATTTTTTTGTTTCTTAATACAAGGCAATGACGATTTTTCCACCTCCACCTTTGAAAAAACAAATTGGTTTGAATTGTCAAGAGCTTTGTATCTTACACATTGTCCAACCCAGATAAGGGACCCGTCATTATTTATCACCTGCGGGGGAGCGGGGGGGGAAGGCACGCGGAGGATTTTGGGGGAGATCAGTCGTAACTGAGAACCCAAAAGAGGGGATCACTGAAATCACTGAAAACTTTGGAAGGATTCAGTGGGGGGACCACTCAAATTTGCTTGGAAAATGAAGACATTGCGGGGGTGGGGCACGAAGGTCATCAAATGTTATTAGTGATGTAGCATTCAAAGGAGGGACCGGCTAAATTTCACCTTGTTTAGCCCCAAATCCTCTGCCCCCTTCCGTGATAAATAATGACCGGTCCCTAAAATGAAGGGGTGAAGTGGGTTTTGGTGTGATACGGGATTAATTACGGAATTAAGTGTTTTTTAACCTTCGTAAAAGGTGAAAATACGAAATTTCTGTGAAACGTGAAAATAGAATTTTAGTCACCGTGATGCATTATTTCTACCTTTCAATGTCCGTGAAATGTGCACAGTACCCCCCTTGCCCCCCCACTCAATTCTGAATGAACGAGTATTCGAACTTTGTTATTCTCGGCCTTAACAACCTCTTTGTAATACGAATTTGGGCATCAGTGTTTATGACCCTCTCTAAGACAAATTTACTCGCCCAGTATAATTGAAATCAAAGTGTACCGGGGCTATAATGGACGAGTAAAACCAGTTAAAGTTGTAAAAAAAACGTACCCTGTCGAGCAGCGAGTGTATAGGTGAAAGTATAAGGAAGTACCCCGTCTTGGGAGACCCTGAAGTTTTAATATCGTCTGAAAACATTGAAAAGTAGCAAACATTTGTATCTATCGATCTTGTTATGTCTTTCCCACCAGCAATTTCACTTGCCATTGATCCATCGTTTAATCAAGATCAAGATATTCTAGTTCTTCCTCTGGACTTGCTGAAATATGACACTCATGAAAAACTTGCACAAGATGTCCTCAACCATTTTGGAAAGGTAACAAGTGACAAGTCATAGGGCTTTAAATGGGATCATTATACTTCTCTGGGAAACTGCCCACCTACCCCTCCCCTAAGCCCAAATTTGCCCTAAGTGACAAGTAAGTGTTAATGTTGGCTTAGGGAAGGGGTAGGTGGGCAGTTTCCCAGAAACGTATAAGGGATCCCGAAATCTGCGAAATTTTGTCGTGCGGAATCCGGAATCTTGGGCTTTTGGAATCCAGAACACAGCCCAAGGAATCAGGAATCCCGGCCAATAATGATTGGAATCTGGAATCCAAGTTCCACGAACAAAAAATTTGGAATCCACTACTTGAAATCCGGAACCCATGGTTGCATAGAATCCAGAGTCCAAGACTGCCTGTAATCCCTTACGTGGGGTGAAAATTGGGCTGATCGGTGGACAAATTATGACCATTTGAGGGTACTGACAGTTACAAAGGTCATTACCAGTGGCAGATCCAGGGGAGGGGCCCGGGGGGCCCGGGCCCCCCTTATCTATAGACCAAGATGAGGCCCGAAGGGCGGAAAAACTTTTTTTGGATACCCCCCACCCCCCTTATCTCAGGGTCTGGATGACCGCCCCCCCCTTCAAGTTATGAGTCAGGTTTCCCTATCAGTAGGGGTCTCTCACGGCAAGATAAAAAAGAGGGGAAAGAGAGAGACTTCTGCCGGCCTCTTTCTAAAGAAAGAGAGTTACGGCTCATTTTAAAAAGAGACAAAAAAATGATAGGCCGCACACTCGATAAGAGGAGATGAAAATTTACATCTCTGGGAGCTCTAGCCTTAGGGCAAAAGTCGCCATGTTTTAATGTGCGCGCGCACAAAGGCATATATATCGCAATCGCCTTCCAAATTTGGTCAACTTTGGATGGTTATAAAGTATTAGCAGCAGGATTTGAGCCAATCGGATGTAGCAGCGTTCCACGCGATTTTACAGCCTCTTGCTTCCTTTTCAGATTGATATTTTGGTTAATAATGGTGGGCGGACACAAGTTAGTTTAATAAGAAAGACTTCACTGGAAGTTGAGAGAGCTGTTCTGGGTTTAAATACTGTTGGTACCATTTCCTTGACGAAAGCAGTTCTTCCTCACATGATCAAACGCCGTGAAGGACAGATTGTCTTTGTGAGCAGCATTTTCGGAAAGTTTGGTAATCTTGCTTTTATTCAGTATATTAGGCAGCTAACGCAACCTCGACAACGAGAACGGCAAAACAGCAATAGGTTTAGATTAGCAAAACAACAACTTTGCACGTGCATCACGCTTTTGTGTATATTTCTTTGCCGACGCAGTACGAGCACGACTAAGGGCCTGTTTACATGGAGCTGGGGGACCCAAGGTAGGTGAGGTAAGATGTGGCGGGTCACACCGCCTGTAATGTAAATGTGATTAAATTAGAATGAGAGAAAATGGACTGGCGGGTTTCCCCACCTAAGCGGGTAACCTCGCCTTCCTTAACCTGCGAGAAAGCTTTCCGGGGCTGCTCTGGCGGCAGGTTGGGAAAAAGAAGGAGAGCTTGCAACTACGTCTTTGGAATTTGAATTCCGCCTCCAGCTCCCCTGTGGCTGCCCATTGACTGAGCTGTCAGATTCCCGCCAATCAGCGCAAAGCGAAAACGAGCGCGAATGTAAACAAAGATTAAAAACACGTGCCAAGAGTAATGACGTCATTACTGTCGTCATCTCCGCCAATCAGCATTTCGCATCGACTTTTTTCGATGCAGATATTCAAATTCCAGACACGTAGTTGCAAGCTCTCCTTTCTTTTCCAGCCCCGCCGCCAGAGAGCTTGATCTCATGCTACGCCTACCTGGGGTCCCCCCAGCTCCATGTGGACAGACCCTAAGACTACGTAATTTCACGTTTTTTGGAGGTCGTGAGCATAATTAATACAACGACTTTCTAAGGAATCTGGATATTTTTTTGAAACCACCTACTTTTTTACACGAATCGGCTGCACGAAACCGCTGAATCAGGTCACCGAAACCGCATTGTTTTGAAACCGTTCGCGCCAGATCAGTTTAAGATCCCATTCACACGAATCGGGAGGAAAAGTATGCGGTTTCAAAAAAAGCCCGGATTATACAGACAAATACAGTCTTTTAAAAGTCAACTCTAGAAAAATTGAACGGCATGAATAACTGAGATGAATTTTGAAACTCCGTAAATTCACTAATATTGCCAAAAAAAATCTTTCCCCACCGTCGTCGTCGACCTCGTTTCGTTGCTTAATATTCTTATTAACTCACAACGAGAAAGGATTTATCCTCAGTTCTTGCTCACAAGGCGACGGAAATACTTAAAAGCTTTAAGTGACTGAAGCTCAAATCCCATGAGCATTTCTTGCTTACCCAATCGTAACCTCCTCCTCGCCCACCCCCCCCCCTCCCCTCAGGGGAGGCGCGCCCCATCCATGCATTCACTCGTGCACCCACTCACTCATTAACTCTTTCACCCAGTCACGTATCCACCTACCCACACATAAATCTTACAAGGAATCTGAGCACCGAAGCTATTTTCAGTTCATACGCGCATTTCGATAGGTTTTCTATACAACAATTTCCAATACAGTGAAAACAGGAGCCCATAACCCGGAGCAAGCAACTCCCATACTAGGTCTATGTCACGGCGTCTTTACGGACCAGTTTATTTTTAGACACACTTTCGGGCACTTTTTCCCGCGAAAATAGAACGTCCACCATGTCTACGAGCGCATTCGAAGTTTAAGATATCAAAAAGGAACACTAAACGTTATTAAAAGGCAAAAAATATCATTTTTAGGTCTGTAGGTTTGCTGACTGGTTTGTGGAATTAAAAAGATATTTAAAATTCGCGCTAAAATCGTTCTAAAAATAAACTTGTCCGTGAAAAAGCCGGGACACCAACGCATAGAAGTTGCTCGCTCCGGGTTATGGGCTCCTGGTCAAAACGAATACTTTAGGTTTCCTGGTGCACTAGAGTCGAGGAGTCGAGCTAGTAAGGTGCCTACTAACTATATATTAAAAAGCTTCCACTTTTGCAGAGACTATACAGTTGTAGCTTAACACTAGAAAACCTTTTGTTGAGTGAGGAATTTCACCATAAATCAAAGTTTCGTAATAATTTTCAATTGATGTTTTTTGCAATTAATATTTGGTATTAGAATCTTCGGTGGGTGACAAATTAAAATAACAAGACATCAAAAATGTTCGTTCCAAAGAAAAGAGTACAGTCGTCCAAAATTGCCGTAAGTTATGTTATGACCACAATTATAAATTATAGTGCTTGTCCAAGTTCAAGACAAACATTTTCTATCAAAGGAAGTAAAAAGATTGTATCATTTTGAAAGGTATCAGTTTCCCTAAATTATTTGATTCATTATATATATTTTTTTGAACGAACTTTGTAATCTAAAAAGATAGTAGTGTAATCAGAACTATTTTTAACTATAATCTTCTGAATTTAATGTTTTACATCTTGTGTTGTTAAAACAAAGTTTTACATTTTTTTCCCCCTCAGGGTTTCCTTACCATAGTACATACAGTGCTAGTAAACATGCATTGCACGTACGTATATATTTACTGCTTATTTATTTTGCGTGTTTATGCTCCTGTTGATCCTGATTTTGCAGATATCTTGATAGTTGTATTTTGAGATGGTTTAATGTCATGCTCATTTTAATAGTTGGCTTAAACTCCGAGAACAGTGACGGCGGAGAGGGCGACGCTTAAAAAGGGATTTCGCGTTTGTTCAATCTCCACTTAGAGCTCGAACTACTTAGACCCCGTCTACATGAAGAAAAGTTGTGGCGGGAAAGAGGGTCACCGCCCTCCCTGCCGAGTCATCTTACTCTAGCTTAAATATGAAAAAAAAATTGACCCTTTGCCCGAGCCAACAGCGCTCGCGCATGCTCAGGATTGTCTCGCCTTGACCGAGCTGACCTGGCTGGGTGAGCCCAAAGTGTTTGTATGGAGAAACGTTGGCCCGGCTAGGAGGATGCCCGTACGTACCATCTAAAAGGGGTTACCCAGCCAGGTAGGCGCGGCACCCTTCTACCGAGCCATGTGCGCTAGCATTATCCACCTTTTTGAAAAATTGGGGCCAGATGTATATTAATTGAACAAGTCTTTGGCTTCAGTCTTCAGTTAGGTTTGACCTCCGACTTTGTTTCTTACAAGCTTATGTTATAGAAACGTCTCAAAGTTCATTGAAATTAATAATCAGATATAATCTGGAGATAATAATTTAATGATTTAAAAATTTTCATGACGTGATGATCAACTGCGCATTACAGAGATTTATAGAATACATATGTAAAAGTTACATCAAGTTTCAAAGTTAAAAATAGATAAATAAATGACTAATTAAAAGTAAACAAAATGTCATCATGCATCAATCAAACCTAAGAAAAAGCCTCGCCAAAAAAATAGGTTTTAAATAAAGAGGTTTTTTTTAAAATGGTCAACAGATTTGGCCGTCCTAATTTTAATAGGTAGACTGCTCCAAAGCTTAGGTGCCGCGGCAATTGCTTAGGCAAAATCCAATCACCTATTTCCTAGGCACCTCTTTATTTATTGTTTACGTAAAAATACAAAAATGCATGCTTTCCTGTTCATATCAGTGCGATTTATTTCTTCTCTAGGGTTACTTTGACACAGCTCGCCTTGAGTTGGCGGAGTACAACATTGGCGTGCAGATCGTGTGTCCAGGACCTGACATCAACAGGGTAATCAGCGGTTTGTAAACAGAAATGAGTAAAACATGTTCTGAAATACACCTCATTCATTCGCCCCATGAACGGGAATCCAGATTCCGGAATCCAGCAAATTTTTGCTGTGGAATCTGGAATCCTGGGCATTAGAATCCGGAATAACGTTCAAATTCCACTGACAAAGAACCCAGAATCCAGTACCTGGAATCCAGAATCCAATGTTTTGGATTCCCTTACTTGGGGCAACTGGGAGATAAAACTGACTGATCGCGTTCGTCAGAACGCAACCTAATCTTGTGTTCCTGTCACGGGCGACTGCAAATTAGACGCCCCTATAGCCTGCGTAGCAGGCGTCGAAAGGGGTAGGGGATAGGGGATAGGGAGGAAGGGAAAAAAGGGGAGGGGGATTGGGGAGAGGGGGAGGGGACGCCTGCTCTAAGAACCCCCTTTTGTTCATATCTGCGGACGCTGGCGTCCGCAAATTCCTGATTGGCTGAGCCGTAATGAGTAACATATTGAAATGCGCGTTTCACAAATCAACAAACAGTCGAGATGGCAGCGGTAGACGTGGATGTCGTAGAGAGTGCTTTGAGAGATGTGAATTTATCTAGTGGTAGAGAAACTGTTTTAAAACCAGAACAAGAATCAGCAGTAAGGGCTCTTTTAGCCGACAGAGATGTTCTGGCGGTTTTGCGGACCGGATACGGCAAGAGTTTAATTTACCAAATGTTTGTACGCGCGAAGAATATTACGAGCTAAAAGGTAATGCGGCTATTCTTGTCATTTCGCCACTGAAAAGTATTATCCAAGACCAGTTGCAGGAGATAGAATTGTTGGGCTACCCAGCGAAAGATCAGATTTAGCCAATTTATCGAACGATGACATTCGCCGATGTAACTTAGTAATAAAAGAGGGTGGTTTTACCTCATGCCAAAATGCTGCTTATTCCAATAAAGTTGTTTTTACCTGCTGGGTAGATTATGCTCTGGAAGGTTCTGCATTTATACTGAGCAAATGTTATTTTAGCCGCATGTTTCACACTGAGAGTTCATGACATACATATCGATTGACCGTAGTTATTGTTTTCTGGTCGGCAGGATTTGCCCTCTGATGCAAGCGCAATTTCTTTGACCTCTTTTGAAGCGTAAAGCTTTTTTTTTTATTACGGCTGAATAAGGGTTCCAATATTCTCCAAAGTGCCTTCTGGATCTCAATAATTAAGCGCATTTCTTTAGTCCGTGAGTGTAATGTTTTCCTGCAATGGCGAGAGTAGCGACACTTGATTGACAGTAAGCGTAATCGGATTACTAGAAAATTGGTAGGTGTTATGCAAAAACATAGGCTCTTAGAGCAAGCGCTCCCTTCCCTTTTCCCTTTCTCCCCTCCTCCCTCCCCTTTTGCGCCCGCCACGCAGGCTACCGTCCCTATTAATCTCGGCCGGGAAACTGGACCCCTTTCGACTCGAGTGACGAACGCGGATCCGTAATCAATGATTACCTCTAGTTTACAGTTGAAACGGGAAAGGGAAAGGGAAATCAAGAAGCCTAAATGCCCGTGATACAGAAGTGTTCGTATTATTATTATGTAGAGAATATTGTGAAGCTTGGCCGGTATATTTGACTGAAACTGAATTGTCCAGTCTTGTTCTGCATGTTGTTGGGTATATAAATTGTTTTATTTTTATGGTTTTTTGAGAGAAGAGGAAACTGCAATTAATCGCAATAGACCTTTCCACGTTTTTTTTTTAACTTTTGACATGGACAAGTTAGGGAAAATCCGTCGACCCCGCTGGTAAGAGCGCCTTTAAATTAGCAAAACTGCCAAGTTTGAAAGTGATTTGTTGAAAACTAACGAAGATATATATAGGTCCGCAAAGTTGTGAAAATTTACAAACCTTTGTATTGTGGTGGGATGTAAATGTGAAGTTCGCAGATTTTTTTGAGCTATATCTAGCTTCGCTCGCTTAAGACACTTCACTTTGAAACTTGGCAATATTACTAGTTTTAAGGAGCCTCAAGCTCCTCAAGGTGACGGATTTTCCGTAACTGATCGATGTCAAACGTTGAAAAAACCGTGGAAGGGTAAAATCAAAATAGAGTCATTACGCCTCACCGACCTACAATGTACCCTAAATACAATCATCATAATAACGTAACGCTGAACTTAATTTAAAACTCTGAAGCAACAGCACGGAACAATAATCATTTGTCTTCCTTCTTCTGTTTAGTGAAGTGCCTCAGCATATTTTTTTTTTTAATTTCAGCCTCTTAATGGTTCAAACCTTATGGAGAGAATGCCATATATGTCAACTGAACGCTGTGCAAAGTTGATGGCAGTAAGCATGGCCAACAATTTGGATGAAGTCTGGATATCAAAGCATTCACCTCTTGCATCAACCTATTTAAGCCAGTACTCTCCAAACTTCTTTAGATGGTATATTTTGTTTAGTGTATTTAACAATTATTCCTCGAGCCCGAACGGGCTCTGAGTCAATAGCCCATGAGACCGAAGGCCGAATGAGCTATTGACTCAGAGGCCATGAGGGCGAGAGGAAAAATTGTTTTAGTGAAATCCAACTAGTTGGTAAAAAAATATCGAGACGAAACAGCTTTAGCTAGTTAAAGCTAGACTTTAATCCTTTTTCGCCGCCAAAAAGCCGGCGCTATTCGCTACGAGTGGGCTATAACATATAGCCTAGTAGTAGCTCAAACGATCAGAACGCAGCATTGATAATAGACCACTAGCTGGATTTTACTAAAACAACAATATTGAACTTTAAAAGATAAACACTGGTTCCATAACAATAACGGGCCCGTCTCTTTTACCAAGAAATTCCGGTTGGGGTGTAAATGGAGCAGACGCACACACGTTTTTTAGGCGTTCCTCGAGAAAATTCTCGGTAAATAGAGAGAATTTGAAAAGGTAGTCCTGTCTTCCCGGTGGGAATTTATCCGGGAGAAATGCGTGTTCCACTTATGACTTTTCACAACAATTCTCCACCATGTTGAATTTGGCCGAGAGAGGTGAATACTTTCTTTACCCGATGGACGTTTTCGTCGCATTTCCGGACATTTTTGGCGAAAAAACAAAATGGAAAACACCCAACAACTCTGCACGTGCATCACACTTCTTCGTCTACTTCTTTTACATTCACTGCACGACTACGACGTGAAGCGTCTTAATGCCAGGTCTGATGGACTGGAGGACGTCAACGAACGACGACGATTTTTTTCTCTCTTTTTCTCTATAAATTTGGATGAGTCCTTTAGTATCCAATTGCCCAAAAAATTCGCCCGGACACACTGAGCGAGGCTAAATAAACGCGATAGAGTTTTAAAGAATCAAAATTCATTTTTACGTGAATTTTTCACTGCCGTTGTCGTAAAGGTAGCTAATAAGCTCCCTGATAACCCCATCATCGATGTCGCAGCATTGAAGTCTGTTGTTCACTTTTTTCAAACGACGAATACAGTTTGATTATTTTATCGTTGTTGCTCATATGGTAACTAACACCTCCTTTGTCTTTTTCTACATTCAGGATTTCGAAGAAGTCTGCTATGAAGGTGACAACAGAGATCTATGGTGACTCCCAGAGGATAAAGCATGAATAGTACCTCTTAAAGACGGGGGGCTCTTAAGGACTCCCCCCACCAAAAAAGTTAAAGATTATGAATGTGTTAGCCAACTCCTCAATTTTGTCAGACACCCTACTATACTTTAAGTATTTTCCGCTTTACAGTGGCCTGTTCTAGGCTCCAAAAATGTATCGCGAAAAGTTGCGCGAAAACCGGTATACCTCATTCCGGTATACGAGCTCCTGGTACACCCTATGATTGGTGAATGGCGACAGTATACTTCAACACTTACGTCAGTCATTTGGTTTCGCGCGCGGAGTCTAGCAAACATGTCGAGCATGTGAATCCCTACTACACCACACTTTTTGACGTTTGACATTTTGAAGCAAGGAACTGTTTTTTACGATGTGGTGGTTGGGGGGGGGGGGGGGGAGGGGGTAGTCTGCGCGGATTGAGGTATTTGAAAAGATGCTTACAGGCTCTCCCCTTCTCTCTTTCCGCCGTTTTTCGCTCGTTCGTTTTTTCACCGCTCGCTCGTTTTTTTCGCTCTGCCGCACTGACCGAGAGCTTGGCACAGGGTACTTTATAGCTACTTTGAAAGGAATTTGGATTCTGCCGATAAATCAAGCCGGAAACAATGTGACGTCATGATGACGTCACACCATGTCATTGTGTCAATCAAGTTATGCTTAGATGTTGGAAATGATGAGTACATTATACTTCTACACTCGTCCTGGCATGCAGGCCCTCATCTCACCCCAAACTACAGTGATGTGACAGTTGCGATGAACTCATGTACCCTACCGTATAAAGTACCGATCAGCACATCGTCAAAAAGCTACAATCTGTACGGAATGCTGCTGCTTTCCTCAGTACAGTCTCCCGCAAATACGACCACATCACTCTAATTTACTTTCCGTTCTGCACAAACTTCTTGTTTCCTAGCGCTTTTTTGCTCACCTCTGCACACGAACAGTCTCCTACCTACATTCAAGATTTAGTAACTCGCTACACACCGCCACGATAACATGAACGACCCCTAACTCTCTAATTTTTCTCGGACTCGCAATCCGGCGGTCCCGGGTTCGAGTCCCGCTCTGGCCACTTGCTGGATTTGTTCTCGGTCGTCCCGAGTTCCCGCTCGGCCACGCTTGTAAATAACCAACTGGATGCCTCCTGCTAGTTGGGGTTTGTAATCCTGTTATTAAGTTGTATTTGAATTATTTGTTTCAAAGTTTTTGAGTGGATCGGAGTGCCTGTAAACTAGCTAGATAAGCTAAGTACACTTTCCACAATTGACAAGCACTTTAAGGTGGCTCGACTGGATTTTTTGGGGTTGATACCTCCCAACTTTGAGCATTAACTACGTCGGCATGAGTAAAGATATGGAAAAAATGTTACCACAACTGTATTATAGAAAGATGAAAATTTCTTATGATTTGGGTTTTATTGCAATCGGAGTCGCCATGGCAACGTAATGACGCCATTACGTTTTTCATTTATCTTTGTGTTTCTCTGCTCCAGGCGTTTTTTGAAAAAATCGCTTTAGGGAGTATGTACCTGCTATAATTGCCTCCATTATGGCAAAGTTTGAACAAATTCTATGAGAGCGTTTTCGAAATATTTTGAAATGTAGTTTTAAGAATAATAAAAACAGTGAAATAGCATGCTACCTACACAATTCGCTAATATTTTAAAAAAATGATAAGCTTTGAGAACGAGGCTTCATCTCATAGCGGTTTGATTCCATTGAAAACTGCATACGAAAAAAGAGGGGAATTGCTCAGGGCGATCGCGAGTAAGAAGAATTTTATTAACTTGCATTTAGCCGCTTTTGATACAGTTTTTGGACGTAATTTGGTCCATGCCTAAAAATTTCGCATTTTTCCAAAAACCGCTCGATAAATTTTTTTATAAATTCGACAAATCCCGAGATCAATTGTCAAGGAATATTCCCTGCAAGTTTTAAGAACATTGAAAACAGGGAAGGCTTTTAAATAGGGCCTCAAATATAGCCAATTTTCCCCACAGATTTTGTGTTTACAAGTGAGCGTCCACATTATTCACTGGCATTGTTTTCAAGTTTCATATGCACGTGCACATTTAGCAAAAAGATAAAATTTGCATTTAAAAGGACCCTCGGTTAAATCTCCGGGATCGATATGCTAATTACCGGGTAAAGAGATTAATGATACATTATAACATCAGAGCAACTCTTTGTGAGAGTTTCTGTGATGTTATAACCCTAGTAAGATAATTAAGTATTCCATCCAAAACGATGAGCCGTGACGTTCACCTTTTCGGCTCTCACTGCTGTCTGTGACGACAAGCCAATTATTAGCATACTCCAGATATTTCTTCGGAAAGTAATCGAGAGTTCTTTTTGATGCAAATTTATAACTTTTGCTAGTTGTGCACGTGCATATGAAACTTGAAAACAATGCCAGTGAATAATGAGGACGCTCACTTGTAAACACAAAATCTGGGGGGAAAATTGGTTATATTTGAGGCCCTATTTAATAGCCTTCCCTGTTTTCAATGTTCTTGAAACTTGCAGGGAATACTTCTTGACAATTAATCTCGGGATTGTCGAATTTATAAAAAAATTTATCGAGCGGTTTTTGGAAAAATGCGAAATTTTTAGGCATGGACCAAATTACGTCCAAAAACTGTCTCAAAAGCAGCTAAATGCAAGTTAATAAAATTCTTCTTACAAGCGATCGCCCAGAGGAATTCCCCTCTTTTTTTGTATGCAGTTTTCAATGGAATCAAACCACCATGAGATGAAGCCTCGTTCCCAAAGCTTATCATTTTTTTAAAATATTAGCGAATTGTGTAGGTAGCATGCTATTTCACTGTTTTTATCATTCTTAAAACTACATTTCAAAATATTTCGAAAACGCTCTCATAGAATTTGTTCAAACTACGCCATAATGGAGGCAATTATAGCAGGTACATACTCCCTAAAGCGATTTCTTCAAAAAACTCCTGGAACAGAGAAACACAAAGATAAATGAAAAACGTAATGGCGTCATTACGTTGCCATGGCGACTCCGATTGCAATAAAACCCAAATCATAAGAAATTTTCATCTTTATATAATACAGTCGTGGTAACATTTTTTCCATATCTTTACTCATGCCGACGTAGTTAATGCTCAAAGTTGGGAGGTATCAACCCCCCAAAATCCAGTCGAGCCACCTTAAAGTCGCTTATTTTGGCTTTAACCGGGTTATGAGCTACTGAACAGGGTATGGTTTTCAGGCTCATGTGTCTTAAACACGATCAGTACAATTTCGAACAGCGTGTCTTTTTGGACCGGAGGCCTTTAAAAGAGTGTAGGTTTGGCGATGAATGGTCTAAATATGTGGTACCAACAATATTTATCCAAAAAATCTAATTCCATGATGTTTGTTTGAAAAATTACCTAGTAATACTGTGTGCAAAACGAAACGAATCAGAGTAAAAAAAGGTCTCTTATCTTAACGAAGGTCTCAATGAGGTTTATCGTCAGCCGTCAAAGAGCCTAAAAATCAACCGTCAAAAAAGGCCAAGTTATTTTTAACCGTCTACTTTCAAAAATGCAGGTTTATATTAACCGTCAAAAGTTTCAAAGTGTTTCAAATCTCACTATTTCAGCTGATCTCCACAGAATTCTTAATTCCGGCTCCTAGAGAATTTCTATTCTGCCAAAAAAACTTTCCGTGTTCTCAAAAACACTCTTTCTAGACATTACAATACCTAACAAGCTGCTTATATCCGAAAATATTTCAAAATTCTATTAGTGGAAGGCCAAGACAACCTTCAAAACACAACAGTGGATATTAACTCATACAGAAGTTAATACGTCAACGTTTGGACTGGTACCACCCCATAGACACCCTCTTAAACAGGGTAGCGAAATAAAATATTTTTTGTCTTACTTAATCATGGTCGTGGTTTGAAAGCCCCGGCGGAACACCTCTACCTAAACTACCCTTGAGCCTCCCTCCCCTCCCTCCCCCCCCCCCCCCCCCTCTTCCAGTTCCTTCCCTTTTGACCTCTTTCGAATCATCCACGAAAGTCACGCGTCTGATCACACGTTACATGCCTCAGAACCAGACGACGCCACTTAGCATGATGGCTCGAACACTTTTGATTCTCGCAGTTTTAATACCTGTTGTGTACTTCTTACTTGTAAAATATCAGGATGCAGATTTGGTGCTCATGATTTACGAAGTAATAGGTGAAAATCCTGCTGTAGCTTTGCGAGGCAAAGTTGTGTGGATCACGGGAGCTTCTAGCGGTATCGGTGAATATTTAGCTTACGAACTGGCTAAATGTGGCTGTAAGTTGGTGCTTTCTGCGCGAAGAAAAGTTGAATTAGAGAGAGTCAAGAAAAACTGTGCAGGTAGGACTAACACCTGATAAAATAAATATGAATGTAAGTCTGGTGATGGTGGTTAAAATAGACCAACTAGGTAAGATTAATTTATACGTTAGCGAGGCCAGACTGCAAGTCATGTGAAAATAACCACCTGAATCACGCGAGCCATGTGAGTCACGCGAGCCACGCGGAAGCTATAACTCGACCCCGGCGTCTCGTATCATTTGTACGCGATTGCGAATCGTTTGCGAGACACTAAGGAGCATAGTATCTTGATCTGCGAAGATTGTAAGCCTGGTTTTCATATGTCGGGGAAAATCCCAGACGATCGGGGATTTTACAGCTTTCCAACCGTTCCAGATTTTGCCCAGTAATGAAAACTCGAAATCGTAGATATCTCGGATCGTCTGGGACGGACAGGGACAAATCTGAAGAATTGGGAGAGACTTCCGGCGATTATCCAACATATTGACAAAATCTGGGACGATCGGTAGAAAATGAAATACCCGATCGTCTGGGAATTCCCGACACAGGAAAACAAGACTTTAGACGCCACGGCAGCGACGAGAACGAGAACCTCAAAAAAGCAATAGGTTGAATAGGCAAAACAAGAAAGCTGCACGTACATCACGCTTTTTTTTTTCAGTTACATTTCTTTGCCGTCACTACACGATTTCGAACGTTTTATGGGGGACGTAAACAAGTGACGACGAAATTTTTTTCTCTCTCTGAACTTGGATGTGGTTGTCAGGAATTCGGCTCCAAAAGAGTTCGCTTGCATTTGACAAAGAACGCGAGTTGAAATAATCCGGATAGAGATTGAAAGAACGCAAATTCACTTTTTAAGTGACGTTTTCGTTGCCGTCGCCTAAAATCACAATTTTAACAAATTCTCTAATCTGACTGGGCTATGAGCAGCCCTGGGTGAACCATAATACACGCTCTCTTGAGTCTATAAATGTTTAGTAAGTTATTCACTTATTTTACGTGTCGCAAAAAGTCTCGGAAGATCTTGTGTTGTAACCTGTGAAATTTTCAAAAATGCTTAAATGATTTCTGCCTTACTTCGTGTCTATCGCGATCGCTTATTTTGGGGGTATTTGAGTCTCCAGCACCCAGCGTTAGAAGGCCGTGCTTTGGCCTGTGGAGGAGGAGGCAGAAATGATCACATTACTGTTGGTATTAAAAACTGAATCATTGGATAATGCAATTCTAGAGCTCTGGCTACCATGCTCTCAAAATATGGTAACTGTATGTGTCTGCTCAAAATTAAAAACAAGCTGAAAATCGGTTGTTTTGACAAATAAAGTCGGGAAGATTTCTCGATATTTTGCGGGCGTTTTTGATAAAACAATTATTCCACTCGAGGTTGTTGGATATAAGATAATCTCCTTATGACGCCGCGCATGTCCATTACCTCGCACGCACGAACTGCATTAATCATACGTTTTTATTTATTCTTGTTTATTTATTTATTTTGCCACTCATGTCTATCTTATATCAATTCTGAAAGGTTAAAGTAGACTAGTAACAGGAAGACCTCTGCAAGACATAAACAATCTTTGACGAGGAATTCAGCGATATAAATATTCTACTTGCAAGCGAATGGCTTATTATCTACGTACTGAGCTCGATCTTTATACTACATGTCTTTTCCCAACGTAACAGCAATTTCACTTGCCTTTGATCCATCGTTTAATGAAGATCAAGATATCCTAGTTCTTCCTCTGGACTTGCAGAAATATGACACTCATGCAAAATTGGCTCAAGATGTCCTCAAGCATTTTGGAAAGGTAACAGGAAACAAGAAATAGCAGGGGCACCCAATGAGAATATAGTTCAAAACCACTTTAAACATAGAATTGTTAAACGTATTTTAGTATTTAAACGGTAGATATAGGCATATTTTTATCCCCCGGAAATTTTTCATCTGCTCGGATTTCCTCGCTGAAAGTCAAGTGATCCGAAAATTATAGGGATCAAAACTTACCTTTTCGAAAATTTTAGCCAGAAAAAACGCTCCCGAAAATTCTAGGTGACCTTTTTAGGGTAAAAATCCGTTAAAAATAGGCAATTATACCTTTTTTTAGAGGTCCGAAAATCCTAGGAGAGGCAGGTAAGCAAGAAATTTTACAACAAATGTTCCGAAAATTCTAGATCTCAAATCGTCTTCCGAACAGATATTTTTCCGAAAATTGTCGTTGGGTGCCCCTGAAATAGGCTTGTAATAATGGCTGATCAAGATAGTGCACTAATATTATGACCAGTAGAGGGTACTGACAGTTATTAAAGCTCATTACAAGGACCTATGAGTATTAAAGGGAACCTTCACTCTTACTACAGAATAAGTTTAAATCGAATAAAATTATGTTGATAAACAAATTTGTTCGACATTTGTCCTTAAAAAAAGTGTTTATATCAGGAAAAGTGAATTTTAAAATCGCTTATTTTCACTTTCAAATTTCGCGGGCGCCGCCATCTTGAATAATTGTGACGTGTTATGTTGCTCTATTGTTCTGACACAAAGAGCTTTTGTTTAATAACAATAGGGCAACCGTAACACTTCACAATTATTCAAGATGGCCACGCCCGCAAAATTTGAAAACAAAAATAGGCGAATCTAAAAGTTATTTCTTTCGGATACAAACGCTTTCTTTAAAAATATTTTAGATTGACTTGACTGTAACAGTTATTTCCTGTGATTTAAAGTTATCTTTTTGTTGAAGTGGAGGTTCCCTTTAAACAGTCAAATCGTTGACTGAGGCTTTGTTCATGCATACTATACTGGATACCAAAATAATCAAGGTCGAGGTTATCAACTGATCATGAGTAGTTTTTTGTCTCGATCTTGATTATTCCAGATATCACCAAACCCGAATCTAATAATTATTGTTTTATTACACATAATTGTTCAAAGAAAATAACGTCAAACACACTGTCGCACGCTGAATCAGTTTTCTTGGAAAAATCATGCCTCCGCTCGCAACCAACACATTAGTCAGTTATCCTATCTGCTAGCAGATACCTAACTTATCTGAGGGTTGTGCTGCTTTCCAAAATTAACTGTATGCCCTTAGCAATATAATAATAAAGAGTGATAGTGAAGGCAATGTGTAATATAAATTAACAGTTATATTGAATTCGGCCTTCGTATGATCTGAGAAACTTATGCAGATCATACGAAAGCCGTATCCAATGAGTGTTTTATTATCCATTCAAGAAAACTCAAACTTTAAAACATGCTTACCTCGATCGATTTTAACCCTAGGACGCACAAGGGGGGCGGGGGGGGGGGGGTGGTTGCCACACCCTTCTGAGGTTTTTCTTTGACAATAAAACATCAGCACCTGACGTTTTCAGTAGCTCTTCGTTTATCCCTCGCACGCATTTTGAGACAAGTTTAGTGATGATCAGTTACTATGGATATGGTACGAGATATGACGTCATAAGTAGCGGGTGGTCAAGCCATTTTTGAGTGAAAATGCTTGTTTTCTCAACTTCTTTCAACAACTTAAAAGTAAAGATTAGGGATGAAATGATGCTAAGTGCTTATTTATGTGTTATTTTATATGTCAAGCACAAAAAATTACCATTTCTTGCGGTTTTAGCCTGATTTCCAATTCTTGATAAAATCCAAGATAACAACCATTGTTGGTGACGTCACAGGCCTCCAGCAGCGTCACCACCCATAAAATATACCTCATCTTGTTGAGAAGATCAAAGGCTTACCACTGAAGGCAAAATCGCTTCCAAATACTGCAACATATCAAAAACTCTAGGAAGGGGTTCCATGAACAACCACCCCTCCTTCCTTGTACCGCAGTGGGGGTATGAATTTTAGTGTACGTCCGAGGGTTAAGTCTGATCGGTGTTTAGCAGATATTCTTCAAATAGCAGTTGAATAGCCGTTGAAATGTATTTTTGCTGTTCTTGCTGTGTGTTTAGGTAGAAGTTTATCCCGTCATAAAACGTGCAATTTTCCGCCATTTTCTCCAGCTCTATCAAAAAAACACATAAACTAACACAACCTCAGTTTCCCATAACCAGGGTTTCTCGGTTGCTGTCCCTTTTTTCGGCGATAGCCTGAACTTTTGACGTCATTATACCGGATATCATGAAGAATTATATTAGCTAAGGCATTTGAGCAAGTAAAGAAAAGGAGCAATATTTTGAATGAATAATTATTACAATTAGTTATCTCTCATAAGTTAACAAACAATTATAGTACAGTCAATATCAAGTTCTTTCCCTCTGATATGTTACTTCACCTGATCTTTCTTTTCATGCAGGTTGACATTTTGGTTAATAATGGTGGGCGGACACAGATTAGTTTGATAAGAAAGACTTCCTTGGACGTCGACAGAGCTATTCTGGGTTTAAATACTGTTGGCACTATTTCCTTGACCAAAGCGATTCTTCCCCACATGATCAAACGCCGTGAAGGACAGATTGTCATTGTGAGCAGCCTTCTTGGAAAGCATGGTAACCTTGCTTTCAATCAGTACATTAACTCATATTAAATACCTCTAGAGCTGAATTCCATTCTCACGCTAATTATAAATTTAATATTATGCAGCTTGTGTTGTTAGAATTATTTAATTTTTTTACATTTTTTTTTTCCCGCAGGGTTCCCTTATTTCAATACATACTCTGCTAGTAAACATGCATTGCACGTACGTATTCGACTGGTAGAGCGATTTTCGTATGATCTTGAAATGAAAACGCGCGAGCAAAGCAGAAACAACAAACGAACGGAAATATAGCGATTTATAATGATTAGTTTATCGAACAGATACAAACGTGCGTGGCTTTTGGATGGTTAAGCGAAGGCTCGGGTGAAAAAGCCTTCGTGCCCGAGAACTTTCTAGAAATCAACCGATACTTCGCTTTGACGTCATACTACAACACGATTGGCCAACCGAGCAATGCCCTCTCCATATTAGGGTTTTGTACGGCGGGAAAACGAAGAGGCCATGTTTTGATCTTTTGATCCCTTGGCTGATAAAACAAATAATGAACACTTACCAAAAATATTTTTTAAGGTCATACGAAAATCGCTCTAACATTATTTACTGTTTTCATTGATATGCTTGCGCCGAAATGGACCGGCGCGCTATACGTAAATTTCCACGTTTTTCCTCTAGGGACCTTTGTATCACCATTGAGCTTAGTATTTATACGCCATAGCATCATCAGATTGCTCTCATTAGCGTTCATGTCCCAAGAGGTCTATTCAGAATTTCTTTTTTTGCCCCTCCCTCCACCCCCCCCCCCCCCACCCTCGTGTGCCATAGAGGTGCAGCAAAGCAATGAAATTTGTTTTCCTGTTCATTTTGTATGTTTATGTTTCCTGTTCAGCCTGATTTTGCAGACATCATGGTAGTTGTATTTAGTGATGATTAAATGTCATACTCGTTCTAATTACTATAAAATTGAGTGGTTCAAGTTAAACTACTACAAGGCAAAAAAGATTCCCCTTTATATTTTGGCATTTTTTGAAAGTGCTGCAAACTTCAGACTTGTGTAACCCAGTTGTCCCTTTCATACATATGGACATATTGCATACATTTAATCCAAAATAGGAATCTTAAAGTTCATGGAAATTCAGTCATGAACCGCTATTTCCAAGGCATCCCTTATTTATCGTCTAGGTAAAAATACAGCAATTATTTCCTGTTGAAGTCAGGATATTAACGCTATGTCCAGACTATATTAGATAGCTAAAAAGAAACACTTGTGAAGGCAAAACCACAATGAAAAACCAGTGAGGATCCTCCGGATCTTCAGTACACCTGGATCAGTAAAATCAAATCAAAATCAAATCAAAAATCAAATTTTAAATTTAAAACAGTAAACTGATCCTTACGGCAGGAAGAGTGATAGAAAAAATAAAGAAAGGAAACAAAAATAAATTGGTGAATTATATTAGGCCGATATTTCGGTTTGCAACACAACCTTCAATGGGGGCTATAAAAGAAATGCCGGCCCAGGGCGGCACAAGTCGTTCACACACATCGAACAACGGGCCGGAGCAGCGAGAGGGTTTCGTGCAAGGCTAAATTCCGGTCCTCACTCCTGAATATTTACTTCCGCCTCAGTGGGTTCCAGGACTCGCTCTTTTTACTTCCGCGACGGGCCAAATAGATGTTCACAATACACCAAAATATGGCACAAAACCTTTACGACCGATATGAGTGACGCTCCACTTTCGAGATCAGCGCGACGCAGCTTCGCTCCGTCACAGAAATCGCGCCGATCTCACTGTTATTATGAATCCCTATCAGGTATGATTTTTGTGGAGGCGCAAAAGCTATTCGGTATAGCTAGTGTGAACATATCCTAATTTCTTCGCTAGGGTTACTTTGACACAGCTCGCCTTGAATTGATGGAGTACAACATTGGAGTCCAGATCATCTGTCCAGGACCTGTCATGTCGGACGTATTTAAGAATGCCTTTACTAAAGACATCAACAGGGTAAATAGATTTGTTTAGAATTTTTTAATTAGTTTCTTTTTAATTAGTTCTTTGTAATTAGAGTAAAAACTGTCTTCAATAATAATAAAAAAAAAACAGGGTTAATAGAGTTTTTTATCAGAGAGTTCAGATTCGGTGACGCGTCCTAGTATGAGGACGACGGCATAGTAAGTTAAGTTTCTTACTTTTGCGTATTTTCTAGGAATAGACACCCCGAAAACCTTATTTCATGATCTTTGTACTTTTTTTGTGACCACAAAAGTTAGTACGCTTATTTCTATTAAAGGAGGTAAAACCCTCTCCCGATCGCTAAATAATAAAATTTCTTAATATTTGATAACTTGTTTTCGTGATGACTACGACGTTCTCGTTATGATTAAAACCGTAGTAGAATGGTGACGGCTATCACATTTTCCCGCCAAAGAACGTTGGCTCACGCGTTCACTAATCAGTTTTGAGAATATCTATTACTCGTAGTCGTCTTCATCGTAGAATCTATACAAATGTGAAACATGTATGTACACCTCATTAACTATCATATTTATATAGACTGTCTTACCTCTAGGCTGAAGGATAAAATGCATAAGCAGATAATTTAAGTGTCTCCTTAATAAGGACAACAAGGGGAATGGGCCCAAATGTGCGCAATACAGAAGTGATGGTATTAAAGATCAACAGAGTTAACCGCGTGGGCGCGACGGTAGATACCGTAAACTTCAGCTTGTAAGCGCCCCGCAACCAACTCCACTTATAAGAACTGCTCGTTGAAGGCCAATCGACCTGCAAACAAAAAAGGCATTCCGTTATAACCCTTCCCCCCATTACCAGGCATAAGTCACCCTCTAGCCTTCATCGAGATGAATCTGCTTTTTACGTCGTTTTAAAGCCAAAAAAAGAGAGTGAATTCAAAGAGAATTTTGATCAGCCCTATGAAGCTTATAACAACATAATTATTTTTCTAACTTATTCTGTTTAGTGAAGTATCATGAGACAAAATCTACCTCTGCATACAACATTATTTGTTTGTATTTCAGCCTCTTGATGCATTGGTATTGTCAAACGTTATGAAGAGTTTGCCATTGATGTCGACTGAACGCTGTGCAAAGTTGATGGCAGTAAGCATGGCAAACAATTTGGATGAAGTCTGGATAGCAAACCATTCAGTTCTTGTACCACCTTATTTAAACCAGTACTTTCCAAACTTCTTCAGATGGTATGTTTGACTTTGTGTTTAGCGACAATAGGAAGCTTAAGCAACCAAGACGATGGCGGCAACGAGAACGTCAAAAAACAATACGGAATTTAATAAGCAAAAGACAACACTGTACGTGCATCACCCTTCTTGGTACATTTCTTTTACGTCTACTACACGACACTACTCGATCGCCGACGTGAAACGTCCTAATGCGACGTCTTATGGACGACATGAACGGACAACGACGCGTTTTCCTCTCCTATTTTGAACTTTGATAGGGTGTATAGGAATTCATGCAGTTTATCGAAAATTCGTCTACACTTAACAAATTGCGTGAGGCTAAAATAAACGCCACCGAGTTTGCAAGAACCAATTTTAACCTCATCAACTCGAACAAGGACAGCTATTGGTCAGTAAAGGCAATTAGCCCTAATCCCAGAAATGACATTTCAATCCACAATTTTACTTACCTTACCATAGATTGTTAATAGCAAGCTTACAACATTGACCATCTCACTAAGCCCTCCCTCGTCTGTTCTACCCTTAGGAATTCGAAGAAGTCTTTGATGAAGGTGACAAGACAGGTGTTTGACCTTCCTGAAGACAAAGCCTGAATTATATATCAATTTCGAGGGGTGAAGCGATTTAGTTTAACTGAGGATGGCTGGTATACCACTTCAAACCTTGTAGAGTGTCCATAAAAGCGTTCCTGTAAACAATTTAATTCCCATTTTGGCGATTAAAAATTCGATTGGTCAGTTTCATTCCGAAAAAATTCATTCTTGGTATATTGTATGAACGATCCTTGCTAGAGTGTGGATCGTGATGGGCTATGAGCAGTCTTTTTTTTTTTTGAGTCCGTCGAGCGAAATGCTTTGCCGCTCGCGATCAAAGCGCGCGTGCACTCCCATCACTAAATCTTAAGAAAAACAAAGACCACTCGCTCGCAGTCTAGGATCGTGCATTGGACACCTGAATCTCGCTCGATTTTGCAGACTACAATCATGGCGGCCTGCGTATCTGGCGGAATTATTTTACGCGGGTGCGAGAAATTGGGCGAAGCCGCCATTTTCGCGTCTCTTCCCAATTCTCCTCACGGCCTCGCAGCTCCTCAGTCTGCCAATCTTTTGCTTGTGCTGATGATCCACAGGCTGCTCAGGCTACAATCATAGAATTGAAACATAGACTGGTTTCTGTAAACTTCGTGGCTACAGTTTCCCCTACCTTGTGCTTCCGCCAGTGGCCTTCTAGCAGGCTTCGGAAGAAGAGGGCAAGGCAGCGAAAAGGAGAGATAAGATTCGCGGTTTTTTCCCACCTCTCAGTTTCCCTATTCGCGCCAGTCACGCAGGTTACTCCCAGCCGACTCCCAGCCCCTTGTTCGCTTTCTCCCCAGACTCCCTCACCACTCGGCAATCAGCAACTCCGCGCAGGATTGGACCTAACTGTAAACAACTAAAGATCATAAAGGGCATTCCACCGAATAATTGACTTGTATTAGAGTGATTCCTTGACCATATCAATGCAAACTGCAAGAAAAGCAGTGTAATTATTACTCCTCAAAATCTTCTCTACCATTTTTTCACCATATGCGTTGCCTGAGAACAGAAAAAGTCCGCGATGGAATTCATTTATCGAATATTAGTCACCTTCGACATGTTTGGTTGGTGCACTTATCCACGTTTCATCCACCGAAGGAAAACTATCTTTATATTGGCTTTAGTTACATCGGCTTTAATAGTACTCACTCTGTTTACTTTTCCATCGGGAACACCAGTGATTTCAGACATGTCTTTGTACGGTGCGAAAGACTCCGACTTCAGGCCTGTCCCTTACACAAGATTAGCTCCATGCGAGCGGAAACCTGAAGGGGATATCAACTGCCCTGACATTCGTAGCAATGGAACCACACGGCTTCGACGAGCTCAACTCGTCCTAACCAGAATTCTAAGAATCTATGATCTTATAGCTCAAAAGCATGGCATAAGATACTGGTTGTATAGCTGGACTTTATTAGGCGCTGAACGTCATAATTGGACACGTCCCTTTCGACAACGACATAGATGTATGTATTCCTAAAGCAGACTAGCTATGAGAAGTTTGTTAAATACGGCGTCAAAGAGCTCCCTGAGGATATATTTTTTCAAACGGAAGAAACGGACCGCCACTGGGAAATTCTACCTTTTAGCGGCTTACTCGGAAAATTGCGGGACACGCGAAGTTGCTATGGCTATGGCAGGGCTGATAGCTGTAAACACAAAAATGGCTTACAATTAGACATGTTCGTTGTTGAAGTGGACTCTAGTGGTAATTTCTTAGAACTATTCTCTCACTCAAATTCGTTTCGTCGAAGATATATTTACGGCCCTTATGTAAGAAAACCGAGCGATATTTTTCCATTGGCAGAATTGAATTTCGACGGCTTTCCTCTTCCAGCTCCGCGAGAGTGGAAGAAAATTTTGCACTCACTCTATGGTGATTTTATGCTGATACCAACAAATAAACCAGTCGGACATTTAAATTCAGATCCGCTTCACAGTTGTGACGAGATGCAATGAGGCGTATACAGAAAGGATATACCGTAAACTGCTGCTTGTAAATCCTTATAAGCCCTAGGATTATATATCTTGGTTAGGGGTTTTACGAGCGCTAATAGATGGAGGAGCTTACAATGACTTATAATAAGAAACTCTGAGGGAAAGCTGATCCTACCCGAAGCTAAGCCACTTCGAAACTGGAAGCTTCTCTTACAGCGGGGCAATGTTATGGAATAACTTGCCCAAAAGGTTCTGTTGAACGAAATATCAAGAAGGTAGCTGATATTCATATCGGATTCCCATACGGCAATCATGTAAAGCAGTTGTAATTAGTTTTAGCTTTACATACATACAGTGGCCGTAGATATATGTATTCCTAAAGCAGACTATGAGAGGTTTGTTAAATACGGCGTCAAATTTATTCGGCCAATATTTCGACTAGACAAAACTAGTCATCATCAGGGGCTACAAAAGCTAAGTGAGAATAGAGTAACTCGGTTGGTCGAAAGTACTGGGCAAATACTGAACTTGTAAATTACCAACCCTTAGCTGTCAGATCAGCCTTGCCTTCAATTTTAAGTGTTATTTTATGTTGCTGATCCTGATCTACAACAAGATACGGCTTTCCCTCGCCGCTGTTCGGTCTAAAGTGGTACGGGCTTACAAACTGTGAGTTTAAAACCAGCAGCACGGTATGAAACTGCTGAAAAAAACAATAAATTTAAAAATGAGTCCATTATTATAGCATCATAGTATATTTTCACACAAGAAATTAAAATAAGAAGGAAAGTAACAACGGCTATGAACATGTTGGAATGCAAAAAGGTGCTATTGATTGGTCCATGAGTTTAAAATACATTTTATCGCGAACACGGCCTTTCTGTAGGATTATGCATTCTAATATATTCTATATACAGTTGGGACCAGCGGTTGCTTTAGTCACTTTAGTGCCAGCAGTTACTTCAGTTCCAGGCCCTCGCTCCCGCCTTTAAGTTTAACACTTGTAACTGTCATTCAAGGCTTAGCTAAACGTTCGACCCGTTTCAAACTTTGCGCAACAACATCATGATGCAACAAGGTGTGCAAACGGAAGCAAACTGTAACATCCAACAATGTTGGCAGCGTGGCTGAACTTACAATTCGGAGACCCCTAGTTCAAGTCCCGCACTGACCGCTTGCATGATTTGTGCCGTTCAAATCCAGATCTGCCACGCTTGTAAATAGCTAGCTGGTTTGTCTCCGGCCAGTTGGGATTCTTAACCTTGTTAAGTGTGATTTGAATTATTTGTTTCAGGCATTTTCTCGGCCCCACTAGCAGGGTAACTAGCAGAATTATTATTATTTTTGTTGGCCAACAATGTTGCGTCCATTTGCGTGTGTTTTAGACTGGCTAACACCATCATCCATGG
Source organism: Porites cylindrica (assembly GCA_964035525.1). Lineage (NCBI taxonomy): Eukaryota > Metazoa > Cnidaria > Anthozoa > Scleractinia > Poritidae > Porites > Porites cylindrica. The sequence continues at coordinate 6,145,830 of OZ037781.1, read as the reverse complement.
ACGCATTCGTGGCCTGGTAACAGAGGGCGTAGTAGGCCCCAGAAAAGCTGAATGGCAGACAACTGCGAATTAACACATAGCTTCACAAGCTATTAGACTTGCTAAGAATCAACAGAGAGTTAAGAATGAGCAAGATCATCTCATGGAATGAGACAGTATCAGAGTGTGTCTACGGACCTAGAAGTTTTTGGCGTAAAAGGGGGGATTCTATTTTTAAAATAATTAATTTTGTATTTCGCGTAGGGAAAGGGATGAACAAACTTACTGAGTTACTACTTGTTTTTATAAAGTTACCGGCATTAGAAGAAAATGTTTAAAGCGAAGGAACCGTGTCTAAGACAAATGCAAAGTTATTAACAACCTAAATACGTCTTGCAAACAAATGGCTTTATTTCTAGTATACAGAGAAGTCTTTCTAGTTTTTCAACTAGCTAGTGCTAAAGCCGATGCTATTTCCGTCTATAAATCACTTATTCCGTCTAAAAATCACTTATTTCAATTGTTTACAAGTATCAAGAGGGCTTAAACTGAGTCATGTACTCATCGATTGTCGATTGTGTTCGTAAGAGCTTTGATTATAAAGTTATTTTCTGCCTGCCTTGTAATACGGCAGCTCATTTCTGTTGGAATTGTCGATACATCGGCACATGCATTTATAGGAGCTACGAATACAATAGCCGAAGTTGTAAACCTTCAAGCATTTGTAGAAAAATGCGTTGCACCAACGACAGCAATCGAAGGTTTGTTTGCAGACATACTTCTTTGGTGGTTTACCGTAATAATTACTCGATGCTGATCGGCATAAAATGGGATAATTTTCGTAGCTGAGGTAGTTGTGTATGTCCTGAAAAATAAAATAAAACAATTAATTAAATAAAATCGTATCTTACAAGGTCATTTGTGTACCGTTGAAGTTAGCAAAATACAAATATATTGAGCGATATTGTCAAAGGAAAGCACACTAGTCAGGGTAATGAGCCTATCACAAAGATATAGGTATTTTCCTTGGTAAAATAAATTGATTTCGTGCTTTGCAAAGTTACTTCGATTTGACTGTAAAATTCGCATTTTGCTAACATTTCTCTAGATCTGTGAAAGCTAAAGTGAAGGCATTTTCGTTAAATTTCTTTTTTCCTCTCTGATTTCTTCATTTAAATATGGTATGTAGTACTGACTCAGCGTCTGGATAAAATGGAAACGAGGCCTTTGGTATGTGATTTTATCAACATTCTGTGTATATTAGGTACATTTCTTGATTTCGAGACAAATGCGTGGACGTTCGAATTCTTAGGGCGTTACCATTTAACTAAAGTCTTTAGTTAGAAGTTCGGAATTACTTTCAATTGATTTTGAAGTATTTTACAAATCGAAATTTAGAGTTTATCTCAAAGTTTGACGTCTTGCCACTAGTTTTTTTTTTTTTTTTTTACTTACCCCGAGTTTGTACGGAACTTGACCATGACGAAGTTTCTTGCATTCACCTCTACAATCACAGCCGTGTGGGTGCGGAAGGACGGGCCTTACTAGACTCTGTTGGGCTGGAGCTGGATTTGTCGAATTCTCAGCGGGTGGTGGAGTACTTGTCGAATTCTGCGCATCTCCTTGGGTAGCAATAGTAGTCAATGCCACAGCGACAAAGTAGGCAACCAAATAGCCGGACTTCATGTTCAATGGAAAGCCAACGGAGGGGACTGAGAATCTGTGCGTACCTCGTCAGCTCAAACTGCTGTCCTTGCTGGTCTGACTGAATGTGTTTTGGGTGTGTAAAAACCTTTTATATCAAGAGAGCGGAAATCGAAACGGTCCACTCTTTGCATCTAGCAAATGATTTGTTAAGAACTTTAATTAAACTTCATAATATTCATAATACGTAAATGTTTTAAGCTGCATGTTAAAGTGTTATTACGATCACTCTCACGTAGCTCTTTCTGCTTCTTAGTTCGCTGGAATTTTTTCCTGTTTAGGTTAGTTTCGTTTGGCCTTGGTTCCCTCATCGGAAAAGCCCTTTTTTGAAAGTACACTTAAAACTACAATGCTATAAGAAACCGTCAACTTCCCGCAATTACTCGAGCATACGTACCACAAAACTCGACGCAGTTGAATGGATTTTTTTTATTTTTTCGCATTTATACTATGCTAAGAAAACTAATGAATAATGAACTAAGTTCATTAACGAGCTCACTTCTATGAAAAATAAGAGTCATATTCTTGCATAACTTTCCTCGTTAAATGAATTGCAAGCTAGACATCTTTTTTAGACAATAAGATAGTATGCTGTTTTTACAATTACGTATACCTTAACGCTAAAAAGTTGGGGTTGAAAAGTCGTGTAACTACATACAATCTAGAAAGATATGTTTCTGTCGCCCGGCTGATATTTTTCTTTTGTCGTGTCATTTGCGTAAAACAAGCAAGTTTCTACCGTTTTTGTTATAATTAGTGAAAGAGTTTAATTATTATAATTGTTCTTAATTTGTCCAACTGCAGGCCGGATTGACGCCTGGGAGGATGGTCATCAAAACCCTTTCCTTTCAACCTATATACAATTGAGATGCATAGTCATGTCTATGAGTCTTTTTGACTACCTATATATTTAATTGCGGTAGATAAGTATGTCTCACGGACTGTAAAAACCACGAAACGGACTACAGTAAAATCACGTACATTTCAATCAATGAGGCGTTCACTTTCCTTTAAAACATATACAAGGGAGTCGGTTACATATAATTCATCTTTGAGTTTACTTGGTGATTTTTCATTGCCATTTATAATTGATGAACTATAGTTTGGTTAGAATCAACTTTCTTGGCAAAGACATTAAACAGATATTGTGTCCCGTCCCGTAATTAAATGTTATCGAAACTAACCATCATTTGGTACGATTTCTATAGCGGAAGGCAGGGATAAGGACAATTTTCCGGTTTGGCTAAGGCGTGAATGCGTTCTCATTTTATAATAAAACTGTCTCTGAGCAAAAAGCGAATGAGTCAATTCAATATCGTATCAGCATAGTATCATGCTTTTGAATTATATTGAATTTACTTACGAATTGCTTCCTTTCTTGAATTCAAATAAGTCTAACAGTCTTTTCAGTTTGCTTGCATGAGTATTATAATTATGATTATAATTATTAATATTGACGGTTTTTTATCTTTCACTTGATAGCCCTTGGATATGAAGGCTAGTCAACGTGAAGTTTACAAGAAGTTGTGAAACCTTGTCAGTAACCTCAACAAATTCTTCGCTGAGAAAAACTAAAAATACATATTGTCATATTGTCATATTGTCTTCGAAACAAGGTCACATGACTGCCACTGTGACTTCAATTTTGTACAACTACTTAAACCTTTTGCGATCTGTGCAAGACTTTATCTGGAGTAGGAAATTATCTTGACCGCTTTTGTTTTTCCTCTCTAGTTATTGTTTGACGTTGAGTCGATCGGAGTTTTAAATTGCGAGATAGGAGTTTTATATAATCGGCGTAAGATAGGGTTTTGTAATTTCTGATGGTACACAAAAATAGACGACACAGCTAAGAAAATGAGATAGTTTTTAAGGATTTGGAGTAATAAAATAGATAACAATCTTTAAAGAAGTTGAAGTGATAAGATTTGATCCTCCAGTTCAGGGAACGACCCAAATTAACACCACAAACAAGTCTTAAGTTTAACTTGTACTTTTTATTTTGTGTGTATCTCATACAACAAGAAAGCTCTTATGAGTTCAGAAAGAGGAATGCGCAAAAAAGCTACAAAATTACAGCAGATGGCTGACGAACTCTTTGACAAGGGCTAGTTTGAAACGCTACAGAGTTCTGTTGGTCTTTTTATCTGTCTCTTTCGATCTCTATCCCACGATCGGTGGAAATCTCTTATAATTCTCTGGGGGATGGTGCTTGCCCAAACATGTGCACATACAGAGGTAACTCTTTCGATAGCAGAATGCTGGGCCGCCTTTCCAAAAACGGAGTTGCTTGTAGCATTTAGCATATTTCGCATTACAGGCTCGGCAGCAATCGAAGAGGTACAAACACAGCCAATTGCATCGGTGCTTGTAGGAGAAAACAACTGTAGACGCCAACACGCAGTTTATAGGAGTTTGCTCATATTGGAAGAAGCTTTCGTTTTTCTGTAAAGGAAACGGAAATTAATGTCATTGAAGGTAATATTAAAAACAGACTAAAGATGCATTCAATTCCGAGTGGTCGTAAACTTTCTGTTCTTTTGTACTTTAGTTGCAAAAATGTTCTTTGTTCATCTTGAGGGCAACTTATCACTAAAAGAAATATGGGTCGAAACTTGAGAGCTGTTTACTAGTGCTTTCAGCCTGTATTTTAAACTCAAAAAATCACTTTAACAGAACGCTGACATTACCTGCAAATAGTATGGCACATTGAGTTTATCGCACTTTGGTTCACAGAGGGCCAAGCACTTTGTGGATTCGTCGCCTTGCTGAGTACTGAGCTTTGAAACAAGCGCAGACGAATCGTCTTCTTGCAGGTTTAACATCCCTGGCTCCGGCAGATGGACCCTGTGTTCCGGGCGGAACATTGTCCTGACATGTTCTTCAGTAGTAAGAGCGTTCGCCATAAAAATGGCAAGAGAAAATGTAGCGAAAAAACTGCACGCTTTCATGGCGAGTTTGCGAACGAGACACTGTCTGCTCAGTGAGGTGATCTCTGGTCCGCAAGCGTCATTCGACTTAAGGTTTGACTTTGTTGCAGAGGGCTTTTATATCACCAAACAGGAAGTTAGTCATATCTTAAATCATTATATTTTCTATTGCGTATTCAGTTGTATTATCACTATAAGTGGTTTTGACATCACATCCAGTTATTATTGACAAACTTAAGTACAACAGCCACGGGCATTTGACCATCCCATGGCTCATTTAACTTTAAGGGAAGGACTAAACTATTGCAAAACGAAAAGGAAAGAACAAACACAGCAGAAATTTTAAGCGAAGAGGAAATAACAGCCTCATTTTTCTAATGATCAAAGTAGAATTCATAAAGTTAGTTTGACAGAAGACTCTTCTCGCTTCACTTCTTTTAAACGTGTGCTAAAATCCCTCGACCATGTCATAAATGCTCTTACTGAGTTCATCTGAACTTAAAATCCATTGTTGATTGCAACTATTCAAAATAAACTGTTTCTCTTCCCGAGGTCGAGGTTCTCCTTTTCTCTGACATAAAAGATAAAAAAAGGACATACACATATTAAAACCTATTCGGGCGAATTATTCATAAAAAGGAAATTCAATCGAAGCTCTTCGTGAGCGCTCCAGAATGTGACCGCGACAATGAGCCTCAATTTGGTAACTACTTACTTGTCTTCCTTTTATTTCTAAGCTCCCGAAAGCGGCCACTCGATTATTCAACACGGATTAGTAAAAAGTACACACTACTTGAACACTTTTACCGTAATATGACTTTCTCTAATGATGTATTCAAGAAGAAGGAGGGTAGAACTGACCCTGAATTAACATTTCAACAAGACTTTACGAGTGAGTTTTGTGCTATGAAATGAATGCAATGATCTCTTCACAATGTAAAAGCAGTTTAGCAACTCCTTTCTTATCCCGAAAAAAACAGTATGAAGAGAGAATGTTGCACGGTTAAGGAAAAACTCTAGTTACGGGCGCTTCATCGAATTTCCGAAGGCTTGAGAGTGTTGACTGTATAAACGTTATTCAAAGCAGTTTTCTGATATCCAAATTTATTTGGTGTTATTTTACATATACTAATGTAAAATTATAGATATTTTATATACATGATATAGTATATGTAAACTTATCCATAGCAATTTTCCAAAAACAAAGGAGGAACCTGTCGAACACTTTGGTATAATAGATCCCAGCAATTCGAGAACGACATAAACTGCTTCATACACACGAACAGTCGGTCTGCTCGTTAGGATAGCAGAATGTACATGTGCATTAAATACTCGTAGACGGTTAATTAAATTTATCGTTTTCGATGCAATCGATCTATAACTGACTCACGCGATGTAACCGTCTTGCACTATTAAACAAAGCTGATTATCAATAATAATTAAAAAGCTTAACCAATTTACTGTTGTTTAACTTCAAGATTACTTCTCTTTTGATTCAAGTTTACTAGAATAGTCCTACTTTAGAATTTATCCGCAGACTCCACAGTTACAAACACTTCTTACAGAAAGAATAAGATATTCTTAACTTTAGGGTCACCACAATCAAGCATTCCACTACAAACTGATTTATGTACTAAATAAACACCTCTCGAGCCATTAAAGTTCTTAACTAAGAAACTCGATATCTTAGTAAACTTTTTGTTTTTTCTCTTAATTATTGTTAAATATTTTCACTCAAACACTGTTTTCTACTATCTACGTGCAAAAATTCCTAGCGATTTCCGCCTATAAGGATGTATTATTTCAAATGAAACAAGAAAATTCCTTTAGGGCAAAATCGCGGTCGGACTGACCGTGGTAATTGCTGCGTGGTTCAGATCAGAGAAATAGATAATCAATATAACTTTTTTTTCAGATGAAAAGAAAAATTTAGAACTTTTGTAATTACATGTACTTAAAAAATTTAAATAATAACACTCCGTTATTATACATTGTACTCGCTATCTGTCTTCTCATTGGCTAAGAGCCTACAGCTAATTTTGGAAAATCAACGCAACCTACAGATTAGTTAGTTATCTGCTAGCAGATAACTGACTAATCTCCAGGTTGCGCGAGCAATGCATGGTTTCCAATAACAATATCAATTCAGGTTCCTTGCGACGGTGTGTTTGTCGTTATTTTCTTCAAAACAACGTGTAATAAAACAATCATTAGATTCGGTTTTTGTGATATTGCATTCATGGCTTCATGGTTAAGTCAGTAGATGGCATTCTTACAAAGAAGTGTCTGTATATTCAAATTAAAGCTTGGCGTTGAAAAAACTTTCCTGTAGTATTTTTTTTTTTCGAAAGTGGTTTCTGACTTATTCGAGTCCGTGATTAAGTGTGGCCACGATTTAAATCAGAAAAATATAGTATTACCCAGAAGTACTTAAAGGTGGTTTACCCGTCTGAGTTTGCCTTTGAGTTTGGCGGTGTATGGCATAACAGTTTCTCTAATTCAGTTGAAAGCTACGGAATAAGTTCTCTTGAATCGTGGTTGTGGTAAACTGGTTACCAGTTATCGTGTGCTAGTAAATTTTTAAGGTAAGTGTCGATGAGTGTTCAAGTCGATAAGTGCTGTGGAAAGGAAGGGGCTGACAAACTCGGAGGGGGACTCCCATAAAAACGGACGCGGATGCTTATTGGAAAATTAAAATCAAATTAGTTGCAAAACCAAAAAAGGAAAAAACAAACAAAGCAAAAATTTTACGCCGAGCAGAAATAACAGCCTGATTTTTTCTAATGATCAACGTAGAATTCATAAATTTACCATCATGACAGAAGACTTTTCTCGCTTCACTTCGCTAAACGCGCTCTAAAATCCCTCGACCATGTCGTAAATGCTCTTACTGTTTCATCTGAACTTAAAATCCATTGTACAGTGCAACGATTCAAAATAAACTGTTTCTCTTCGCAAACAAGGTCGAGGTTCTCCTTTGCTCTACAACAAGACTGACTCTTTCTTTCTTTTTTTTTTGAAAATAAACAAAGGACATGAGTACACTAAAACTAATATTCGGGCGCTATTCATAAAAAGGAAATACAATCGAAGCTCTTCGTGAGCGCTCCGGAATCGAATGTGACCGCGACAAGCTCCATTTGGTAACCGTACTTAGTAATACTCACGTCTTCCCCTTATTTCTAAGCTCCCGATAGCGGCCACTCGATTAATCAACAGGAATTAGTAAAAAGTACACACTACGTGAACACCTTTACCGTCATATGACGTTTCCTAATGATATATTCGAAAAGAAGGAGCCGCAGGCGAAAACTGACGCTGAATTAACATTTCAACAAGACTTTACGAGTCAGTCATGTGCTATGAAATGAATGCAATGATCTCTTCACAATGTAAATCAGTTTAGCAATTCCTTTGTTAGCCCGAAAAAAATATATATCAAGAAAGAGCCTTGCACGGGATAGCTTAAAGGACCAACTCTAGTTACGAGCACTTTATCGAATTTCCGAAGGCTTTAGAGCGTTGACTGTATAAACGTTATTCAAAGCATTTTCTGATATCGAAATTTATTTTGATGTTATTTTACATATACTAATATAAAATTATGGATATTTTATATGCTTTATGATAAAGTATATATAAACCCTATCCATAGCAATTTTCCAAAAACAAAGGAGGAACCTGTCGTACACGTGGTAACTAAAGAAAACACACAAAGCTATAAGGTTATTGTAGATCCTAGCAATTCGGGAACGACATAAACTACTTCATACACACGAATAGTCAGTCTGCTAGTTAGGATAGCAGAATGTACATGTACATTATTTTAACTCGTAGACCGTTAATTAAATTAATATTATTGTTATACTTATTCCTGGATGCAGTCATTTTCAGCGCGATTTTAAAAAAAGCTGCAAAATGTAGTTTTATCCCTTGAGACAGATGAAACAGTGTACTTGAAGGTACTAGTTTTCAATGTGTAGATGTTTGTTTAACAGGCTTACAAGTGCCACCGCGATCGAGCTATCGTTTTCCATGCAATCCGGATCTATAATTGTAGCTCGCGATTTAACCGTCTTGCGCTCTCAAGCAAAGCGGATGATGAATAATACAGCTTAACCAATTTAGTTGTTTAACTTCAAGATCACTTTTGTTTTGATTCAAGTTTACTAGAATAGTCCTACTTTAGAATTTGATCCGCAGACTCCACAGTTACAAACACTTCTTACAGAAAGAATCGGATACTGTTCTTAACTGAAGGGTCACCACAATTAAGGATTCCACTACAAACTGATTTATGTACAAAATAAAAACCTCTAGAGCCATCAAAGTTCTTAACAACGCAAACTCGACATCTTAATGAACTTTTTGTCTTTTCTTTTTAGAGTTTTTCTGTTAATTATTTTCACTCAAAAAGTGTTTCCTATTATATACGTGCAAAAATTCCTAGAGATTTCCGCCTAAAAGGATTGTATTATTCCATGCAAATGAAACAAGAAAATTCCTTTAGGGCAAAATCGCGGTTTGACTGACTGAGGTAATTGCTTCGTGGTTCAGAGAAATAGATAATCAATATAACTTTATTTCCATAAGTAAAGAAAGATTTAGACCTTTTGTAATAACTTTAAAAATTGAACTAATAACACCCTAATATCTGCCATTCTGTACGTTACAAGTACTTTAAGTGTTACTTTAGACCCTACATGTACGAAATTCCGTCGAATTTAATGTTCCCACATCTACTATTAATATGAAAAATTTATATTCACATTTTTAATAATGTCGTGAGTTTAAAATTGAAAAAGTATGGAATGTTCAAGAGGGTCCCGAAAAGTTAAAAGCGGTACTTTCGTAATTACAATGAACATGGCCTAAACTAAAGTTCAGGCCCCAGTTGTTCATGCATGAGGTGCCCTGTTCACCGGATAAATCACTATCCAGTGGATAACGCAACTGGTTTTCCTAATAGTTATTCGCTGGATAGTTATTTATCTAGCAGATAACGCTATCCTCCTTTTAATTAACAACTGACAGCAGAACTTAATCACGCGATCAAAAGTTAATGCAAAATGTATTAAGTCTGACGACAGATTTTAACCTCTGTCTCATATATTTAATTTTTATTGTGCCCTGTACTTTAATTAAGATATATTTTATGTTTCGCTATTATGCTCAAGCGTCACATGCAACTAAAAAACGTCATGCGTTTAAATATTAATACCTTGTTTAATTGAACATGCAAAATTCCTTTAATTTACGGAAAAAATGTGGTTCAAAGAAATGAAGTTCATAAAAACTTTAGTCAACTTCCAGAAAAATCCAAAAGAACTTTCCTGTAATATTCTTCAGAGAGTAAAGTTCTTAAGCTTGACCAAAGTTAGTGATCTCAACAGTCACCGTCGTTTTAATCTTTATCCATTGCATTATGGTTTCATGGTTAAGGCAGTAGATGAAATCCTTATAATAAGCGTGTTCATTCAAATTAAAGATACGCGTTAAAGAAACGTTCCTGTAGTATTTTTTTTTCGAAAGTGCTTTCTACTTTTTTGACTTCGTGCGTCCGTGCGTCCGTGCGTCCGTGCGTCCGTGCGTCCGTGCGTCCGTGCGTCCGTGCGTGGCCATTCAAATCAGAAATATATACTTAGCAGTACTTATAAGGTGGTTTACTCGTCAGTTTAACTTTACAGTTCGGCTGTGGATGAACTTTCTTAACAGTTCCTCTGATTCAGGTCCAAGCTACTCAATAAGCTCTCTCGACTCTCGAATTTTTGTGGTAGACTAGTTACTAGTTTTCCTGTGCTAGTAATTTTTTTATAAAGCTATGTCATGAGTGTTTAAGTCAATAAGTGCTGTGGAAAGGAAGGGGCACGCAAACCAGGAGGGGGACTCCCATACAAAAGTAATGGGGATACTCCTCGGAAAATTAAAATCAAATTACCCCCTTAGAAGGGAGACCAATGTGGGTGTGGCTCAAGCTTAAACTTGCCGCTAAATGAGATTTCGGTGTGGTCAGTGTCACGGCATCATTTTTTGTAAATTTCTTTATACACAGCCTTACGCGATACCTGAATGGACAGATATAGTGACTTTCGGTCCCAAACACCCTAAGTGAGACCAAAATCTACAATTTACACCCCTAGTTAATTAAGCGAGACGACGAATAGTCCACCCCGGGCTCGTGAACTAGCTTTGGAAGTAGCCTGTTCCAGGTACTCAGATAGTGGGAAAGACGCGAAAGAAAAAGCCACGCGAAAAGTTGGCGGGGCGGGAAAAAGGAAGAAGGAGGGGAGAGAGATTCTCCACTGCCTCTACTCTCCCCAGATTTCTCCCGTTTTATTATCGTGTTTGCGCTTTCTCAATTCAGCGGACTATCTCGGAGCTTGTACCTTACGTAACAGATTCGTATGAGGTTTTATATACAAAAAGAAGAAAATCTCTCATAAGAACGTGATCACGAACAGGTCAAGATCGATCAATTGTAAAATGCTTAAGGCTGGTTTTCACTAGCGACGGAGTAGGAGTCGGAGTCTTAATCAGAAGCGTTCCGCTTATGATCTAGTGAAAACCAGATTGTCGGAATCGTAATCAGAAGCGTAGAGATTATGATCTAGTGAAAACAGCGTTCCCATTCTCACTCCGACTCCGTCTCTAGTGAAAACCAGCCTTGAGGAATACACATGTTGATTTTCACCGAGTACTGGGCAAACAGTGAATTCTAAACGAGAGTATAGGTGAGTCGCTGAGATTTTGAAACCCGAACCTGTTTAGGGCAAAAACCCTAAGATACATACCCTGTTTAAGACAACACCCTCAATTTTAGAACCCTGTTTATTTGGACAGCACGCTCAATTTTATTGCCCTGTGCATGAAACACCCTGTTTATAATTAGAACAGACTCGCACAAATCATGCACACTGTTTAGGGCAGACTAGCGCGAGATTGCATATCCTGTTTAGGACCTGCCTCCCACGCAGACGCGAGACGAACCCCTAAGAACGTCTGCGTGGAAGGCTAGTTTAGGACAGACTCGTGCCAAATTAGATACCCTGTTTAAGGACAAAGAGGACGAAAACCATACCCTGTCCATCGGTACATCCTTATAGGCCATGCAAGGGAGTTCCCCCCTCCCCTCCAGGGGCTTAACCCAGGATTAAGCCAAATTTTAAGCAAGGTTTTCTTGTTTTAAAATATGCCGCGAGTCTCGAGCATACAAAATACTGTTTAACCTTTACTCCGAGATACAGTAATGATAACACAATAATTACTTTTAGCAATACATAGGATGGTAAAATACAAAAGACAACAAATTTTGATTCTGCATTAGTGCTAATCGGCCTTTCAGGAACCTGGGGCCCGTTTCTCGAAAGGTTCGGTAACTTTTCGAGTCCGAAGGCAAATTCTGAAATCAAAAACAGTTGAATAGTAGCACAGTTCCTAGTTAACAAACCGGACGAGTTTGGTTTGTTAAGTGACCGTTTCATTTTGTCCTTTTTAAAATTATTGAAGCTTTGATCTTGAATACTAACACGGCAAACATAAAACAGCAACCCCCCCCCCCCCCCCCCTCGGGTTTAAAACCAGCAGCACGGTATGAAACTGCTGATAGAACAATAAATTCAATAATTTTCACACAAGAAATTAAAATAAGAAGGAAAGCAACAACGGCTATATATGAACATGTTGGAATGCAAAAAGGTTCTAACTTTGCTATTGTCTGTACTTTACTTATGATTGGCTTAAAACAGTAAAAGTTAAGAAAACTTAATAAAGCAGTATATATGTTCATCCTTACTTTTCCAAGCAACTTCCATATAACTAAATCTCGTCTCAGTCTGAATAACACAGAAATCCCATGTGAGGAACATGTAAAATTGTAAACTTTTGTTGGCTATTGTTTGCAACTCTTATGGTTGGTCAAAATCTTTTAACACAAACAACACCCTTTCAACATGGAGTATAAGATACATTTTATCGCGTAAACGGCCTTTCTGTAGGTTTATGCATTCTAATATATTCTATATACAGTTAGGACCAGCGGTTGCTTTAGTCACTTTAGTGCCAGCAGTTACTTAAGTTCCAGGCCCTCGCTCCCGCCTTTAAGTTTAACACTTGTAACTGTCATTCAAGGCTTAGCTACTGACGTTCGACCCGTTTCAAACTTTCCGCAACAACATAATGATGCAACAAGGTGTGCAAACGGACGCAAACTGTAACATCCAACAAAGTTGGCAGCGTGGCTGGACTTGCAATTCGGAGACGCCTAGTTCAAGTCCCGCACTGACCGCTTTCTGGATTTGTGCCGTTCAAATCCAGATCTGCCACGCTTGTAAATAGCCAGCTGGTTTGTGTCCGGCCAGTTGGGATTCTTAACCTTGTTAAGTGTGATTTGAATTATTTGTTTCAGGCATTTTCTCGGCCCCACTAGCAGGGTAACTAGCAGAATTATTATTATTTTTGTTGGCCAACAATGTTGCGTCCATTTGCGTGTGTTTTAGACTGGCTAACACCATCATCCATGGACGCATTAGTGGCTTGGTAACAGAGGGCGTAGTAGGCCCCAGAAAAGCTGAATGGCAGACAACTACGAATTAACACATAGCTTCACAAGCTATTAGACTTGCTATGAATCAACAGAGAGTTAAGAATGAGCAAGATCATCTCATGGAATGAGACAGTATCAGAGTGTGTCTACGGACCTAGAAGTTTTTGGCGTAAAAGGGGGGATTCTATTTTTAAAATAATTAATTTTGTATTTCGCGTAGGGAAAGGGAAGAACAAACTTACTGAGTTACTACTTGTTTTTATAAAGTTACCGGTATTAGAAGAAAATGTTTAAAGCGAAGGAACCGTGTCTAAGACAAATGCAAAGTTATTAACAACCTAAATACGTCTTGCAAACAAATGGCTTTATTTCTAGTATACAGAGAAGTCTTTCTAGTTTTTCAACTAGCTAGGGCTAAAGCCGATGCTATTTCCGTCTAAAAATCACTTATTCCGTCTAAAAATCACTTATTTCAATTGTTTACAAGTATCAAGAGGGCTTAAACTGAGTCATGTACTCATCGATTGTCGATTGTGTTCGTAAGAGCTTTGATTATAAAGTTATTTTCTGCCTGCCTTGTAATACGGCAGCTCATTTCTGTTGGAATTGTCGATACATCGGCACATGCATTTATAGGAGCTACGAATACAATAGCCGAAGTTGTAAACCTTCAAGCATTTGTAGAAAAATGCGTTGCACCAACGACAGCAATCGAAGGTTTGTTTGCAGACATACTTCTTTGGTGGTTTACCGTAATAATTACTCGATGCTGATCGGCATAAAATGGGATAATTTTCGTAGCTGAGGTAGTTGTGTATGTCCTGAAAAATAAAATAAAACAATTAACTAAATAAAATCGTATCTTACAAGGTCATTTGTGTACCGTTGAAGTTAGCAAAATACAAATATGTTGAGCGATATTGTCAAAGGAAAGCACACTAGTCAGGGTAATGAGCCTATCACAAAGATATAGGTATTTTCCTTGGTAAAATAAATTGATTTCGTGCTTTGCAAAGTTACTTCGATTTGACTGTAAAATTCGCATTTTGCTAACATTTCTCTAGATCTGTGAAAGCTAAAGTGAAGGCATTTTCGTTTAATTTCTTTTTTCCTCTCTGATTTCTTCGTTTAAATATGGTATGTAGTACTGACTTAACGTCTGGATAAAATGGAAACGAGGCCTTTGGTATGTGATTTTATCAACATTCTGTGTATATTAGGTACATTTCTTGATTTCGAGACAAATGCGTGGACGTTCGAATTCTTAGGGCGTTACCATTTAGCTAAAGTCTTTAGTTAGAAGTTCGGAATTACTTTCAATTGATTTTAAAGTATTTTACAAATCGAAATTTAGAGTTTATCTCAAAGTTTGACGTCTTGCGACTAGTTTTTTTTTTTTTCTTACCCCGAGTTTGTACGGAACTTGACCATGACGAAGTTTCTTGCATTCACCTCTACAATCACAGCCGTGTGGGTGCGGAAGGACGGGCCTTACTAGACTCTGTTGGGCTGGAGCTGGATTTGTCGAATTCTCAGGGGGTGGTGGAGCACTTGTCGAATTCTGCGCATCTCCTTGGGTAGCAATAGTAGTCAATGCCACAGCGACAAAGTAGGCAACCAAATAGCCGGACTTCATGTTCAATGGAAAGCCAACGGAGGGGACTGAGAATCTGTGCGTACCTCGTCAGCTTAAACTGCTGTCGTTGCTGGACTGACTGAATGTGTTTTGGGTGTGTAAAAACCTTTTATATCAAGAGAGCGGAAATCGAAACGGTCCACTCTTTGCATCTAGCGAATGATTTGTTAAGAACTTTAATTAAACTTCTTAATATTCATAATACGTAAATGTTTTAAGCTGCATGTTAAAGTGTTATTACGATCACTCTCACGTAGCTCTTTCTGCTTCTTTGTTCGCTGGAATTTTTTCCTGTTTAGGTTAGTTTCGTTTGGCCTTGGTTCCCTCGTCGGAACTGCCCTTGTTTGAAAGTACACTTGAAAGTTCAATGGTAAGAAACCGTTAACTTCCCGCAATTACTCGAGCATACGTACCACAAAACTCGACGCAGTTGAATGGATTTTTTTTATTTTTTCGCATTTATACTATGCTAAGAAAACTAATGAATGATGAACTAAGTTCATTAACGAGCTCACTTCTATGAAAAATATGAGTCATATTCTTGCATAACTTTCCCCGTTAAATGAAGTGCAAGCTAGACATCTTTTTTAGACAATAAGATAGTATGCTGTTTTTACAATTACGTATACCTTAACGCTAAAAAGTTGGGGTTGAAAAGTCGTGTAACTACATACAATCTAGAAAGATATGTTTCTGTCGCCCGGCTGATATTTTTCTTTTGTCGTGCCATTTGCGTAAGACAAGCAAGTTTCTACCGTTTTTGTTATAATTAGTGAAAGGGTTTAATTATTATAATTGTTCTTAATTTGTCCAACTGCAGGCCGGATTGACGCCGGGGAGGATGGTCATCAAAACTCTTTCCTTTCAACGTATATACAATTGAGATGCATAGTCATGTCTATGTGAGTCTTTTTGACTACCTATATATTTAATTGCGGTATACAAGTATGTCTCACGGACTGTAAAAACCTCGAAACGGACTACAGTAAAATCACGTACATTTCAATCAATGAGGCGTTCACTTTCCTTTAAAACATATACAAGGGAGTCGGTTACATATAATTCATCTTTGAGTTTACTTAGTGATTTTTCATTGCCATTTATAATTGATGAACTGTAGTTTGGTTAGAATCAACTTTCTTGGCAAAGACATTAAACAGATATTGTGTCCCGTCCCGTAATTAAATGTTATCGAAACTAACCATCATTTGGTAGGATTTCTATAGCGGAAGGCAGGGATAAGGACAATTTTCCGGTTTGGCTAAGGCGTGAATGCGTTCTCATTTTATAATAAAACTGTCTCTGAGCATAAAGCGAATGAGTCAATTCAATATCGTATCAGCATAGTATCATGCTTTTGAATTACATTGAATTTACTTACGAATTGCTTCCTTTCTTGAATTCAAATAAGTCTACCGGTCTTTTCAGTTTGCTTGCATGAGTATTATAATTATGATTATAATTATTAATATTGTTTGTTATCTTTCACTTGATAGCCTTTGGATATGAAGGCTAGTCAACGTGAAGTTTACATGAAGTTGTGAAACCTTGTCAGTAACCTCAACAAATTCTTCGATGAAAAAACTAAAAATAAATATTGGAGAAAAGAATGTCTTCGAAACACAGTCACATGACTGCCACTGTGACTTCAATTTTGTACAACTACTTAAACCTTTTGCGATCTGTGTAAGACTTTATCTAGAGTAGGAAATTATCTTGACCGCTTTTGTTTTTCCTCTCTAGTTATTGTTTGACGATAAGTCGATGGGAGTATTAAATTGCGAGATAAGAGATTTATATAATCGGCGTAAGATAGGGTTTTGTAATTTCTGATGGTACACAAAAATAGACGACACAGCTGAGAAAATGAGATAGTTTTTAAGGATTTGGGGTAATAAAATAGATAACAATCTTTAAAGAAGTTGAAGTGATAAGATTTGATCCTCCAGTTCAGGGAACGAACCAAATTAACACCACAAACAAGTCTTAAGTTTAACTTGTACTTTTTATTTTGTGTGTATCTCATACAACAAGAAAGCTCTTATGAGTTCAGAAAGAGGAATGCGCAAAAAAGCTACAAAATTACAGCAGATGGCTGACGAACTCTTTGACAAGGGCTAGTTTAAAACGCTACAGAGTTCTGTTGGTCTTTTTATCTGTCTCTTGCGATCTCTATCCCCTGAACGGTGGAAATCTCTTATAATTCTCTGGAGGATGGTGCTTGCCCAAACATGTGCACATACAGAGGTAACTCTTTCGATAGCAGAATGCTGGGCCGCCTTTCCAAAAACGGAGTTGCTTGTAGCATTTAGCATATTTCGCATTACAGGCTCGGCAGCAATCGAAGAGGTACAAACACAGCCAATTGCATCGGTGCTTGTAGGAGAAAACAACTGTAGACGCCAACACGCAGTTTATAGGAGTTTGCTCATATTGGAAGAAGCTTTCGTTTTTCTGTAAAGGAAACGGAAATTAAGGTCATTGAAGGTAACATTAAAAACAGACTAAAGATGCATTCAAATCCGAGCAGTCGTAAACTTTCTGTTCTTTTGTACTTTAGTTGCAAAATGTTCTTTTCATCTTGAAGGCAACTTATGACTAAAAGAATTATGGGTCGAAACTTGAGAGCTGTTTACTCGTGCTTTCAGCCTGTATTTTAAACTCAAAATATCACTCTAACAGAACGCTGACATTACCTGCAAATAGTATGGCACATTTAGTTTATCGCACTTTGGTTCACAGAGGGCCAAGCACTTTGTGGATTCGTCGCCTTGCTGAGTACTGAGCTTTGAAACAAGCGCAGACGAATCGTCTTCTTGCAGGCTTAACATCCCTGGCTCTGGCAGATGGACCCTGTGTTCCGGGCGGAACAAAGTCCTGACATGTTCTTCAGTAGTAAGAGCGTTCGCCATAAAAATGGCAAGAGAAAATGTAGCGAAAAAACTGCACGCTTTCATGGCGAGTTTGCGAAAGAGACACTGTCTGCTTAGTGAGGTGATCTCTGGTCCGCAAGCGTCATTCGACTGAAGGTTTGACTTTGTTGCAGAGGGCTTTTATATCACCAAACAGGAAGTTAGTCATATCTTAAATCATTACATTTTCTATTGCGTATTCAGTTGTATTATCACTATAAGTGGTTTTGACATCACATCCAGTTATTATTGACAAACTTAAGTACAACAGCCACGGGCATTTGACCATCCCATGGCTCATTTAACTTTAAGGGAAGAACTAAACTATTGCAAAACGAAAAGGAAAGAACAAACACAGCAGAAATTTTAAGCGAAGAGGAAATAACAGCCTCATTTTTCTAATGATCAAAGTAGAATTCATAACGTTACTTTGACAGAAGACTCTTCTCGCTTCACTTCTTTAAACGTGCGCTAAAATCCCTCGACCATGTCATAAATGCTCTTACTGAGTTCATCTGAACTTAAAATCCATTGTTGATTGCAACGATTCAAAATAAACTGTTTCTCTTCCCGAGGTCGAGGTTCTCCTTTGTTCTGACATAATAAGACGCACTTTTTCTTTCCTTCTTTCTTTTTTTTTTTTGAAAATAAAAAAAGGACATACACATATTAAAACCTATTTGGGCGAATTATTCATAAAAGGGAAATTCAATCGAAGCTCTTCGTGAGCGCTCCAGATTGTGACCGCGACAATGAGCCTCAATTTGGTAACTACTTGCTTGTCTTCCTTTTATTTCTAAGCTCCCGAAAGCGGCCACTCGATTATTCAACACGGATTAGTAAAAAGCACACACTACTTGAACACTTTTACCGTAATATGACTTTCTCTAATGATGTATTCAAGAAGAAGGAGGGTAAAACTGACCCTGAATTAACATTTCAACAAGACTTTACGAGTGAGTTTTGTGCTATGAAATGAATGCAATGATCTCTTCACAATGTAAAAGCAGTTTAGCAACTCCTTTCTTAGCCCGAAAAAAACAATATGAAGATAGAATGTTGCACGGTTAAGGAAAAACTCTAGTTACGGGCGCTTCATCGAATTTCCGAAGGCTTGAGAGTGTTCACTGTATAAACGTTATTCAAAGCAGTTTTCTGGTGTCGAAATTTATTTGGTGTTATCTTACATATACTAATGTAAAATTATAGATATTTTATATACATGATTGAGTATATGTAAACTTATCCATAGCAATTTTCCAAAAACAAAGGAGGAACCTGTCGAACACTTTGGTATAATAGATCCCAGCAATTCGAGAACGACATAAACTGCTTCATACACACGAACAGTCGGTCTGCTCGTTAGGATAGCAGAATGTACATGTGCATTAAATACTCGTAGACGGTTAATTAAATTTATCGTTTTCGATGCAATCGATCTATAACTGACTCACGCGATGTAACCGTCTTGCACTATTAAACAAAGCTGATTATCAATAATAATTAAAAAGCTTAACCATGCAATTTACTGTTGTTTAACTTCAAGATTACTTCTCTTTTGATTCAAGTTTACTAGAATAGTCCTACTTCAGAATTTATCCGCAGACTCCACAGTTACAAACACTTCTTACAGAAAGAATAAGATATTCTTAACTGAAGGGTTACCACAATCAAGCATTCCACTACAAACTGATTTATGTACTAAATAAACACCTCTCGGGCCATTAAAGTTCTTGACTAAGAAACTCGACATCTTAGTAAACTTTTTGTTTTTTCTCTTAAGATGTTTTTCTCTTAATTATTGTTAAATATTTTCACTCAAACAGTGTTTTCTACTATGTACGTGCAAAAATTCCTAGCGATTTCCGCCTATAAGGATGTATTATTTCAAA
Organism: Porites cylindrica; assembly: GCA_964035525.1. Lineage (NCBI taxonomy): Eukaryota > Metazoa > Cnidaria > Anthozoa > Scleractinia > Poritidae > Porites > Porites cylindrica. The sequence goes on along the minus strand of OZ037781.1, from coordinate 6,126,235 downwards.
TGAAACAAGAAAATTCCTTTAGGGCAAAATCGCGGTCGGACTGACCGTGGTAATTGCTGCGTGGTTCAGAGAAATAGATAATCAATATAACTTTTTTTTCAGATGAAAAGAAAAATTTAGAACTTTTGTAATTACATGTACTTAAAAAATTTAAATAATAACACTCTCTTATTATACATTGTACTCACTATCTGCCTTCTCATTGGCTAAGAGCATACCGCTAATTTTGGAAAATCAATGCAACCTACAGATTAGTTAGTTATCTGCTAGCAGATAACTGACTAATCTCTAGGTTACGCGCAATGCATGATTTCCAATAACACTATCAATTCAGTTTCCTTGCGACGGTGTGTTTGTAGTTATTTTCTTCAAAACAATGTATAATAAAACAATCATTAGATTCGGTTTTTGTGATATCCTAAATAATCAAGGTCTCGGTAAGTGTTATCAGCCTGGGCCTTCGGCTCGGCTGATAACACTTAACCTCGACCTTGATTATTCCAGATATCACAAAAACCTCATCCAATAATTGTTCAATATCTGCTTAGCTGTATGTTTCAAGTACGTTAAGTGTTATTTTAGACCCTACAGTACGAATTCCGTCGAATTTAATGTTCCCACATTTACTATTATATGAAAATTTTAAATTCACATTTTTAATCATGACGTGGATTTCAACTTGAAAAATATGGAATGTTCAATGTCCTACAAAATAGACCCGAATAGTTTAAAAAGCGGCACTTTCATAATTTCAATGAACATGTCCTAAAATAAAGTTCACACCCCAGTTGTTCATGAGGTGCCCTATTCACCGGATAAATCACTATCCATTAGATAAAGCAATTGTTTTTCCTAATACTTATTCGCTGGATAGTGGTTTATCCAGCAGATAGCGTTATCCACCTTTTAACAACTGATAGTAGAACTTAATTACGCGATCGAAAGTTAATGCAAAATGTATTAAGTCCTCTACAGCTTGTCTCATATACTTAATTTTTATTGTGCCCTGTACTTTAATTAAGATATATTTTATGTTTCGCTATTATGTTCAAGCGTCATGCAACTAAAAAACGTCATGCATTTAAATATTAATACCTTGTTTAATTGAACATGGAAAATTCCTTTACGGTAAAAAGTGTGGTTCAAACAAATGAAGTTCGTAAAAACTTAAGTCTTTAGTCAGCTTCAACAAAAATCCAAAAGAACCTCCCTGTGATATTCTTCAGAAGGTGAAGTTCTTATTTTAAGCTTGACCAAAGTTTATCTCCACATGCAGTTACCGTAATTTTAATGTTTTTCCATTGCATTCATGGCTTCATGCTTAAGTCAGTAGATGGCATTCTTACAAAGAATCGTCTTTATATTCAAATTAAAGCTTGGCGTTGAAGAAACTTTACTGTAGTATATATATATTTTTTTCGAAAGTGGTTTCTGACTTATTCGAGTCCGTGATTAAGTGTGGCCACGATTTAAACCAGAAAAATATAGTATTACCCAGAAGTACTTAAAGGTGGTTTACCCGTCTGAGTTTGTCTTTTGAGTTTGGCGGTGGATGGCATAACAGTTTCTCTAATTCAGTTGAAAGCTACGGAATAAGTTCTCTTGAATCGTGGTTGTGGTAAACTAGTTACCAGTTATCGTGTGCTAGTAAATTTTTAAGGTAAGTGTCGATGAGTGTTTAAGTCGATAAGTGCTGTGGAAAGGAAGGGGCTGACAAACTCGAAGGGGGACTCCCATAAAAAGGGACGCGGATGCTTATTGGAAAATTAAAATCAAATTAGTTGCAAAACCAGAAAAGGAAAAAACAAACAAAGCAGAAATTTTACGCCGAGCAGAAATAACAGCCTGATTTTTTCTAATGATCAACGTAGAATTCATAAATTTGCCATCATGACAGAAGACTTTTCTCGCTTCACTTCGCTAAACGCGCTCTAAAATCCCTCGACCATGTCGTAAATGCTCTTACTGTTTCATCTGAACTTAAAATCCATTGTACAGTGCAACAATTAAAAATATACTGTTTCTCTTCGCAAACAAGGTCGAGGTTCTCCTTTGCTCCACAACAAGACTGACTCTTTCTTTCTTTTTTTTTTGAAAATAAACAAAGGACATGAGTACACTAAAACTAATATTCGGGCGCTATTCATAAAGAGGAAATACAATCGAAGCTCTTCGTGAGCGCTCCGGAATCGAATGTGACCGCGACAAGCTCCATTTGGTAACCGTACTTAGTAATACTCACGTCTTCCCCTTATTTCTAAGCTCCCGATAGCGGCCACTCGATTAATCAACAGGAATTAGTAAAAAGTACACACTACGTGAACACCTTTACCGTCATATGACGTTTCCTAATGATATATTCGAAAAGAAGGAGCCGCAGGCGAAAACTGACGTTGAATTAACATTTCAGCAAGACTTTACGAGTCAGTCATGTGCTATGAAATGAATGCAATGCTCTCTTCACAATGTAAATCAGTTTAGCAATTCCTTTGTTAGCCCCCCCGCCCCCCCCCCCCAAAAAAAACTAAGATAGAGCCTTCCACGGGATAGCTTAAAGGACCAACTCTAGTTACGAGCACTTTATCGAATTTCCGAAGGTTTTAGAGCGTTGACTGTATAAACGTTATTCAAAGCATTTTCTGATATCGAAATTTATTTTGATGTTATTTTACATATACTAATATAAAATTATGGATATTTTATATGCTTTATGATAAAGTATATATAAACCCTATCCATAGCAATTTTCCAAAAACAAAGGAGGAACCTGTCGCACACGTGGTAACTAAAGAAAACACACAAAGCTATAAGGTTATTGTAGATCCTAGCAATTCGGGAACGACATAAACTACTTCATACACACGAATAGTCAGTCTGCTAGTTAGGATAGCAGAATGTACATGTACATTATTTTAACTCGTAGACCGTTAATTAAATTAATATTATTGTTATACTTATTCCGGGATGCAGTCACTTTCAGCGCGATTAAGAAAAAAAGCTGCAAAATGTAGTTTTATCCCTTGAGACAGATGAAACAGTGTAACTGAAGGTACTGGTTGTCAAAGTGTACATGTTTGTTTCGTGCCACCGCAATCGAGCAATCGTCTTTGATGCAATCCGGATCTATAATTGTAGCTCGCGATTTAACCGTCTTGCGCTCTCAAGCAAAGCGGATTATGAATAACACAGCTTAACCAATTTAGTTGTTTAACTTCAAGATTACTTCTGTTTTGATTCAAATTTCCTACAATAGTCCTACTTTAGAATTTGATCCGCAGACTCCACAGTTACAAACACTTCTTACAGCAAGAATCGGATACTGTTCTTAACTGAAGGGTCACCACAATTAAGGATTCCACTGCAAACTGATTTATGTACAAAATAAAAACCTCTCGAGCCATCAAAGTTCTTAACAAAGCAAACTCGACATCTTAATAAACTTTTTGTCTTTTCTTTTTAGATGTTTTTCTGTTAATTATTTTCACTCAAAAAGTGTTTCCTATTATATACGTGCAAAAATTCCTAGAGATTTCCGCCTAAAATGATTGTATTATTCCATGCAAATGAAACAAGAAAATTCCTTTAGGGCAAAATCGCGGTTTGAGTGACTGAGGTAATTGCTTCGTGGTTTAGAGAAATAGATAATCAATATAACTTTATTTCCATAAGTAAAGAAAGATTTAGAACTTTTGTAATAGCTTTAAAAATTTAAATAGTAACAACCTAATCTGCTTAGCTGTACGTTACAAGTGTGTTAAGTGTTACTTTAGACCCTATATGTACGAAACTCCGTCGAATTTAATGTTCCCACATTTTCTATTGTATGAAAATTTTAATTTCACATTTTTAATAATGTCGAGAATTTAAAATTAAAAAAGTATGGAATGTTCACTGTTCTACAAGAGGGTCCCGAAAAGTTAAAAGCGGTACTTTCGTAATTACAATGAACATGGCCTAAAATAAAGTTCAGGCCCCAGTTTTTCATGAGGTGCCCTATTCACCGGATAAATCACTATCCAGTGGATAACGCAATTGGTTTTCCTAATACTTATTCGCTGGATAGTGAATTATCTAGCAGATAGCGCTAGCCACCTTTTAACAACTGACAGCAGAACTTGATTAAAAATATCGAAAAAAAATGCAAAATGTATTAGGTCTGACTACAAATTTTGACCTCTATAGCTTGTCTCATATATTTAATTTTTATTGTGCCCTGTACTTTAATTAAGATATATTTTATGTTTCGCTATTAAGTTCAAGCGTCACATGCAACTAAAAAAAGTCATGCATTTATATATTAATACCTTGTTTAATTGAACCTGCAAAATTCCTTTACGGAAAAAATGTGGTTCAAAGAAATGAAGTTCATAAAAACTTTAGTCAACTTCCAGAAAAATCCAAAAGAACCTTCCTGTAATATTCTTCAGAGAGTAAAGTTCTTAAGCTTGACCAAAGTTAGTGATCTCAACAGTCACCGTAGTTTTAATCTTTATCCATTGCATTATGGTTTCATGGTTAAGGCAGTAGATGAAATCCTTATAATAAGCGTGTTCATTCAAATTAAAGATACGCGTTAAAGAAACGTTCCTGTAGTATTTTTTTTTCGAAAGTGCTTTCTACTTTTTTGAGTCCGTGCGTCCGTGCGTCCGTGCGTGGCCATTCAAATCAGAAATATATACTTAGCAGTACTTATAAGGTGGTTTACTCGTCAGTTTAACTTTACAGTTCGGCTGTGGATGAACTTTCTTAACAGTTCCTCTGATTCAGTTCCAAGCTACTGAATAAGCTCTCTCGACTCTCGAATTTTTGTGGTAGACTAGTTACTAGTTTTCCTGTGCTAGTAATTTTTTTATAAAGCTATGTCATGAGTGTTTAAGTCAATAAGTTCTGTGGAAAGGAAGGGGCACGCAAACCAGGAGGGGGACTCCCATACAAAAGTAACGGGGATACTCCTCGGAAAATTAAAATCAAATTACCCCTTTAGAAGGGAGACCAATGTGGGTGTGGCTCAAGCTTAAACTTGCCGCTAAAGGAGATTTCGGTGTGGTCAGTGTCACGGCATCATTTTTTGTAAATTTCTTTATACACAGCCTGCCAAATTAGATACCCTGTTTAAGGACAAAGAGGACGAAAACCATACCCTGTCCATCGGTACATCCTTATAGGCCATGCAAGGGAGTTCCTCCTCCCCTCCAGGGGCTTAACCCAGGATTAAGCCAAATTTTAAGCAAGGTTTTCTTGTTTTAAAATATGCATCTCGAGCATACAAAATACTGTTTAACCTTTACTCCAAGATACAGTAATGATAACACAATAATTACTTTTAGCAATACATAGGATGGTAAAATACAAAAGACAACAAATTTTGATTCTGCATTAGTGCTAATCGGTCTTTCAGGAACCTGGGGCCCGTTTCTCGAAAGGTCCGGTAACTTTTCGAGTCCGAAGGCAAATTCTGAAATCAAAAACAGTTGAATAGTAGCACAGTTCCTAGTTAACAAACCGGACGAGTTTGGTTTGTTAACTGACAGTTTCATTTTGCCCTTTTTAAAATTATTGAAGCTTTGATCTTGAATGCTAACACGGCAAACATAAAACAGCAACCCCCCCCCCCCCCCTCGGGTTTAAAACCAGCAGCACGGTATGAAACTGCTGATAGAACAATAAATTCAATAATTTTCACACAAGAAATTAAAATAAGAAGGAAAGCAACAACGGCTATATATGAACATGTTGGAATGCAAAAAGGTTCTAACTTTGCTGTTGTCTGTACTTTACTTATGATTGGCTTAAAACAGTAAAAGTTAAGAAAACTTAATAAAGCAGTATATATGTTCATCCTTACTTTTCCGAGCAACTTCCATATAACTAAATCTCGTCTCAGTCTGAATAACACAGAAATCCCATGTGAGGAACATGTAAAATTGTAAACTTTTGTTGGCTATTGTTTGCAACTCTTATGATTGGTCAAAATCTTTTAACACAAACAACACCCTTTCAACATGGAGTATAAGATACATTTTATCGCGTAAACGGCCTTTCTGTAGGTTTATGCATTCTAATATATTTTATATACAGTTAGGACCAGCGGTTGCTTTAGTCACTTTAGTGCCAGCAGTTACTTCAGTTCCAGGCCCTCGCTGCCGCCTTTAAGTTTAACACTTGTAACTGTCATTCAAGGCTTAGCTACTGACGTTCGACCCGTTTCAAACTTTCCGCAACAACATAATGATGCAACAAGGTGTTCAAACGGACGCAAACTGTAACATCCAACAATGTTGGCAGCGTGGCTGGACTTGCAATTCAGAGACGCCTAGTTCAAGTCCCGCGCGCACTGACCGCTTGCTGGATTTGTGCCGTTCAAATCCAGATCTGCCACGCTTGTAAATAGCTAGCTGGTTTGTCTCCGGCCAGCTGGGATTCTTAACCTTGTTAAGTGTGATTTGAATTATTTGTTTCAGGCATTTTCTCGGCCCCACTAGCAGGGTAACTAGCAGAATTATTATTATTTTTGTTGGCCAACAATGTTGCGTCCATTTGCGTGTGTTTTAGACTGGCTAACACCATCATCCATGGACGCATTCGTGGCCTGGTAACAGAGGGCGTAGTAGGCCCCAGAAAAGCTGAATGGCAGACAACTGCGAATTAACACATAGCTTCACAAGCTATTAGACTTGCTAAGAATCAACAGAGAGTTAAGAATGAGCAAGATCATCTCATGGAATGAGACAGTATCAGAGTGTGTCTACGGACCTAGAAGTTTTTGGCGTAAAAGGGGGGATTCTATTTTTAAAATAATTAATTTTGTATTTCGCGTAGGGAAAGGGAAGAACAAACTTACTGAGTTACTACTTGTTTTTATAAAGTTACCGGTATTAGAAGAAAATGTTTAAAGCGAAGGAACCGTGTCTAAGACAAATGCAAAGTTATTAACAACCTAAATACGTCTTGCAAACAAATGGCTTTATTTCTAGTATACAGAGAAGTCTTTCTAGTTTTTCAACTAGCTAGTGCTAAAGCCGATGCTATTTCCGTCTAAAAATCACTTATTCCGTCTAAAAATCACTTATTTCAATTGTTTACAAGTATCAAGAGGGCTTAAACTGAGTCATGTACTCATCGATTGTCGATTGTGTTCGTAAGAGCTTTGATTATAAAGTTATTTTCTGCCTGCCTTGTAATACGGCAGCTCATTTCTGTTGGAATTGTCGATACATCGGCACATGCATTTATAGGAGCTACGAATACAATAGCCGAAGTTGTAAACCTTCAAGCATTTGTAGAAAAATGCGTTGCACCAACGACAGCAATCGAAGGTTTGTTTGCAGACATACTTCTTTGGTGGTTTACCGTAATAATTACTCGATGCTGATCGGCATAAAATGGGATAATTTTCGTAGCTGAGGTAGTTGTGTATGTCCTGAAAAATAAAATAAAACAATTAACTAAATAAAATCGTATCTTACAAGGTCATTGGTGTACCGTTGAAGTTAGCAAAATACAAATATGTTGAGCGATATTGTCAAAGGAAAGCACACTAGTCAGGGTAATGAGCCTATCACAAAGATATAGGTATTTTCCTTGGTAAAATAAATTGATTTCCTGCTTTGCAAAGTTTCTTCGATTTGACTGTAAAATTCGCATTTTGCTAACATTTCTCTAGATCTGTGAAAGCTAAAGTGAAGGCATTTTCGTTAAATTTCTTTTTTCCTCTCTGATTTCTTCATTTAAATATGGTATGTAGTACTGACATAGCGTCTGGATAAAATGGAAACGAGGCCTTTGGTATGTGATTTTATCAACATTCTGTGTATATTAGGTACATTTCTTGATTTCGAGACAAATGCGTGGACGTTCGAATTCTTAGGGCGTTACCATTTAACTAAAGTCTTTAGTTAGAAGTTCGGAATTACTTTCAATTGATTTTGAAGTATTTTACAAATCGAAATTTAGAGTTTATCTCAAAGTTTGACGTCTTGCCACTAGTTTTTTTTTTTTTTTTTTTTACTTACCCCGAGTTTGTACGGAACTTGACCGTGACGAAGTTTCTTGCATTCACCTCTACAATCACAGCCGTGTGGGTGCGGAAGGACGGGCCTTACTAGACTCTGTTGGGCTGGAGCTGGATTTGTCGAATTCTCAGCGGGTGGTGGAGCACTTGTCGAATTCTGCGCATCTCCTTGGGTAGCAATAGTAGTCAATGCCACAGCGACAAAGTAGGCAACCAAATAGCCGGACTTCATGTTCAATGGAAAGCCAACGGAGGGGACTGAGAATCTGTGGGTACCTCGTCAGCTCAAACTGCTGTCGTTGCTGGACTGACTGAATGTGTTTTGCGTGTGTAAAAACCTTTTATATCAAGAGAGCGGAAATCGAAACGGTCCACTCCTTGCATCTAGCGAATGATTTGTTAAGAACTTTAATTAAACTTCTTAATATTCATAATACGTAAATGTTTTAAGCTGCATGTTAAAGTGTTATTACGATCACTCTCACGTAGCTCTTTCTGCTTCTTAGTTCGCTGGAATTTTTTCCTGTTTAGGTTAGTTTCGTTTGGCCTTGGTTCCCTCATCGGAAAAGCCCTTTTTTGAAAGTACACTTGAAACTACAATGCTATAAGAAACCGTCAACTTCCCGCAATTACTCGAGCATACGTACTACAAAACTCGACGCAGTTGAATGGATTTTTTTTATTTTTTCGCATTTATACTATGCTAAGAAAACTAATGAATGACGAACTAAGTTCATTAACGAGCTCACTTCTATGAAAAATATGAGTCATATTCTTGCATAACTTTCCCCGTTAAATGAAGTGCAAGCTAGACATCTTTTTTAGACAATAAGATAGTATGCTGTTTTTACAATTACGTATACCTTAACGCTAAAAAGTTGGGGTTGAAAAGTCGTGTAACTACATCGATCTAGAAAGATATGTTTCTGTCGCCCGGCTGATATTTTTCTTTTGTCGTGTCATTTGCGTAAGACAAGCAAGTTTCTACCGTTTTTGTTATAATTAGTGAAAGGGTTTAATTATTGTAATTGTTCTTAATTTGTCCAACTGCAAGCCGGATTGACGCCGGGGAGGATGGTCATCAAAACTCTTTCCTTTCAACGTATATACAATTGAGATGCATAGTCATGTCTATGAGTCTTTTTGACTACCTATATATTTAATTGCGGTAAGACAAGTATGTCTCACGGACTGTAAAAACCACGAAACGGACTACAGTAAAATCACGTACATTTCAATCAATGAGGCGTTCACTTTCCTTTAAAACATATACAAGGGAGTCGGTTACATATAATTCATCTTTGAGTTTACTTAGTGATTTTTCATTGCCATTTATAATTAATGAACTCTATTTTGGTTAGAATCAACTTTCTTGGCAAAGACGTTAAACAGATATTGTGTCCCGTCCCGTAATTAAATGTTATCGAAACTAACCATCATTTGGTAGGATTTCTATAGCGGAAGGTAGGGATAAGGACAATTTTCCGGTTTGGCTAAGGCGTGAATGCGTTCTCATTTTATAATAAAACTGTCTCTGAGCCATAAAGCGAATAAGTCAAATCAATATCGTATCAGCATAGTATCATGCTTTTGAATTATATTGAATTTACTTACGAATTGCTTCCTTTCTTGACTTCAAATAAGTCTTATCGTCTTTTCAGTTTGCTTGATTATTATAATAATAATTATAATTATTAATATTATTTTTTATCTTTCACTTGATAGTCTTTGGATATGAAGGCTAGTCAACGTGAAGTTTACACGAAGTTGTGAAACCTTGTCAGTAACCTCAACAAATTCTTCGCTGAGAAAAACTAAAAATACATATTGCAGGAAAGAACGTCTTCGAAACACGGTCACATGACTGCCACTGTGACTTCAATTTTGTACAATTACTTAAACCTTTGCGATCTGTGTAAGACTTTATCTGGAGTAGGAAATTATCTTGACCGCTTTTGTTTTTCCTCTCTAGTTATTGTTTGACGTTGAGTCGATCGGAGTTTTAAATTGCGAGATAGGAGTTTTATATAATCGGCGTAAGATAGGGTTTTGTAATTTCTGATGGTACACAAAAATAGACGACACAGCTAAGAAAATGAGATAGTTTTTAAGGATTTGGGGTAATAAAATAGATAACAATCTTTAAAGAAGTTGAAGTGATAAGATTTGATCCTCCAGTTCAGGGAACGACCCAAATTAACACCACAAACAAGTCTTAAGTTTAACTTGTACTTTTTATTTTGTGTGTATCTCATACAACAAGAAAGCTCTTATGAGTTCAGAAAGAGGAATGCGCAAAAAGCTACAAAATTACAGAAGATGGCTGACGAACTCTTTGACAAGGGCTAGTTTGAAACGCTACAGAGTTCTGTTGGTCTTTTTATCTGTCTCTTTCGATCTCTATCCCACGATCGGTGGAAATCTCTTATAATTCTCTGGGGGATGGTGCTTGCCCAAACATGTGCACATACAGAGGTAACTCTTTCGATAGCAGAATGCTGGGCCGCCTTTCCAAAAACGGAGTTGCTTGTAGCATTTAGCATATTTCGCATTACAGGCTCGGCAGCAATCGAAGAGGTACAAACACAGCCAATTGCATCGGTGCTTGTAGGAGAAAACAACTGTAGACGCCAACACGCAGTTTATAGGAGTTTGCTCATATTGGAAGAAGCTTTCGTTTTTCTGTAAAGGAAACGGAAATTAATGTCATTGAAGGTAATATTAAAAACAGACTAAAGATGCATTCAATTCCGAGTGGTCGTAAACTTTCTGTTCTTTTGTACTTTAGTTGCAAAACTGTTCTTTGTTCATCTTGAGGGCAACTTATCACTAAAAGAAATATGGGTCGAAACTTGAGAGCTGTTTACTAGTGCTTTCAGCCTGTGTTTTAAACTCAAAAAATCACTTTAACAGAACGCTGACATTACCTGCAAATAGTATGGCACATTTAGTTTATCGCACTTTGGTTCACAGAGGGCCAAGCACTTTGTGGATTCGTCGCCTTGCTGAGTACTGAGCTTTGAAACAAGCGCAGACGAATCGTCTTCTTGCAGGTTTAACATCCCTGGCTCCGGCAGATGGACCCTGTGTTCCGGGCGGAACATTGTCCTGACATGTTCTTCAGTAGTAAGAGCGTTCGCCATAAAAATGGCAAGAGAAAATGTAGCGAAAAAACTGCACGCTTTCATGGCGAGTTTGCGAAAGAGACACTGTCTGCTCAGTGAGGTGATCTATGGTCCGCAAGCGTCATTCGACTGAAGGTTTGACTTTGTTGCAGAGGGCATTTATATCACCAAACAGGAAGTTAGTCATATCTTAAATCATTATATTCTATTGCGTATTCAGTTGTATTATCACTATAAGCGGTTTTGACATCACATCCAGTTATTATTGACAAACTTAAGTACAACAGCCACGGGCATTTGACCATCCCATGGCTCATTTAACTTAAAGGGAAGAACTAAACTATTGCAAAACGAAAAGGGAAGAACAGACACAGCAGAAATTTTAAGCGAAGAGGAAATAACAGCCTCATTTTTCTAATGATCAAAGTAGAATTCATAAAGTTACTTTGACAGAAGACTCTTCTCGCTTCACTTCTTTAAACGTGCGCTAAAATCCCTCGACCATGTCATAAATGCTCTTACTGAGTTCATCTGAACTTAAAATCCATTGTTGATTGCAACGATTCAAAATAAACTGTTTCTCTTCCCAAGGTCGAGGTTCTCCTTTGCTCTGACATAGTAAGTCTGACTCTTTCTTTCCTTTTTTTGAAAAAAAAAAAAGAACATACACATATTAAAACCTATTCGGGCGAATTATTCATAAAAAGGAAATTCAATCGAAGCTCTTCGTGAGCGCTCCAGAATGTGACCGCGACAATGAGCCTCAATTTGGTAACTACTTACTTGTCTTCCTTTTATTTCTAAGCTCCCGAAAGCGGCCACTCGATTATTCAACACGGATTAGTAAAAAGTACTCACTACTTGAACACTTTTACCGTAATATGACTTTCTCTAATGATGTATTCAAGAAGAAGGAGGGTAAAACTGACCCTGAATTAACATTTCAACAAGACTTTACGAGTGAGTTTTGTGCTATGAAATGAATGCAATGATCTCTTCACAATGTAAAAGCAGTTTAGCAACTCCTTTCTTAGCCCGAAAAAAACAATATGAAGAGAGAATGTTGCACGGTTAAGGAAAAACTCTAGTTACGGGCGCTTCATCGAATTTCCGAAGGCTTGAGAGTGTTGACTGTATAAACGTTATTCAAAGCAGTTTTCTGATATCGAAATTTATTTGGTGTTATTTTACATATACTAATGTAAAATTATAGATATTTTTTATACATGATAAAGTATATGTAAACTTATCCATAGCAATTTTCCAAAAACAAAGGAGGAACCTGTCGAACACCTTGGTATAATAGATCCCAGCAATTCGAGAACGACATAAACTGCTTCATACACACGAACAGTCGGTCTGCTCGTTAGGATAGCAGAATGTACATGTGCATTAAATACTCGTAGACGGTTAATTAAATTTATCGTTTTCGATGCAATCGATCTATAACTGACTCACGCGATGTAACCGTCTTGCACTATTAAACAAAGCTGATTATCAATAATAATTAAAAAGCTTAACCAATTTACTGTTGTTTAACTTCAAGATTACTTCTCTTTTGATTCAAGTTTACTAGAATAGTCCTACTTCAGAATTTATCCGCAGACTCCACAGTTACAAACACTTCTTACAGAAAGAATAAGATATTCTTAACTGAAGGGTCACCACAATTAAAGATTCCAATACAAACTGCTTTATGTACTAAATAAAAACCTCTCGAGCCATTAAAGTTCTTGACTAAGAAACTCGACATCTTAGTAAACTTTTTGTTTTTTCTCTTAAGATGTTTTTCTCTTAATTATTGTTAAATATTTTCACTAAAACAGTATTTTCTACTATCTACGTGCAAAAATTCCTAGCGATTTCCGCCTATAAGGATGTATTTTTTCAAATGAGACAAGAAAATTCCTTTAGGGCAAAATCGCGGTCGGACTGACCGTGGTAATTGCTGCGTGGTTCAGAGAAATAGATAATCAATATAACTTTTTTTTCAGAAGAAAAGAAAAATTTAGAACTTTTGTAATTACATGTACTTAAAAAATTTAAATAGTAACACTCCATTATTATACATTGTACTCGCTATCTATCTTCTCATTGGCTAAGAGCATACCGCTAATTTTGGAAAATCAACGCAACCTACAGATTAGTTAGTGATAACTGACTAATCTGTAGATTGCGCGAGCAATAACAATATCAATTCGGGTTCCTTGCGACGGTGTGTTTGTCGTTATTTTCTTCAAAACAATGTATAATAAAACAATCATTAGATTCGGTTTTTGTGATATCCTAAATAATCAAGGTCCTGGTAAGTGTTATCAGCCTGGGCCTTCGGCTCGGCTGATTACACTTAACCTCGACCTTGATTATTCCGGATATCACAAAAACCTCATTCAATAATTTTTTAATATCTGCTTCGCTGTATGTTTCAAGTACGTTAAGTGTTATTTTAGACCCTACAGTACGAATTCCGTCGAATTTAATGTTCCCACATTTACTATTATATGAAAATTTTAAATTCACATTTTTAATCATGACGTGGATTTCAAATTGAAAAATATGGAACGTTCAATGTCCTACAAAATAGACCCGAATAGTTTAAAAAGCGGCACTTTCGTAATTTCAATGAACATGTCCTAAAATAAAGTTCACACCCCAGTTGTTCATGAGGTGCCCTGTTCACCGGATAAATCACTATCCAGTGGCTAACGCAACTGGTTTTCCTAAAACTTATTCGCTGGATAGTGGTTTATCTAGCAGATAGCGTTATCCACCTTTTAACAACTGACAGTAGAACTTAATTACGCGATCGAAAGTTAATGCAAAATGTATAAGTCCTCTATAGCTTGTCTCATATATTTAATTTTTATTGTGCCCGGTACTTTAATTAAGATACATTTTATGTTTCGCTATTATGTTCAAGCGTCATGCAAATAAAAAACGTCATGCATTTAAATATTAATACCTTGTTTAATTGAACATGGAAAATTCCTTTACGGTAAAAATGTGGTTCAAACAAATGAAGTTTGTAAAAACTTTAGTCAGCTTCAAGAAAAATCCAAAAGAACCTCCCTGTAATATTCTTCAGAAGTTGAAGTTCTTATTTTAAGCTTAACCAAAGTTTATCCCAACAGTTACCGTAATTTTAACGTTTTTCCATTGCATTCATGGCTTCATGATTAAGTCAGTAGACGGGATTCTTACAGAGAAGCGTGTATATTCAAATTAAAGCTAGGCGTTGAAGAAACTTTCCTGTTTTTTTATTCGAGTCCGTGATTAAGTGTGGCCACGATTTAAATCAGAAAAATATACCTAGCAGTACGTAAAGGTGGTTTACCCGTCCGAGTTTGCCTTTTGAGTTTGGCGGTGGATGACTCTTCTTGACAGTTTCTCTGATTCATTTGAAAGTTACGGAATAAGTTCTCTCGAATTGTTGTGGTAAACTAGTTACCAGTTATCGTGTGCTAAGAAATTTTTAAGCTAAGTGTCGATGAGTGTTTAAGTTGATAAGTGCTGTGGAAAGGAAGGGGCTGGCAAACTCGGAGGGGGACTCCCTTGAAAAGGGACGCGGATATTTGTTGAAAAATTAAAATCAAATTAGTTGCAAAACCAAAAAGGAAACACACAAACAAAGCAGAAATTTTACGCCCAGCCTGATTTTTTCTAATGATCAACGTAGACTTCATAAAGTTACTATCATGACAGAAGACTTTTCTCGCTTCACTTCAATTCGCTAAACGCGCTCTAAAATCCCTCGACCATGTCGTAAATGGACTTGCTGAAAGTCCATTGTACAGTGAAACGATTCAAAATAAACTGTTCCTCTTAATTCCCAAGGTCGAGGTTCTCCTTTGCTCTGACACAACAAGACTGACTCTTCCTTTCTTTCTTTTTTTACTTTTTTGTTCTGAAAATAAACAAAGGACATGATTACACTAAAACTAATACTCGGGCGCTATTCATAAAGAGGAAATACAATCGAAGCTCTTCGTGAGCGCTCCGGAATCGAATGTGACCGCGACAAGCTCCACTTGGTAACTATACTTAGTAATACTCACGTCTTCCCTTTATTTCTAAGCTCCCGAAAGCGGCCTCTCGATTAGTCAACACGAATTAGTAAAAAGTAAACACTACTTAAACACTTTTACCATAATATGACTTTCCCTAATGATATAATAAATTTTCGCCGAAAAGAGGGAGTCGCAGGCTAAAACTATCGCGGAATTAACATTTCAAAAAGACTTTACGCCGAGTCAGTTTTGTGCTATGAAATGAATGCAATGATCTCCTCAAAATGTAGAAGCAGTTTAGCAATTCCTTTTTTAACCTGAAAAAATATATATCAAGAAAGAGCCTTGCCCGGGATAGCTTGAACGACCAACTCTAGTTACGAGCACTTTATCGAATTTCAGAAGGCTTTAGAGCGTTAGCCTGCGTCGCAGACGCTCTAAACCTTCTGTATATAGCGTCTGCGAATTAGTGCACAATATCAGACGGACTATACAAAGGGTTTAGACGAGTGCGTGGGCCGGCTGCAACGCAGGCTATAGAGCGTTGACTGTATAAATTCGGATCTATAATTGTAGTTCGCGATTTAACCGTCTTGCGCTGTCAAGCAAAGCTGATTATGAATAACAAAGCTTAACCAATTTAGCTGTTAGACTTCAAGACTACTTCTGTTTTGATTCGAGTTTACTAGAATAGTCCTACTTTAGAATCTTATCCGCAGACTCCACAGTTACAAACACTTCTTACAGCAAGAATCAGATATTCTTGACTGAAGGGTCACCACAATTAAAGATTCCAATACAAACTGCTTTATGTACTAAATAAAAACCTCTCGAGCCATCAAAGTTCTTAACTAAGAAACTCGACATTTTAATTAGTAAACTTTTTGTTTTTTTTTCTTAAGACGTTTTTTTCTTAACTTTTTCAAATATTTTCGCTCAAAAACTGTTTCCTACTATCTACGTGCAAAAATTCCTTGCAGTAGGACTGACCCAGGCAATTGCTTCGTGGTTCAGCGAAATAGATAATCAATATAATTTTATTTCCACAAGTAAAGAAAGATTTAGAACTTTTGTAATAACTTTAAAAATTTAAAAAAATGACACCCTAATATCTGCTTAGCTGTACGTTACAACTACGTTAAGTGTTACTTTAGACCCTACAGTACGAATTCCATCGAATTTAATGATCCCACACTTTCTATTGGACGAAAATTTAAAATTCACATTTGTAATATATATAATGTCCGTGGATTTAAAATTGAAAAATATGGAACGTTCACTGTTCTATAAAAGAGTACCGAAAAGTTAAAAGCGGTACTTTCGAAATTACAATGGAACAAAACCTAAAATAAAGTTGTTCAAAGGTGGATAAATCCAGTGGATAATAGATTTGCTGCATTTGGTTTCCTAATACTTGTCTCCTGGATAGTAATATCTAGTAGATAGTTATATCCACCTTGAAAAACTGGCAGCAGAACTTTAATATGGTACTGAAAGTTAATACAAAATCTTTTAAGTCTGACGGCAAATTTATTTTAATCTCAGATAGCTTGCCTCATATATTTAATTTCTATTGCGCCCTGTACTTTAATTAAACAGATATATTCTATGTTTCGCTAATCATGCAACATAAAAACGTCATGCATTTACTAATACCATGTTTAACTGAACCAGAAAAACTCTTTCCGTTAAAACTTAGTCAACTTCCAGAAAAATCGAAAAGAACTTCCATGTCAAATTCTTCAAAGGGTGAAGTTCAATTCTTAAGCTTGAACAAAGCTACAGTGATATCAACAGTTACAGTAATTTTATTGATGCTTATCCATTGCACTCATGGCTTCATGGTTAAGTCACTCAGTAGATGGAATTCTCATAGAGAACTGAGGAGCGTGTTCATTCAAATTAAAGCTATAGGCGTTGAAGAAACTTTCCTATAGTACTTTTTTTCGAAAGTGGTTTCTGACTTATTCGAGTCTGTGATTAAGTGTGGCCACGATTTAAATCAGAACAATATACCTAGAGGTACTCAAAGGTGGTCTACTCGTCAGTTTGCCTTTTGAGTTCGGCTGTGGATGACATTTCTTAACCGCTGAGGTTCTCTAAATCAGTTCAAAGCTACGGAATAAGTTCTCTCGAATCGTTGTGGTAAACTGAACTACCATGCTGTAGAGGTTGTTTCAACTTTTTATCCTGTGCTAGTAAATTGTTATAAAGCTAAGTGTCGATAAGTGTTGAAGTCGATAAGTGCTGTGGAAAGGAAGGGGCACGCAAATCAGAAGGGGGACTCCCATACAAAAGTGAAGCGGATGCTCGTCGGAAAATTAAAATCAAATTAGTTGCAAAACGAAAAAGGAAAAAACAAACAAAGCAGAAATTTTACGCAAGCGGAAATAACCGTCTGATTTTTTCTAAGGATCAAAGTAGAATTCATAAAGTCACTATGACAGAAGACTTTTCTCGCTTCACTTAGCTAAACGCGCTCTAAAATCCCTCGACCATGTCGTAAATGCTCTTACTGTTTCCTCTGAACTTAAAATCCTTTGTACAGTGCAACGATTCAAAATAAACTGTTTCTCTTCGCAAACAAGGTCGAGGTTCTCCTTTGCTCTGACACAAGAAGACTGACTCTTTCTTTCTTTTTTTCGAAAATAAACAAAGGACATGAGTACACTAAAACTAACATTCGGGCGCTATTCATAAAAAGGAAATACAATCGATTAGCTCTTCTTGAGCGCTCCGGAATCGAATGTGACCGCGACAACCTCAATTTGGTAACTACTTAGTAATACTCACGTCTTCCCTTTATTTCTAAGCTCCCGAAAGCGGCCACTCGATTAGTCAACACGAATTAGTAAAAAGTACACACTACACGAACCCTTTACCGTAATATGACTTTCCCTGGTGTGATATATTCGCCGAAAAGGAGGCTAACAGACCCTGAATTAACATTTCAACAAGACTTTGCGAGTCAGTCATGTGCTATGAAATGAATGTACTGCATGTAATGATCTCTTCAGGATGTAAATCAGTTTAGCAACTTTTTTAGCCCCCCCCCCCCCAAAAAAAAAACTATATATCAAGAAAGAGCCTTGCACGGGATAGCTTAAAGGACCAACTCTAGTTACGAGTACTTTATCGAATTTCCGAAGGCTTTAGAGCGTTGACTGTATAAACGTTATTCAAAGCATTTTCTGATATCGAAATTTATTTTGATGTTATTTTACATATACTAATATAAAATTATGGATATTTTATATGCTTTATGATAAAGTATATATAAACCCTATCCATAGCAATTTTCCAAAAAAAACGGAGGAACCTGTCGCACACGTGGTAACTAAAGAAAACACACAAAGCTATAAGGTTATTGTAGATCCTAGCAATTCGGGAACGACATAAACTACTTCATACACACGAATAGTCAGTCTGCTAGTTAGGATAGCAGAATGTACATGTACATTATTTTAACTCGTAGACCGTTAATTAAATTAATATTATTGTTATACTTATTCCGGGATGCAGTCACTTTCAGCGCGATTAAGAAAAAAAGCTGCAAAATGTAGTTTTATCCCTTGAGACAGATGAAACAGTGTAACTGAAGGTACTAGTTTTCAAAGTGTAGAAGTTTGTTTAACAGTCTTTCAAGTGCCACCGCAATCGAGCAATCGTTTTCCATGCAATCCGGATCTATAATTGTAGCTCGCGATTTAACCGTCTTGCGCTCTCAAGCAAAGCGGATGATGAATAATGCAGCTTAACCAATTTAGTTGTTTAACTTCAAGATCACTTTTGTTTTGATTCAAGTTTACTAGAATAGTCCTACTTTATCCGATTTATCCGTCTTGCGCTCTCAAGCAAAGCGGATGATCAATAACACAGCTTAACCAATTTAGTTGTTTAACTTCAAGATTGCTTCTGTTTTGATTCAAATTTCCTACAATAGTCCTACTTTAGAATTTTATCCGCCGACTCCACAGTTACAAACACTTCTTACAGCAAGAATCGGATACTGTTCTTAACTGAAGGGTCACCACAATTAAGGATTCCACTGCAAACTGATTTATGTACAAAATAAAAACCTCTCGAGCCATCAAAGTTCTTAACAAAGCAAACTCGACATCTTAATAAACTTTTTGTCTTTTCTTTTTAGATGTTTTTCTGTTAATTATTTTCACTCAAAAAGTGTTTCCTATTATATACGTGCAAAAATTCCTAGAGATTTCCGCCTAAAAGGATTGTATTATTCCATGCAAATGAAACAAGAAAATTCCTTTAGGGCAAAATCGCGGTTGGACTGACTGAGGCAATTGCTTCGTGGTTCAGAGAATTAGATAATCAATATAACTTTATTTCCATAAGTAAAGAAAGATTTAGAACTTTTGTAATAACTTTAAAAATTTAACTAATAACACCCTAATATCTGCCATTCTGTACGTTACAAGTACTTTAAGTGTTACTTTAGACCCTACATGTACGAAATTCCGTCGAATTTAATGTTCCTACATCTACTATTAATATGAAAATTTTAAATTCACATTTTTTAATCATGACGTGGATTTCAAATTGAAAAATATGGAACGTTCAATGTCCTACAAAATAGACCCGAAAAGTGAAAAGCGGCACTTTCGTAATTTCCATGAACATGTCCTAAAATAAAGTTCACACCCCAGTTGTTCATGAGGTGCCCTATTCACCGGATAAATCACTATCCATTGGATAAAGCAATTGTTTTTCCTAATACTTATTCGCTGGATAGTGGTTTATCTAGTAGATAGCGTTATCCACCTTTTAACAACTGATAGTAGAACTTAATTACGCGATCGAAAGTTAATGCAAAATGTATTAAGTCCTCTACAGCTTGTCTCATATACTTAATTTTTATTGTGCCTTGTACTTTAATTAAGATATATTTTATGTTTCGCTATTATGTTCAAGCGTCATGCAACTAAAAAACGTCATGCATTTAAATATTAATACCTTGTTTAATACACCGATTCAGCCTAAGACCGGAAGTTGCATGAAAGCGAGGCCTAAGGGCTATCGTTCGCGCGAATCTCAAAAACATGGCGTCTTCGAGTAAACAAAAGAATTTGAGTCACAAGTGTTGCGCGGCTGCTCTTTGCAATAATCGTTCAGATAACCGACCAGATTTAATTTTTCATAATTTCCCTCTGGACGAAAACCTTAAGAAAATCTGGGATCAAAAAATGAAGCGTGGCGACAAAAAATTTGCCTCGAACAGCTCACTCTTCTGCTGTTCTGAGCATTTTAGTGACAAGGACTACAGGAAAAGCCTTACCGGCAAAAGACGTGATCTTGTAAAGAGTGCTGTTCCTTCCATTTTCCCATGGTCAGTTGGCAATGACGAAGCCTCTGAAAGGTCCGAAAGAGCCAAAAGTCGGGAATGCCAAAGGATTAAACTTTCTGCGATCCCATCCAAGAGTATGGAAAATAAACATCACCCATACGATGCACCTGACATCTCTGCAATGGACACTCAAGACGAAGATTCAGGTGAAAAACCATTAGATGAAGAGAGAGACTTGGTTGCCGAGAATTATGAACTTAAACAAAAGCTGTTTCTTTCAAAATTTGGTTTGGAGAGGTTTGGATCAAATGATGATGACATATTTTTCTACACAGGATTTCAGAGTTACCGAGCTTTGATGGCATTTTGGAACTTTATTAAACCTTGCTCTGAGTCGCTGATGTCGTGGAACACAGCACGCGAAAAAGTGAAAGAAAGCTCCGCAAACAATGCTCATCCATTTCCTTTTTTGCAAGGGCAGGAGAAACAAAGAAATAGAAAGAGAGAAATAGAGCCCATCGATCAGCTGTGGTTGTTTCTAACAAGGGTGCGTCTTGGCTTATTCGAGCGTGACTTGGCACACAGATTTAGTGTCTCTGTAAGTACAGTGTCTGATATTTTTATTACTTGGGCAAACTACCTTTACATAATGTTGGGAAGTTTGCCTGTATGGCCTTCAAGAGACAAAATAAAACAACACTTGCCAGATTCTTTTAAAGGAAGGTATGAAAACGTACGTGGAATTCTTGATTGCACAGAGCTGAAATGTGAGTTGCCCAAGGATTATCAGAAGCACTCAGAAATGTACTCAGACTATAAATCTCACGACACATTTAAAGGGCTCATCTGCATTTCACCGAGTGGATGGATAACATTTGTTAGTCAGTTGTATCCAGGGAGAATAAGTGATAAGGAAATTGTGGAGAAGAGTAACTTCTGTCAGTTAATTGAAATGGGGGACCAGTACCTTGCAGACAAGGGCTTTGAGATCCATGACCTAATGGCCCTCAGAGGAGCAAGTTTATATATTCCTCCAAAGAGATTTTCTGCCAATGACCAGTTCACACAAAGCCAGTGTTTTGAGACCATGAGTATAGCAAATGTGCGTATTCATGTTGAAAGAGCAATTAAGCGAATCAAGGCTTGGCATATTTTTAGTCAAGTTCTGCCTCTTTCCAGCTTTGGGTCCATAAATCAGATCTGGACTGTATGTGCTTTGTTAGTAAATTTTCAATATCCAATTATTTCAGTTTAAAGAAAGGAAGCTTTCAGAATTTTGGAAGGGATGGGTTCTTATATCAGGGAACTAACAAGTGTGTTTTTTAGGAATTGAATGTTAAACTAAAGATTCTGAAGCTGTTCAGGTCTTGTTACTTTATTTAAGTCTCTGGTTTGGGTTTTTTCAATAATTGGAGGACTTGATATGTGAAAAAGTGAATGCAAAAATAATATTATTCTATCAAATGCACATGGGTAGATTGGGTACTCAGATTTAAAACGGATGGAGACTGGCTGTGCTTGAAGAAAATATATTTGTTATAGTAATGATGATGGTGATAATAATATAGAAAATAAAACCAAAATTTGTCTTTTCTTCAAACCTAAAAGTCTATCTGTAAGACAAATCCTAAAAAATAACGGTCAAAATTTTCAAAAACAATACACAAAAATATCTAGTTTCACCTTCCCTACCACCACCATCCCATCACTTGTAAACTATAACTTGAATACCATTCCTTGTGCTTTAGAACATACTAAAGCTCTTATGCAGACATTTTGTTAGAGTCAACTTATATTTTCCAAGAAACTAATAGTGTTGCTTTGCAGTTCTAAAAACACTCACTGTTTTTATTTTGAGATATATTTCTTGTGAAAAGCAATTAAACTAGGCTTAATTTCATCCTCCCACCTTGAGGATGATGTGACCTTGAGAACCAAAACTGGAAATGTGTTGTTGGTAAATATGACAAAGTCAGTTAATGGAATTCCACTGACCCCCATTTGCATCTGAGTCTGAAACCAATATTTGTGCTTTTCTTTTACTACAAAGACAGAGTTCAGTTCCATAAATGGGAAACTGCTTTCCTTTTGATGATTATTTATTGCAGTCTCTGGTGACATATCCTGCTTGGACTCTAAACATTTTATTTCCACATTTCTGTATTCAATGTCACCATTGGCATATACTATTGTTGCAATTCTGTCAGGGCTTGCTGCAAGAACATCATTTTCTTTGTCTAAAATTAATCCAATCTCTTGAACTGTCACTTCCTTGATGTCTGGCAATGACAAGAGATATTCTTTGTACAAATCAGCTGCCACAGGTTCATTTTCAATACCAAAAATCAATCCTTTACTTTTATAATTAAGATGTTTAGCTTGTGAATAGCTGACCATTTTTGGGGGTGCTCCTTTTGCTGTAATTTTTTTTACTAGATTTTCTGGTAATTTTGACCCCTGTTTTTGCATATGAGAAAAGACATCTTTACAGATACTGGCAGTTATTCTGTTTTGCTTTTGTTCAAACCAAGCAGGATTCGTTGATTGTCCTCTTGTTGCCATTTCAATTTGCTTTTGCTTGTCTGTAAGAGTTTCAATAAATAATGTTTCTGTTTGGACTGTTGGCTGTTGTGCTTCGGATGGATCAGTTGTAGTTTCAATAAAACTTGAAATATTCTGTTCTTGCTGTTGGTTATTAACATTACAATCTGATATATGCTGAAGCTGTAGCTCATCATAATCATTAGAAGGAGTGCTAAGGGGTCCCATTTCTGATTCACACTGCACAGTGGAAGGTGGAGCAGAGATTTCATGATTCAAACTTGAATTTGAATTCAGTGCTTGCCCATTTGAGACAGGATTCACATTTTCTTTACCAGCAAGGGAGGAACTACTAAAATACGGTACTACCAAATTTTGAGGCTGCCGGGAATAATCTTGAAGTTGCTTATGAATTGTTGAACCTTTAGCAACAGTGCCAACTATAGTCATTACTGTTTGAATTGTCTTTTCCTCTGGTAACATAGCAGCAAAGGGTATATGAGCATTTATTTTCTGAAGATCGTGCCTCAGCTTTACAATTCCATCAGCATCAAGCTTCTGTGATTTCAATGGTCTGGGATCGTAAAACTGAGAGTCAATACTCCTTTTCTTCCTACCAGGTAAGTCAGACGCATGTCTTGGTTTTGTTATTTTTAAAGCCATCACTGGAGAGAACTCTACTTCTCGTCTACCCCCTTTTCCCCATTCCCTCGGTTTTGATGTGCAGCATCTGTTGTCAGGAGTGATATTTTTTAGCTCTGACTTTCTCGTCATGTCCTCAAGTTTCCATATGAGCGCCATTACATGACAACAACACCCACTGTTGGAAGCCGGACACTGCCTATCACACTTTGCTGCTAGAATCTTTGGGGTCCCACTTTGTTTACAAACCATTTTCACCTTGTATTTAACATTCCTCTTATAGGAAGCCCAACAGCAGGCACGGACGTATATGATGTTATTTTCTGTGTTATTATACACCTGTAAATCGTGCACAAAATTGACCATACGGAGGCCTTTGTCATTTGAGTTTATAACAATTGCTGCATTGGTAAATTTTTTCATGGATTTACCAGAATTTTTTACCTGCTCAAAGGCATCCATAGGCACAAATGGGGGCAAAACAGAAAAGTCCTCTGAAAATTGAGTGTTTTCATCCGGTGGGAAAGTGTCTAAAATCGAACTACACGAGCTTGCTTGTTGGTCGATCAGCTCAGTCTGGACTGTTTCGATATTAAAGGTCTTTAGCTTTTCAACCTTTGCTTTCGTGTAGCTCTTCTCAGGATCAGGGTCAAAAACTTTCTCTCTGTAGTAAGGAATCGCGTTGAATGCCTTAACCCTGCCCCAGAAAAGAAAGAAATCTCAAATTAAAAGCAGAAAGAAAAGATTTTAGCGAAAACGAAATTTTGTTGACTAGCGTGGAAGGTTAGATAACATTGTTTATATAATGCAGGTGCTACGAAACTTACTTTTCGACAAGATCTTTCTTCAGTCCCTGTTGGTTCAGTCTTCTGCATTTCAACCAAAATTTTAATTGTGGAATTGTCCATTTACTTATGTCTTCTCCGTTTTTCACGGATGAACATGGAATGTCTTCTGGTGTAAGGTTTACATCAGAAGACATTCCATGTCTTCCATGCAAAGTCTCGGTGTTTTCCGCCATGATTTTTGAGATTCGCGCGAAAGATAGCCCTTAGGCCTCGCTTTCATGCAACTTCCGGTCTTAGGCTGAATCGGTGTATTGAACATGGAAAATTCCTTTACGGTAATAAGTGTGGTTCAAACAAATGAAGTTCGTAAAAACTTAAGTCTTTAGTCAGCTTCAACAAAAATCCAAAAGAACCTCCCTGTAATATTCTTCAGAAGGTGAAGTTCTTATTTTAAGCTTGACCAAAGTTTATCTCCACAGGCAGTTACCGTAATTTTAATGTTTTTCCATTGCATTCATGGCTTCATGCTTAAGTCAGTAGATGGCATTCTTACAAAGAAGCGTCTGTATATTCAAATTAAAGCTTGGCGTTGAAGAAACTTTCCTGTAGTATTTTTTTTTTTTTTTCGAAAGTGGTTTCTGACTTATTCGAGTCCGTGATTAAGTGTGGCCACGATTTAAATCAGAAAAATATAGTATTACCCAGAAGTACTTAAAGGTGGTTTACCCGTCTGAGTTTGTCTTTTGAGTTTGGCGGTGGATGACATAACAGTTTCTCTAATTCAGTTGAAAGCTACGGAATAAGTTCTCTCGAATCGTGGTTGTGGTAAACTAGTTACCAGTTATCGTGTGCTAGTAAATTTTTAAGGTAAGTGTCGATGAGTGTTTAAGTCGATAAGTGCTGTGGAAAGGAAGGGGCTGACAAACTCGAAGGGGGACTCCCATAAAAACGGACGCGGATGCTTATTGGAAAATTAAAATCAAATTAGTTGCAAAACCAAAAAAGGAAAAAACAAACAAAGCAGAAATTTTACGCCGAGCAGAAATAACAGCCTGATTTTTTCTAATGATCAACGTAGAATTCATAAATTTACCATCATGACAGAAGACTTTTCTCGCTTCACTTCGCTAAACGCGCTCTAAAATCCCTCGATCATGTCGTAAATGCTCTTACTGTTTCATCTGAACTTAAAATCCATTGTACAGTGCAACAATTAAAAATAAACTGTTTCTCTTCGCAAACAAGGTCGAGGTTCTCCTTTGCTCCACAACAAGACTGACTCTTTCTTTCTTTTTTTTGAAAATAAACAAAGGACATGAGTACACTAAAACTAACATTCGGGCGCTATTCATAAAAAGGAAATACAATCGATTAGCTCTTCGTGAGCGCTCCGGAATCGAATGTGACCGCGACAACCTCAATTTGGTAACTACTTAGTAATACGCACGTCTTCCCTGGAGGAACCTGTCGTAAACTTGGTAATAAGAAAGCACACAAAGCTACACAAAGTATGGAATGTTCACTGTTCTACAAGAGGGTCCCGAAAAGTTAAAAGCGGTACTTTCGTAATTACAATGAACATGGCCTAAAATAAAGTTCAGGCCCCAGTTTTTCATGAGGTGCCCTATTCACCGGAAAAATCACTATCCAGTGGATAACGCAATTGGTTTTCCTAATACTTATTCGCTGGATAGTGAATTATCTAGCAGATAGCGCTAGCCACCTTTTAACAACTGACAGCAGAACTTGATTAAAAATATCGAAAAAAAATGCAAAATGTATTAGGTCTGACTACATATTTTGACCTCTATAGCTTGTCTCATATATTTAATTTTTATTGTGCCCTGTACTTTAATTAAGATATATTTTAAGTTTCGCTATTAAGTTCAAGCGTCACATGCAACTAAAACAAGTCATGCATTTAAATATTAATACCTTGTTTAATTGAACATGCAAAATTCCTTTACGGTAAAAATGTGGTTCAAAGAAATGAAGTTCATAAAAACTTTAGTCAACTTCCAGAAAAATCCAAAAGAACCTTCCTGAAATATTCTTCAGAGAGTAAAGTTCTTAAGCTTGACCAAAGTTAGTGATCTCAACAGTCACCGTAGTTTTAATCTTTATCCATCGCATTATGGTTTCATGGTTAAGGCGGTAGATGAAATCCTTATAATAAGCGTGTTCATTCAAATTAAAGATACGCGTTAAAGAAACTTTCCTGTAGTGTTGTTTTTTTCGAAAGTGCTTTCTACTTTTTTGAGTCCGTGCGTCCGTGCGTGGCCATTCAAATCAGAAATATATACTTAGCAGTACTTATAAGGTGGTTTACTCGTCAGTTTAACTTTACAGTTCGGCTGTGGATGCACTTTCTTAACAGTTCCTCTGATTCAGTTCCAAGCTACTGAATAAGCTCTCTCGACTCTCGAATTTTTGTGGTAGACTAGTTACTAGTAATTTTTTTATAAAGCTATGTCATGAGTGTTTAAGTCAATAAGTTCTGTGGAAAGGAAGGGGCACGCAAACCAGGAGGGGGACTCCCATACAAAAGTAACGGGGATACTCCTCGGAAAATTAAAATCAAATTACCCCTTTAGAAGGGAGACCAATGTGGGTGTGGCTCAAGCTTAAACTTGCCCCTAAAGGAGATTTCGGTGTGGTCAGTGTCACGGCATCATTTTTTGTAAATTTCTTTATACACAGCCTTACGCGATACCTGAATGGACAGATATAGTGACTTTCGGTCCCAAACACTCTAAGTGAGACCAAAATCTACAATTTACACCCCTAGTTAATTAAGCGAGACGACGAATAGTCCACCCCGGGCTCGCGAACTAGCTTTGGAAGTAGCCTGTTCCAGGTACTCAGATAGTGGGGAAGACGCGAAAGAAAAAGCCACACGAAAAGTTGGCGGGGCGGGAAAAAGGAAAAAGGAAGGGAGAGAGATTCTCGGCCGCCTCTGATCTCCTCAGATTCCTCCCATTTTATTTTCGTGTTTTCGCTTTCTCAATTCAGTTGACTATCTCGGAGCCTTGATCTTACGTGACAGATTCGTGGCAGGTTTAATACAAAAAGAAGAAAATCTCCCATAAGAACGTGATCACGAATAGATCAAGATCGATCACTAGTAAAATGCTAAAGGAATACACATGTTGATTCTCACCGAGTACTGGACAAACAGTGAATTCTAAACGAGCGTGTTAATCAAACGAACACTACTGACAAGACGAAAGTCAAATGACAATTAAACTACCACGGGACTTGCCTTACATCGCTCAGGGCCATTCCATTTTAAATCCGCACCTCCACCCCTATAGATAGAGAGAGGGAATATTCTGAACGAGATCACTGGCCAAACTGACAATTTCTGAGGGGTGAAAATACCAAACCATAGGTCTGGGCCAAGAGCCACAATAGGTCCTATTATGGCTCTTGTCTGGGCCCATTTCCTCGAAAGATGGATCGTTACGTTTAAATATTGTACTCGTACAATATTTAAGTATAGGTGAGTCGCTGAGATTTTGAAACCCCGAACCTGTTTAGGACAAAAACTCTAAGATGCATACCCTGTTTACGACAACACCCTCAATTTTAGAACCCTGTTTAATAGGACAGCACCCTCAATTTTATTAGCCTGTGTATGGAACACCACGTTTATAATTAGAACAGACTCGCACAAATCATGCACACTGTTTTGAGGACAGACTTGCGCGAAATTGCATGCACTGTTTAGGACAGACTCGTACCTTATTAGATACCCTGTTTAAGGACAAAAAGGACGCAAACCATATCCTGTCCAGCGGCACATCCCTGTATAGGCCATATAAGGGAGTACCCCCCCCCCCCCCCCTCCCGGGGCTTAACGCAGGATTAAACCAAATTTTAAGCAAGGTTTTCTTGTCTAAAAATATGCATCTCGAGCATACAAAATACTGTTTAGCCTTTACTCCGAGATACAATAATGATAACAGAAAATACTACTCTAAGCAATACGTAGGATGGTAAAATGCAAAAACAACAAATTTTGATTCTGCGTTAGTGCTAATCGGCCTTTCGGGACCTGGGGCCCGTTTCTCGAAAGGTCCGGTAACTTTTCGGGTCCGAAGGCAAATTCTGAAGTCAAAACCAGTTGAATAGTAACACAGTTCCTGGCTGGTTTGTTAACTGACAGTTTCATATTGTCATTTTTAAAATTATTGAAGCTTTGATCTTCAATGCTAACAAGGTAAACATAAAACAGCTTTTCGGGCCCGAAAGGTTATCGGGAATTTCGAGACACTGGCCCATGGCCCCGAACGGATAAAGGAAGTGTTACATCGTTCATATAGGGACGCCAAAACATAGTAGATATACAATTCTTGGTCATTCCGTCTGGTGAAGGTTTGCAGTTAAACCTCTTCCGAAGGAAGCAAATAACACACCCCTGCC
Organism: Porites cylindrica; assembly: GCA_964035525.1. Classification (NCBI taxonomy): domain Eukaryota; kingdom Metazoa; phylum Cnidaria; class Anthozoa; order Scleractinia; family Poritidae; genus Porites; species Porites cylindrica. The sequence continues at coordinate 6,097,388 of OZ037781.1, read as the reverse complement.
ACATTTTCTAAGGGGTAAGGAACAAAAATAATGCAGTGAAACCTTTATTAAGCGGGCACCTTCGGGACCTTCCCAAGTGTCCGCTTAATAGAGGGTGTCCGCTTAGTAGAGATTTGTAAAAATTGCTCAATGTTCGTTGACGATTAACATTCGACGGTTACTCTGAACTGTGATAAAGTTCCACAGTGTTGTTGAGGACGTTAAGAAAGCTAAGGAAGCTGTGCAGTACTATGTACAAGTCTTTTAGGTGAAGTTTTGACAGCTAAATGTATTGATTTATCTTTATTAATCGACTACAGTACGTATATCAAGGACGTAATCCAATACTAATATTGTCAATTCAGTCCGATGTCCGCAAATTATTTTAGTGTCCGCGTCCGCTTAATAGAGGTGTCCGCTGAATAGGGGTTCGTTATAAAGGAAAATATAAGACGTTGATTTCGGGACCTGGCTTAGTGTCTGCTTAATAGAGGGTGTCCGCTTAATTGGAGGTCCGCTTAACAGAGGTTTCACTGTACTCTTTCTGAGGTCTCTGAGGGTTTCTAAGAATAGATGTTAATATCTGAATGGGTGTTTACCATAGGAAAATTTTCCTGCAGGTCTCCTGCTAAAAACTCCTCATTAGTAGGTGCACTGTAAATTAAACAGACTCTTTATAAGCCCCTGGGGACAATTTAGTCCTAAAGGCCAAAGTGTGATTCAGCTCTTCCTGGAGCTATTTGAGCGCAATTAAAACAGCCCCATCAAAAGCCTATTCGAGCAAACGCTGAGACTCATTTTAGCCCGTGGGTCCAAATCAACCTTTTGTAACTGGACTGTATTGGCCCTCATTAAGGTAGCCAAATTAGACCCAAAAAATAGGACTGCATTTTACTCTCCAAAACGGCCCCTTTTTCTTTTTTTGATTTACAGTGTGGGTGTGGATATTGAATGGAATTTGGTCCACGGCGCGATCTCAGAAACTAGCCTCCTACGCCGATATTCTGAGGGCTTTGTCAGGCGCTGAGTGCCCTCAGGAGAATAGCCTACGTGTAGCCGCAATCCCCCCCCCCCCCACCCCCCTCCGACAAAGGAAAAACGGAGATAGGGAGCTATCTGAATAAGCATGTAGCCCACAGACAGGTAAGAAAAAAAAGACAACATATGTTCAGTTATTCTTCGACAGCGCATCGCCTCTGTTCCTATTTATCATTGAACTCGTACAGAATTAACGAACCAGATTGGTGCTAAGACGCTGAACTCGTTTCGTAAAGTTATATTTTATGACCAGTGGTTTCTACCAAAGAATAATTTTCGGACTGAAAAAATGTAAGTTATTTTACAGATATTCACAATGAAAGGAAAAATCAGACTGTTGGCGATGAAAAATTGCTTATCGCGTACCTGTCAGCAAAGATAAATCCTTTTAATGCAAACTCACAGCAACTAATTCATATCGGCATCGCGTACCTCCGAGTTGAATGTGAGGTTTGTTATTTTCGGTGCGAAAACTAGCGATTCTGTAAACCCTCTGACTTGGCATACATAGCTTCCGAGAAAAATAAAAACATGGCAAACCAATTACAGTCAAACCTCTATGAAGCGGACACCTTCGGGACCTTCCAAAGTGTCTGCTTGAGAGGTTTGTAAAAAATGCGCAATGTTTGTCAACGATTAACACCCAACGGTTACTCTGTACACAGGTGTCCCAAACACAGGGTCCAGAGGAGATGTGTTTGCCGTTATAATATCAAAACTCGTCGAAAACCTCTGAAAAAATGGGTTATTTTGATTGCTGTGGCTATATGGCCGGTAACCGGTCAAGATTTTCAAAACACTAAATGACCGGCAGTCCGGTATTTTCAGTTGCAATAAATTTGACTTATCTAAGAATCCCAACCAATCCAAACTATCATATGTCAGTAAGAAAAGTCAAGCGATCCTGAAATGCTTCATAGATCCCAAGTCTAGCGTTTGGTTTCGCTGGGATCGGGTCGACTGCCCGGTGAAGGTTTTTAAAACACTAAATGACGGGCAGACCTATATTCTCAATATAAATTTGACAAATCGAAAACATCCACTAATCTAAACTATCCCCGGGGGGGGGGGGGGGGGTACTCCCTTATAAGGGCTTAATGGGGACGTGCGGCCAGCCAGGGTATGTTTTTCAGGATTTTTGTCGTAAACAGGGTATCGAATTTATCATTTTTTGTCTTAATCAGGGTATCGATTTATCAATTTTTGTCTTAAACAGGATATCTTTTCTTGGACGATAAACAGCAAAATTTTTACAAGCTCTAATGTTAATTAAATGTCTTCAACAGGGTATCAAAAATCGGAATTCTGTCTTAAACAGGGTAGGAAAATCAGCGATATTTGTCTTAAACAGGGTCAGGGTAAGAGGGGCCGCGCCGCACCTCCCCACCCAGGGATATATCGAGTACCCCCCCCCCCCCCCCCCCCCCGGGGAAACTATCATATGTCGATTAAGAAAAGTCAAGCAATCCTGAAACACTTTGTAGATCTCAAGTTAAGTGTTTGGTTTACGCTGTGCCCAGAAAACGAAACCATGTTTTGTGACAGAACTTTTTCTAGGTCGGCTGCCGGCAGTCTACCCTGCTAGCAGAGTCGCTTTGATAGCTCTTCGATCTTTCCTAGATAAGTCGGGAAAGGGGAAAAAGGAAAGAGGAAAGAGGAAAGAGGAAAGAGGAAAGAGGAAGCTAAAAAAAGTTCTAAGTGTCACGAAACATGGTTTCGTTTTCTGAGCTCAGCTTAAGGCAAAGGCTAAACTTAAGATCTATAGAGCGTTTCAGGATCGCTTGACTTTTCTTAATCGACATATGATAGTTTAAATTAGATTGATTTTTTCGATTTGTCAAATTTATTGAGAATATAGGACTACCGGTCATTTAGGGTTTTAAAAACCTTGACCGGCAGTCGACCTGAAAAGAGTTCTAAGCCCACCGGGTTTCGTTTTCTGAGCCCAGCGTAAAACAAACGCTAGACTTGAGATCTATAAAGTATTTCGCCGTAGATTTCTGATTACTCTGTTTCTTGCAATAAAGCTTTAGGTAGGAATATCCTTTCAGATGGAAGATAGTCTGTCGGCACTCTATCTCTTTGATTCGTGCGTCAACTTTCACAAATGTGTTAGCGTAGCATTTTAAGAAGGTTAAATTTGACCAGCATTTTGTGCAGCGAGTTCTACGGTCACGATTGCCTTCAAACTTGCAGATGTAAAACTAGAGAGCTCTGAGGCTTATTTGCTGAAGTTATGGAAAATCTGTCGTGGGAGCTCGAAGTTATTTACACTTTTCGTAAAAATGGATATGCCGATATCTCAAAGGTTTTTATACCTACAAAAAAATAAATAACATTTTCTTAAAGTTCCATCATTATTTATTTGGTATGCCAAAAATCATAGAAATCGGTTGAATCTTTCATTCTGAAAAACGCAAATAAAAAACATAACCAGCACGCACGTAAATAGGTTCGGGCCACCTTAATACGACCCCTGTCACTCTCTTCATAATACTGAATAGAGTGACAGGGGTCAAACAATAACAGCCAAAAAAATAGCGACTAAATCGATGAATTCACGCCAAAAAAACACAAGAGTACATCAAAGGTAAGTCTCATTTATCATTTTGTAGAAAAAAAGGTAAGAACTAGCTAGTAATAGTTGACACTACACTGACTACAGCTGCCCCCGCTCTGTATATTGTCGGTCAATAGTATTCTTGCTCCTTGTGTAGCTCTTTGAAATATACCGATTCACAATGAAGATGTTCACACATATTCCATACAATAGGTGAGATAAATACAGGAAATAAACGCAAAGTTCCATGCGCAGTTTCGGTTCGATTTACACAGCTTTGATCAAAACATTCTCAGTTTCGAGAATAGTTTATTCTAAATCATAAGAAAAGATTTAATTAGAAGTTTAATTTTTCGACATTTCTATTTCATTTTTACATTTAACTCATTTTATTTGCCGGAAAGTAAGCCTTAGAAATTAAAAGGACGTTTGATCAATTCACGCTAGCGCATTCTAGTCTTATTTTAAACTGACATCTGTGAGCAGGGAATAAGTCAGCACAAAATTTAATGGTCGGCGAATTTCTGTAATCATCCATCGTTCTGCTAGTGATAAGCTTGCCGTTGTTGACTCGTCTTGCTTGTTTGGGGCTGAGTCTTATTCCGGTCAAAGAGAGAGAAAAAGTGTCTGGCAAGGTTACCAATCAAAGATTTGTGAACTCGTGTCTGGCAAACTCACTTAGTGTTAAACTAAACACTGTTCTACGCACCTTATAACTTCATCTGCGCTTAACGAGTATCTTTTGGTCCATAACTTTCATAACAACTGCTCCAGAGAATGTCAAAATCTACCTATAGTAAGCTGTTCCTTCGGGATTTTTTGTGTTTTACGTCATCCTAACCATTTCGTACTTGGGGGCGCAAACAATAGAAACGTCATCATTACCTACCGATTCCTCGCGGCCCATGTTCAAGCAAATCGAGATTTTTTCTATATTGACTGTATAGAGACCTATAGACTGTTCACACTTCCCTATTTTTTCGTGAGATCGTTTAGATATACCGCGTCTTACCGTCACGGCTATCTTGATTTTTAAATGTACCGAGGGGGCGGGCGTCGGGGATTATAGTTCGTGGCCTGAGGGGGTGGGGAACGAGAAAAATAAAATAAAATTCTATTTTTCTCGCTTCCTCCCAAACCGCCCCCGCCCCCTATGTAGTTTTGACACTCATGCAAGATGGCAGCCCGTAACGAAAAGCTCTCGATCTCGATGATCTTAAGGAAAAATAGAAGACTGTGAACAGTCTATTAACTGTATGTCTGTATATTTCAACTGTAAGTACTTTCCTTAATATACGCGCGAGTTACTAGAGTGCCTCCTCGGGATTTCGCCTTCTGGGCGAAATCCCTGCGGGGGCAATAACGATTATTTAGCGTTCGCAAACCTCAGTATTTTATTTCTCATACAAAGTCTCAACGGTTGCTTGTAACGCGACACCGCCTCTCTTGTGAGAAAGTTAATTTACGTAACACACTCGTAACGTGAGCTTGGGACACCTGTGCTATGTACGGGGATAAAGTTCCATGTTGTTAAGGAAGCTGTGTTGAACTTTGTGCAAGACTTTCAGGTAAACTTTGATCGCGGATGACAATTACACGGCCGGATATTGGTCTAATCTACAGTTTATTGACAGCTATCGCTAAATGTATCGATTTATAGCTATTAATAGACTACAGTACGTATTTCAAGGAAGCAATGCATTACTGCCGACTGTCAATTCAGTCCGGTGTCCGCTTTATAGGGGTTTTTAACAATAGAAATTAGCCAAAGACAATTTATTTTAGCGTCCGCGTCCGCTTAATGGAGGTGTCCGCTGAATTGGGGTTCGTTATAAAGCAAAATATAAGACGTTAATTTTGGGACCCGGCTTAGTGTCCGCCTAATATAGAGGGTGTCCGCTTACTTGGGGTTCCACTTCATAAAGGTTTCACTGTATCCTCTATGGGCCTGTTTACAAGTAGGGACGATAACCCTGGTGCTTGGGTTACCCTGCGACGTGTTTTTTAAAAAAAGGCAAACAGGGTTACTCTGGCACTAGGGTAACCTTAGCACTAGGATTCCCTTCCTCCTCGGAAACGGGCCCTATGAGACTTGACAAGGGGACTTGTGGATGCTCACACCACCCCCACCCCCACCCCCTCAGCCTAAATTTAACTTTCCTTAGAAACTGACAAGGAAGTCTTCCTTGAAGTCGCTCTTGTGCAACGAACAATTTGTCTTTCTAGAAGTGACAACTGAAGTGGAGGAACAGAATATGATGAGCACGCTCTTTCCAACATCCAGGCCGCGGATTTATGATCAAGTTGGGCAGAAATTAGTGGAAAGGCAGCAACCGATCGGTGCTGGGGCTTTTGGCCAAGTTTACAAAGTAAAGGACGTGGCAACTTCAAACGAATATGCGTTAAAAACTGTGGTTTGTAGCGAACTATCGGGAATCAGGGAATCCGATGTAATAAAAGAAATTCAAATATTACGTAAAATTTCCCATCCGAACATTATCCAAATCATTGAGACAGGTTGCTACAAAGACACTCGCATGCCCGGGGCTCCCACGGAAATGTTAATTTTAACCGAATACTGCCCTGGCGGAAACTTGAACGACCGCCTAAATCAAGCAAGCACCGAAGAAGTCGAATGCAAGTGGATTCTTCAGATGGCAGCAGCTCTTAGCTTCATCCACGTAAGCGGTGTTGTTCACCGCGACTTAAAGCCAGAAAATGTGCTACTGACCGCGAGTGATGATATAAAGGTAGGCGATTTTGGGTTAGCCCGAGAGTTTATCTCACTTAAACCCATTGTATCGAGCATTAATGGTTGGGTGACCTACGCCAAACACTACATGAACACATTTGCCGGTAGTCTTTCTTGGATGGCTCCCGAAGTTTTTCGTGGACACTACAATGAGAAGGCGGATGTGTTTTCTCTTGGAGTTCTCATTTTCGCTATATTGGAAAGAGAGTATTTCATTGAGTTAAGCGGTAAAATGTATTATGGTGCGTTTGTTCCTTTAGGATTCAAAACTGTTGGCCTTGGGGAAGCAATGTATGAATGTGGTCCAGCAATAACAGCCCAATTTTCATTCAAAGCAAGAGGATCCCCCTTTGTAAGGACGATTGCTCTGGATGCCCTGAAGTACCAAGCAAAAGATCGCCCAAGCGCTCTGGAGATTTTAAATCGAATCACTAGCCTGAGTTTGTGTAACCAACCTCCGGCATTGTACCCCCAAGTCCCCGGCATATCCCCAACATTGTGTCCCCAAGTCCCCGGCCCATTCCCAACATTGTGTCCCCAAGTCCCCGGCCCATTCCCAACATTGTGTCCCCAAGTCCCCGGCCCATTCCCAACATTGTGTCCCCAAGTCCCCGGCCCATCCCCAACATTCTGTCCCCAAGACCCCGGCCCATCCCCAACATTCTGTCCCCAAGTCCCCGGCCTATCCCCGGCATTGTGTCCCCAAATCCCACCCAACCCCGTTCGTTGCTTGGCCTATTGATTGTAGACTTTTTGCTTCTTGTTTTAGCTAATGTAAAAAATTTCTAGCTCGCGCTTTGCCCTCGAGAAAAATTTTGAGCTCGACTTGTGGGCAAGTCTATATTGATTAGTGCTAAAGAAACATTGTCATAGCTAGCACTGAATCTCTTTTTCTAAACTTCAAAATACTTTACATTCATAAGAATCTTTGAAAAGAGATTGCCTCTGGCATCAGCTCCATCAAACATATTTGGCATTTTATCCCTCTGTCTCTGGATTTTACTTGCCCGGTAGAGTCCATTAGTAAAGTCACAGTTTGATTATTTTAGGGTAGTGAGGGCTAGCTGCTGTTCTAAGAGTAATTCCTCAAAAGCTCAAAGACTGACTACATCCGCAAAAGCGTTGTTCGTGTCGCGTCACTCTTACTGAAAAACCTCTAGTTCAAAAGAAATTCTAGTTGTCTTAGCTCCTTTTGTTTTGGGCTAATTAGGGTTCCGTTATAATTATTAACTTTGTTTGTCTTTTTAGTAATTTTGTTTGTTTCAACTAGTGCTGGGAGACCTTAGTAAGAGCTGCGAAGTATGAACGCGCATTTAAAGCATCGGGTTTTTTTTCCCTTATTATTATGATAGTATTTATTGTGATGATCGGGAGCACAGGCGCAAGCAAAAGAAAAGGAAAAAAAATTGATCCTTGCTATTTCACTTTTGTTGATACTTGCATCTTGGCCGTTTTCACTGTAAACCAAGGTCTTCATCCCTGCGCTAGTGTTTTGTTTGTTTGCCTCACTTGTGACAAATATTAATTGATAATTAATAATGTCCATTTTGAAAAAGGCTGCATAAGTAAGTGGACAAAATTCAATTCCCAATTTGCCCATCTCCCATAAAACACCTTGTTTGCCCCCCATGTTTTGCATAGACATTTGTTTTCAATTTCTCTTGGGACGGCTGTAATACCCGGGAGAAATGAAAAACAAAGATTAAGCAAAATTTGGTGGGGGTGGGGTGGGGGGGGGGGGGGCGCAAACAAGGTGTTTTACGGGAGACGTGAAAATGGCGAATGGTTAGGAAAGTTAGTAATTGACGATGTCACCCGGAACAGTAATTTTCCAAAAACGTTGTAATTGTTAAAATAAGAGTTCCATGATAATTAAGATGACTACAAAATCTGAAGGGGGCAACGTTTCCATATTCACCTATTAAATTAACCGTAGAAAAAGTCAGCCATTTGGTACTTGTCTGCATTACTGTGTAATTTGTAAATATTTTGCAGTTAATAAGTGGAATAAATGTTCGTTTATTTGCCTTATTTGAGGCCAGGGCGTATATTTGGGAAATTTCCTCCTGAATGTTTTGTAAATTACACTCTACGTACAGGTCAAAGATAAATCTTTACTAGTGACTATTAACTAGAACAAAATTCAGCAAAGGAAAAGAAGACACGGAATTAATAAATGCGAACTGAAATCTATGCCAAAAAAAGAAACTTTTAAGTTACCTTAAAAGGTACAGCAAACCAAAAATGAAAACAAGCAAAAATACAGAAAAACTACACTAACAAGATATCTTTACGGAAAAAGTCCGGATATAACCACTAACTAACATAGAAGAAAAAGAAAACTTTAAATGATACAACTGAACTACAACCAGTTGAAAAAAATGTTGAGACACTCGACCAGAAAAATGCTCTTTTTTAATTACTAAACATCGCTTAAAATTACACATCTCAGCGGTTAAATAACTCCCCCCTCCCTCCCCTATTTTCAATGTTGTTCCTCGAAAACTTCAGCATGATTTCCTATTGTAACCAACTTTGAGAAGGGAGAGGAAGGGGTCTGAAAGGCAAGGACCTTATAAGTACCCTTGACGTCCAAATTAGGTACAATTTCTCAAGTCTTTTTGCAACTGGTTGTAGCAACAAGAGGCCTAATGGAGTGACGGGAAATTGAAACAACGATTCCGTAACAAAGTTCTTGGCACGGCGTTACGTACGGAGTGCAGAAAGATACGAACAATAAAAAACCTACAAAAAAAAAACTACACCGAATATAAATGCGATAACAAAATTATTTAAGTTAAACAAACTACACAAAACATCAAAAACACGAAATTAATAATATCAAAATTCACTATATCATCGTGGCTCCAAAAATAAACCACACCGTGCCGAAACTGTACGAGACACGCCCACAAACAAACAGGGGATATTTACATTCCATATTGGGTGCGGCCAGCTTGGATATTTCCAAAGGGGTTAATCCATGGTTTTTAATCGTTGAACGTCGAAAACGGGCAAGATTTTGAAATTAAGTACAGCCATCGAGGATATCTGAAAATATTCACAAAGAGGTTAATCTATGACAGAAACATTTGCTTCTACCTTCTACCTATGGGGAAAACATTTAATTTTTTCTTTTTTGTGTGTGTGTATTACCAAAATAGATTTAAAAATGACATGTGGTAGTTTGTATAGGGCAATAAAGCCCTTATACAGATCTCCCGGTCATGTTTCATCTTATGCCGAGTGGAATTTCGATATGTAACGAACCTATATATAACGAGGTCCTCGGTATAAACGAACAATATTCAGGGGCACCCAACGACAATTTTCGGAAAATATCTGTTCGGAAGACGATTTGATATCTAGAATTTTCGGAACATTTTTTGTAAAATTTCTTGCTTGCCTGCCTCTCCTAGGATTTTCGAACATCTAAAAAATGGTATAATTGCCTATTTTTACGGATTTTTACCCTAAAAAGGTCACCTAGAATTTTCGGGAGCCTTTTTTCTGGCTGGAATTTTCGAACAGGTAAGTTTTGATCCCTATAATTTTCGGATCACTAGACTTTCAGCTAGGAAATCGGAACAGATGAAAAATTTTTAGGGGATAAAAATATGCCTATATCTACAGTTTAAATACTAAAATACGTTTAACAATGCTATGTTCAAGTGGTTTTAAGCTATATTCTCGTTGGGTGCCCCTGAATATTGTCCGCCTCAGTAATAGTGAAATATATGAAAAATAACCTCGATATAACGAAATCTCGTTATAACGAGCATATTTTGCAAGTCCCTTGGCCTTTCGTTATATCGAGGCTCTACTGTGCCTAAAATTGATTTGAATGTTATAAAGTGGAATCCGGAGAACAGCTGGACTCCTGCTGGACAACTGTATCAGTCTTCTCTGTACATGTGAGCTCGAGTGAGATCGTTACCAACCCCTTAACAAAGAATATGTGGGTATGATTTTGGCCCTGCTTAAGTGAAAATCCATAAATAACAATGACCAAGACCAGCTTTTATGCTCCCGTGAGACTGATCATGAACCCTTGTTTTCACTAAAACCGCTGGACGCCAGCCTGTTTGAGGTCATTGTTATCTCAGTTATCTAAGGTCCCGGGGGGGGGGGGGGGCACTTGGGTATTTTTTGGGTAGGTATGTGCCACCCGGGACTCCAAATTGGCACCCCGTTCTAAAAAAAAATTCCCCTAAAATTGATACCCCGTTCAAGAAATGGGCCAATTTTTTATACCCCGTTCTAGAATTCGCCCTAAAACTGAGACCCCGTTCTAGAAATGGGCCAATTTTTTATACTCCGTTCAAGGGTGCAATAAGAGTACAAAAGTTTGCTTGTTAATGCATTGAACCATATTTTTAAAAGCAATCTGTCCTTGAATAATTTCAAATGGCTGCTTACAAAATTGGAGCTTTCGTGCGTTTGAAATATTATACCCCTTTCTAGAAAACGCCTCTGAAATGGATATCCGCTCTAAATCAGGAGCTTCAAAATCACGACCCCGTTGGGCGGCACATACCCGTATAGGTAATGTATGGGAGTACCCCCCCCCCCCCCCCCGGGTCTAAGGTCTTCCTGCTTAGGTAGCCAAATACGACCCGGAGGAATAACTAATTTATTCATAAAAAAAGGCCACATATTCGTGGGTTTAACAAATCTCATAAAAAACTTATGCTATAAGGTGGTTAGTCTGTTCCTACATCAACATCATCACAGCATTCATCGTCTTCTTTTGTTAGCAGACTTCATTACGTAAGGCCCGAGGGCACTGAATTCATTCCGATATAAATAATTACACTACGGGCGTTAAATTTGCATTGAGTCAATATAAGTGTCTTGGACCGTACGCTTGAAGCAAACTACAGAATTACGTCACTTGTTTAGGCCTTCGGTAAAGGCTATTCAAAAGTAAGGATGAAGTTCTTAGCACTAGTATATAAACCATAGACGACCGATCAACATTTGGTTTACATGGAAACACAGTGAAGTGGCATTGTATTACTTTTAGGTAGGCTTCAATCACATCTCGTTTACCCGCCGATGGAACATTTGAATTCGTACAAGAATCTTCCTTAGGACTCAAGAAATGCAGTCAACGTGTTGCTAGGTTCCAGCTTGAATCAGTGAATGATTAGCAAGATCCTCCCAGCGCTTGGGCGACGTAAAACCGGGTTTAGGATGATCTAAACTTAATTCTAGGATTTCCCTGAGGTTATGTAATCAGCCGGGTCTCTCAGTCTTGTTTAGACCGCCTAAACGCATAAGAGGATAGGGCACTGGAAACCACATTGACACTGCAAAATTCTCTGCTTTTTCATCCTTGAAGTGAAATATCAATTTTGCAATATTCTGCTTGATTCGGCCACGTACGCGTTATCTGAATACCAGAGCGAAAATGGCTAAAGTAACAGTCTTGAACAACTTTGTTTTTCTTCAAGGAAAAGTCTTGGTATCTCTGATAATCATTGGTTCGTCCCTCTTAGCTGTGAGTGTTACAAGTTTGTGCACAAACTGTACAGCGAGTCAAGCCTGTTGTTTTGATGTTTGTATTGAAGGAGCAAACTGCTTAGGACAGTATTGTCATTACGACGAGCATTGTTCTGGGGGCGAAATTTGTTGTAGTTCTAAGTGTGTGGACGGATATAATCCTATAGGATGCCCTTGTCAAAACGATGGACAGTGTTCTAAGGGTCAACATTGTTGTAACTTCAAATGCGTGACTGATGCTTCAAACTGTTTAGGGAAAAAATGTGAGAATTCGCTGGAATGCCGTCGCGGAGAAAGATGTTGTGGAAGTGTATGCAGTAACGCGTCAAGTACTATGGGATGCTTTTGCTTGGATCATCGACAATGCTCATCTGGTGAGTCTTGTTGTGCCAATGCTTGCGTTGAGGGACAAAGTTGTGTGGGACTCAGTTGTAACATCGGCAATCCGAAATGCTCAAACGGCGAGAATTGCTGCAACAACAAATGTGTGAAGGGATCGCATTGTCTCGGGCAAAGCTGTGGGAAAAACTCCGATTGTGGTTCAAGTGAACAATGCTGTAACGGAAAATGCGTATCATACAAATGTGAGGGGTTTTCAGAGATTCCATGCGGAACGGATGAGGAGTGTGCTTTTTCAGCCACCAAAAAATATTGTTGCGATGGTACATGCAGCAATGACAGCTACTGTTTCACCGCTCAGAAAAAGACAGTCACCATTTTTACAACAATTGCTCTTTGTATTTTTATAGTTGTTGTTATCGTAGCCTTTATTTTTCGATACCGGAGGAAAAGGATTCATCGAGCAGGACAAACACAGGTATTAACGGATAATGAAGCACAGGCTTACCAAAATTACCAAGCGCCACCGCCGTACCAGCCAGAGGAGTCTTACTACCCCCCACCTGAATATGAAGAGCATCAATCTGGGACGTCTGCATCGTTCTACCCTGAAATGATAAGAGAGGATGAACCGCCTCCCCCTTATAGTGCTGAACAACAAGGAGAATCCGGGGGGCAGTTACATGCATCTGAAGCCACCTGATTTATATTTTTTCAGTTTTTCCAACAAACAGTGTTAAAACAACTACGTCAATGATAATAAAAGAGATAAAAAAATATTAAAGATAAAAACCTGCAAGAACGGTAGTGATCACCTAAAATGACAAATATTTTTATACAGTCGTGCTTGTTTAACTTTTAAACCTAGACACCTTTAAAAAAACTCCGACAAAAATGTATTCTCTTATTAACGAGTCAAAATGAGTGCTCGGACGACTACTTTCTACTTGAAGACTGTTGTCCTCTTTTTCACAAAATAAATAAAGATAAAAATAAAATTAATCTGCTTGTCCTTTTTCCATACTGTTCTCCTTTGACGGCTCGTGCTCTCATCGAGCCTTGCGCAACCTCATAGAGTTTCAAGCAACTCGTACAGTGTCATTGATAAAACGCTGAAAGAACTACTCGCTTTCTGATTTCCTCACCGACTTTCTAAATATTCGAATTAGTAGAGATCTTGAGATCTGATTCACTCTTCTGGACTGGAAACTCTTGGCGGAGAGCTAGGAGCATGCGCATAGCCGTAATGAGATTGGGGCCGGGGGGGGGGGGAGGTTCTTACCCACCACCACTCCACCCACCCTTCACTGTCCTTCTTTGGGGGGTACCTCTTGCCCCTTGCTACAAGCATGATCATCCGGTGTTTGTTAGCCTGTTTTAACACCTCTAAAAATATCTTCTGGGCCCTGGCACTTATCAGTTTGTTCTTACGGTGTCCCTCCTTCGAAGGGAGCTGAGCTAATCTATGCTTTTTTTACATTAGGATCTCTAGGATTCACTGATGTTATCACATGATAGTCACGGTTAGGTTCCTTTTTTGTTACTGTTACTGCAGTTCGGAACACAACACTTAGAGTGCGCCATCTCCGGGTACTATCACGGTATGTTGTACCTCCAAACGATCCCAGGAAGCTTAGTGGTCGCGAATCGGACCCAGATTCCTACTTGTTTAGAATATGATCATTATATCGAGGTTCTACTGTAACTAAAATAGATGTGAATGTTATTAAGTGGAATCCGGAAACAGATGGACAGTTGAAAAAATTTGGTTCTGCTTAGGTAGCCACCCGAAGGAGGACTAGACTAATAAATTCACAAAAAAGGCCACATATTCGTGGCTTTAACAAATGTTAAAAAATAACTTATGCTATAAGGTGGTTAGTCTGTACTTACATCAACATCATCGGAGTATTCATCGTCTTCTTATGTTAGCAGGCTTTTATTACATA
>OZ037781.1:5873266-6078266 GCA_964035525.1 Porites cylindrica | reverse complement strand
ACACATGTTATCCTATGTGCCTGGACCTTCTCTCGGAAGAAAACCCCTGTGGTTCGATTCTTGTAAACGATCACCTTCCATAAACGATCACTCAGTCTTTGCATTTTGGTTGGTCGCTTACGGGAGGTTCGAGTTTAGATCCAAACTGATATCTACAATAGGTGTGATTAGGCTTTGGTACTAGATTGTGCTCGAAAAAAAAGCATATCATGCTTTTAGCAGTGCTCATATTTTTAGAAATTATGCCAAAATTATGCTACTTTCTGAAAATTATGCTCTCTGTCACCGAAATTATGCTACTTAGATTTTACACTGATTTTAAGGAAAATAAAGATCATCAGTAGCTTAACTCTATCAATTTTCACTTTAATGAACATTCATATAGTCCACCTTCCAGTGTTACAGTCTTTAGCGTGGCAAATACGCATGTGCGCACATGACCTCGCTTTTTTGTTACTTTTAACTCCTCTTTGCCTGCGGCATGTTTTTTGGAAGCCAAGTGGTTTTTGAGAATGCTCTTTTTAGAGCTCAATATCTCCTTACACCCATTGCAAAACAGTTTTCCACCTCGAAGACATTCTTCGATGCGATCAGGAGGACTCGTGTTCTTTGGATCTGAGTTACCTCTTTCCTTGTACTTTCCGGTATTACTTTTAGGAACACGATCTCTTAGAGATTAAAGCTCTCGGTACGTCACTGGATGGAAGGGGATGTACTCGAGGACGACGCCATCTGAGGGGCCGAGCCGCCGAGCCATAAGCGTGGTGGCCTGAGTCTCAGTCTTATGCACAGGGTGACCTCTGCCGCTTGCCGGACCGTATTTGACCATGGGCCTTAGCACAGACCTCAATATTTTCTAAAAACAATACAGAGCTATGATGGGTTTTTTTGTTTTCAACGCATAAAAGCTCGGATTATGCTAACAGTGCTAAACTGAAATAAAAGCTTAAAATAATGCTTGTTTTGCTGAATTCTGCTTAAAATTATGCTAGCACAATCTACCAAAGCCTAGGTATGACTCAGGGCGCCGAAAACGTCCAAAACAGAACCAACTTTCGATTTTGGGTGTGGTCATTTGGGTCAGCCTCATTTTTCGCGGGAAATCTAGTGCCGCAAAGTTTCTGGGAACGAGAACCCATTGTTGTGCAATGGAAGACATGATCATCGAGAACGAGGAGAAAATGCTAACGTTTGTGGGCAAAACTTGCTGCAAATGGACTATTTTATCACTAAAACCAGTGGAAATATTACGTTCCTCGTTCTGTGGCATTTTTGGGCAAATTCATTCGCCGGTGTAGCTGCAAATCACTGGAATGTTGGACCACGTTTTGCGCTGCAGTGTACAACCACATCGACCGTAGCTTTAAAATTAAAGGATTTGGGCTTTATGCTTACAGGTAAGCTTTTATTTAAATTTTCCCTTTATATATAAAGAAAATCTTAAGTTATATTCTTTTAAGAAGAGTATTCCTTGTCTGAAAGTTTAGTGAATAGTAAACATGGAATGTTTGTTTTCTTAATTAATTCAGTAAATTAACGGCCAGTGTAAACCGCAGACTGCGGACTATTGTTTTCACTTTACAAATGAGCAGGTGACAACAGTATTCTCACTGTTTTCTAACCCTACAAACAGTAGTCCTCAGTCATTCTGCAGTCTGCATTTTACATATTGCCCCGTAATGCTTAAAGCGGGAAATTTAACGTGAAAGTGTTTTTTGCTTAAAACTCCTGAACTTTCAGCAATCTTAAATTTAATATTGTTTGCAACATTTCTATTTGTATGGAATTTCTGGGAATATACATTCCTTAGCTGAATAGTGTTACAGTCAAACCTCCATCTCTGACCACGTCGGTTGTATTTGATCACCTCCAACATTTAACAATTAGTTCATGCATCAGCGTGCATATGTTGAGATATTGAGTACGCGGGAAGTTTGGAGAACGTGAAAGAGAGCGTAAGAGTTGCTTGAGGCGCAGCTGAGAGCATTTCTTATGCACGTAAACAGGGCTGGAAACAGGATTTTACAGGCCTCTCACAGGGTTTTTGTAGGGTAGAATTAATTTTTTTTTTAAGGGTCCTTAACCAATGCGGAACAACCACATTGTAACTACCAGATTGATCAACCATTCCAGGCTCTCAACTTCCTTACAGAATATCTAAGAGAGAGCAAAATGTTTGTAAGATAAGTAATTTATTTCTTTTTGTCTTCAACTTCATATCTTGTCCTTTACGAGTAGGGTTCTGGAATGTAATTAATGGTTACAATAGCAGCATTTTCAGAAATGAGCTGAAAACAGTATAGATGATTTTTTAAGAATAATTGACAAACATGACATTTTTGCTCTAGTCGAAACAGATGCAAATTATGAAACTGATCTGAGAGTAAACAACTTCAAACATCTAATTAAGTGTGGAAACAAAAAATCAGGAAATCGATTCTCTGGAGGCTTATCTATTTACATAAGTCAAAAAGTCGCCTAAGGAGTTACATACTTCCCTTCTAAAAACAAAAGCATCATGTGGTGTAAACCTTATAAAACTTATTTCAGCCTTCAAAAGGATATTATACACTGTATCTAGGAACAGTATATTTAAGCCCACAAATTATGAAAAAAATAGCAGCGAAGATTTTATGGGGGACTCTAGAAGAATAAATGCTTTTAACGTTACGAAAGGGAGATATAATCATACAGGGTAAAAGTTATGATTTTTAATAACTGTGGCAAATCCTTAAAGGGGCTGTGTCACGGCAGTCCTGTTCATTTTGTATAATTTTGCCAATTACTCCTCCTCGATCGCTATGGAACTTAAAGTAAGCAAAGAAATTACATGTAAATGACAAAATCACAGATCTGAGAGAAACAAATAATATTATGTCTCCTGAGCATTATTTTTGAAGTTGCAAGCAGCAGGGATCAACTTTGCAAAACTGTTAGGCTGAATAGTTTTCAAAAACCCCCATTTCAATCCGTTTCGATCTTTTTCAGTTTTGCCCAACTGTGGCATGTTGTTTCTGTTATGTTATTTTAACCTTCCTTTAAAGTTTTAAGCGGTTATTTTTATGTTTCTCTTAATTTAACGGGCATTTTGTAATTTCCTAATTTGGCTGAATTTCGTGACACAGCTCCTTTAAACAACTATTCATTTAGATAACATTATATTGTACAAATACCTCGGACTAATATTAAGCCCATACGGAGATTTTAATCTCGCTAGACAGGAACTGAAAAAAATTGCCCTTAAAGCTCTGTATAAATAAAGAAAAGAGATATGGGAGACCACTTTAGAGAAAATAGTAAAAAGTTACAATAATGCACTTATATCCCCCATACTTCTCTATGGAAGTGAAATATGGGGCATTGACTGTAACGGAAAAAATAGAAAAGGGATCTGGCAGAATTGGTGCAGAAAAAATTCGTAAAATGGCTACTAGGTATAAATATATACTGTACTAATAATGCGTGCAGGGCATCGACGGGAAGGTTCCCAATGAAAATTAATGCCCAGTGTAGGAATTTTAAGTTCTTGTTATCTCTGATAAACAGAGACTTAGCTCTTATTTACCAGTCCGGAATATCCCTTAATTTAAGGACAGGGCCAACTGGTCACGCGACACTTTTCAACCAATGAGAAGGCGCGCTTGTGTTTATCAACAAACAAATCAAAACATCGTGATCAAAAATTTTCAAAACAACGGACGGAGTCGGACAGAATTAAAGATGAGCTTACAGTACTCGTCTAGGTTTCACATTTAATATTTCAAAGAAAACATGTCATGTAAGAGAATATAGAGCATTAATCATTGCAAGGAATCATTGGGGTGTTTGAACTGATTCCGGACCGATCGCATGGCTTGCAAGATTTTTGATAGAAGCAAACTCGTCCCGTGTAAAAATAGCCTTAGAGAGAGTGTGAAAATTTGTTGAGATCGTACAAAACAGCATCGGTACAACCTATTAACTTCTACAGGACAAGAATCAAAGAACCAGTCATCATAACCAGAATAGAAAGTAGTTGAAATTTATTAATTTTTCTTGTTTGTTTTTTTGTGTTGTTTCGTGTTGACTTCACGCATCTGGTGCATCATGCAACGTTTTAATTTTATCCCAGATAATCAGTGCATGTTCAATGAGTAGCAAAATACAGCATTTACAATTGAGATTTGCCTTGTTTCTTTGATTGCTTTTTAACGGCGGATGAACATTTGGAGAATCCAACAACATTAAATCTTTCCAGATTAGTGAATTTCAGCTCAGAAACAAAGCGGTTAGTATCTACCCTGCGCTTGTGATCTTCAATTTCAGCCCCGCAAATTCGGCAAAGTGAGGCGAGATGTTGGACGTGATGTTGGACGTGTTGGACGAGATGGACGAGATGAAGGCCTTGAAAAGAAAAAGACAAAGGCTCGTACTTATGCGAAAAAAAGTAATAACACGGCTTTTGTGAGAAACCCGGGAGTGGAAAACCTACGTGTTTTGGACCTCGGAATTCAAAAATTGTCTACCAAAATTCTAGGTTGTCTGCCACCCCCACATTCAACATGATAAAAGTTAATCGATATGACAATCGAGGAAAAATATCTAGAACTTCGTAAAAAATCTGTGAATCGAAAAAATAATAGATACAAGTTGTTCACCTACCTTGAAAGCCGACCAAAATCTCTCCTATACATCGCGTTGTTTAAAGGATAAAAGAAGAATAAGCCACAAAATGTGCTGAATATTTCACGAGACACTTCCAATATGGCTTCCGATACGCTGTCCACTTAAAAAAATTATGTATGCCTCATGAAAAGTCTTAAAAATATGCCTGAGAACCTCGAAACGATGACTGATTCTGTCCGACTCCGTCCGTTGTTTTGAAAATTTTTGATCACTGGGGCGATGTTTTGATTTGTTTGTTGATAAACACAAGCGCGCCTTCTCATTGGTTGAAAAGTGTCGCGTGACCAGTTGGCCCTGTCCTTAAATTTAGGGATATTCCGGACTGTTTACCGAACAGGAGGTCTTTATGGGAGAATCTTGACCGAAGTTGCCAGCGACCGAGGTCAAGATTCTCCCATACAGACTGGCCTAGCTTGGTTAATAAGATGTTTATTATAATTATGGCCAAACAAGAAAGCAAAGGAACAAAAACATCAATAATTTCTACTTCATCTTTGCTTATAGCTTCCTCAGCAGGATTCAAAAATTAATTTGCCAACGTTTGGTCGTTTTCTTTACCTGCTTCGTCATGAAGGTCCACTGATTCTTCCATTTAGTATTATTAACAGGAACAAGCCAATTTTTTCATATTCTTTGTTTGTAACTTTTTGAGGACAACTGTTACAACAAGATCGGTCTAGATGCCGGTCTAGGTGGGAAAATCTAGACTGCGGTCAAGATTGATTTTAGCCAATCAAATTCTTGAATTTGTTTGTTTCCAGTCCTTTTGAGACATGGCCATATAATAAAATAAATTATTGCAAATAACATAGGTACGCTGATATAAAAATGGAATGAAAAATAGCAGAACAAGTAGACTAGACGACAGACCAAGTGGACAAGATGACATGACCAATTGGCAAGACAGCAGAATGAGTAGACAATTAAGACGACATAGAAAATTAAGACATCAAAATATTTTTGGTTCCGATACTGCTCCATAGGATCCTTCGTAAATACATGAAACATCAAGTCTATATAATAATACTTTATTCAAATACATACATTATTCAAACATGATACGTATTTGAAAAGGAGGACCACGAGGTTATAACAGAACATAACATAACATAAAACTTTATTTATACTCGAATTTTAGACTAGCTAACAAGCTAATAATATCTTTGCCTGCGTGCAGACGTCTCCTATTTCCTTTGTTGCACGCGGAAAAGGGACGTCTGCGTAACGCCGTCGCTAATCGTGTTCCAGCGTCCTGCTGGGTTCCCAAGATCTTGGGAACACGCTGTGATAGGCTGACACACAGTGCGCATTGTTTGACTTAACGCTGATTGGTTGTTATCGAATGTGGTCTGATAATGTATGCGGTGATTTAAACGATTTATGTATAGCGGGGTTTTCTAACCAAAACAAATCAAAACATGTGCGATTGTGTGCTGTGTTTTTCGTCGATCGAAAAGCAGAGCGATCAAAATCTTGTGCGGGGACGCGGAAAATTAATTTAACGTGTACGAGGAAATTATTTCTTTACAATTTACTGTGCATGACACATCACATCATAATTGTAAACAGTGTCTGAGAAAACTACAAAAGCGGCGTGGACCTCGCACCAGGCAGGCATTTCGGAGAAAGCCAGCCAAAGAAACTAAAATCTTTAGCCGTATAACAAACAGAGGTCAAGAAAATTTAAACACTTTACAACTGCATCCGAAATCAAATCCTATCGGGAACACCCACAGAAGCATAAACCACAGGAAATGATTACTCAGTATGCAAGTAACAAACCTGCTTCATGACCTCTAAATGGAAGACTTAGCGCGGCAAAAATGAGATTTACTCAGTCAAAGGTTAGAATGCTACATGCCCTGTGCAGTGCTAGTAATCTTCGCGCGAGAGAGAAAAGAAGAAAAACCTCTGTTCGAGCAGACTCTCAAGGTCACGTTTCGCCCGTATCACGAGCTTATGATGTTTTGTTTGGCCTGTCAACTCTTATTTCTAACCGGATATTATTTCACAATTTATGCGAAATAGAATACCCTGCCAGCGGGACGCTGGAACACGATTAGCGATGGCATTACGCAGACATCCCTTTTCTGCGTGCAACAAAGGAAATAGGAGATGTCTGCATGCAGGCAAATAATATCTTCGAGCTGACATGAAAATAATATATAATAATAATTATATATAATAATAATAATATACCTATAAAAGGTCCCCTAATTGAACTTTAAAAATATAAAAATAAAAAATACAGGTGAAAATTATTAGTGTAGGTACAAAATGTAATAGTAGAATGATAATTTCAATGAAAATATATAGAGTTAAAATATCAGCTATTATATGTCAATAAATTTTCATCCTTCGTTTTAAGCCTTTTTTAATTATTTTGTTAACTTTAATTTCACAGACTGTCCAACCACCCCGATTTCATCGGGATTCTCCCAGTTTTGCTTGAAGGGAGCCCAGTGCTCTGAACTTGTGAAATCCAGTGTGCCCGGCATATGATTTCTATGAAAAAGCTAAGATTTTCTAGTCACCCGAGAACAATAGTTAGGCACCAAGTCGGGATTTCAAATTCTTTATGTAGTAGAACAGTTTAGTTCACTATTTTCAAAAGACAAATTAAAGCAAGGGGCACACATACACCAAACCTGTGATCTGCCTTCCCCACGCATGTCGTGGTAGAGCTGCGGTGCAGTTCCCTGGGCCAATAGCTCCCACATGTGTTGTGTGGAACTGGCACTTAAAGGACTCACCTCTGTAGGAAAGGGTGTTTCTACCTAGGTTTCCCTTGTCACTGACCAATGGCCATGCCATGCTGTTGAGCTCCAGTATGGGTGAAACCGCTGCCCATGGTTGCCCGCCCGCCCGCATGATGTGGCTGTGCACATGCATGAGGTAATAGCGAGGCCGTGGGTTGGTGTATGTGTGCCCCTTGCTTTGATTTACTGGTAATTTGTGATCCACCTTCCCCGCGCATGTCGTGGTGGAACTGCTGTGCGGTTCCCAGCCAACAGCTCCCACGTGTTGTGTAGAGCTGGCGCTTGAAAGATTGCTTTTCAGCAGTGAGAGGTTTTTGAAATGCGGGTTTTCCCCGTTCATTAACCCAACGGCTGTGCCACGCTGGGTGGGCCCCAATAAGGGCGAAAAAGCTGTCTGTGGTTGCCACTGCCCCTGAAATCTTTGCTCGTTGGCACTTAGCGATAGCTATAATTAGTAATTAAATATAAAAATCATTGGAGGAACTGCACGATCAGTAATTGATTGCCCTGGGCTGTTTTGTTTTAAAGATAAAGGTTTGATGGATGCTGAAAAAAGTAACCAGGTGACTGAACCTATTTTCAGGGCCTTTTCTATTAAAATTAAACCTACCTCTCCACATCTAGGCCAACATTAACACTTACTTTTCACTAAAGGGCAAAATGTTTGCTTAGTGGATCGGAGGGGTGGATGCGCAGTTCTGGCCCAGAAACATATAATGACCCAAACTTTCTTCTGCATTGTGTTTGATAATAAGTTTCTTAGGGGGTGTTTACTTGAGAAAACTGGCACCGGCGCGAGTTTCATACCAGGATGACTTTTTGATTTCGTATCACTTTTACATTATGACTGGGCCCTTTCATATTTTGTTATTTGAGGGTACACTTCATGTTGATAGAATACATGTGTGATTCAAATCGCAAACATTACTCATGGGCTACCCGTTCCAGTCTAAAAGTGGACCAGTTTCACACCAAAACGGATCATGGTCGTTTTGGGTTTACATGATACCGTTGCAAGATTTCTTACTGGAGTGAAATTCTCGCCCCGGTACAAGAACTGGGGTGAACTCACGCCACGGTGACTCATGCCGGCATGACATTTTGTGGTGGTCTTATGTAAACAAATATAGAGCCATGAGAGGGAACTGGAATGAACTCGCTCCGGGGCGAAAGTCCCCCCGGTGTTATGTAAACACCCCCTTACGTGTACACTGTATGTAAACTGTTTCATTATTTTTGTCCTTTGCTTCCAACAGACAAGAAATGGTTCCTACATGTTTGTGGTTGGAGTTGTAAAGCACTGGATGCAGACAGACGTACATGTACATGTATCTTAGGTTAGTGTTACAGAGAGTCTTTTAATGCTTTAAGGAATAGTTAATTTTTTGTCAAAAATACGTACTTAAGTCAGTTAGTGTTTTTGCATTTACAAACAAATTAAAGTTTGTAGTGAAAGGTAACGAACTTGAACTCTGGCTAACTTTTTTAGCAAAAGGCAACTTTATCACAGTACAGAGTAACCATTGAATGTTGATCATTAACAAACATTGCACAATTTTTACAACCTTTATTAAGTGGACACCCTCTATTAAGTGGACACTTGGGAAGTTCCCAAAGGTGTCCGCATAATAGAGGTTTCACTGTAATTAAAGTTATCTAGGCTAAGACTGTAGACTATACAACATTTTGCTCTCAAACTGAGACTTCCAGGGAAAGTTAAGGTCAAGCAATTGGAACTACAAGGTGAAATAATAAAAAATATATATAAGTTCAGTTACAACGAACTTTAACTCACACAAGCAAAAAACTGATGCGATCCGCATTCAAAGCTATGACAGATTGATTTACCAAAGCAACCAAGGCTGTATACCAAGACTACTACAAAAGTGTAATGTAGCAATATGACCCATATTCTCAGTTCATAGTCATTCCACTTCAGCTGACCCTAGAGTACACTGAGAAGGCTATTACGAACAATATTGTCACTAATGTTGGACACTACCTTCGGATGACATTATACAGGAATTTAACCAACTGCCTCGGTTAAGTGGAACGTTGGTGCCTGGGATGCCCAGGGGCTGCCACTATGGCCAGTCAGCCCCTAGATAGAATACTGCCCCCATGGCTGGCAAATCCCCGCAACCCAGCTATGAGCCCCCATTCCAAGCCGAAGGGATTCTCGGAGCTACCCATGCCAGATTGGAGAGGGGAAGAGGGGCTCAGAGCTGGGGGAAGTCCTGGCCCCGAACTAACAAAGTCCTGAGGCACGCTACAAAAACAACTGGGAAAGGAGAAAGATGCGCAAGTAATACATGTTAAGCGAGTTGGCCTGCTATTCCCGTGATTGTAGTGATGGGAGTGTATAATATATAGATCTGATACATAATTATCGCTAGACCATTTGCTAAGCGTCTTGGTGAGCCACAAGAGGCTGCTGAAATACAGTAGCTGCGCCAATGCAGAAGCTATGACCAGTGTAGCAACCAGGGACCCCAGCAGTGAAGAGGATGGATTGAATACTAGATATCAGCCATTAGCGATTTATAGGGGTGCCATCAGAAAGAAGGAAAAGTGGGCCAGGAGTTGAGCCATGGACATGTAGATACTGGATAAGGGCACACATGGGGCAGAGATCACATTTTCCAGCCCCAATGTAGATAGTTTATAGCAACCTTAGCAAAAGGAGTTCATCTTAGAGCACTTAATGCTGCCTGAATTGACTAGGGACTCTGCTTGGACATCACTGACAGCAATGTTGGGATTGAAGTGGGAGTTGACGGTGAACTCAACAGCGTGTAAGAATCCAAAAAACCCGAGACAGCAGGCAGCCCAAAGCATCGTATGGTTGTAGAAGTTCAAGGACTGGAAAATAATGTGCATCAGCTCGATTGTGATGGGTTCGCGTTGACGCTTTGAGCCTTGGTGACATTTGATACCCCACAACACACGCTGTAACCAAAGGCAACCAACCACCAGTTTTCCCTCCAAAATGTTTGGAATTGATTTCTTGAGGTTGAATATTGTCTGGTAGTAGGTTGGCCAGGTCTACAAAAATCCCTGCTGTGATTTTGGTTCATGTAGCAGCTGCTCAGAAGGGAAGTCACCAGTGGTAGCCTTCTTCCAGTTCAAGTGGCTTTCAGTGAGACAAAATATCAAAAAACATATTTGAGTGTTTGTTATAGGATCTGATGGGCCATTTAAGCCCAAGAAAAATTCAGAAGTGCCACTGTCAATTTCCATCTGCGTGGAAGTCCCAAACTTATTCTTAATAGGGTTAAGCTTCCTGATGAAGATTAATGCTAAAAAGTTTAAAGAGCCATGGGTGTATTTCTTTAAAGTGACCCCTCAGCTGCTCCTGTTACGAATTGATTGACACTACTCGAAACAGTTCGCTCGCACAAGGTTCTAGGTTTGGCCATCCAGGAAAATCTGAAATGGAACAAGGCACACATGAAAAAGAAGCCAAGAAACAGGAAACCTCCACAAAAGCTTTCAGTGAATCAGTTGAACTTTGATGAAAGTGAAGAAGAAATTCTCTCTGTATCCTGAGGGGAAGAAGGGATCAACGCTGTCAATAACCACTCAAACAAGATCCTGGCCACTATGAAGATTGGTGGGAAAGAAGTGAAAGTGTTAATTGACTCAGGTGCATCCTGCAACTTCCTGCCCATCAAGTACCTCCCCAAAGGAACTGTGGTTGAGAAATCAAGTCACACCCTCAAGATGTACTCAAAGTCAAACAAGCAGCCATTGGTAAAGCAAAAATCTCCCTAGTTAATCCCAAGAACGTGGAAAGCTATCTGATAGACTTCACCATTAATATTGTTGATGGCAATTTTGCTCCATTACTCGGTCTGGAAACTGCTCAGCAGATGAAGCTACTGGTTGTGCAAACTCAGAACATTTCGTCCATTAGAGAAGAGACAGCAGCCTGTGATGCTGAGAAGCCTGAGTTCACAAAAGATGCTGTGATGAGTGAATATTCAGACGTCTTTGGAGAAGAGTTAGGCAGCATGAAAGGGAAAGTACACCTTGAATCAGATCCAAATGTTGCTCCTAGTTAACTCACTCAAGGGGAAAGTGATCAGCTCTATTCAAGAATGTACAGACTAGGTTTCAAGCATGATTACAGCCAAAAAGCCAGATGGGAACATTCATTTGTGCATTGATCCCCATTACTTAAATCTAGCCTTAAAACAAAGCCATTTACCCTCTCCTAGTGATAGAAGAGTAATCTAATTCAGTAACATGCATAATCATCCCTGTTAATGTGCGTTATTATCTCTTTCGATCCAAAAGTACTTAAAGAAACTTCATTACTTCCTTTTAGAGGCCGCAGATGAATTCAAGTGTCAAAAGAGGCAATTTCATGGAACTTTTAACCTGTACAATAATATTAATCATGACATCTGACACAGCCAATGATTATGCAAAATGCAAAATGCAAAATGATTACGCAAAATGGCAAATTACAATCAACTGTTGGTTGCAATTCCCTAAGATACCCACAAGTCTGAGACTATAAACCAAAAAAAAAAGCTTCAAACTTTACTGTGATATGATTTTTATACCAGATTTAGGCCACAACTTTTGAGAAATATTTTTTCTCAAATCTTCCTTACTTTCAGGGTTTGGATTAAGCCTGCAAAATAGGTAGTCTTTGAACCACTGTAACTTGAAAATGTTTTATCAAACATACATTGTGAGAGGCCGAGATGGACTCAATTTGTTTTTGGCTGTAGCAGAGCTAAGAAAAAGAATTTCAAAACAAAAGTAGCAATTTTAGTACAGTGTCTATATGCCTACTAAAGCCTCTTCACCTACTATAAATAAAGGAAAACTATTTTTTCTCCCGAAATCGAGTGGACCACTTTAAGGGAGACAGCCACTTAAATCACTGCAAAGACACTGACTATAATTATGCTGATCACACAGACTACACACTGATAAGACCACTGACAGTAACTACATTGCCTACAGTTACTACGCTAGCAACAGCAATTTTGTTCAAGTACCTGGCTTCCCCGTCTATTCTTTTTAATTAGATTAGTAATTCTTGTGATCATCTATTTGATAGAATCACCTTGAGCAATGAAGAAGAAGCCATTAAGATGCTGGCCTGCCCGTCTCAACAGTGGATGGGGGTGACCCAGAAGAGGAAAAGTGCTGAGAATTCCAATGATTATCACACAATGACAACCTGATGCTCATCAAACTTAGCTTTGCACACAACATACAATGATGGCACTGCAATCAACTCATCTTTTATGGTTGAAGATCGCAGGTATAGGTATCATTTAACTGTTACATAATGTAACTTTCAATAGTCTCGGATTCACTAATACTCAATCCAAAGGCAGAATGGAAGGCTTTAAAGCATTTAAGAACGGTTAACAGGTCTTCCCTCCCCTGGTGCTGTGCTCGTGGCAGGGAGGCTTGCATGCCATTTCGACCACTAGACCTATGATGGCGGGAGCTTATGCTCCATGAAGGTTCAATTATGCCAAATTGCTCTAACGGAAAACTAAAAAGCACCCTGGTCCTCCAGGTTGGGGGTTAAGTGAAGGGCTAATAACTCTGCCTTGTAAAACATTACATGCTACTCCTGGCAATTGGAGAATCCATCATCCAACTCCAGGAAATCCAGGATATCCAACATACTTGTTCAGTTAGTATGAGATTGGATTCCGTAGTTGCTGGATTCTTGTGTATGGCTGAATTCCAATGAACCTGAACTTGTGATGTTGTAGTGGTGACTAGCCGTTGAACCGTTTCGGCGGAAACCGGTGTCATAGAATCTGCATAACACAAGGGAAGGATCATAGAACTGTCAGCATAAAAAACCAGTAAGTATGGAAACTAAAAACTCATACTAACTGTTCTTCCCTCCTTGTAGGATTCTACTATAATTGCTTCTCCGATGCCTGTCTCATACATTTCAGATACCAGACTGGAAACTCACGGAAGATACTATTTGTATGAGATTGGATTCCATAGTTGCTGGTTTCTTGTGTATGACTGCAGGATTCCAATGAACCTGAACTTGTAATGTTGTAGTGGTGACTAGCCGTTGAACCGTTTCGGCGGAAACCGGTGTCATAGAATCTGCATAACACAAGGGAAGGATCATAGAACTGTCAGCACAAAAAACCAGTAAGTATGGAAACTAAAAACTCATACTAACTGTTCTTCCCTCCTTGTAGGATTCTACTATATATAATTGCTTCTCCAATGCCTGTCTCATACATTTTCAGATACCAGACTAGAAACTCACGGAAGATACTATTTGTATGAGATTGGATTCCATAGTTGCTGGTTTCTTGTGTATGACTGGATTCCAATGAACCTGAACTTGTGATGTTGTAGTGGTGACTAGCCGTTGAACCGTTTCGGCGGAAACCGGTGTCATAGAATCTGCATAACACAAGGGAAGGATCATAGAACTGTCAGCGCAAAAAACCAGTAAGTATGGAAACTAAAAACTCATACTAACTGTTCTTCCCTCCTTGTAGGATTCTACTATATATAATTGCTTCTCCAATGCCTGTCTCATACATTTTCAGATACCAGACTAGAAACTCACGGAAGATACTATTTGTATGAGATTGGATTCCATAGTTGCTGGTTTCTTGTGTATGACTGGATTCCAATGAACCTGAACTTGTGATGTTGTAGTGGTGACTAGCCGTTGAACCGTTTCGGCGGAAACCGGTGTCATAGAATCTGCATAACACAAGGGAAGGATCATAGAACTGTCAGCACAAAAAACCAGTAAGTATGGAAACTAAAAACTCATACTAACTGTTCTTCCCTCCTTGTAGGATTCTACTATAATTGCATCTCCGATGCCTAGGCCTGTCTCATACATTTCAGATACAGACTGGAAACTCATGGAAGATACTACTTGTATGAGATTGGATTCCATAGTTGCTGGTTTCTTGTGTATGACTTCAGGATTCCAATGAACCTGAACTTGTGAAGGTGTAGTGGTGACTAGCCGTTGAACCGTTTCGGCGGAAACCGGTGTCATATAATCTGCATAACACAAGGGAAGGATCATACAACTGTCAGCACAAAAAACCAGTAAGTATGGAAACTAAAAACTCATACTAACTGTTCTTCCCTCCTTGTAGTATTCTGCAACCCTTATGGTTGCCCTTTTTGCTGTGGTGTTAACCTGGCAATCAGAATAACGTACTGTATCCAGCTCTAGGAAATCCAGGATAACTAACATACCTACTCAGTCAGTACTAATAATGACTGTTTCTGTACACTTGTTGTGATCAGTGATCCACAACTTCATCCCTGATGCCTGCCCCATACATTCCAGATATCAGTCTGGAAATGCACAGAAGAAACTACTTGTATGAGATTAGATTCCTAACAGGTCTATTTACAATGTTGCTAAACGACTTAAGAAGAAACAGGAAGCGCGGAAGCATCAGACATGACAGGAAGGAACACACCAACAGAATGCTGAGTGAGGAGTGACTGACTGAGTGAGTGTCAAACTATAATTACAGTCTTTACTATGGATAGACTTTGTTTATCATTAATTTTGTCTCATGATTGTTGTTCAGATGGCCTACAAAAAAACCTTATCCTTTCAGACCCTCTGGATGGAAATTCAATTTGCTAAGAAAACAATAGGATGTGCCACAGACAAAACTAAACCCTTGTTAAGTCCAACTGTGAAAAAAGAGCAATTGCCGATTTGCCAGTCAGGGTGGAAGAAAGTTGGAGGTTCAACTGTCGTTTGAAACCAACAGCTTTCAAGAAGAACTAGATGTCATATCAACCACCACCACTACAGAAAACTGTCAAATCCTTCTTCAGTACAACAGTTTCTTTGCATGTTTTTTGTGCATAACTGAATCCAGTCTATGTCTGTATGCTACCAATAATAGTAAAATAATTTAGGAAGTCTTAAATTATGATGTACTCGCTTTTCGTAACCTTCAGTTATTTCTTTTTCAGGCTGAAAAGAATAACAAAGATTTGTCTTGGACAGATGTTTGTGAGTGTTCCAACATTAGAGAGGCAACTGATCTGAAGAATGTCATTGCTACAGGGAATTAAGAGATCACTAGTCATCAGGTTGGTTTGTGGACCTTTATTGGTAATAGCGGAGCCCCTTAGCTAAGAAAAACTATCCATCTGAGAAAATTTGGTTATCATGTGACCATACACCAATAGCCCGACCATCCATCTCACACTTTGTAGCTAGTTTGGGAGCCCAGGTGCAACCTGATATTGCACATTCATGTTATGATAAATAATTGACAGCTGTCAAAACAGGGTACCTGGTGACCAGTATCACCTGACCGTTTTGCAGGCTCAGGTATTGACCCATCGAGGTCGTCAAAATTTTTTTGAAGCTATCTGCTGACAAGTTACTAGTTTTCAAATGATGGCAGGATCCAGTTCAAATTTTTTGAAATGCATAGGAAATAAGTTGTATTAAAGAGCCACACTACCAAAATTTTGATTTCAACAGGGTGTGGCAGATTGTTAGATGCATGTTTATGAGTGGTTCCAACAATAGAGAGGCAGCTGTATTAAAGGACATCATTGCCACAGGAAAGAGATGACAAGTCACTAGGTTAGTTTGTAAACCTTCATTGGTAATACGACTAGCATAGCAAAATAGAATGTTACTAGTAAATTGGGTGGCATTTTGATAAGGGATCTCTCCCAGTTAAATTGGGCCTCTCTAATCATATGTAGTCCCTTCTTTTAGGGTCTTAAGGTCTATAAAATTTTTATTAACCCTTTAAGTTCCAATAGTGACCAACAGCAATTTTCTCATAACGATACCCATACATTATCATGAGATGAGGTTATGAGAATCAATTAAATGATCACTTAAGAGAAAATACTTTGATCTTTTATCAAATTCTCTCAACTCATTATTTAAGGAGATGTATAGAGATCAGTTTGGAGAATTTGTA
Organism: Porites cylindrica; assembly: GCA_964035525.1. NCBI lineage: Eukaryota > Metazoa > Cnidaria > Anthozoa > Scleractinia > Poritidae > Porites > Porites cylindrica. Next base: position 6,061,891 of record OZ037781.1, on the reverse strand, counting down.
TGTGGATATTGGGGCTTAAAGGGTTAAATTATTGTCAGTGCCTGAATGTTATGTGTTTATCCCGAGTGAATGACGTTATTATTAGTATTATTATTGATACAAATATAAGTAACAGCTCTGTTTTATAAGTATTGGTTCTTAATTGGACTGATAAATACAATATTATACAGTGGAACCACTTCTTTAAGACATCTCTATTCAAGGGACACCAGTCCATCCAGGGGATGTGAAATTTGGCCCCGGGCAAATATTCACATTATCTTTTTATCTGTTACCTCTGTTGAAGGAACACCTCTATTCAGGGGAAAGGGACACTTTTTTTTTCTCAGGGGACACCTTAGTACTCAGAGCATGACTGACCACAAAGAGGGTTGATAAGTTAAAGTGTACACTGATCATAATGATTGCAGCTTTCACAACAAGAACAATATCTCACTTAAATTAAAATTGATGTAACTGCACTTGTAGAGACAACAATGCAACAATTTGTTGGAGAAAAGTTAACTGTGTTTTTTATTTGGCTGTTAAAAAAATGATAACTGCAGCAGATTCCAGAACTTAAATAAATTTTTTGTTGGTCAATTATTAACAAACCCCTTGCCCAACCACTATTCAAGGGATACTTCTACAGTGTATTCAGGGGACAGTCCTGACACTTTTCTCAGTTCTGAGGGCCGGGTGTCCTCTGAATAGAGGTACCACTGTAAGTAATGTTTCAATAAGCACCAACAACCAGCGAATGCATTTTAGTGCTTTAAAATTTCAAGAGTTTCTGGGGAAGCATGCCCCAAGAAGAAGACCACCCCAGAAAAGGGGGACTTACGGGCCTCTTGTTGATACAGGTGTTTATAGTCTCTATTTTAACCAGCTGGCTACTAGAGACCCCTGACTTTAGATAGTTTTATCCTGTTCTTATGTAGTTTTGTGATTTTTGTTTTCCAGGACATATCCATGTGCCACAAACAGACTGGATCAAGTCAAGTCAAGTCAAGATGTTTAGGATAATTTTGACGCTATCTTCAGTATAGTAAGGGCTGCATAGTTTATTTTGTAATCCAGCTCTTGAGTGAACCAGATAGATAAAATGTGGCTGGCTTGTTCAAAAGAAAAATACTAATCTTATCCAGGACATTACATTGAAAGAGTTAACAATAGAGGGTATCTTTAAGGTGTCAGTTTGTGTGCACACATGGACCAGTAGTTTACCACATCATTTTCATGATTCAAGGTGTTTGGAGTTTCCTTTGTGCACTGTTTTTTGCCACAAGATTCATTGATACAATTTTGTTGAAAATTAGTAAGTAAAATATAAAAGGTAAAAGTTTCAACTTCTGATGATTCCTCGTGTGCAATCAAAGTCAATTCCACCTTATTTGTCTTGTAGAAGTTGGTTTCCAGGACAAATTTTGTTTGCTTAAAATTTCCAAAAAGTAAGTTTTTGAACAAAATCTAGAACTTCAACTCAGAGCAGTAAATCAATAATTAATTGATAAAAAGTGACTGGATCTATTTAGTCTCAGAAAATTTGATGGGTAGATGCATTTGTTAAGATTGACTAGACCCTAAACCATTAATTTAGGAAACAACAGTCTGTGTTTGAAGCTCAAGAAGCCATCCAATTCACTGTCTTCACAAAATGAAGGAAAACTTTCAAAGCAGTACTGTTTGCATCTTGACAACTAAGCATAATTTGAGCAACTTTAGTGGATGTCACTCAACCTACAACCCATTGTAGGTGTTGAATAAACACTGCTAATTTACAATAAATTATACTATGAAAATGCACATAAAAATTCAATTTTATTATCCTAGTTTATTGTGTCTAAAAATTTGGCTTGAAAATTAATCATGCCAAATAGATTTAGCATTTTATTCCTGGATAAGTATTAGTTTGCTTTTGATCAGTTTTGCCACAGGTATGTTATAGATATAAGCTAAGTTCTGTTAGTTTACAGCAGTTTTACATTACCTTCATGTGAAAAATTGCATTGCAAAGTCATTGTCAAAGAACTACATTGTCAATGACCCAATTATTTGCCAACCTTTTCATTTAAGTCACAATCATTGTGTCAGCAACATTAATTTGGTGATAGTTTGGATGAAATAGAAAACGTTTTGGAAAAAAAGGCTTTAATTTGGCCAAAAAGGGACAAATAATGTACTGCAAGCTTACTTGTACACTGATGTGCATTGAAGTTTCATATCACTATTCAGTCAAGTCTTTTTCTCGTTCAAAGAACCTTACGTACACTACGTCGCACTTAAAATGTTTTGAAAAAGGATAACAACAAAAAGCCATAAATTAAGTTAGGAGTGTTTCTGATCTCCAACTCAAAATGGCAGTCTCTGAACTCCACAACTCCAGAATTTTAGCCAAAGAAATTGTCGAGCCTAGCACTTAATCAAACAACAACTTTGTTAAAATATTAAAATGGATGGATAACTAAAATATCATTCATAATTCTGCAAAATTTGAAATTTGAAAACTGCTTCAAATTTTAAACTTTGTTAGCACTGTTTTTAGAACTTTGTTCAAAGTTCTCATGGTTTGATTTTCACATGGAGGATAAAAAGATGTAAAACTGACTGTAGGTAAGATCAGACATGCAATCTACGTTATGGCTTATACAGTAAGCATCAGTAATTGACAGTCTTGTTGATTGACGGCTGACTGGCTGACTGACTGACTTACTGACTGAATGACTGACTAGCTGACCAACTCACTTACTGGCTAATTGACTAACTGTCTTACTGACTGAGACTAACTGACTGAATGACTGACTAACTGACTGGCTGTCTAGCTGACTGACTGATAGACCAACTAACTGACTGACTGGTTGAATAACTGGCAGACTGGTTGACTGGTTGACTAACTTGCTGACTGCGTGAGTGAGTAACTAACTGACTGACTGGCTGATTGACTGACTGACTAACTTGCTTGCTGACTGACCAACGGACTGACTGGTTGACTAACTGACTGACTGAGTGACTAACTGGCTGACTGACTGACAGACTGACTGATTAACTGACTGACTAACAGATTGACTGGTTGACTAACTGACTGACTGGTTGACTAACTGGCTGACTGACTGACTGTCTGACTGATTGACTGACTGGCTGACTGACTGACAGACTAACTAGCTAACTGGCTGACTTACTGGCTGACTGACTGACTGACTTGCTGACTGACTGAATGCACAGCTGACTGGATGACTGACTTTGGACAAAAATTTATACTGGCTGAGTAAATTGTTGAAAGACAAAACGTTGCTAGCACCTTTGATTGGGCTGAGAGCTTGACTTTTAACTAAATGATCATCAGACATTATTTTTAGACTTATTTTGTCAAAAAACAAACAAGCAGGTAATTTCCAATTTTTAACCAAAATCTTGGGTCAACCCCTTTGAAAAAATCTCAGTATGGCGACTTTGTAATAGGCAAATTTTTATAGTCAAAGAGGACTTGTTTTCTACCTCAATGATCATCAAACATTATTTCAAGGACCATTTGTACAAAAACATACAACGACAAAATTTCCATGTTTTGACCAAAATCAGCGGTTAACCCCTTTGAAAAAAAACCAATGTGGCGTCTCTGAAAAATCATATTTTTACAGTATAGGAGAGCTTGTTTTCTACCTCAAGGATCCTCGAAACACTATTTCCAGGCCCATTTTGTCCAAGAACAAACGAAGAGAAAATTTTCATTTTTTGACCAAAATCATGGGTTAACCCTGCTGACAAAAATCCCAATATTGTTACTATGTAAAATCCGTTTTTTATAGTCTAGGAGAGCTTGTTTTCTGACAAGGTGATCATGAGACATTATCTCTAGGCCTATTTTGTTAAAAACAAAAAGGAAAATTTCCGATTTTTCTCCAAAATCATGAGTTAAGGCCTTCAAAAAAGATCTTAGTATGACAACTATGTAAAGTCAATATTTTTTTAGTCTTGGTGGGCTTTTTCGTTAACTACATGATCGTCAAACATTATTTCAATGCCCATTTAACCGAAAAACAAAATGACTGACACACTGACTGACTGACGGACTAACGGATTGACTAGTTGACTAACTGGCTGACTGTCTGACCGACAGACTGACCTACTGACTGACTGACTAACGGACTGACTGGTTGACTAACTGACTGACTGAGTGAGTAACTGGCTGACTGATTGACTGACTGACTAACAGATTGACTGGTTGATTAACTGGCTGACTGACTGACTTTCTGACTGTTTGACTGACTGACTAACATTCTGACTGTTTGACTGGCTGGCTGGCTGGCTGGCTGGCTGACTGATAGACTGACTGACTAACTAGCTGACTGGTTGGCTAACTGGCTGGCTGACTGACTTGCTGGCTGACTGACTTTGGACAAAAATTTATACAGGCTGAATAATTTGTTGAAAGAGAAAACGTTGCTAGAACCTTTGATTGGTTGAGGTCTTGATTTTTGATTAGATGAACATCAGACATATTCTAGACTTATTTTGCAAAAAACAGACAAAGAAGAAATTTCCAATTTTTAACCAAAATCTTGGGTTAACCGCAAAATCTCAGTATGGCGACTTTGTAATAGCCAAAGTTTTATAGTCAATGAGGGCTTGTTTTCTACCTCAATGATCATCAAACATTATTTCAAGTCCCATTTATCCAAAAACATACAAAGATAAAATTTCCATTTTTTGACCAAAATCGTGGGTTACCCCCTTTCAAAAAACCCAATATGGCGTCTATGTAAAATCCGCATTTTTACAGTCTAGGAGGGCTTGTTTTCTACCTCAGTGATCATCAAAACATTATTTCCAGGCCTATTGTGCCCAAAGATAAAATTTTCATTTTTTGACCAAGATCATGGGTTAACCCTTCTGAAAAAAATCCCAATATTGCAACTATGTAGAATCCATTTTTTATAGTCTAGGAGGGCTTGTTTTCTAACAAGGTGATCATGAGACATTATTTCTAGGCTTATTTTGTTAAAAAACAAAACAAAAACAAAGAGGGAATTTCCAACTTTTGTGTAAAATCATGGGTTAACTCCTTCAAAGAAAATGTCAGTATGACAACAATGTAAAATCAATGTTTTTGTCCAGGTGGGCTCGTTCTTCATCTAGATGATCGCCAAACATTATTTTAATGCCCATTTTACCCAAAAACAAACAAATAGGAAATTTTCAATTTTTGATCAAAGTCATGAGTTAACCCCTTTGAAAAAATCTCAGTATGGCGACCTCTCAAAATACAAATTTTTATAGTCTAATAGGGCTTGTTTTCTACCTCAACGATCATCAAACATTATTACAAGGCCCATTTATCCAAAAACAAAGAAAGATAAAATTTCCATTTTTTTGTCCAAAATCATGGGTTAGGGTTGAAAAGATGTCAATATGGCGACTATGTAAAATCGATTTTTTTATCGTCTACGAGGGCTTGATTTTTAACTAGATGATCATCAGACATTATTTCTAGGCCGAATAAGTCCAAAAACAAACAAATGTAAAATTTCCAATTTCGGACCAAACTCAAGGGTTAACCCCTTTAAAAAAATCTAGTATGGCGACTGTGTAAAATGAGTATTTTTATAGTCTAGGAAGGCTTCGTTTTACTAAATGGTCATCAAATATTATTTCAAGGCCTGTTCTGTCCAGAAACAAACAAAGCGGAAATTTCCTTTTTTGACGTTAAAAAAAATCCAATATGGCGACTCTGTAAAATCAATAATTTTATAGTATTGAAAGGCTTGTTTTCTAACTAGATGATTATCAAATGTTATTTCATAGTTTATTTTGTCCAGAAACTAACAAAGAAGAAATTTACAGTTTTTGACCGAAATCATGGGTTAACCGTTTAAAAAAATCCGAATATGGCGACCAAGTAAAATCAATATATTTATAGTCCAAGAGTGCTTTTTTTCTAACAGATGATCATTTTCCTCATTACTTGCTGATTCCATGACATACCGATATACCTTTTTATTTACTGCTCGACTGGGATATTGACGTATTGACTGAAATTGACTGAATAATTTAGGGATTTATTGACTTTCACTTGATTTATGACTGAATGAATGACTTGTCTTGACTGTATAGTCTTGGTGGATCGCATGTCTGTGCTAGTTTATTTGTTCGTTTATTTACTGTGAACTTTAAGATGCATCTCAAATCTGCCTTGCATTGCCCAAACTGCAAGGGGAGTGGGTACTAGCTTTTGGCGCCATGAACTATGGGATCGTTTGACTAACAACCAACAAGTTTTGAAGCTGGAAGGGTGGTTAGAATAAGAAAACAACAATTTACGGTATTGGTTTGGCACGCGAGAAATCACGTTAGTATTATAACGAACCGTGAGAATTAGCAAGCAGAATTAGCATTTTCACCACTTGGGGAGTAAAAGAAGTTCACAGTGTTAGGAAAAAGGTCTTGGATAACGCTTAGTGTGTAATTTCAGACTGACTTTATCATTGATTTTTTTTTCGCAAAATGCGCCACAAATACGTGCGTTATGATTTCTTTTTATTTCCAGTTTGCTTCAGAATCGTAGTCTTGTTTGCAGTTGTCGTTGAGATCGTCACGCAAGGCGTTTGTCTCTGCGTGACGATCCCGAGGTCCACTACAAGTAAGACTGCACCATTTTATTTCTTAAGAATAAGACACCGTCAATATATTTTTTTGTCTGTTTATTTTCTGAAAATCACTTATTTGTGGTGTACTTTGCGTCGGTATGCAAGGTGTTTTTTAAAGATTAGTCTGATTTTACCACAAAGTTTAACCAAGGGTTTATCAGAAACAGAACTTAGCTCTCTCTTGATTTAAACCAGGTAGTACTTTAAGCTCAAAATACGAGTGTTGGTGCGAGTTTGAGAAAGACCTTAAGGTGTTTCGATACAGTTTTTCGGAGACCATACCGATATTTTTCATTCGCCTCAGTGCGAATATTTTCAATGTTTTACATTCAAACGATGCAATAAAATGTATGGTCCGCATTAATTTGGAAAAATTAGCATAACGTCAAAACAGTGAATATTGTACTAACGCAAATTTTTGGCTGGGTTTAGGCAACGTTTGCCTTAAAATTTCAAGCTGTTACAACGAGTCAATCTTAATGAAAGTTTCAGACATTATTATGCAGATCATGAAGATTATTTGATGAAGTATAAAAAGAATTCTGTCGAGCCGTTTTAGAGATATAAAGAGAAGCGCTAAAAATCAAAATTTAGAATTAAGTTGCACTTAGACAGGCGGTGAGATAACAGCTTAGTTTTCAGGATCGCATGAAAGAAAATATATCAAAATTTCTAAGCAGCGAAATGTGATATTAAGCAACATTCTGACGCTACTTAGGATTAATTTGAGTCATTTTGAACTTTTTTTATTAAACAATTTATCACGGCTATTCAATCCAAAATTATTCAGAGGTGAAAACTTCATAACGATCAGACGGATAAAATCACTTTTTAAGACGAATGAAAAATATCGGTATGGTCTCCGAAAAACTCAATCGAAACACTTTAAAATGTTGCTTATCGGCCTGGCAAAATTAAAGGAATTTTTGTGGGCTAAAGTTCTCTTCATAGTGTTGTCAAGTACTTTTTTTGTTTTTCCAAGTTCGCATCGACACTTTTACTTTGTTGTTTAAGTACTTATGGTTTTCTCAGACGTAAAGGCTCGGACACAGTGAAGCATTGCGCGCAGTAAATTTACGTCGTTTTTTAGCGCTGAGGTTGTTGCCTACGATGTGTAAAGAAAAGCAATTTGTTTAATTCAATAAATCCTTTACAACATTGAATGCAACAATCGCTTGGTTGGGAAACGGTGTGAATTAAAGATTAGTTTATACTAGCGATATAAACGCAAGCAAAACCGGTACAATTGAGTTCAGTGAGATCGTCAACAACAAAAGCAGAAGCAGAAGCATGGGAAGAAGGAACAAAATCATTCTCTTCTTGATCATCACTAATTCACAAAGTTAAAGTCCAAGCGCAAGAAGAAAAAAACGAACTTGTTTGATTTTCTTGTACTTGTGCTTTAAGTGCGTTAATTATTGGTGTGAGTAGAAAGAACAAGAGCGTACTTTCTCCTGTGTTTGTGTTTATTCTTGTGCTGTTACGCCCGCACTTAACTTGTGCTTCTGTTGATGTCGCTGGTGTAAACAAGTCTTTACTGCGCGCAATGTTTTGCTGTGTCCAAGCCTTTACGGCGTTTATCTGGTTCACTCAAGTAGTTGGATTACAAAGTAAACGGCACGGGTACTGAAGATAACAATACTTTATTGAAGAAATAAACTTGTCTCTGTTGTCCATGAATTTACAATAAAAAAAATATAAAAAAAATAATCTAGCCTTCCTCGCCCCTGCCGGGCTGCTTCCACTCTGCTCCAAGTCAGTGTTCATTCTTCTGTCCTCATTTAATATTCCAACTTTAAAATCCTGGTCTGTTTTATCTGATCCCTTCATTCAAGCTGGGGGCAGTTGGACACTTAGAAAATTCAGCCGTTTGTTCCCAAGTGGGGTGGGCAGCGTAGAGAAAAGTGAGAGTTTGCTCCTCATGCCCTCAGGGTCCCATTCATTTACGTCACAATACCACACCGGCCAAAAATAATTCTCAGCGAAAAATATAATTTGTTTAGTTGAAGACGCGTATCTACAAATTCAATATATCGTGAAAATATCCAGAGACTCGGACAAGAAAAAAGAGGGTGCTACAGAGTCTAACTCACTTTTCGAAATGGGTCTCCGTCAGAAACGAAGGTAGAGAATTGAACAAAGAATCGAGCTGGTCTGACTGACCTTCATTTCACAAACTTCACCAAAGAGCACAAGTCAATAATAATCTCTCCTCTGCGAAGCAACTAATGCTGGATTTCTCTCGCCCTATTTTAATGTTTAGTGATAAATGTTTAGGTGAAATAAGATTTTATTCTAACGCCGTTTATTATCATTTATCCTAAAATGCCGATGTGCCGCGATTGTGTTTTGGTCTTAATGTTTCTTAATATCTAAATTTGCCCGCCCTATTATGAATTAGGATGCCGTTATTTAGAATCAGTGCCGAATAGTTTTCGCCTTCAAATTTCGCCAAAGGGATTAGATCTAGAGCGACTTTGTAAATAAATATTTCATTTAAGTTAAATTTTGGATCCTTTTACTTCTAATGAAAATAACGGACAAATTTTCGCATTTCGAAACGGAAAAAGAAATTACAGAAATTAGTGAAAATATATATATTTTTTATCCTATAAAGTAAAATTAAATGTTAGCTGGAAAAACTTGGATTTGATTTAAGTCTTAATTTATGCAGCTAGCCGCGATGAGTATCCGCATAATAATGAAAATTTGCGGGAATAGTAATTTGAGCCAATTTCCCTAGAGATGTTTCAGCTGTCGTGACTGGAACGGATACTTAACATCAGGTTTCCAACAAAAGACTGGAACTAATCAAATGCGTTGTTAAATTAAAAAAAGAAAAGAAAGAAAGAAAAAGCATCTTCCAGTCCTTTATGGGAAAGCCGATTTTAATGTATCAATTGAAGTCACTGCTGAATGAAATTAGCTGAAAATTTAAGGAAGATACTAAAATCTATGCTTATGATAAAACGTTGTTTATAAATTTATGCCTACAACCGAACCTAAAGCATGAAGGTCAAATTAACTTGATTTATCACACAAGCCAAGGAAATCTACTCTATGTCCCGTTCAAAAAAAGGAAATAGAGAAGACTTCCACAGCAGTCTGATTAACCAAGTTAATTTAATCGTAATAATTTGATCCTAAATTAATACGGTTTAGTTATCTAGGTTTCCGAAGGCTTAAGTAATATCAAAGAGAAGTTAGTCTTTAACATCAACAGCCAAGTTTGTTTGACTGTTATTTCCAGTTGACACAAAAACAACAGACAAAAAAACAACAGATGTTGATGTAATGAAACCTTAGTTCTGATCAGTTTTAGATAATTCAAGTCGGAAATATGAGAATGAAATGATGATTAAGATAATAATTGGATCCTAAATTAAAATGGTTTAGTTATTTTGCTTTCCGAAGGCTTAAATAATATCAAAGAGAAGTTAGTCTTTAACATCAACAGCCACGTTTGTTTGACTGTTGTTTCCAGTTGACACAAAAACAACAGACAAAAAAACAACAGATGTTGATGTAATAAAACCTTAGTTCTGATCAGTTTTAGATAATTCAAGCCGGAAATATGAGAATGAAAATAATTAAGATAATAATTGATTTGCTTATATCCTCTGCGATGGTTTGAACGGTTATTTATTATTAGGCCTAAGCAAGCTTGAGATAGATGTGAAATTTTTAGGTTTAGAAGAGAACTCCATTACCAGTTGCCCCCCATTAGAGAGATTTTTATGACTATCAGCTCAATTTGATGTCATTTGTAAAAATCCACCCACGCCACACCAGTAAGATTCAGTGTCCAGTCCTCTGTCCTCGAATCCTCCATCGACTCACCTACTTCGTTAGTTAGCACAATGTTAGCACCCCCGTTTTTCATCCTACCGCAGTGGAACATTCCCAGACATATTGTTTGCAGGCAAGCACCTTACTGTTTTTTTTGGAAAAAGGTGTGGGTAGTATTATGACAAAATGAATGAAGCCCCAAGAACATAAGAAGCAAACTCTCACCTTCCTCCACACTGTCCTCCCCATTTGGGAACAAACGGCCAAATCTTCCAAGTGCCCAACTGCCCCAAGCATGAATTACAGGATCAGATAAAGTTTCCCAGGATTTCTCCATTGGAATATCTCAGAGGACATCAGAATTCACACCTTCTCAGAGGCAGAGCTTCCACAGCCCAGCAGGAGCGAGGTTGGCTAGATTAAACATGAACTTGCCCAAGTGATGGGCTCCTAATCTTGTGAGTGTGCCACCTTAGATCTGAAATTAAATAAGAAGCTAAAATTTTAAGTAGAAAATGCAAGCCCATTAGCACTTTAAAAACATAATAGCCCTATATTACTTGGTGTTACAGTGAAATTCCGGAAAAAAATACTTATAACCCTAATTTTTCCCTAGTTTTTTACCGCTAAGAAGCACAAACCTAAAGTGACAAAAACAACAACAACAACTAAAATAACAACACGATATTTAAGCGGAAACTTATGTAACACCAAGAAATATAGAACTGACATACATATTATAAAATAATTATCTGAACATAATTAAGAGAATGTGATGGTCACCAATAGCCTGCAGTGTAAATCCTGCTGTCTTGAAAAAAAATGTTGCTAGGATGTTTGAAAGCTATCTAAAAAGTTCTTCGTGTTCTCCAATGGTAAAAACATTGCAAAGCTGCAAGTGTGTAAGTTGTGAAATTAGGTGCTACTTTGTTTTCTAGATTTCGACGAGATGACAGCTGGGGATGAAAAAAACAGACCAGTGACGACCTTAAACAGTATTAAATAAATATTACGTCTTTGATAAAATCTAACCTTAATAAAGGCACTGGGTTGACACCCAGTACTCTGTGTTATTGTAAGTTAACCTTACATGAAAAACAGTTTTCCATTACTTTATGGTTTTGTTAAGTTGTTTCCGTTTGGTTTCTGTATGATGATAAATTTTTAGTAGGTAGAGGCAGCAAGAAGTTATGCCTTGAAGTATGTTGTATGGGATAATGAACTTAAACCTTAAAGCTCTTTTTTGTCTGTGTGTGTCCAATCAAATATATTTAAATTGACCCCTTTTTTACTGCCAATACAGAATTAAAATCAATCAAACTTTGAAAAATCAATTTATGCTTGTGAGGGTTTAACTAATGCTAGTTAATGCCTGGTTAAAAGTCCTACTTGTGAGGCTAATGGGCTTGCTATTTGCTGTAAAAATAATAATTATAGGATTTCAATAGACCATTAATGTTTACAACGGCTTCACTTGACTACAAAATACTACCAGAATTGCCATTAATTCCCCTAGGTTCCATAATTAAATTCAACGATCCCAAAGAAATTAAACGAATCAAAGTTTTAATAACTAAACGATCCTTGAATAACTAAAGAATCCTCTGGTAGTTTGCAGTTGTATGAAGCAATTGTGCCAATGGTGTAATAATAATAATAATAATAATAATAATAATAATAATAATAATAATAATAATAATTAATAATAATAATAATATAAATGTTATAAGCAAGGGAGGCATCATAACCAAACACATCCCCACCCAACTGTATCAACTAAGTTTTGAAAGCAAACAATTTCAAAGTTAAATATGATTCCCTGAATTACTCCCAGGGTACCAACAAGATGAATCCTGATAATTATAAGAACTGTGAAAAAAACTAAATCTTTTGCATTTTACTGCTAGATTTGGGATTTACTTTGTTTCCCGCCCAAGCAAATTATTTTTACCCTTGAGAACACAAAAAGGAATCATCAAATTTTGACATTCCAGTTTTTAACTGCTTCACCTTGCTTATAAAACAGGAGCAACGCAGTGCTACCAACATTATGCTGCCTTAATGTGAAAAAATCTGGACCTGAAGCTGATTTTTTTCCAGATTACTTGAATAAGTAAAAAGTAGTGTTGCTCTTAATTGTCAGGAGGGCAGAAAATGCCTGTCCTTTAAATCTGTGAAATTTTGGTAGCAATGTGTTGATTTCATAATTTTTGATTAATTACTGATCAATTATTAATAATTAATGATGAAAACATCTGAACCCACCTAGAATTCCCAGTGATGTTAAACAAGATTCCAATGAGCAGTTAAAAACACCAGGTTACCAGTTTTCAGCGGGAAAGGAATCTAAACATGTAACTTGAGAAAACAGCTCACATTCTACGTTGCCTTTACTCGTTACCCCGTGAAATGACGTCTGAGCAAACGCAGTCTTTAAACCCTCTAATTAAAATTGCCATAGCAGCAAAGAAAATTGACAAACCAAATGGGAAAAAATTAATGTGGTAACCTAATTGATTTGCTGACAAATGTGGTAACCCAATGTATTGAAGAAAGGTAATTATTGTAGAATTATGATAACATTATTATTGTCTAGCATGTGACCTGGGTACCTTTACTCTATTTCAGGCCAAAATACCAGTATGTCATTTTCCCTACCTTCATTAAGACCTGACATGCTTTCCTTAATAGTAAAATGATGCAATAACATATTATCCTATCCATGACCCTGGTTCCAGAAAGCACAAAATCTAACTCTATTTTCTTGGAAATAACCATTGATACTTTGAAAAAGAGCTTGGAGAGACAAGGGAACGTAAATTCTCTCTGAATTACAGCTAATATCTGGCTACTTTTATTTTCTTGTTGCAACTTGAATTTTGGAAGAATTCCCAGGAAATCTTTTCTCTTTTAGCATTCTATTTTCCTGTTGCTCAGGAAATGCATAACACTTTTGTCTATCATCAGCCATAATATGAAACAAAGTTAATTCAGCAATGTTTGAAAAGGCAAAAATTATGAAGTTTCAGTTTGATGTGACCACTCGTGTTTCAAATGAACAATATGGCACTGGGTTCCTGGATGTAATAGTCTAAAATAATGATTCTATGAGTGTGTAATTTCCCTGTAAAATCCCCCCACAGACCCACACCCTCCTAAAATCTCCAGGTGAAAGAAAGATAATTTCAGAAAATAAGCATAACATCTGATATAACCCATTGGTTGATTATTAAATTCATCACTAATAGATGAGCATGGGACTTGGTGCGTAGAAAACTGATGGCAAGGATGTTTAGTTATCAAGGAAGGCACAAGGAGGTAACCATAGCAACCTTTCAACAGCAACCTCACAAGTGTCCTCCCCCCTTAATTGTCAGACTGATTTACTGCTCAAAATAATGAAACAAAAACCTGTCCTTGAAATGTGACCCTAACCTGTCCCAAGTTTTATGAGATTGTTTGACTCCTATTGCTGGAGTTGTAAGCTACTACTAAGATGTCGCGTTAAACAAAACCACTGCTCAATGGAATCTTGTGATGGAAGCTTTAAACCTTATCAATAAGTGGTTGTACAAACATGTGTCTAGGAATGACTTGCCAATTAAAGATCAAAACTTTACAATCCTTTGTATAGAAGTGATTTATTCCCGATCAGGGAAACCAGTCCCAAATGTAAAAATGCTGGTAAATTATTGTCATTTCCCAATGGCCTCTGTTTGTACAATGGTGGCACACACACACTGGACTAATTACGTGTCAATTTTTTTTTTTGAAAATCAAGGAATTACTTCCAATTTATCACATGACTGAAACACGTCAGACTACATGCATAAATTTTGAAAATTTCGCCTAACTCACAATAATGAAGATCCCCAAAATAATTTTTTTCTTGATAAAAGCCAATCAAAATTTCTGGACATCTCAGACTACTTTCTAGCAACCCCACTTAAAATGCTTAAATATAATTTCTTAAGTTTCCACTGTTTCCCAGAAAAATTTTTATACACCCTAGAGATCATATCAATATTTGCAAAGATTTTGGAAATTTGAAAAGGTTTCAATCTAAAAAAAATTGGACTCCAGACCTACAGACATGTTATATGGAAGTTATTTCAGTCATACAACAATTGGGTAATTAAATGATTGACGTGCATTTTTTATGATCTATAATATTAAAGTTCTGTTTTTTTGTTTAAGGAAATCTTGAGTGAATGGGGGTTGTGGAACAACAGCTGGGTGAAAAACCTCCCCGTACGTCCACTAGCTCCTAGGAGGAAAACCCCAGGCCAGCTGTACCCCACATTCAGGCCTCCCGGGCAGGGCCAGAAATTTTTTAAATCATTTTTGCGATCAGGACTTAGAAAAGTATTATTGTTATTATTCATAAAGATACTAATGGTACTTAAGATCATAATTATTTGATTAAGACTTCTAGCCAATGCAATTATCACACACAATACAAACCAGGTGTTGCAAGACTCTCCACAATCCACAACCCCACTCTTGAACCAGGCACACAGGATGTCTCATACCACCTGCTGTCTAATCCATCCTCTCCATTGACACTCCTTGTACTAGGTGATGTCATCCAGCAGCCAGCTCTAGTTTGCCCTGTCCATTGCCCAGCCAACTGTCTTGTTTGCCCTCCAGTCTGCCCTCTCCATTATCCACTTGTTTTGTACTAGGTGTATGTTATGTCATCTAGCCAGTTGATTTGTTCTCAACTAGGGTCCAACACTACTCCACTGTTATTACTGCAAACCTCCATCAGTCTACCACTCTGGTAGTTGCTTCCTGTAAGCAAGAAAGAGATTTTTACATGACTATTTACATGTACAAATACACTCTATAATGCAGTGGTATTACCGGTATTATGCTTCTAAAGATAGATAAAATGCTAAGTCAAAAGCAAGGTGTACTGAAGAGTAATATAATCACAAATTCCGCAATATAATTGGCTAACATATTGACTATCTGTTGCTTAATTGATAGTGAGAATTGTACTGGCAATTTGTAGAAAAATAACAAAAAATTGCCATTACATCAAGAAAGGTCAGTCAGTCCATCAGTCCACCTATTAACCATTCAAAAAGTGAGCCAGTCAGTTCATAAATTTAACAGTTTGCCTGACAGTCAATCAACCATTCAAACAGTAAGCCTGTCTATTATCAATCAAGCCACTCAGTTAATCAATCAAACATTATTTCATCAGTGAATCAACCATTCAAACAGTTACAGTACGGTTCAAAAGAAAGTTGACAGTCCGTTGCGAGTCTTGATTCTTGATGAAATTCACAATTCTCGATTCCTGAACAAATCGAGAATCAAGAATCAAGAACAAGCTATCGAGAATCGAGTTGAGGATCAACCCATGACTGATTTCTCAATAATTTGACAAAGACATACTGCTGTAACACAACACAGCATGGTTAAATTCACGCAAGCAACTGTATGCTCGGAAAAAGACCAATTCAAGCTGTAATTAAAAGTGAATGTTTCATCCAGGAAATCAGTCTGTATCAAGCTTCATTTCCTCCAGTAAAGTTTCAAATGCCTGCTCCAAATGCAAACAGTGTATATTCGTGTACAAGCCCCCGGGGGACAGTTCCCATATCAAAGGAGCGGGGATGCACGTCAGAAATTTTGAATTAAACCCCTAAAGGAGACCAACCCGGGCACGGGCCCACCTTTTTTTGACCCCTAAAAGAGATCACCTTTAGGAATTGATGTTATAAAAAACTTTGATTACATGAATTGAGTAAATAAAACGAACTGACAAAATATATTGTATCTTCACGTGCAACCCTAAAAGAGACCTTAACTGCTAAATATAATGATGTTTTGCCCAGAACACCCTAAGTGAGACCAAAATCCAAAGTTTACACCCCTAAGGGAGACCACGAGCATCCCTGCCCCTGTCAAATGGGAGTCCCCCCAGGCAACCTGCCCAGATCACTGCTATAAAGTTTCTGAGTCCCACGAAGCAGTTGGTTTCCCAGGTCATTGTAGCTTTAGTTGTGGAACAGGGTGCCCTGATCATTGCTGCAGTCTTCCTACTGTGTCAACTCTGCCGATATGTCCTTCTGAATGCCACGCAAGCTGTCATGAATTATGCCCCATGCACTGTTGTAAAGTTCCTTCATTTTCCGTATCTCTTTGTCCAAGCCATTGCAAAGACTGTGTGTGATAGTCTGTGTCCCAGTCACTGCTGTTCACAACAGCTAACTCAAGCCACTGTGCCGATGCAACTGACATGCAATCCAGTTTGTCAGTCACATTAAGGCCATTTATACGAGGAAAAATAAGACGTGAACTGCACCATTTATACAAGCATGTCTTATCTAAGACAAAAACAGCTCATATAAGTGGTTTGCGTCTTATTTCTGTTCTTGACTCATTTTTATGTGACTGTTGCCCATAGCAATGACAATCCAACATGGAACGTGTTTCAAAGTTACGGCATCATGTTTTCCCGCCAAAAATTAATGCATGAGTACTATGCATTCACGTCTTATGTAAGACACAAAGGTCATTTATACGAAGTTTTTATGTGGCCAATATTAATGTAATTTAGGCAAAGTTAACCTCGAAGCAATGCTGGTCAGCAGTTTCCCCAGCTATACTAGAAGTGGTCCAATGCCTCTAGCAGGGGCACCTCGTGACTTACATACGCAGTTGCTTGCTTGCAGTTCTTCGCAAAGTGTTGTTGCAATAGCTTGCTGTTTGCGTGCTAGTTTGTGCTTTGGTTTTTGCTTGCTTGCCGTTTCTGATTGTACAATGACTACTCGTTGAACCAACAATAGTTTGGCTGCTAGTTCGGACAGGGAGAATTTGCCATCAGATACCCTTCTGCAGGCCCAGTTGTCTGTTCCTTCGTTGCCCGCTTCTGCGGCAAACTCGGTGCCACAATCATCTTCAACAGTTTCAGCCCCAGTTGTTGCTGCTAGTGTCGATGACCCCGCTCTAATCACCGTAATCGTCGATGCTGTTAAGGCTTCTTTAGCAGCAGAAAGAGGCCCTGGCTCTACCTCGAGCAATTTGCGTAGAAATTCAGTTAGCATGGAGCTACAAGCAGCTTCTGGGGGCATTCCTGCCCCATCACCCAGCTTGTCTCAGCAAACAGCGAACTTTTTAGCTTCTGGAGGTGCCTTTCCGGAGCAACAGGCAATATCTTTACCTTCAGCCACTCAAGGTACGCCTAATTTTACTGTGCCATCCTTTGTTGCCACTTTCACAACCCCACACTCGCTGACTTTAAGAACCTCAATCACGGCGGGCGTTTCTGTCCCGGTACCACTCAGCGACAGCTCCTTGGTTACCAGCCTGCCATCCGGACTGCTACTTCAACAGCCATTTGTAGTTGGCCCCGGTTTTTCACCAATTCCGGTGAAAACGGTTAGCCAAATTGTCGCTGGCAAGT
This sequence comes from Porites cylindrica, assembly GCA_964035525.1. NCBI lineage: Eukaryota > Metazoa > Cnidaria > Anthozoa > Scleractinia > Poritidae > Porites > Porites cylindrica. The sequence goes on along the minus strand of OZ037781.1, from coordinate 6,044,059 downwards.
ATGTGGATTCGGGGGAATTGCCATCAGTCAACATTCTTCAGACCAAGCCGGAGTCAGAAGCATTCCTGGACGTGCACTTAGTGTTTCTGCCAAGTACTAAAAAGCAACGCCGACGCACCGAGGACATCGTGACCTGGTCTGAAGCTTTTACAATTTTCATGCTGATTCTGACGTTGTATTTTCCACACTGCTGGAAAGATTTAACATCTTACAAGCTTCTCATCCTGTGCACGTATCGCCAGTTCAGTGGTCGTGTTGAAATGGCTGGGATACGATCAGGCCTTCCGCCAGCAAGCTGCGGCGACGAAGCTCGTAGACTGGTCGACCGTAAAGATTCAACCCTACAATTTTCATGCTGATGGGGCCTGTGTGCATTCTGGGTCTGGTGGTTCCTTGAGCGAGCTACCTGAACCATCTGGAGCTGGCTCCTCCCGGGTCATTTGCCAGTTGTGGAAGAGGGGCCGCTGTTTGGCACAGTTTGCTTCGTGTTGGGTTACCCATCGCTGCAGCACTTGTGCGGGTTCTCACCATGCGTTGGAATGCTCAAGTCGTTTTGACAAAACATCTTTGCTCGATCGCAAACGCAGATCTGCTTCTCCTCCCTCCATACCTTCGCCCACCTCGAAAAGCAGGCGTTAGTGGATGTGCCTTGTTGTTTTCCTGATTGTTTTTTTTGCCTTGTTGATCTGCTTTGATTGCCTTTAGTTTTTCTCCCTGATTCCTGACCTTTAGTCAGTTGTGTTACCTCATTTTTGTAAACAGTAGCTAGTCAATCTTGGACAAAACTGTTGGGAAAATTGTATACTTGGACAGCATTTTTCTAAACATCGTAGCTGTACCGGTTCTTCCCTCTCCCCCTTCCCCTGAAAGCAATGTTGTTGTGTATTCAAAAGAAAGCGTGATCCCTGGGCGTTTGTGGGAAGCAACATTGAATTGGGGGAAGGGGTTTTCTTTCCGCAAAGGCGTCGTTTTGGAAATAGTTTTGTTGTGTAGGAAAGTGGACATGAGGGAGTAAACTTTCTCAAGTAGTTTTGTCCGGGATTGTATTTGAATGGGAAAGGCGATTTGCAGCCTTTAACGCAGCCAAATAAGCCTGTTCTTTATGAATGTAGTACATTTCAAAGAAAAGTAGATAATTAATGTAAAATGAGTGAAAACAGCGGCCTTTATGACAAGAAAATCAATTGGTGTGTCTTACTTGATTGGAGTGACCAGTCAGTCAAGAACATTTTGTGAAATTCATTTTCCATGCATGGTTTTTACGCGCGCTTTGAGTGAAGAGCAGCGGGCATACATTGCGCTTTTCGTGAACGAAAAGGACGTTTCCGTCAAGCAGATTAGCCAGAAAACAGGAATTTCACCCACTACGATTCGATCAACAAATAACACATGAAACTTTTGCTGAATTTTCAGAGCGCGTGACCCGACAACTTTGAACAATTTTCCCATTGCCGAAATAGTCAATGGGCAAGCACTTTGAATGAATAAAAGCATCAAATGGAGAGAGGATTAAAAATTTACAAAAGCTGCATTTTTACTTCTCACATTTGAATGCTTACTTTTAAAATTGTAGCGATATCCAGTCCAAAGAAACACACTATGAAATCTAGAAATGTCATGCACAATAATGTGACAAGATGTACTATCGCGTGACCTGTAAAAGTGCACGTTTTGTCTTCGGGTACATAATGACTGGAAAAATTATGACCTAAATTGATAATTTGAAAACCAAGGCACGATAAAAGTTGCCATAGTTGACTTCTAATCTTTTTCTCTCCACAATATCTGCAAGTCGGAACGATTAACAGGACATTTTTGAGTGACTGCGAAGATTAGCAACGGTTAACTACGATTAACGGGGAAGTTTAATAAGAATCAAAAGGTCATTCTCTATTGAAAACGAAATAGTTTAACCAATTATAAGCTCTGAGAAGCAATTTCCACGTGACGGGAAATGGTTCCATATCGGATTGACTATTATGCCCCTAAATAAACACTACGAACTCCTTTTCTTTGAAGAGAACCGTCATACAAGTCTTGTTCAGACTCTTCTGAAAAAGATAAATTACTTTTCACATTTTCCCAACCTTCCATTCCGGAACTACAGGAAAACACGTAACAATTAGCACGCGTTGTATGGCTATTGCGAAATCTGACTGTTTTAAAGAGGGTGCTGCAAAAAACATATATGAGGTCGTGCTTTTCTATGACAAGATGGTCTGGCGTGAAACTTTGTGCTCAAAACAGCTTCTGTAAAGTGCTTTTTATTAGCATGTTTTTGTTTTGTCCTTGCAAATATTCTTGCGAGAAAACGCGAATCACCTTATACACAATCTTGGACAAAACTGTTGAGAAAATTGTATACTTGGACAGCATTTTTCTAAACATCGTAGCTGTACCGGTTCTTCCCTCTCCCCCTTCCCCTGAAAGCAATGTTGTTGTGTATTCAAAAGAAACCATGATCCCTGGGAGTTTGTGGGAAGCAACATTGAATTGGGGGAAGGGGTTTTCTTTCCACAAAGGTGTCGTTTTCGAAATAGTTTTGTTGCGTAGGAAAGTGGACATGATGGGGTAAACTTTCTCAAGTAGTTTTGTCCGGGATTGTAGGTCGGGCCGTATGTGTTGCAATAAAATTGTCAAGTTGTTTGAGTTTGCGGTTTGCTATGTCCAAAAGTTCTCTCTTCAGTATGCCCACTGCTCCAGCATGGCTTAAAGTTAGGCTACCACTCAGCTCACAAGCCAGCTAAAAGAAACAAGCCCTCTGCTCTTCACCATGCCCACATTGTCAATGCATATCTGGCTAATGAAGTCTCTTCAGGCAGGGTTGCAGGCCCCTTCTCCTCTTCCCCTTTTCCTTGTTTGCATATAAGCAGTTTTGGGGTCATTCCTAAGAAGAGCCAGCCGGTCAAATGGTGCTAGATAGTCGATTTGTCTTCCCCAGGGGGTGCTAGTGTGAGAGACAGCATTAATTCTCAGGATTTTTCTCTCCAGTATATCAAGGTTGATCAAGTTATTCACATGGTTTCCCGTTATGGCCCAAGTGCCCTGATGGCAAAGTTTGAGGTGGAATCCGCTTATCAGAACATTCCAGTTCACCCAGATGATTGCTTCTTACTTGGCATGAGATGGCGTGGTCAGTTCTACGTTGACCTCTTGCTCCCCTTCGGTCTCCGTTCTGCACCATTTATTTTCAATTCCATAGCTGATATGGTTGAATGGATCCTTCTCAATAAGCACCACCCTTCCAATTTGTTACAGTATTTGGATGACTTTATTACTGCAGGTCCCCCACAGTCGGCCCAGTGTGCTTATAACCTTAACACGGCAGTCTCTGTTTGCCATCGCCTTGGGTTGCCTCTTCACGCTAACAAATGTGTGGGCCCAGCCACTTCCATGGCTATCTTAGGAATTGAATTGGACTCTGTCAACCAAGTGGCCTGTCTTCCTGAGGACAAACTGCTTGCACTAAGAGAACTCATTCATTCCTGGATGCCCTGCAGTTTGCTCCTTGCACATTGAGCAAGGTTTTCCTGACCCTTTGCTTAATTGCCTGGGGCTTCAACGAGTGTTAAGAGGGATCAAGCGTTCCCAGGGTTCCCCGGCTGCTCAGCCCTTCCGATTACTGACAGCCTTCTTCTTGGTTATTCATCAGGCATTGGACCTCAATAGTTTCGATCATCGCGCCTTTTGGGCGGCCTGCATGCTGGGTTATTTTGGTTTTCTCCATGCTGCAGAATTTACAGCCCCCCCCCCCTTAACTAGCTTTTCTCCATTCATCATCATTGGCAGACATTGCAGTGGATTCGCTCCAGTCACCAGCCTGCCTCTGTGTTCGGATAAAAGCGTCAAAAACGGATCCATTCCGTCAAGGTTGCCACATCCATATTGGTCTGGGAAGGGCACCCCTCTGTGCAGTTCATGCTTTGTTGGTTTACCTCTCCTTGCGAGAAAAATTAATGTCCCTGGCCCCTTGTTCCTACTTGCAAATGGTCAACCTCTGTCTCACTCAATCCTGACTGATTGGCTGCGGCAAATTTTCTCCACCGTAGGGATCGAAGGCAATTTTTCCAGCCACAGCTTCCCCATTGGGGCAGCCACGGTAGCAGCTCCCGACGCATATTCCTGACCACCTCATTCAGGCTCTTGGACATTGGACTAGCAATGCATACCAGCTTTATATCCGCACACCTTCTAAAGCTCTTGCGGGCATCTCTAGTCAGCTGGCTTGACACTTAGTGTCCTTGACATTTGTTATCCACAGCTCCTTTGACATTGCAGTCAAGGAGATTCCGGTTGGGTGGGGGCCGCTGGAAGGGTTGCCATGGATATCTCCTCCTCATGCTAGAGCATTACCCCGCTCCACCAACTTTGTAGACACCAACACCCAAGCTCATCCATTGGTGATGAGTTTAACTTGTCTTAGCTAAGACACATCTTATCTAAGAACAGGTGTTAAGGGCTGTTCTAAAATAAGACGCATCGTAGCTAAGTTATGGCTTATGGCATCTCCTTCATCCAGGTTATAAAAGGCGCAAACTTACAAGGTCTTTACACCCCACTACATGTACTGTATGTTGGTATGAGGATTTCACACTCAGTCTCCAAAGTAATTCCCAGGGAAAGAAGTTATATTTATAGCAACCAAACATTTGGGGTGGTAGCAATCCAAATCCATGCACACTCCACAACTGACATTAAGCACAATCTATGCACATTCCACAACTGACATTATAAACTCTCTCCAAGAGGAATCAAAATCCGAAATAGAGTTTTAGCTTCAAGGGGAAACTGTTTATCTCAGTTACATGTATGTACATTGTATCAGTGACGACGCAAACAGGTTAGAAAAGTACCAAAATTGGCTTATAATTGAGTTGGAGTCACCTGAATCAGCTAAATATGATAATTATGTCACATATACTGGTAAATACACTGTACATGTATTACTGTAAGAGAAAAAACAATTGAAGAGTTTTTTACCTTGTGCCCAGGGCTGCTTTTTCTCGCTGATCTTGTTTTCAGATTGTATTACATTGTCTCTCAGGTTGCCATGCCATTCCTCTTCATCAAAATTCCAAAATCTGACACAAAGCAGTCCATTACTGAAAGAAAATCGGATTGACAAATTTAAAATTAAATTAACACGCTTCAACTTCTGCTGGAACTTTCCCTACTTTAACACATTAATTTTCATTGCATTTGAAGAATAGATTAAGGCTGACAGCAGATGTCTTGCAAACTGATACAAAGTCTGTTATTGACAGCCTTGTAGATTTGCAGTTCCCTGCATTTGCATGAAGAGAATTGGTTGCCATTTCACCAACTGTAAACATTTTAAACATTTTTTTCACAGAGGAAATAAAGACTATCAGCCTTTCATTGTACCCAGTGGAAGTTATGGGCTTGCAAGATCTGTGTTGTAATATAATTTATTACTCCCAGCTGACTTAATCAAAGAAAACAAAACATCCTTAACAACGAACCTGATCCTCACAATAGTCCATAAAACAAAGAAAATTAATAATTTACTGCAGATACAGGGAAATGTCTGCAGTTTGCCAGACTGTCATTACCACCTTTCTTAAAGATGGGTGTTACCAAGGCTTTCTTCCAGTCCTCTGGTAGTTTCTGATAGGGATTATCTATTACTAAGGAGGGAGCTCTCAGAGGACTATGGAGAATGACCATCAGGCCGGGGGGCCTTGTGTGGCTTTAGGTTGTCTATAATAGCTTAGCGATACCAGCAGTTGTAATTGAAATGGGTGGCATACATAGATGCCATACATGTACAGTTAGGGGTATGGTCGAAGACCCTATTGCACAGATTTTCTTGTGCTTGTATGTGGTATACATGTAAATCACTTGATACTAGAAGTCAATTTCTCTCAAAAACTAGACCACAAGTAATCATTTATTGACAGATCACAGGCAGTAGAATGCACGACAGAGTCTACATGAGTTCTTTAAGGCATCCCAGTCTGTTTTTTCTATACAAAGGAACCATGCTGCATTTTTGTTTGTTGACTGTTGCTTTGAAATTTTATACCCTCAACAAACACAGCATCATAATCACTAATGCCTCGGATGACTTGAGCCTTGATGATAAGACTGTCATTGTTAGTTATGTTGTATAAACAAGTCTAAGTGGTATGTTCTGTATAATTTTATTGTTTCCGTTCATATTGTAGTTATGAAAACCTTTATTGTAACTAGACCAATGCCTCCCTTTGGAGAGTAACCAAGGCACAATTAAGATATACTAATAGTTCATCAGTCAATCAACTATTCAATCAGTTACCCATTCAGTCAATACAATCAAACAGTCAGTTCATCAGTCAATCAAACATTCAAAGAGTAAGCTTGTCAGTTAATCAATCAAAGAGCCAGTCAAGCAGTCAATCAACCATTCGAACAGTTAGCCAAACAGTACATCAATCTGAAGTCAGTCCAACAATAAATCAAACAAGTTCAAACAGTTAGCAAGTCAGTTATGGCCTAGCACATGATACTGGTGTACATGGCTAAAATTCTCAAGAAGTTTAAGTTTATGAACAGCTTTCCATTGATTTTTTTTCTGGCTGTAACACCAAAATAAGATTAAAATAATGAAAAATATGGCTTAAAATGGGACCATTTTTTCATGAGAGGACACAGAGGCTTTATACTGGAAGTACCATCCCACGCAGGGATGTTTTCTCCGCGGGCAGCTAATCCAACTTAATCCCATTTAATATGTTGCACTCCTTGAAAGTGCGAAAATTTTCTTGTCGTGTATTAGATTTCATGCAGATACATTTTCTTAATCTTCATTTTGCGTCAGAATAAATTAGTTTGCGCGCAAAGGGCTCCTAAAAAAATCACAAGGTTAGTCCCACTTCCACTCCACCTTCTGGAGATACGTACACCGGCTTGGTAGCTGGAATACATTGCTGAGGCAAAGATCTGGCATTTTTTCCTCCTCGTCGCATTTTCTTCCTGACAAATGTTTATATTTGTAGTGAGAATGCAGCGCATATCGGTGGATTTTACTTCATGCGGCTTGCTTTATACTTCTGAAAGAAGAGTGCCTAATTTCATTGTTTTGTTCATGTTTATTAGTGTTGGCAAATGTAAGGTAAATGAACCGACCACTGTAAGGTAAGAATTGAAGTTTTACATAATTACTCGGTGAAAAATCGTGGAATTGGAATTCATGAAACTCGTGAGTATTATCTCTGTTACCTAATGTCATGCGATGACTCCTCGCTTTTTCGATGCGTAACAAGGATGCAAACGATAAATTTCTTTCGCAAAGTGAAGTATAATTTACTTAACGAGACCATTTGACGAATATTTCTCGTTATATGCTTTATTCATATTTGCTTGGCTTATTCAGGCTACATGCCAGGAGTTTGATGACAATGTTTGTGTGCTATAATTATGCTGATAAGTTTTTGCACCTTTATATTGAAACTCATGTAAGCCAAACGTTTGTTAACTTTAGCAAAACACTATTATGGAGGAACTTTTAACGTCTTTCGGGGCCCTAATATCGGGTCAAATTTTTAGGGGAAACAAAGCTTGATTTTTGGCCAAACAGACTATAGCTTTTTTGTCTTTGAAGAGAGCCCTAGGCAAATGTCCGTGAGTACAGTGTAAGCCACTGATTGTTTAGGTAGAGCTAACAAACATAGGCTGCACTTTAGGTGGCACAACCATCGGTGCAGTGTAACCCAGTGATTCTTTAGGTAGAGCCAACAAACATAGGCTGCACTTTAGGTGGCACACCAATGGGTGTGCAGTGTAACCCAGTGATTCTTTAGGTAGAGCTAACAAACATAGGCTGCACTTTAGGTAGCACACCCATCGGTGCAGTGTAACCCAGTGATTCTTCAGGCAGAGCTAACAAACATAGGCTGCACTTAAGGTGGCACACCCATGGGTGCAGTGTAACCCACTGATTCTTTAGGTAGAGCTAACAAACATAGGCTGCACTTTAGGTGGCACACCCATGGGTGCAGTGTAACCCAGTGATTCTTTAGGCAGAGCTAACAAACATAGGCTGCACTTTAGGTGGCACACCCATTGGTGCAGTGTAACCCAGTGATTCTTCAGGCAGAGCTAACAAACATAGGCTGCACTTTAGGTGGCACACCCATGGGTGCAGTGTAACCCAGTGATTCTTTAGGCAGAGCTAACACACAGACTATACAGGTGTACATCAGATGGTAACAAGTTTTCCAGTTTGTCATAAAATGCTACACCATATGCATGGCACTTCGACTATTTCATTATCGCGCTTGTTTTGACGCACAGTTGATAGTCAGGAGAAGTCGTATTGTCTAAAACCATAGCAAAAGACAAATTTACACACATCACAGCATTAAGGCAAGGTAATACACGGTATTTCCTACAGGTAGATTTACATTTTCTGTTACTGGTTATAAGCGAATAAATCGGATGCAGCGACGAACAAAACACGAAGCCGTCAGATATTCTAGAACCGTGTTATTTACAGTGCTGTGCACTATTATTGCTTACCTAACTAACTACGCGTTGATGGAAATATGTTTCGGCCACTTTAAATTTTGAAACAATTCACTGGTACTGTATAGTCATAATATTGGAGCGGAAAGTTAGCACGCGAGCAGGGCGATTCTGCTGTGGTTTCTGTATGTAGAGGAATGATATTACGACAATGAGGCTCCAGCGTTCCGTTCTGGAAATCACAACTACATGTAGGATGAAATGTATTCTGCGTGCAGACGTCTCCTTTTCCAGGTTAGGTTAAATAAACCGTACCAACGGTTTGTTTGACAAAGCTCCCACAAGAAGGTTTCTTGGTGATTTTATTAATTTTTCCGATCCATTTTTTTTTCAGCTCTATTTTCGCGGCTTTTGCGATACAAACTAAATTCATTTTTAGTTGTGATGGCATTACACTGCTTAATCATGACTGCTTTGGAAGAAACTGAATATATTGCGCTTCACGATTTCGCAAAATCGCTGCGGGAATTAAAAAATATTTTCTTCCAAAAAAGCGTTTTCACGCTTCTTTCTCTAGTCAATTATCTCTTTTGTCTCGTTTTCTAAAGGTCCTTAAGAACAGAATAAGACAATATTTTATTACATACAACCTAAAAACCTGATTTTTGACCAGATCGAAACAAAACAGACCTCTGAAATGGAAGAAGAAAAGCCTTTTATTTTTGCCGGCTTCGGCCTGCCGACGCCATCGTGTCTGTTTTGCTTTCATATGATGACATTTTCCTGACAGAAGGGTGTCGGGAGAAACACCTCGTGCTGATCGTACTTGACAAAATCCGCCGCGCCTAAGCTAATTAAGAAAAGTCTCCTCGAAAGCTCCATACAATTCCTTATAACAAAATTATAAGGAATTGTATGGAGCTCTCAGGGATACTTACAGTGCAAGCCCTGCATGTCTTCTCATGAGCAGTTCGCATAACATTATTTTAAAGTCTTATAACTATGCATATTGTAGGATTTCTCTGTTTCTGTTAATGGTACATGTACTTTGGAAAAATTTCTCCGGAGAGGTCAGTGACTTACAGTGTATGAGTACTAATTGTATCAAAAATTACTGAACATAATTGCAAAACAACACAGTTTAGGGCGTTTTCAGAAAGATGTTCTGTCTACATCCAATCTCTGTGCAGCCCGAACGTCAATAAAAGACTGCTTTTCAATGACTTTCTTTTGTTGAAATAATAATTTTTGGAAAGCTCATAAGTTAAACCTTCCTTATAGACTAACTGTTAAGACTTCAAGAAAACCATTTTTATGCTAAGATCAAATAACTATTAACATTGTAAGGTTAGACGGCATTTTTTAACATGAAAATTCGTAACCCATGCGTTGGAACAAAAATCGGATTCTAGAGCACGCTTTGGCACAAAGATTTTGTCCCTAAAATGTGCAAGTGTGCATTTTAGTTTCGAAAAGCGGGCCTAAGCTGTGCCATCGAATTAGTGAACATTGTCCCTATAATAGATTTCATCACGGGGCTATGCAGTAATACTTTTGACACCATTATAAAGGACCCTGAACACTGTCTGAACAGGTTAATACAATTTAGTGGACCGTCACGTTATTCCCTAAGGTGCAATGGGCTCTTCATTGTACCTAAATGAAAATTATACGAGAAAATGCTTTTGAACACAAGAAAAAGAAACCCGGGTTAATTTTAATCCTGGGTTAAACGCTCCAGATGTATACATGAATTATTATACAATGACGTGAATGCTACATGTACTGTTATTAATTTGCTATACTGCATTAAAAATCCAGCTGATGTTTTGTGGCAATTTTCATACAAACATTTGTCAATTACTTAATACTAAATTTAGCCTGCTTATCTATTTACATCTACCTTGAAAATGTGCATTTGGCACACAATCTCGAGTTTGCTGGTGTCAATTACTGTTGAGCGAAATCTTGACCCAAAAATGGTCAGATGTCAACCTCAATAATTACAGCATAATTTTGGCCCAAATGTGGCCTAATTTAGCTCGAACAGGATTACAGAAATATGCAGCATGCAGACAGTGGTCATTATCGTGTTACTGTTCAGCCAAAATGATAGCATAATTTGGGCCCAATTTTGGCCAGGAGCCCCTGTTTTGGCCCAGCTTTTGCATCACTGGAGTGTAGTTTGGATTTGGGTTCTATTTTGGTTTATTTTGTGGCTCAAATATTTACATTTCAGTGAGGCCGGCTCATTTTGGTTCACCTTTGATTGAACTTTTTAAGGCCCTATTTTGGTTTATTTTGGCCTGGGTTCGGCTGAAAATTATAGCCCAATTTACCTTCTGGCTAGAGCGTTAATTTTGGTACAGGATTGGCTGTGCCCATGATCTGTTAGAGTACAGAGCTATACAGCATACATGGATGACATGACAGGAAATTTTTTTGTTTTGTTTTGTTCAACATATGGCGCACAGTTTTGAAATGTTTGTGAGATTGTTTTGGATCAAAGCAAGTGAAAGCCTCGAAACAAGTTAAGCAGCAGGAGCTATTTACAAAGAAGAAAAAATAATCGAGAAATGGAGACAACAAGAGGTCTTGACCACCTGAAAATGACAAACAATCTTGATTGTCACAGCCACATGCTTTTCCAGAGTCGGATGCCTACTTCAAAGGACTTTACAACCTCTGAGTTAATCAACCAGGCAAACAGTGACCCAGTCAATTCATACAGTGAGCCAGTCAGTTTATCAATGAAAGAGTAAGCTCATCAGTCAACAGGGGTTTCAAAACAAGCTGAGAACCGCCGGAGTTCTGCTGGCTACTTGATTGTATGTCGCTGGCTACTCTTGTCATTTACAATCAGCTTATCACACAAAAATGTACACGTAAACCCCAGGGGTCTCACTCACATATTTTAATGACGGGGGGGTCCAACAGAGGTTCATATTTTATACCCAAAAAAATCCCTACTTCAGAATTTGTCGACCCAAAAAAATCCCTACTTTTTTTAGCATACCCAAAAAAATCCCTTAGTGTTTTTACATCAGCAAATTTTATTATTTATCTTCTGGAAAGCTAAAACATGCCAACTTCAACTTTGGTTTTGGTCAAAAACAAAACTATAAATTGCGCTTATGTTATTGTTGATTTGAGCTGATGAAAAATACAATACCCAAAAAAATCCCTGTGTTGTTTTCGCGACCCAAAAAAATCCCGGCGTCTTTCATAGCAGGGTCCCAAAATTAACTTTTTAATACGGGCGCCAACTGGCGATTAAGTATAAATTTTTGGTCACCAAAGGGCAAATTGTGGTCACCAAAAAATCCCCCTCTCTTTTTTCACATGAAAGTTTAAACACGAACAAAAAATGTATCGTATGGACGTTTTTATGCTCAAAAAATTTCACTACTTCCGCTCCCGATACCAGAAAGCAACCGTAAGTGTACGAGTGAAGTCTTATTTTTTCCACAAATCGCTTTTCAGAGATGTAAAGCCATCTGACCTAGAATGTAGGAACAGAAAGCCGTCTGCTCATGACTGCACTGATCATAATTATCAAAACTCTATTTTCTTCCCATAACTACCACGAAACACGAAACATAAACACGAGTCAAGCCGCCATGTTGGCCGTACCAGGCCACAACGGTGCCACATCCACAAAGTACATAACGTACTTACTGTATTACAGCTGAAAACAACATGGCGGCTTAGAAACATTCAACTCGTATTGATCGTAGCTGTTGTGGAGGTATTATTACAGGAAGATTCCTTTCACTTTTAATTAAAAAATATCAGCAGGACAAAAAGCAAGACTCCTGTTGGCAAATAGCTTCGACGTTTGCTCAATTCTTAAATCAGTCTTTCCGAACGTTAAAGACCACAATATCAACCAGGCCCGGGTTGCTCGAAGCATGGTTAGTGCTAACCAGCGTTAAATACCATGGAAACCTATACATTTTGATACCTCTTAACCAACGGTTAGCGCTAACCAGGCTTCGAGCAACCGGCCCCAGCTTTACAAGTCGCTAGCTGGCGACCAGCTATGAAAAATATGTGAGTCGGGCCCCTGGGACGTAAACTCTCTTCATAAGGAATCAAAATCCCAAATAGAGTTTTATAGCTTATTTCAGTTATTTATTTCAGTAATTTATCAACAGAGCAATGACCTGCACTTGTGACCTGTGACCTGTGACGTGTAATCTTTTAATACCAGCTGCCAAATTTCATGTTTCACTTAAATTTGTACCAGATAAATGTTCTGGATTTACTTGATGATTTAAGCCATAAGCTTAATCCTTTAATTACCATCACCAACATTACTTGCTTATGAGACCATCGCTTTCTGCGAAATAGTCTTAAATTTAAGCTTAACTGTAACTACAATGTAATTTAAAAAACATAAGCTTACCTCACAAGACCGGTGCCAGAATTTTTCAAGACTCCTGCCATGCTAAGTGCGAGAATTTTTCGATCATGAATAAAGCCAAGTGTTGACGAGTAAGTAAAAGAAATGCTGAAGCTCAAATCCGAGTTCCAGAAGTCTAATTATGTTACGTTAGATCCATTTTACTACACACGTGTTCTGTCTGGTCTATGATCCGTCGCCATATTGGATTCGTAGGTTCGTTGAGAACCCAGTCTCTCGATTGGCGCGAGCATCTCGCGCGCGGTCTTCAGAAGTACTCGTTTCGCGTTTCTCGAGTGCTCGTAAAACACACTCAACGAAGTCAGGAAACATTACTTCTAACAGTGACGAGTAATTCAACTGAGTAATGAAACCAAGTCCATCATCATCAAAGCAATAGAACAGTATGTTCCTCACAAAAAGATCTCTGGGCGATGGCATGTCCCGTGGCTTACGTCATCCCTCGAAGAGAGCTATTCGAAAAAAGAAGCGTATATATCTCAAAGCAAAACAATTCCAGACCCACGGGGAAAAAATTCAGAAAAACATCAAAGAGAAAGCTTTTAAAACCTACAACGATGGGTAAGCGTTTATATTGAATGAAGAACACTTTCATACTTTTCGCCTACAGTACAAACATTCTGGTACGTTTGCTATTCATAAATATGAAGAACTCATACTTCACTATACCCAGATTCAACACAGTCTCCTTTGGAAAGCACTCGCTCAGGTATATGGGCTCAAGGGTGTGGAGTTCTGTTCCTAGTAACGTGAAAAAAGCTTCCACGTTGTCCTCCTTCAAATACAACATCAGAAAAGTGGATCTTAGCATGCTATTAGATGACAATAACTGCTCTAACTGCTCTCTTTGCACTTCTTAATCTTTTATTTCTTATTTTTTATAAGATAATGGATACATCTGTACATATTGTATATAGTTCTCTCGAATTTCTCACTTGCTTATACTGTACATAGTTTTTCTTAATTTTAATTAATTTATTAATTGATTTATTTTTTTAAATTTATTTTAGTGTCCCCACCTAGTGGTTATACACCGCTATTACAGTTTTGACACTTTAATAAAGGTATCATCATCATCATCAACTGTCTTACCACAAAACTCAGAAAATGTGCGACCCACTTCTAGTAACTCTATTGAAAATGCGACCCCATTATAGTCAAACCACTCGGGAAGTTTTTCCTTTTTTAAAGCGGATCTTGCTTGCGTGAATGCCGTGAGATGGGTAAAGGAAAGGAAGGGACGGGGGGGGGGGGGTGGGGAGGGTGGGTTCCTACGAACGTTATCACGGACATTAAAAGGTAGAAATAACGCGTCACGGTGATTGAAATTACGTTTACGTTTCACGGAATTTTCCGACGTAAAAGGACAGTGCATGGCTGGACCTGTTTATAATGCCACTGTCTGCAGAGTTACTGACGAGTTACCAGTAATTGTGTTTTGCCTTAAGCCTCCTAGAAAAGACATTTCATCCTCGTTGCCATCGTTTTGTGTTTATTGAATAAGCTTTGCTCACTTCTGCGGTGGCTTTTCTTTGGATCTTAGACAACGCTTTTCGGACTCAACTTTTAAACTAGAGTTCTCAATAAACTTCAGTGATGCTTATATACCCTATTCAAATTCGTTCTTTACTTTCAAGAGAACCCATGATTCCTACAGATTTGGGATCTACATAATATATTACGCCAGCAAATTTAAACAATAGCTCATTATCACTGTCCGCCACTGCATGCACCTGAGATCCCCACGCGTGTTAGCTTCGCATGAAAATAAGAGCTGATAGATTGAAAAATGCTGACTAACGGAAATCTTTTCCCAGCTCGGGATCGCAGATGATATTTTCTCGGCAGGAGCCCACCAAAACGAAATACCATACATAAATAACGTTACCTTACCTTACATTACCTCTTTAGTGATGTGCATAAATGGTTTTACAGGGGCGGGTCCAGGATTTTTTTAGGAGGGGTTGCACTCGTCTTTTGCTCTACTTCAACACCAGTAAACCACATAGTTTTTTTTTTTTTTTTGCAGAATACCAGTTGTATTGGAAAACCGCAGGTCATCCCAGGGGGGGGGGGTGCGCACCCCCTGCACCCTCCCCCTAGATCCGCCCCTGTTTTAGACAATAGACTTCCTCTGGCTATAAATAGTGTGCGTTAAAACAATGTATCTAGCGATAAAGAAAGAGTCGAAGTGCCATGCAAATCAAATTGATTGCTCCTGCATTTGAATAAACCTCTGCCACCACACAACAGAAGTTCCATATTTTCTAGTCCAATGAAGGATGTTTTTATTATTAATGCACTAAACTGCAATGTCCTCTACTTTGTGCAGTAACCAGCTCTATACATACCTACCACCTTTACTTTTATCCCGCTTTTATTCAATCTCGTACCCAGAGTCTTCAGGCATTTTAGTCAGCGGGGTAATGCCGGGAAGGCTCTGGAGACATCAAATCTCGACCGCTGCTGCTTGTCGGAGCCTTATAGATATGTCAAGAGAATAAATTCTTATTGCCTTTCCTGAAAAGATAGTCAATGGATGGGATTGATGTGTTTAAGCTATTCCCGGTATTTGCTAATTCTTTTTATATAATGTGGAAGACTGCTTTTATATAGACCATGGACTGCACGTGCTGAAAGCTGGCCTAATGTCCTAAATATGCCGTTTAGAAATAGTCAACAACCGTTACCCCTACCCTTATTACTAATTTTGTTAAGGCAAAATCCGCAGCATTCTGGATTTTAACTAAGCAAGACTGATTTACTTAAATATTCACTGATCTTACTTACAAGTAACCTTTGAGTCAAAAGTTTTAATAACGACCAGAAAAAAATGGCAGTAATTTTAGATAGTCGACGGAGGCTGAAGAACACGAAAAACAAAGAAGAAATTGGGAATAACAACAATAAACGAAACTTAAATCATTCACAAACTCGATGAGTTATATTATCGCTGATACATGTGATATATACTCATTAATCTGTAAAATTACACTGTATGAACTATACTTAAATGATTACACTATGAAACTCTTTCAGTTGTCATTTAGATATGAACAAGTCATTGGGATCCTGGGTACTAGTGTGACAGTGAACTACAGACCACAAAGGAGCAAGACGAACTAAGAAAAACTTTTTAAAATCATTAACAGAGGTATGATAGCACTTTATTTCAAACTTTATTTGTACTTTCCAAGTCAAAGATCATTAATTTATTGCAAAAATTATCGAAAAATTCCGGCTTCAATTCCTAGTACTCAGATTTTCATAACTCGCACAGTACGTTTGGGCACTTTTGTTTAGATAGAGCGTCTCGCGCGAATAAAATTGCGCGCAACATTTCAAATTTTCAAAAAAGTTGAAGATGATTTAAAATCTGTCTAAGCGTTTTTGCAGAGAAATAAAATAATTAGTTATATAAACTAAAGCCGAAATTTACAGTCTTACTGAGAATGTAAAGTGAAATATTGTTGTTACATATTATATCAAGATACAAACCTGCAAACCTCTATTTTTTACATTTAATACGTACAAATAAACGTGAAAAATATTGAAATATATCGGATTGTTGTGGGTTGATTTCGAGAACCAATTCCCACAAAACGCTCTAACTCAGTAGTATTGTGATTTCTTAGAGTCGTCTACTTCGTATTTTGAAATTTATTTGTTTTGTTGATTTTGAGGCGTAAGAAAGAACATTTTTACAAACGTGAAATATAATTCCGACGACTCAAAGATATCCAAATGATAGAAATGTTCATTTTAAATTTTCTGAGTGAAACCAGTCCGAAACACAAACAGAGGATGGTGTGCCTGTGGTTTTGCGACTGTTTATTTGATAACTTATTTCTCGGCCTCAACAAAGACATATTCGATACATTTGTGAGAGAAAGCCATTTTAACGATAATATCAATCATTGGACCTCCCAGGTAACCGACAAACGGACCTCTTACTTTTGCTTGTTCTCGCATAACGGATAGCGTAAGATTAAAATTACAATAACCTGGTAATACCCTGTCACCTAAGAATTCAAACTTTGTCAACTTAAACCCAATGTCTTTTAATTTCTGTTTGTAATCATCGACTCCGTAGGACAAGTTGGTGCGAGGAACCACCCATAACTTCGCTGCGGTCTTACAGATAATCTGCTGAAGGTAACTCAGATCAGGAAATGCATGGAGAGTCACTATGTCAGCCATGAACAATTTTCCTCCCGGCTTTAGAACTCGAAATGCTTCTCTAAAGAAATCTTCTCTGCTATTCATATGAGGTTCCCCTTCCACACAAATAACACAATCAAAAGAATTTTCATCATAGGGCATCTTCGTTCCGCTGCCGCGTGTTACAGTAATACCAGTGTCGCACAGTCTTCGCTTCGCTATTTCCACGTTTGCAGTGCTGATGTCCAGACCTTGGATGTTGCAGCCGTACTGGGATTTGATTCGTAACATGCCAGCTCCCTGCCCACAAGCAACATCTAGCACGTTGTGATCAGCCTGTATCATGCTACCTTCTAAAAGCTCATCATACACTGCTCCGTAACACAAAGGGTGTGGTATAGGATCGCCGGATTTCGTCTTCCACAATCCAAAAGTGAGAAATCCATCATTCCAGTTATGGTTCTTATCCGCAACACGGGAATAAAACTCTGAAACTTTTTCTTCATGCTCTGTAAATGCCATCTTTATCCTAACTGAACTCTTTGATGATCAAGGACCTGCATTACAAGACAACGTTAATTGTGTCTACGCATGCTCGAATGGTAATTAATTCCATGAACAAAAAAACTAGATCTTCCTTTGCTCAAGTCGAACTTTTGCAATAGAATGTGCCCATTCATGACAAACGAAAACCACCAAACATACCATTATACCATTTCCTTCGTTGTAAATAGTTTAATCCTTGTGGATAGGGGTTAGCTAACCTCCGAATACGGCTCACCCCCCTCAAGTGAAACTAAGAGATGGAATTTCTTGACAAACAGGTTTAATGCTATACAACGCTAAGGCTATCCCGGCATTCCCATGAAGACGCTTTAATGTGCGCGGGTTTATCAAGACAAATTATAGGCGTCTAGGTAGAAGTGGATAAGATTCAACCTTTTCTTACTCTATTGATAAGAGAAGCAACTACATAAAGAAAAATCAGTACGTGATGTAAGATGGAGCCGTAATCGATACAGCATAGGTTTATCAACATTCCTTCTCCTTGTTCCTGGAAGGACATGTTGCCTCGATATCTTTTACTCAGAAAGTGTAACGCCAGTACGGTAGGGCATCAGTAAACCAAGTTCTTAACTTCCAAGAAAATTATCAAACTGCCGAAATATATTTCTACTCATATCATGTTATTCCACTCAATAAAACAATATGTAATTATTTTGTCAACTAGCTTCTTCCGGTTTAACTCCCTGACCGCTACCGTTTCTACTTAAGTTATGTATCTTTTCCAATGAAATAAGATACGTTTCCATCTTAAGCAGCATCATGTTCCTCACCTAATTCATGTTTTTTTTTTTGCCGGTTTTGCCGTTACGAAAAAGGTCTGTTAAGTTGAACTTTGTAAGCGAGAGAATTAAGCTTGTTTACAGGATTAACAAAACTCGCCTTGCCCTTCAAACTTCTAAAACAACAATCTATAGGCCGCAAACTTCCGCGGAATTAAAGTCCACACCTATATTTCAATTTTTGTTTCACTGGAAGAACTTTGAAAGATCATGGATAATATCCATGAAAAAATATATGATCTTTGATACTCTACCTTGAAGCAGGTGAAACAGAACTCATAAATTATGAAATACGTGCGTTGTACCCCCCGTTCGCGATAGCCGAATTAGGTCAAATGTCTTGAAGCACCCTCAATAGCTCCATCTCTGTACTCAGCGTTTGAATCATGAAGATATTTCAATGTTATGCTTCTAAACACCTTTAGCCCGTAATAAAAGACGTAAAAATTGTGAAGAATCAAGATGGCGTCTCTAAGTGCCCTTGTTTGACCTTAAACAATATCATTAACGGTTAGATGCCAAAATCTCATTGGTTCTTACGCATCAACTCGTAGTACCTTCAACCTTATTGGCCTCTGCAACAAACATCCGAACATACAAAGACACAAAGACACAAAGCCACAAAGCCACAAAGCCACAAAGCCACAAAGACACTGATACAGCCAAAACCACTGATATATAATATATGAGCTATTTTTTCAAAATAGCTCAAAAACGCAAGCTACTAAGCAGAAGCTTTTCAACACGTTTTTCCTCATTTTTTTTTTTTTTTTTTTTTGTAGAAAGAAATGTATTTTCCAATATCCTTGCGTGGCAAGTATAGCATGGAAAAAACCTTCAAATAAAGTGGATTACAAGAAGAATGTCTTTGATCAATTTTGACGAGTTTAATTTATTGTTTCCAATACAGGCCCAAGTGAGGCCGTTTCTGAACAAAAAAACCTACAGCTTCCTTTGCTCAAGTCGAACTTTTGCAATAGAATGTGCCCATTCATGACAAATGAAAACCACCAAACATTCCATTATACCATTTCCTTCGTTATAAATAGCTTAATCCTTGTGGATAGGGGTTAGCTAACCTCCAAATACTGCTCACCCCCCTCAAGTGAAACTAAGAGATTGAATTTCTTGACAAACAGGTTTAATGCTATACAACGCTATCGCTATCGTAATCGCGGCATTCCCGCGAAGACGGACTAATCTGCGCAGGATTAACAAAACAAATTATAGGCGTCTAGATAGAAGTGGGAAAGATTCAACCTTTTCTTACTTTATTGATAAGAGAGGCAACGACATAAAGACAAAGCAGTACGTGTTGTAAGATGGAGCCGTAATCGATACAGTATAGGTTTATCAACATTCCTTCTCCTTGTTCCTGGAAGGACATGTTGCCTCGATATCTTTTACTCAGAAAATGTAACGCCTGTACAATGGAGCATCAGTAAACCAAGTTGTTAAGTACAGTATCTGTGACGCCTATCTTTTTTAATTGACCAGAAAGAATAAATTGTCTTCTGCATGTTGTTTAAGAATAAAACGGAAGAAAATGATCTGATCATGCATTACTTATAAAAACACAAGCTACTATAGCGTAGTTGTAAATTATGGAATTATGATCACAAATAATTACGATTTTCCCCTTCACTTTCACTTCTTTGTCGTCGCTTCAGTATAGTATTTATATTTTGGGTTTTTCTATGGTCAGAAAGCTTGAAGTTTACATAATTTAGTCGATCTTTTAACTGCTACGAAACAGGCTTTTATAATTTATTTCAAGTTTGCTGTCGACATCTGGATAAGATAGCAAAAGGGTGTTGCCCCTTCGTTTACTTTCACTTCTTCCCGGACTCTTTGGTGGCGTTCGGTATCTTTTTACCTCCACGAAGCAAGCAAAGACAGAAAAAGTAAAACCCTTTCGCTTTTCTACTTTACTGGTGAGAGCAGCAAGGTTATAAAATGAAAGAGATACTCTTGTTGAAAGCGGAAGTCGCAGTCGATGTCGAAGAAGGTAGCGCTTTTCAACACGTAAATTTCCTCAAATTTTTTTGCAGAACGACATGTATTCTCCAATATCCTCGCATGGTAAGTAAAGCATGGCAAAAAACCTTCAAATGAAGTGGATTATCAAGAAGAATGCATTTGATCAATTTTGACAAGTTCAATTTATTGTTTCCAATACAGGCCCAAGTGTCGTCTACCTTATTTGGTGGTGGAATTTGTAGTTCAAGTCCATGCAATTTACTGAAAGCAAATATGAACAATACACAACTGGGGTATCAGGGTCCGTATTATTTGGAATGGTGTATAAAACATCAACACTGTACGGTCAAAATCTCGTCCACACTAGACCACATTGAAAAAGCAAACTGTATTTTTGTATGAGACCATGCAAATCTTCTACCAGGAGAATCAGTTTTGATCGCCTCTAGATAACAAATCAAAATCCACAAGCCAAAAGAATCTTACCCGCTCTTTAAAGTCCTTCGACCAACAGCCCGACAGTCAGGAAATGTTGATTCAAAAATTCTAAAGCACGAATATTGATAAGGTACAAGAAAACCCACGTGACGAAAATCAACAACCAATCAGATATCTAGTAGTTCCTTTTGTTTGTCCTAAAAAGTTATGTAATTGAATTTGTTTTCTCGTCACGTATACAAGTAAATTGTGTCTGCGAATGCTCGAATAGTAATTCCATGAACAAAAAACTACAGCTTCCTTTGCTCAAGTCGAACTTTGCAATGGAATGTGTCCATTCATGACAAATGAAAACCACAAAAAACGTACCATTATACCATTTCCTTCGTTGTAAATAATTAATCCTTGTGAATAGGTGTTAGCTCCGAATACGGCTCACCCCCCTCAAGTGAAACTAAGAGATTGAATTTCTTGAAAAACAGGTTTAATGCTATTCAACGCTAACGCTATCGCGGGCTTATCAAGACAAATTATTGGCGTGTAGATAGAAGTGGAAAAGATTCAATTTTTTCTTACTTAATTGATAAGATGATGTAAGATGGAGCCGTAATCGATACAGCATAGGTTTATCAACATTGCTTCTCCTTATTCCTGGAAAGACATGGTGTCTCGATATCTTTTATTCAGAAAAGAGCATCAGTTAATCAAGTTGTTATATCTTACTCAGAAAATGTAACGCCATTACAGTGGAGCATCAGTAAACCAAGTTGTTAAGTACAGTATAAGTGACGCTTAGCTTTCTGAATTGATATATAAGATCGCAAAAAGTAGTTTTACCACATAATTACTACGCATGCATTGGTACGATAGTGCCCCACGACACCTAGTTTTGCTTAGATTGAAATTGTAGTTTCTTTGCAGAAAAAATCAACTGTCTTCTGTTGTTTAAGAATAAGGCGGAAGAAAATGATCAGATCATGCATTACTTATAAAAACGCAAGCTACTATAGCGTAGTTGTAAATTATGGAATTATGATGAAATATAATTACGATTTTCCCCTTCACTTTCACTTTTTTGTCGTCGCTTCAGTATAGTATTTATATTTTGGGTTTTTCTATGATCAGAAAGCTTGAAGTTTACATAATTTAGTCGATCTTTTAACTACTACGAAACAGGCTTTAATAATTTATTTCAAGTTTTCTGTCACATCTGGATAAGATAGCAAAAGGGTGTTGCCCCTTCGTTTACTTTCACTTCTTCGCGGACTCTTTGGTGGCGTTCGGTATCTTTTTACCACCACGAAGCAAGCAAAGACAGAAAAAAAACCCTTTCGCTTTTCTACTTTACTTTACTTTTCATACAAACTGTATTTTTGTATGAGACCGTGCAAATCTTCTACCAGGAGAATCAGTTCTGATCGCCCTCAGATAACAAATCAAAATCCACAAGCCAAAAGAATCTTACCTGCTCTTTAAAGTCATCCGACCAACAGCCCGACAGTCAGGAGATGTTGATTCAAAAATTCTAAAGCACGAATATTGATAAGGTACAAGAAAACCCACGTGACGAAAATCAACAACCAATCAGATATCTAGTAGTTCCTTTTGTTTGTCCTAAAACGTTATGTAATTGAATTTGTTTTCTCGTCACGTATACAAGTAAATTGTGTCTGCGCATGCTCGAATAGTAATTCCATGAACAAAAAACTACAGCTTCCTTTGCTCAAGTCGAACTTTGCAATGGAATGTGTCCATTCATGACAAATGAAAACCACAAAAAACATACCATTATACCATTTCCTTCGTTGTAAATAATTAATCCTTGTGGATAGGTGTTAGCTAACCTTCGAATACTGCTCACCCCCCTCAAGTGAAACTAAGAGATTGAATTTCTTGACAAACAGGTTTAATGCTATACAACGCTAACCCTATCTCGGGTTTATCAAGACCAATTATAGGCGTGCAGATAGAAGTGGAAAAGATTCAACCTTTTCTTACTTTATTGATATGAGAAACAACGACATAAAGACAAAGCAGTACGTGATGTAAGATGGAGCCGTGATCGATACAGCATAGGTGTATCAACATTGCTTCTCCTTATTCTTGGAAAGACATGGTGCCTCGATATCTTTTACTCAGAAAAGAGCATCGGTAAACCAAGTTGTTAAGTACAGTATCTGTGACGCTTATCTTTCTGAATTGATAAGATCGCAAAAAGTAGTTTTACCACATAATTACTACACCTGCATTGGTACGATGGTGCCCCATGGCACCTACTTTTGCCTAGATTGAAACTGTTTCTTTGCAAAAAAAATAAACTGTCTTCTGTTGTTTAAGAATAAGGCGGAAGAAAATGATCAGATCATGCATTACTTATAAAAACGCAAGCTACTATAGCGTAGTTGTAAATTATGGAATTATGATCACAAATAATTACGATTACTTTCACTTCTTTGTTGGTGATTTAGTATAGTATTTGTATTTTGGGTTTTTCAACGATCAGAAAACTTGAAGGCTACGTGTTAATTTAGTCGATCTTTTAACTGCTTCGAAACAAGCTTTTATAATTTATTTCAAGTTTGCTGTCACATCTGCATATGAATTTCACTTCTTCGCGGACGCTTTGGTGTCGTTCGGTATCTTTTTACCGCCACGAAGCAAGTAAAGACAGAAAAAGTAAAACCCTTAGCTTTCGCTTTCCTACTTAACTGGTGGGAGCAGCAAGGTTATAAAAAGAAAGTAACATATGTTGAAAGCGGAAGTCACAGTCGATATCGACTAGATGCTAGCGCTTTTCAACACGTAAATTTCTCCAATATCCTTGCATGGCAACTAAAGCATGGCAAAAAACCTTCAAATAAAGTGGATTATCAAGAAGAATGCATTTGATCAATTTTGACAAGTTCGATTCATTGCTTCCAATATAGGCCCAAGTGTCGTCTACCTTATTTCGTGGTCGGTTGTCGTTCATGTCCATGCAATTTACTCAGAGCAAATGTGAACAATGCACAACTGAGTTATCGGGTCCGTATTATTTGGAACGGTGTAAACATCAACACTGTACTTAAAAATCTCGTCCACACTATACCACATTGAAAAAGTACACTACATTCTAAAAGAGACCCTGCATACTCTTCAATCAGGACAATCAATTCTGATCGCCTCCAGATCACAAATCAAAATCCACAAGCAAAAAGAATCTTACCTTCTCCTTAAAGTCCACCGACCAACAGCCCGACAATCAGCAGATATTGATTCGATGATTCGAATGCACGAAAATTCATAGGGTACAAAAATAAGCCCTGATGTAATTAAATCAACACCCAATCAGACATCTAGTAGTTCCTTTTTGCTTCTCCTAACAAGTTATGTAATTGACCACTCCAAGAAAAACCCATAATATACCATAATGCTCCTTGTTAATTTGACACCCCAAAATTTTGCGCATTGTTTTCAGTTTCTCTTGGGGCCATTTTAACTCCCAAGAGAAACTGAAGACAATGCTTATGCTAAAGTTTGGGTGGACAAACAGAGAGTATTATGGTCTGTTATTGTATTTTCTGGAGTGGTCAATTGAATTCGTTTTCTCGTCATGTGTTCAAGTTAATTTTGTCTGCGCATGGTCGAATGGTAATTGCATGAGCAAGAAAATTACAGCGAAGTTCCTTTGCTGAAGTCGAACTTTTGTAATAGAGTGTGTCCATTCATGACAAATGAAAACCACCAAACATTCCATTATACCATTTCCTTCGTTATAAATAGCTTCTTCTTTGTGGATAGGGGTTAGCTAATCTCCAAATACGGCTCACCCCCCTCAAGTGAGACTAGGAGACTGAATTTCTTGACAAACAGGTTTAATGCTATACAACGCTACCGCTATCCCGGCATTCCCATGAAGACGCTTTAATCTGCGCGGGTTTATCAAGACAAATTATAGGCGTGTAGATAGAAGTAGGAAAGATTCAACCTTTTCTTACTTTATTGATAAGAGAAGCAACGACATAAAGACAAAGCAGTACGTGATGTAAGATGGAGCCGTAATCGATAGAGCATAGGTTTATCAACATTGCTTCTCCTTATTCCTGGAAAGACATGGTGTCTCGATATCTTTTACTCAGAAAAGAGCATCAGTTAATCAAGTTGTTATATCTTACTCAGAAAATGTAACGCCATTACAGTGGAGCATCAGTAAACCAAGTTGTTAAGTACAGTATCTGTGACACTTATCTTTTTTAATTGATAAGATCGCAAAAAGTAGTTTTACCAGACAATTACTACGCATGCATTGATAGGATAGTGCCCCATGGCACCTAGTTTTGCCTAGACTGAAACTGTTTCTTTGCAGAAAAAATAAACTGTCTTCTGTTGTTTAAGAATAAAACGGAAGAAAATGATTTGATCATGCATTACTTATAAAAACGCAAGCTGCTAAGCGTAGTTGTAAATTATTGAATTATGATCAACAATAATTACGATTTCCCCCCTTCCCCCCTTTACTTTTTTTTGTCGCTTCAGTATTTAATAGTACTTGTATTTTGGGTTTTTCTATGATCAGAAAGCTTGAAGTTTACATAATTTAGTCGATATTTTAACTGCTACGAAACAAGCTTTTATAATTTATTTCAAGTTTGCTGTCACATCTGGATATGAATGATTAGCAAAAGGGTGTTGCCCCTTTATTTACTTTCACTTCTTCGGGGACGCTTTGTTCGCGTTCGGTATCTTTTTACCGCCACGAAGCAAGCAAAGACAGAAAAAGTAAAACCCTTTCGCTTTCCTACTTAACTGGTGAGAGCATTAAGGTTATAAAAAGAAAGTAATACTCGTTGAAAGCGGAAGTAGCAGTCGATGACGAAGAAGCTAGCGCTTTTCAACACGTAAATTTCCTCAATTTTTTTTGGCAGAAAGACATGTATTCTCCAATATCCTCGGATAGAAAAAAGCCTTCAAATAAGGTGGATTATTAAGAAGTTCAATTTTGCTTCCAATATTCAGGGGCACCCAATGTCAATTTTTGGAAAATATCTGTTCGTAAGACGATTTGAGATCTAGAATTTTCGGAACATTTGTTGTAAAATTTCTTGCTCGCCTGCCTAAAGATTTTCGAAAATCTAAAAAAATGGTATAATTGCCCATTTTTAACGGACTTTTGCCCTAAAAAGGTCACCTAGAACTTTCAGCGGCCTTTTTTCTGGCTGAAATTTTCGACAAGGTAAGTTTTGATCCCTAGAATTTTCGGATCACTAGACTTTAAGCTAGGACATCCGAACAGATAAAAAAAAATTTAGGGGATAAAAATATGCCTATATCTACCGTTTAAATAATAAAATACGTTTAACAATGCTATGTTTAAGTGGTTTAGAACTATGTTCTCGTTGGGTACCCAATCAGACATCTAGTACAGTCGACTCCCGATAACTCGAACCCTCGCTAACTCGAGCCAAAATCGATTTCCCCTGGATTTCCGTCATACATTCACTGTAATTTTACCCTCGGTAACTCGAACCCTCGATAACTCGAACTGCCGCTAACTCGAATCAATCTTCGTTTCCCCTCAGGTCATTTTCTATATAATTTTGCCTTCGATAACTCGAACCATGTTTTGAGCCCTTAAAAAGTCGGGAAAAAGCCGTCTACGGGCGTCCGAAACATTGAATTTTGGATTTCCTATTGACGTATTGTAGGCGTATAGTTTACTATTGGAGGCTGATGTTGATTGTCACAGGCTAACGTGAAGCAGCTTTTCTTCTCAAAACAGTGAAACGCGTTCTCTGTTTAGGCTATGTTTTGTTACGTTACGTTCTGATTTATAATCTAGAAGTATCTTTTAATTTTCACTCGACATTCCTACAATTAAATGTGATTAAAATGTTCACTGTGCAGTAAAAACTGTTTTTTACCTTACTCTCGGCTATTATCTTCGAACTCCAGATAACTCGAACCTTTTTCGATTTCCCTTGAAGGTTCGAGTTATCGGGAGTCGACTGTATATGTTTATTACGTAAAAACTCATTTTCATAGTCCTGACTATTGCCTCCCCGAGGGGGGGGGGGGGGGGGGTGGGTACTCCCCTATAAAAGTGACGGTGGTGCTCGTCGTTCCTTTTAGGGGTTTAAATTGGTGCATTGGTACCGCGTCGGGTGGTAAAACCTAAAATGACTGCTGCCAAATTTGTCGCGGTAAGATTTATGACAATACTTTCAAAAAGTCCTTGGGAAGAAAGTGTTCAAAAAGTTATCTTTTTTTTACTATAAAAATTCGCAGTGCCAGTTATAAAATTTGTTGTTGTTGAATTGGTACCTCTTAGGTGTGGAAATGAATTTGGGACACGCCCATAAAACAAGGTTCTGGTACTTTTTAGGGGTGTTCTCGAAATTTTCCGAAGAGCACCCCCGTCACTTTTATAGGGGAGTATCACCCCGGGTGCCTCTCCCGGTAAAAGGGAAATAAGCTTGAACCAAGATAAATTTGAAGCGATGCACAAATTTATTTTATATTCATTTTTTTATGAAGTGTTTCCCGTCTTTTCACTAAGAGAACAATATATGCATACTCTCATACATATAATGTTGAGGAATTTTGGGCGAGCAGTAGTTCTATCATTAGTTTATGATTATTTGCCCTTAATTTTGCTGTTACTCGTCGGAGCCTTCCAGATATGTCAAGAGAATAAATTCTTTTTGCCTTTCTTGAAAAGATACTCAATGGATGGGATTGATACCTTTAAGCTATACCTCATGAAATGATTTTTTTAAATGTAGTTTTATTAGTTGTGTTTGATCCCTTTTTGTTAAACTGAGACCAAATTTGATTTGCGGAAAAGATAAAGGAGGGTTTCACTGTATTTTTAATTCTTTTTATATAATGTGGAAGTAGACTGCTTTTACAGGGTGTCCCAAAAGTTCGTTTCTCTACTTTAGAAGTCTGTATTTCAGTACGATTGGACTTGGTAAGCAAATCATTGAAACAAAATTTGTCTTTCAATCTAATTCACCATTTTCATACTTGTTGGGCCAATTTTTTGACTCGAATATTCGATTTGTGCACTTCCGCACCAAAGGTGCGCGTGCGCGAGTATATTTTCCAGGCACATATTTTTTGTATTTTATAGCCCGAATTGCTCGAACTCCTTCCTTGTTTTTTGTGAATATCACGAAAGATAAATCCCCTTAACGCAAAAACCTTCAGCCAACCTTTTTAAGGCAAGAGCATGCATATTTCGATTTACTGGCTTATCTGTCTTAGAAACTGCTAAAAAACTGGAAAAATCCGAATGGTGGATGGTAAAATGATCATGGAGGAATGAAGGTTTTGAAGGCAAGAAATAAAGGGGAAGACCAAAACTCCCGCATAAAGCAGCTAAACAGTTTTAAAGGAGGCTAAATATAAAAAAAGGAGACTCGACGAGAAAGCTCTCACATTAGTTAGCAAGCCAAGTCCAGAAAGGGTCATGAAAAGCTGTTTAAAATGTTTAAAATTAGAGGTCCCTGAGTTGGTTAAAAAAAACCTCTGCTTAGTCTGCCAAGTAACGCCCAGCTCGTCTCAAATTTGTAGGGAAGTACAAAATCTTGCCGTAGAAGGAGGCCGGGATGATCATCTTTTTTGTATGAATGCCCAAAACATATTTTTTTCCCAGATGCCTAAACTAAACAAATATTGCTTGGGGCTTGAACTGGCCCTTGCGCACCAGGTGATAGGAAAGCTCAAAATGGATCATCTGTGGGTCTACACGCTGTGTCCCACTTCATGCAGCAACCGCTACAGAATGTGATAGAAAAACAAAAAGGGCATGCCAGTAACTGAACTTCTGAATACATGTACTCAATAGAGAAATAAACATCTTCCAGCAATTTCATGTAAAACTGAAGTTTTGATCAAAAGTTATGGTGCATGAATTTAGAGGAACGAACTTTTGGGACACCCTGTATATAGACCATGTACTGTACGTGCTGAAAGCTGGCGTAATGTCATAAATATGTCGTTTAGAATTGCTTTTTGAAACCTCTCTCGTGCACTGAAGAATTTAAAAGCCTACAATTCTCGGGGGTTACTTTTGGTAATTTTTTTTTTTGGGGGGGGGGGGGGGCGGGGGGGGGGGGTGCCGCCAGAACGGACCAGAAGAAGTGTCTTTTTCCAACCGACCGTTTTCATACGTGGCCTTAAAATCCATCCCCGTTTTCAGACCAAGCAAATAAGGGTCACACACGCGACATCCATGGGCAGAAATTATGTCATCATTACTTTGATTAGAACGCCCTTAAAAAGATAACGAAGGGCCTGATTACATGAGCCAGGCTGGATCGGTCGCTTTGCAAAGATCCCTGCACCTTTGTTAAACGCAACAAAAATCAACTTTGCGATTAAAATAATATTACACTTACCATTTCATGGCTTTTTGACCCAAAGATAACTAAACCAACTTCCACATCTTGTTTTCATCCTGAGGGAATTGTACTCTAAATACATAGCTATGCAGCATGGTCACTTGACATTGCCTCTTGTATGGTTGTGGTTTCATCCGTACACAAGATGATATGCGACATGGTTTACACGTGAATTGAGGTCTCTGCATAATACTTTTATTCATTAAACCGTATGTAACGGGTGCTTTTCAAGTTCTTTTAGACTTTTGTGGTTCTTGCGGTATGTCTTTTAATTTCGTCGTCACGTGCACGGGCTTAAACCATACATCCAAATACTCATAAGTGGCACACATCTGGTTTCTTCTCATACCACTACTTATAAGAAGTTTGGTTCTCTTTTAGCACCGTTGTAGAAAGGAAATGGGAATTTTTAGCAACGACGACGGCGACGGCAATGAGAACAGCAAAACAGCAATGGGTTTATTGAGCAAAACAACAAGTTTGCACGTGCATCACGCTTTTCTTGTCCATTTTTTTGCCGTTACTACACGACTACGACGTGAAAATGCCTAATTTCACGTTTTATGGAGGATGTAAACAAGCGACGACGAAATTTTCTTCCTCTTTCTAAACTTGAGTGTGGTCCCCAAGAAATCAGCTCCAGGGAAATTTGCCTACAATAGACATTTTCAGCAAACTGGAATAAACGCGAGAAAGTTTGAAAGAATGCTGATTCATTTTAAAAGTGACGTTTACGCTGCCGTTGCCGTCGTCGATGCTAAAACTCCCTAATTTCTCCCACCTAAGCAGCTGTAGAGATACGTTGTGGCTTCCGCCCAATAGATGTACGGTAATGCTGGAGTGCAGGATCATCAAGCGTGCTGAGTTGACCATTCCTTCTTTCATCCCTGTTGCCGGGTGGGTGTGGTATTGTAAACCCATGTGTAATTCCTTTCTCCTCCAGATAGTTCGGGAATTTAGTAGGAAAATACTCACCACCATTGTCCATTTGCAAAGTTCTTATCGCGTGCAAACGTCGATGCAAACATTGGCTTTGAATTCTTTAAATTTATCAAACACTATTGACTTATATTGTCTTTCATGAAGTAAACATGCAGTACAGCACCAAGTGTAGTCGTCAACAAACATGACGTAATACTTCACTTTAAATACTTCACTCCTCCAGTCGAGTGTGTGCATGCGCATTGGACTGCACACGTCACTATGCACCAGTTGTAGTGACTGGATCTCTCTAGTCTCCCTCGCAGCCGTTTTTAGTATCGTCACGCAACGCTCATCCCCAGCGTTGCGTGACGATACTAAAAACGGCTGCGAGGGAGACTAGGATCTCTCCAACTGTGGGAAATGTTTTAGACACATCTTCCCTACCAAATAAAATTCCCAAAAGAGAGTTCAGTCATTTTTGGTGTGTTAATCTCTGGATCATTAGTCGGAGTTGTTTCTCGGTGGCCCCGAGATCAACTCCTCGGCCGCGCTTGTAAATAGCCGGCTGCTCTGCGGCTCCTGTCAATTGGGGTTTTTATCCCTGTTACTTTCAATTCAAATTATCTCTTTCTGAAGTTTAATACTCGGCCCCAATAGCACTTGTGCTAAAGCACTGCCGAGGGTAAACAAAGGTTATTTATCTTATTTATTTACTGAATAAAAATTGTTGCAACAGTCGCAACACAGAGAACAGGCGAAGGATCCCTTACAGCCATCGCCCGTCACCAAGTTTGGTCCCCGGGCACCGCAGAAACGTAGCATCATCTGAGAAAATGGTAAATGAAGAATAGTTTTGGTAACAAAACCAACACCATATTCAAGTTCCCGGGATACTGTCGATTGTCACTACTATCTTAAGTAGTAAACCTGGAAACAGGGGCACCCAACGAGAATATAGTTCAAAACCACTTAAACATAGCATTAAAGGGTAGATATAGGCATATTTTTATCCCCTAAAAGTTTTTCACCTGTTCGGATTTCCTAGCTGACAGTCTAGTGATCCGAAAATTATAGGGATCAAAACTTACCTTTTCGAAAATTTTAGCCAGAAAATAGGCTCCCGAAAATTCTAGGTGAACTTTTTAGGGTAAAAATGAGTTAAAAATGGGCAAGTATACCATGTTCGAAAATCCTAGGAGAGGCATGCAAGCAAGAAATTTTACAACAAATGTTCCGAAAATTCTAGATCTCAAATCGTCTTCCGAACAGATATTTTTCCGAAAATTGTCGTTGGGTGCCCCCGTGGAAAGTAACTTGCCATCGCTAAAGGAGGCAATTCTAGGCCTGGAGGTCATTCTAGGTTTATTAAAGCCTCGTGACTGTGTGTGGCTAATCTTGAAGTATTAATTAATTTCAACCCTGAGTGAGGCCATGATATGTTACCACTGCGGTTATGTTCCTTGCTCAGAGAGAATACATTGGGCCCCGATACTCATCGATTTTCTGAGATCAATGACCGAACTCGGTAATGGAACTCTCGCCAAAAATATCGATCAATCGAACGCTCGATTGCTGGTTTCGATTAACTCGAGTAAGTTCGATTTTGTACCATTTGAGGCTGGCTATTTAAATATTTGGTGGTATTTGAGGTGAATGTCAGACTTCTTCGATTGTGCTCCATTGCGCTCTCTTGGGTTCGATTAGTTCGGAAATCGAACGCAAGCGAACTCTCTCACATACTTTCTGGTTAGATTGTGTTCGATTATCGGCCTAACCGAACCCAATCGTTCGATTACATTCCATTATGTTCGGATTAAGTTCGATTACCGAGCATTTCGTTTCGTCAGGGGATGGACAACGCTTGTACCCGCAAGGCCAGGTTTGCCGATAAACATTCTGGTCTGGTCTCTTTTTCTGTTAAGAAACGGTCCAGCTGAGAACGATAGCAACAACGGCAACGAACATGTTGGAATGCTAAAAAGGTGATAACTTTTCTATTGTCTGTACTGACTTCTCATTGGCTTAAACAGCAAAAGTTAACAAAACTTCATAAAGCGGAACATATATTCATCCTTACTTTCCAACCATCTTCCGTATAACAAAATCTGGTCTATGTTTGAATAACAAAGAAATCCTATGAGGGGAACATGTAAAATTGTAAACTTTTCTTGGCTATTGTTTTCAACTCTTGTGATTGGTCAAAATCTTTTAACACAAAAAAACACCCTTTCAAAGTGGAGTGTAAATGTATTTTATTGCGTAAACGGCCTTCATGTAGGTTTATGCATTCTCTGTGTAAAAATGAGAACATTCCTATGTGGGCCGAAAGCACCGTCGCCGCATAACAAAAGAAATTGCTATCCACCTTACCCGGATCATTACTTAATAAGAGCGGTTCATTCTAGTTACAAATTTGTGATGCTAATCCGGCAAACAAGTATGATAGTAAACAAACTAAGAATGAGTCAACGTCCACACTAGAAAGTTCTTTATTAAAATGGCTGAAATACTTAGCAAAACGGAATGGTCTAAAGTCTATTAGAACAGTGAAATTACGCGCTGTACGGCCAAACAATGCATGTACGATGTACGACTACTGATTATGCTTCATATTTTCATGAGCACGGGTAAAAGAAACTTAGAAATGCTAAAAATGACCTATTTTAGTTTCAGTGAGCTCTGAAAGCTTTTGATTCTAAAGTAATGATTGAGGCAAAAGTAACACCGATAGAGGGAGTTGAAGTTAATTTATGCCTACGAAACTCATGGAAAATTTTTACTACAGCTCGGTCTCAGTATTCCGCGAAAATAATCAAATATCAAATTTGCAATGGACTGACTAATCCTACCAAAGTAATATGCTTTCAGGGCAACGTGGAACACCAGCTATTTCAACTATATATAGTCTCGCACTGCTATAGTGAAAGTGCTCTAATTATAAAAAAACAACTGATTCTAATTTGTGGCAAAAATTATCGTCAAAAAATCAATCAGTCACTATTGATCCATGACTAATGAAGTACTTGCACACTACCTGAGTACATTTCAGATTGCTTCATCGCGAGAAATTTCTGTTTTGTTTCTTGACATTAAGATCGCTTTGTTTCGTAATTGTTGCTTTTACGCCTTTCTACAGTCAACAGTAAAAGGAAAACACTGAATCGGAAAAAGATATAATCACGCCTAAGTCCCTCTCCACTTGCTTTGCAAAGAGAATCACTCTTTCTTTTCCTGGCAATGCTGGCACGCTTTGCAGCCAACAGTCAAACCAGAGGCAATCATTTGGGCCATGCGATCACATTTCAAGGGTAGAGCTTGTGTGGCACCATGTGAAATGCCAAACTCCTTAAGAACCGGCTGGCACGAGCCACAAGGCTTTACAGGAACATTGTATACTCCTTTAACGCCTTTGGCTGGTGCAAATGCCTGCACTTTTATTTCACTTTTCTTTGCAAACAGCTTTTCACCGGTTTTCTGCCGAAAATAACGTGTGTTATTCACAGCAACCTGCTCAGCGCAATTGCCATGTCCGACACCGCGGACTTCTTCATGGATGGAGTCCAAGACTCTACTTTGCTTGCTTCCTAAAGTATCTCTCAGCTTAGCTTGGCTTTTAGGTCCTCTCACAGATGAAGTACCATACGCATTGCCTTCTGCATCTTGAATCACGGATGTCTTGCCGGGACGAGTTCTTCGACTGCAATTTTTAACTGACTCTTGAATGTCGACTCGTGCGGCTTCGTTAGCAGCTGTGATGTCTGCTTTTTTGCCAGCATCTTTTGGACTCCACACATCCGGAATTTCGCTGTGTCGTTTTGCTTTGCCCCCTTCAAATGAGAAGCTGTCTCGTTGTTTTGTTGTGGATGGACGCTGAGGGAAAAACTCCGCTTCAGAGGAGGTCGATAACGATTCTGAGTTTGCTCTTTGTCTCGCGGGCCTGTTGGCTTGCGCTTTGGCCTTTGAGGCAGCCCTCTTAGCAGCAATCCCATCGCTTACTCCTCCGACAAAACCTCCAAACAAACCATTGCCAATAACCGCACCAGCATCATCTACTTTCCCTTTATCTATAACCTGCACTAGCGCTGTTGAGGCGGCTCCCGTCGTTCCACCAACTGCCGCCCCAGTAGCAACAGAAGCGGCGACACCATAGGGAGCCGCTAGCCCCCCAGTGGCTACAGTGACCGCCAGCCCGGCAGCTGTAACACCAAACCTGAATGCAGCCTTCCTACAACCTTCTGCACACTTTTCAGCGTGCTCTTCATCGCCAGCATTTGTTGCTACAATTGCTCCTACCGCACCACCAATTAGACTATTTTCTGGATATGTCTCAAATCTTTTTTCTGCGGATTTGGTGTCTCCTCCACCTATCACATCTCCCAGGGCTTCTCCACATACAGCAAGCTCATTAAAAAAGGGAACGTCTCGCAGAAGCCCTCCCCCCCCCAAGCACCGCCTTACCAGTTGCGCGCCCCAAACCCTTAAAGTACTTTTTTGCTTCACCCGGCTTACTGTCAGGATCACATGCTTCTACAATACCGGCAGCCATAGAGCCAAGTACGCTTTCTTCGAGGTATGTCTTCCATCTTTCTTCTGCTCTCTCTGGGTTCCCTGTGATGACATCACCAAGTGATACAAAACTGGTTCCCACTTCATGGATAACTGGAAGGTTTCCCATTTTCAATGCGTCTTTGTATTTTTGCAAACTAGAGGACAAAGAAAAAAGAAGGAAAACAAGCTTTACTCGCAGATGCCCTTTTGGAAAAAAAATATTTGACAATTATTAGTCGAGGTTGAGCAAAAATATCGTGATTTGTCGGTGGCGAGCAGATCAATTATTTGCCGACGCTGAAGGTAAATAATTGATCTGCGAGACACTGACAAGTCATAATATTTTGCTGTAACCGAGTTCAATACTTGTTTTATCATTCGTATCAACGTCAAGTTTGTTTTTCATGATTATTTTAGGAAAAATCACTCTCTGACAGCTCAGGGAGGCAATCTTCAATTTGCCCACAAGAGCGTGGTTTCCTTTATGCGCAAGCAGAATATTATTTGCAGCAAAACTTAAAAAGCAAAACACAGTCGTTCGATAGTATTACCCATGAGCAGACTATTGTTTGTGGGCAGTTATTTGTAGGTCACTTGGCTTGCACTCGACCAATGAAAAGAAAGAAAAATGCATCGAATAATGTTTTTGTTACCAACAGATTAGACAAGGAGGCAAATCGCAAATACTTTGGGAAGTTGAAGTATTTAAAGCAAAGGAAAACCCAAAAATTCTGGTTCAGTTTTATTTAATGTATTAAAATTACTTCTCCAGTTTACCACTGGTGCTGAGTTATTTATAAACCTTAATTTGCGTAGGCATGAGGATTACAACGGATTGCAACTCGTTGTTGTGTTGTGGAAAGGTTTCCCCTTGAGAAAATAGCCGCATAAGCATTTTTTTTGTCTGTCAGGAAAGATTTTGTTAGCAAGATAGAAGATTGCCAAGGGTAACTGATTTCGTCTACTAATCGTAGAAATCAGTGTGACGAAAGCAGAAGCGGACGAACTTAACCAACCACAAAGCGTGGGAACGTGCACTGTGATTATTTTATCCTTCCGCTTCTGCTTCCGACACCGACAATAAGGTTTTTCACTGGATCATAAGCGGAACGTAAGCGACACACTAGACTGCATTGAACAAGCATACCGTATTTTGAAATAGACCCTGCAAATCTTCAACCAGGACAATCAATTCTGATCGCCTCCAGATCACAAATCAGAATCCACAAACAAAAAGAATCTTAGTACCTTCTCTTTAAAGACCACCGACCATGAGCGCGACAGTCAGCAGATATTGATATGATTCGAATGCACGAAAATCCACAGGGTACAAAAAAAAATCCCTCTGATGTAAACCCCCCCCCCCCCCCCCCCCCCCCCCCCCTCCTCCTCTGTGAAACTAATATTGAATTTCTTGACAAACAGGTTTAATGCTATACAACGCTGACGCTATCCCGGCATTCCCGCGAAGATGCACTAATCTGCGCGGGTTTATCAAGACAAATTATTGGCGTACAGATAGAAGTGGAAAAGATTCAACCTTTTCTTACTTTATTGTTAAGAGAAGCAAAGACATAAAGACAAAGCAGTACATTGTTGTAAGAGCGCAGCCGTAATCGATACAGTACAGTGGAACCCCGCTCTACGGACATCCGCTTTATACGGACAGTTTCGTTTGTCCCGACAAAAAGCTCATAAATTTTCTCTTAAATTAACCCGCTTTATACGGACACCCGTTAATACGGACAACGGACACTTTTCTATGTCCCGAGTCACAAAGTCTCATATATTGTCAACCGGGCTTTGCGGACACTGGTTATCTGCACACTGTCTATTTTCATTGTCACAATTATGTGATAATTGTAGACATTGTACCCTGTTCAAATAATGACAGATTTTTACCGGTGAATAAAATTTTATTACAGTACTAAAAAAAAAAACAGTAACAAAGTAGCGTGACATATTTGATTTTGAACAGTCTGTCTTTCTTCCGGTGTTTGACTCTTGTACCACGTATTGTCCTTTAATAAATTTTTCCGCCCCCTGTTACCCACGTTTCACTTCCTTGGCTTTTTGTTGCAGCCATTGCTCTTAAAGTTAAGTCACAGACTTTTTCAAATGAATCCACTGTCGTGTCTGTTTCAATAACAATACTACAATACTTAAAAGATTTTACTCTGAGACTATGACAAATGTTCGTGAGGTTTCTTTCCGTCTGCTTTAATTGGTCGTTATATCGATACAACATGTTTTCCTGACGTTTTCTCTGAGAGCCCGCTTAATACGGACACCCGGATAATACGGACACTGTTGCATGTCCCCTTGGTGTCCGTATTAACCGGGTTCCACTGTATAGGTTTATCAACAGATCTTCTTATTCCTGGAAAGACATGTTGGCTCGATATCTTTTACTCAGAAAATGTAACGCCATCTGTAACGGTTATCTTTTTGAACTGATAAAATCGCAAAGTAGTTACCACATAATTACTACGTACGATAGTGCCCCATGGCACCTAGCTTTGCCTAGAATGAAATTGTTTCTTTGCAGAAAGAATTAATTGTCTTCTGTTGTTTAAGGGTAAAACGAAAGAAAATGATCCGATCATACATTACTTATAAAAACGCAAGCTACTTTACGCGTAGTTGTAAATTATGGAATTATGATCAACAATAATTACGATTTTCCCCTTCACTTTCACTTCTTTGTCGTCGCTTCAGTATTTAATAGTATTTGTATTTTGGGTTTGTCTATGGTCAGAAAGCTTGAAGGTTACATCATTTAGTCGATATTTTAACTACTAAGAAACAAGCTTTTATAATTTTTTTTCAAGTATCAACTATCTTCTGGTGTCACATCTGGAGTATGAATGATTAACAACAGGGTTTTGCCCCAGTTTTACTTTCAATTCTTCGCCGACGCTTTAGTGGCGTTCGGTATCTTTTTACCTCCACGAAGAAAGTAAAGACAGAAAAAGTAAAACCCTTTCGCTTTCCTACTTAGCTGGTGAGAGCATTAAGGTTATAAAAAGAAAGTAATACTTAATAAAAGCGGAAGTCGCAGTCGATGGCCAAGAAGTTTTTCAACACGTTTTCCCAATCTTTTTTTTTTTTGTAGAAAGACATGTATTCTCCAGTATCCTCGCATGGCAAGTAAAACATGGCAAAAAAACCTTCAAATGAACGGTACATTATCAAGAAGAATGCCTTTGATCAATTTTCACAAGTTCAATTTATTGCTTCCAATACAGGCCCAAGTGTCGTCTACCCTATTTGGTGGTCGGTTGTGGTTCATGTCTATGCAATTTACTGAGAGCAAATATGAACAACACACAACTGAGTTATCGGGTCCGTATTATTTGGAACGGTGTAAACATCAACACTGTGCTTAAAAATCTCGTCCACACTAGACCGAATTGAAAAAGCAAACTGTATTTTTGAATGAGACCCTGCAAAACTTCTACCAGGAGAATCAATTCCGATCGCTTCCGGCCAGATAACAAATCAAAAAGCTTACCTTCTCTTTAAAGTCCACCGACCAACAGCCCGACAGTCAGGAGATGTTGATTCAAAAATTCGAAAGCACGAAAATTGATAAGGTACAAGAAAACCCACGTGAGGTAAATCAACAACCAATCAGATATCTAGTAATTCCTTTTGTTTGTCCTAATAAGTTATGTAATTGAATTTGTTTTCTCGTCACGTGTACAAGTAAATTGTGTCTGCGCATGCTCGAATGGTAATTCCATGAACAAAAAAACTACAGCTTCCTTTGCTCAAG
This sequence comes from Porites cylindrica, assembly GCA_964035525.1. Classification (NCBI taxonomy): domain Eukaryota; kingdom Metazoa; phylum Cnidaria; class Anthozoa; order Scleractinia; family Poritidae; genus Porites; species Porites cylindrica. Next base: position 6,005,608 of record OZ037781.1, on the reverse strand, counting down.
TCGAACTTTTGCAGTGGAATGTGTCCATTCATGACAAGTGAAAACCACCAAACATGTTATTATACCATTTCCTCCGTTATAAATAGCTTAATCCTTGTGGATAGGGGTTAGCTAACCTCCAAATACTGCTCACCCCCCTCCAAGTGAAACTAGGAGATTGAATTTCTTGACAAACAGGTTTAATGCTATACAACGCTAAGGCTATCCATGCATTCCCGCGAAAACACACTTTAAACTGCGCGGGTTTATCAAGACAAATTATAGGCGTGTAGATAGAAGTGGAAAAGATTCAACCTTTTCTTACTTTATTGATAAGAGAAGCAACGACATAAAGACAAAGCAGTACATGTTGCCGGGGGGGGGGGGTACTGCCATATATGGGCTATATAGGTATGTGCCGCTGTGAAGGGTATGGTTTTCAAGCAGTTTACTCTAGGACAGGGTATATAAATCAGAGTGTTTGGGACTAGAATAGGGTATCATTTTTCAGGAAACTGATCAGTTAGTCGAAGATTTTATCTACAGCAGGGAAACAGCTACTCTAGGATAGGGGGGATTTGGGGCGTTTGCTCTAGTATAGGGTAGCAAAATTCAGCTTAACTAGCTCTGGTATAGGTTAAGGGTTCCAGGGTCCCAGCGGCACATCCCCACCCAGAAATTCCTAAAGTACCCCCCCGGGACGTGTTGTAAGAGGTATATACGGAGCCGTAATCGATACAGCATAGGTTTATCAACATTCCTTGTCCTTATTCCCGGAAAGACATGGTGTCTCGATATCTTTTACTCAGAAAATGTAACGCCAGTAAAGTACAGTATCTGTGACGCTTATCTTCTTGAATTGACAAGATCGCAAAAAGTAATTTAACCACATAAATACTAGCATGCATTTGTACGATAGTGCCCCATGGCACCTAGTTTTGCCCAGATTGAAACTTCTTCTTTAGAGAAAAAATAACCTATCTTCTGTTGTTTAAGAATAAAACGGGAAAAAAAGTGATCTGATCATGCATTGCTTATAAAAACCCAAGCTAGTAAGCATAGTTGTAAATTATGGAATTATGATCAACAGTAATTACGATTTTCCCCTTCACTTTCACTTCTTTGTCGTCGCTTCAGTATTTAATAATATTTGTATTTTGGGTTTTTCTATGGTCAGAAAGCTTGAAGGTTACATCATTTAGTCGATATTTTAACTACTAAGAAACAAGCTTTTATAATTTATTTCAAGTATCAACTATCTTCTGGTGTCACATCTGGAGTATGAATGATTAACAACAGGGTTTTGCCCCAGTTTTACTTTCAATTCTTCGCCGACGCTTTAGTGGCGTTCGGTATCTTCTTACCTCCACGAAGAAAGTAAAGACAAAAAAAGTAAAACCCTTTCGCTTTCCTACTTAGCTGGTGAGAGCAGCAAGATTATAAAAAGAAAGTAATACTTGTTAAAAGCGGAAGTCGCAGTCGATGTCCAAGAAGATTTTCAACAAGTTTTCCTAATCATTTTTTTTTGTAGAAAGACATGTATTCTCCAGTATCCTCGCATGGCAAGTAAAACATGGCAAAAAACCTTCAAATGAACGGTACATTATCAAGAAGAATGCCTTTGATCAATTTTCACAAGTTCAATTTATTGCTTCCAATACAGGCCCAAGTGTCGTCTACCCTATTTGGTGGTCGGTTGTCGTTTATGTCCATGCAATTTACTGAGAGCAAATATGAACAATACACAACTGAGTTATCGGGTCCGTACTATTTGGAACGGTGTAAACATCAACACTGTACTTAAAAATCTCGTCCACACTAGACTGCACTGAAAAAGCAAACTGTATTTTTGAATGAGACCCTGCAAATCTTCAACCAGGAGAATCAATTGTGATCGCCTCCGGCCAGATAACAAATCAAAAAGCTTACCTTCTCTTTAAAGTCCACCGACCAACAGCCCGACAGTCAGGAGATGTTGATTCAAAAATTCGAAAGCACGAAAATTGATAAGGTACAAGAAAACCCACGTGAGGTAAATGAACAACCAATCAGATATCTAGTAGTTCCTTTTGTTTGTCCTAATAAGTTATGTAATTGAATTTGTTTTCTTGTCACGTGTACAAGTAAATTGTGTCTGCGCATGCTCGAATGGTAATTCCATGAACAAAAAAACTACAGCTTCCTTTGCTCAAGTCGAACTTTTGCAGTGGAATGTGTCCATTCATGACAAGTGAAAACCACCAAACATATTATTATACCATTTCCTCCGTTGTAAATACTTAATCCTTGTGGATAGGGGTTAGCTAACCTCCGAATACGGTTCTTCCCCTTCAAGTGAGACTAAGAGATTGAATTTCTTGACAAACAGGTTTAATGCTATACAACGCTAAGGCTATCCATGCATTCCCGCGAAGACACTTTAAACTGCGCGGGTTTATCAAGACAAATTTTAGGCGTGTAGATAGAAGTGCAAAAGATTCAACCTTTTCTTACTTTATTGATAAGAGAAGCAATGACATAAAGACAAAGCAGTACATGTTGCCGGGGGGGGGGGGGGGGGTACTGCCATATATGGGCTATATAGGTATGTGCCGCTGTGAAGGGTATGGTTTTCAAGCAGTTTACTCTAGGACAGGGTATATAAATCAGAGTGTTTGGGACTAGAATAGGGTATCATTTTTCAGGAAACTGATCAGTTAGTCGAAGATTTTATCTACAGCAGGGAAACAGCTACTCTATGATAGGGGGGATTTGGGGCGTTTACTCTAGTATAGGGTAGCAAAATTCAGCTGAACTAGCTCTGGTATAGGTTAAGGGTTCCAGGGTCCCAGCGGCACATCCCCACCAACCAACAGCCCGACAGTCAGCAGAAATTTATTCGAAGATTCGAATGCACGAAAATTCATAGGGTACAAAAAAGATCCCTATGATGTAAATCAACAACTAATCAGATATCTCGCAGTCCCTTTTACTTGTCCTAACGCGTTATGTAATAGCTCACTTCGGAAAAGAGTGATAGCCTGGGACCCAAACTAAGCGCGCGCTCATCTATGGGACAAGTCGATCAGCCAACTTGAATTATGACGAGACATGCAAGTTATTGTTTTGTGTGTGTGTGTGTGTGCACAGTTAACTTCAGGAACTTCACCGTCCGCGCGTATTTACCTTTGTACGAGTTGCGTTTTCTTTCCGGTTGTTTTGGCTGCATGACAAAGAAGCCATCTCTGAAGCTGTTTCACTGTGCATTCTTCTGGTTTTTCTCCAGGTAAAATTGCCCCAGGCACACCTTCTTCCTTCAGTTTCACATTTTCATTTTTTTTCTTTCAATTCCACCTTCCATTTTGCTATTTTGAGCTGTTTTATCCCCGCTGAAACAATCCGCTTGGCTTCCGCCATGCCAGTGTTTACATCTGCGTCCCCCTTAAATAATCCCATAAATCTGCGTCCGCCTAGTTGGGGTCCCAGGCTATCACTCTTTTCCGAAGTGAGCTATTGAATTTGTTTTCAGTGTGATGTGTACAAGTTAACTGAGTCTGTGCATGCTAGAGATGCTAGAATGGTAATTCCATGAACGTCAAAACTACAGCTTCCTTTCCTCAACTCGAAATCTTACAATAGATTGAGTCCATTCAAATGAAAGCCACCAAACATGATTCGCAATCTGTGTTGTAATACTAACCACACGAAAAATTATTTAACTTAAAAACTCGGGGGGGCTTTGTCCCCTTCACTTTTTCGGATGATAAAATATATATATTTTTTTTGGCTTTGGTTACCCAGACCCGTCACTTACCCATGAGCGCATGAGTATACAGCACTGAATGTACAGTCTCATGTTCACAAGAGAACCTGGGTCTTGGTCGTAGAGAGAACGAGGCTAGCCGTGTTTAAACAAAGCTTTTTAAATCTCCTGAGACAAAATGGCCGCCGCATGACAAAGGTCTATTAGATAAGCTTCGAAAAGTGTACATGAATGAAACTGTCATCTAGAAATTTTTAGCCTTCCTCATACTATAGAAAATTCTAAGCAAGTTTTGCTTATCCGAACACATATTTGTGAGAAAACAGTCGTTGGGTGCCCCTGAATAAATACAAGCTCGCTGTTCCAAAACCACGAACCAAATTGTTATTACAAAAGAAGCCTTTCTCATAGCGGAAATGTGTTGTGGAACAGCTTGGCTGTTGGCTGTGGAGGTGCGGCAGTTGACATCCCTTTATGTTTTTAAAATTAAAAAACCTTAGTTTAAAGATATGTAATATTTTCACACGGCCTCCTTGTAAAGTATGCAAGGAGGAATAGAGGAATAAAGAGGAATAAAAAATCACTGGCTTACACTGCACTCATGGGTGCGCCACCTTAAGTGCAGCCTATGTTTGTTAGCTCTACCTAAAGAATCACTGGTTTGCACTGCACTCATGGGTGTGTCACCTTAAGTGCAGCCTATGTTTGCTAGCTCTAGCTAAAGAATAACTGGGTTACACTGTACTCATGGGTGTGCCACCTTAAGTGCAGCCTATGTTTGTTAGCTCTAGCTAAAGAATCACTGGGTTACACTGCAGTCATGGGTGTGCCACCTTAAGTGCAGCCTATGTTTGGTAGCTCTAGCTAAAGAATCACTTGTTTGCACTGCACTCATGGGTGTGTCACCTTAAGTGCAGCCTATGTTTGCTAGCTCTAGCTAAAGAATCACTGGGTTACACTGTACTCATGGGTGTGCCACCTTAAGTGCAGCCTATGTTTGTTAGCTCTAGCTAAAGAATCACTGGGTTACACTGCAGTCATGGGTGTGCCACCTTAAGTGCAGCCTATGTTTGCTAGCTCTAGCTAAAGAATCACTGGGTTACACTGCACTCATGGGTGCGCCACCTTAAGTGCAGCCTATGTTTGTTAGGTCTAGCTAAAGAATCACTGGGTTACACTGCAGTCATGGGTGTACCACCTTAAGTGCAGCCTATGTTTGGTAGCTCTAGCTAAAGAATCACTGGGTTACACCGCACTCATGGGTGTGCCACCTTAAGTGCAGCCTATGTTTGTTAGCTCTACCTAAAGAGTCACTGGGTTACACCGCACTCATGGGTGTACCACCTTAAGTGCAGCCTATGTTTGGTAGCTCTAGCTAAAGAATCACTGGGTTACACTGTACTCATGGGTGCGCCACCTTAAGTGCAGCCTATGTTTGTTAGCTCTACCTAAAGAATCACTGGGTTACACCGCACTCATGGGTGTACCACCTTAAGTGCAGCCTATGTTTGGTAGCTCTAGCTAAAGAATCACTGGGTTACACTGTACTCATGGGTGTACCACCTTAAGTGCAGCCTATGTTTGGTAGCTCTACCTAAAGAATCACTGGGTTACACTGCACTCATGGGTGCGCCACCTAAAGTGCAGCCTATGTTTGTTACCTCTACCTAAAGAATCACTGGGTTACACTGCACTCATGGTTGTGCCACCTAAAGTGCAGCCTATGTTTGTTAGCTCTACCTAAAGAATCACTGGGTTACACTGCAACCATGTGTGCGCCACCTTAAGTGTACCCTATGTTTGTTAGCTCTATCTCAAGAATCACTGGGTTACACTGTACTCACGCGGCTTGAAGCTCTCGTTTGGCTCGCGCTCTCTTCAAAGAAAAAAAACAACAGTCCGTTTCGCCAAAAAACAAGCTTTGTTTTCTTTAAAAAGTTTACACCATATTGTGGCCCGAAAAATGTTAAAAATTTCTCCATAATAGAAGAGTTTTTTGTTAGGGTTAAACACGTTTGGCTTTCATAAGTTTCAATACAAAGGTGCAAGAAATTATCAGCATAATTATAGCACACAAACATTGTCATCTAACTCCTCGCACGTAGCCGGAATAATCCAAGTAGTGAAGCATATAGCGAAAAATCGCCCGCAAATGGTCTCGATAACTAAATTATACTAAACTTTGCGAAAGAAACTATTGTTTGTATCCGTGTTTAATATCCATCGAAAAAGCGAGGAGTCATCGCATGACATTAGGCATAACATAGGTAATATTCACGGGTTTCACGAGTTCTATATGCTATGTGCTATGACCTGCTATTTTTTGCCAAGAAACAAATTTAAAACTTCAATCTTACCTTACAGTAGTCGGTTCTCTTTATACCTAGCTGGCGAACAAAGCGATGAAATCCGGCACTCTTCTTTCACAAGTAGCAGGCCGCAAGTCAAGCTGCATGAAGTAAAATTCACTGCCTTCTCGCTACAAATATAATATAAAAAAATGTCGTGGAGAATAAACGACAAGGAGGAAAAAAGGCCAGATCTTCGCCTCGTCAGTCTATTCCAGTCTATTTATCTATATAAGATTGACGCATAATTGTAGCTATAGCGATAGAATTGAACGCAAAAGGAAAAAGATCTTCCTATTTAATAAGCCAGTGTGGACAGAAAATTAAAATTGGCCAATCATAGAACGAGAAATTACTTTGACATATAATGAAAAGTAATGTAATGGAAAAGGAAGAAGTCTTTCTAGCCATTGCTCTAAGGATATGACCTTTGTTGGGCTAGAGGTGGCGAGCTTTCTCGTACACTTTAGACTTTGTCAAAAGAACTGTAACAAATTGTGTCAAGAAGAAGGTTTTCCAGCCTTTTCATCATTACGTACTGCCGGCTCAACTATTATTTTTCCCAGGTTATAGTAATACTGATTGAATCGCTTGAGAACGAGCTCTTCGAAAAGACTGAAATATCCTTTCATTATAAAAAGGAGAAAACAATACAACACTTATTACAATGAAGATGATTTACTATACTTTTAGATAGGACATCTGGGGTAACAAAATTACAGTCTAGATTTCACTAAGGTTCAAATTTTTCCAATCTAAAGAATTTGCCTCAACTCACACCCAAGGTTGTATTATTACAGATTTATCTCGTTACAATATTGTACATGTAATAACTGGATTTCAAGGCAACAAATTGAGTTGGCTCTATAGTCACAAAAAGGATTTTATAGTCATAAGTGTTCAAAGGGAGCGAAAACACTTAATTTAATTTGGTTCCCCTTTTAAACAGACGCTACAATTGAATGCGATACCCTACAACTCAGCTGACAACATATTCTCAATTTGGTAGTTAGGGAATGAATTAGAGGGCTCCTTTGGGTCATTATTAAGCTGACATTCACCAATGACAATCCCGACGATACCGCAACCCTGTTTACTGTTTCCCCATCGGCCTTTAAACCCCAGGAACTTAAACTCTCCGCTGTATTGACCGCTAGGATCGTACTGGACGGGTTTTAATCTTTCCCATGTATACCAACTTAACCCACTACTGGTGTAGTCCACTATAGAGTGTCTCCGTTTGGAAGGACTTTGTACTCATGTCTCCCAGCTGACGGCCACATCCCGTGCGAGCCCTCGGACGAGTAGATTACTGCATGAGTACCACCATACATAGCTATCGTTTGATCTCGCTTCTTAAACTGACCATCTTGCCAGAGAAATTCTCCACCGAACTTATTTGTAACGTCGATGCCATGGGTCGACAACTGAATGGAATAGATCCGATAGTCTTTATTGACTTTTCGAAATCGAGCCGTAATTCTCTCCCAGTCCCCAACATGGTGCCCAAAGGCTGAGTATTCCCCAATGCAACCCAGGTTCTCTCCACTAGGACAGCGGCCCCAAATTCTCCCCAAAAGAAAGCACCCTTTTTGAAAATATCCAAGGCAGACCCTCTTTCCGCGGTTGTACGGAAAGAACGTCCAGTAGGCGACTTCCAAGAAATTTTTATGCTCTCGATAGATGACGTTTAATGGCACGTTCCTTGGGTGTTGGCCACGAAGAAAAACAGGCTCAGTACATGAAGGACAGCTGAGGCTTTCCTTGGTGGTGAGATAACTGTTTGTGTTGCACCTTTCGAGGTTGGAACTTGTCAGCGAAGAGGGGTCTGGCTGGTCACCGCACCCCTCCAACTTGGTGTTAGACAAGAAGTGCTCTACTCCTGAGTGAGACCTTTTCTGTACGTAAAAGGGCAAGGGTTGGAGCTCGGCGCGTAACCTCCCCGTAAATAACATTAGCGGAGTACCCCCGGGGGGAATGCAATACGAAATAAATAATAATAATAATAAAACAAAAATAAAATGAAATATTAAAAAAACACCGACGGGAGATTTCGACGGAGTCGTAAGCGGAGTAGGAAGAAAATGAAAACGTTCTGATTCTTCCGACTCCGACTCCGTTGCGCTTATTACTCAGCTTACGACTCTGATTTTTGATTTTCACAAGGTAATAAACGCTCTTACCACTCCGCTTACGACTCCTACTCCTACTCCGTCGCTCGTGAAAACCAGCCGCGTAGAAATCACGTTTTGTTCACTTGGCGCCAACCACGCTAAACTGGACGCAAAGTTCGAAAACACAGCAGTATTTCCGGCGCTGCTGTGTATGTTTTCAGGTTTTCACGTTTTATTAATTCAAAAGCACTTTGATACACTCGAATGTTTTCAATAGTTCTTTCCTTATGAAGTCGTTGCAACTATTCTTTAAACCCCGGCGTACATTTGACTTTTGAGAGAGGATTTGTCTTTTCTTCTAAGCGCGAATGAAGTCGATGTTCGTCGTTTTTAGTCTCGGAATTTTAAGGGTTGAATCAGCTTTTGCTTAGCTTAAGTGATGTGGAGGTTTAAGTGGTCGAAACGGTTTACGATCTATGTCAGCCTTCAATGTTTGCAACGTCGACGTTTACCGCGATCGCGAAACCGGGCCAGTTTTTTCTTCCCCTTGGGCAATTTATCGCCGTGTGAAAGTAATCAAGCAAAGCGTGAAAGTAATCAATTGCAAAAGAGCGAACCTAAACCAAGCTATTTCCCCAAGGGGAGCTTTGGGAAAAAGACCTAGTATAACAGCATATTGTTCTTTCTGTGCGTGTAATTCAAATTTCATTTCATCCTGAGGGCCTGTTGACTTGGAGGTAGGGGACCGCATGTAGGTGGGGTAACTAGCCTCTCTCTATAATCTCTAATTATATCACGTTTTCACGATAGGTGGTGTGACCATATGAGAGAGAAAAATTGTTCCTCGCTAATTTCAAATCAACCTTGCATAGCATTGCCGTTCTGAGTTCTCGGATCTTGATAGGGAGCTTACTGAGTAACCATACCGGCAACAGCAGCGAAAAAATCACTTACAAGGCTACCGATTTTCAAACCACACTTAATCTTATTCCAATGATTAAATTCAATTTGTCACATGTTGCGAAGTTTTTCAGGATTTCATTGTAAAGGGCTATATCGACGGATATAAATGAGTTGTCCTCCATATAACATAAAATTGGGTAGTTTCACGTTGTAATCGCGTCGCAATGGCAAGAAAGGTACCAAAAAAACAGTGTGCTGCACGTGCAAAGTTATTGAATGCTTATCTAAATCTAGTGCTTGTTTGTCGTTCATGTTGCCGTGGCCGCCGTCGTTGCTTATTCTATGTTTAACTGGCTCTTTATTCTGCTACGTACGCAAGTATGGTTTCAGTTTAGTGCTCTGATATTGTTTGCTAAGAAAGCCCAATGCATTTGTTAAAAAAGAGCTGAAACCCGAAGAACTTGAAGTTGTTACGCATGGTTAAAGTTTCTCTTACCTTTTTCGTCGTTTTGTGAGGAGCTTGCACGTTCAGCAATAAGCAAGACAATGATAAATATGAACAGCATTTTTCTGCCAGCTTATCCGACAACAAGTAAAGATGACAAGTTGAGCAGATCACAGGACAAACAAATTTCTGCAATTGATTCTAAACAGCGGCAGATTTCAAGAATAATAAGTTCAAAGGTCACCTAATCGGATGTCTAAGCATTTGTCCCAGCAAGGGGACAACTTCTGCTTAGGAAGTCATAAGCAAGCTGAGGTCAATTCTAATACCCAGGGAAATCGAAATAAATAGATTGGACATACGTCTTGCAAAACGAGATGTGTTCTGGTTAAAAGGTGAACATCAAGATTATTCGGAATTCTGAGACTTGTTTGAATGGCCCCTAGGGTCAGCACGCTTCCCATTCAACCCCAATTTCCCGAAATTTCGGTTGGCACATCAAATAGAACGGACCATTTAGGTTTGATCCGACCTGAATATTTGGGAGCAGCTTTGAAGGTGGTTCACTTTGACTGATCGGGCTATCTCGGTCGGTGGGACCGAAATGTCTCTTTCCATTCGACAAAATTGTTGTCTCCAGTACCGCTTTTTCGTATCCTGCTTACGAGAACGATAACCAAGTACCGTTCCATTGAACACGTGGAATTTCCGAAATTTCAAAACAGAATTTTTGTTGAGTGGAGAGCTCCCCACGTTTACCCCTATATCATCCGCAGAGGCTCCCGCTAGGTATCATAATAAAAAAGAGGCTCTTATCACGATAAGGTAAATTTAGAACTTAACTAAAAATTGATTTTAAGGCTTTTTAGTAGCTTCTACTTTTCCCCTTTTTGTTCTCAGAACTATACCACTCAGTAATACAGTTTTTATGCCGCGAGCTCGCAGGTGTTTAATACAGGACACGAGTATTTATATGGACATATCAAACAAATTAAAGATATAATTACAGTATTAAACGCATCTTAAAAAGGAAGTCAAGAAGTTACCCCCGTCCCCACCCGCGCCCCCCCCCCCTCCCCACCCCCCAGACAAAAAAAGCCCGAACGAACAATTAAACTATTACGGTGGTTGGAAGTGCACTTCGTACTCTCCCGGGTTCTCCTTGAAGTTCAGCACTATACAGGGGAGTTGATTCTTCTATCGTTTGAGGATAGTAGGACGTATTTATATCCGTTTGACGCTGTTTATATTCAGATGGGGTATAATCGTCTGGTTGGTAAGGCGGTAGAGGTGGAAACAGTTGGGTATCCTGTGCCTACTCGGCTGTTACATCTTTAGCTTGTTGTAAGAGTTTCTCGAAGAATTGGTTTTTTCCGTCGATAACCTAGGCAGAAAGCCATCATAACAATCAACAACACGAAAAGTGCACATAACGTAACAATAGTAGCCATTCCTATGCTAGTAGTGACACAGTGGTTATCACTACTACATTGGCCACAAAAATACGAAACATGTTCTTTTTAGTACAATCAGTGTCTGTCACTCACGATTCCTTTGACAGATCATTTTTCACTTTTGCGCCTTTTTCAAAGCAGACATCCTTATTGCATTTTTCCTTCGCAGAACGGCTTTCAAAGAAAATACAATCATCTTCGTCCTGACAGTTTGGCCCGAGGCAATTGCTTCCTTTCATACACAAGCTTGTCGCTGAAGCAAGTCTCGCCAACGTCACATTGTGCCTTTGTTACAACTGAATCCAGCGCAACTTGACCCAGGAACACAAGTATAAGCACAAGAAGTTTCATCGGGTGATAAACACGGCCTACGGTGACTTGGATTACATACGCATCCCGGCTAAAGAAGTTGCATTTAATTGTTTGTCGCTGCATACACCCCGCAACATTTCTCCCTAGGGGCTCGTCACTTACGGAAAAATTACGGAAACGAATTCGAGTCGAAAGTAGTCCAGTTTCCCTGCCGAGATGCCCCTGACAAAATTAATAGGAACGGTTAATTTGCAGTCGCCAGTGATAGCTTGAAAATTTCTGCCTTAGTGCCACAGGAACACCAGATTAGGATGATTTGTTCCCACAAATGTGTTTCAATCGCAGGAACGAGATAATGGTCGGCGAGACGAAGAGACTTTCTAACACTGAAAAGAAAGACGTTGCATTTTATGAAGGGTCTGATTTTCATCATGTCCAAGCGCATCTGCATCTCGACAAATTTACAGAGTACAATGCAGTAACAAAGAAAGGTAGGGCTTTGATTTCGCTCGAACATAGTGTTCCGCAATGTTAACAACACTCCGTTTTATGCAAATTTGTAATTTATCGATGGAGTAATTATTTACAAATGAACGATACTGCATAAAAAAGAAGCATAATTGCATTTTGGTTTTCTGCCCATATGTTTTTAAGGCAGCCCTGTGCGGTTTACATCGGTTCAGCTGTTGCTGACCATGTTTGGAAGATGCTTAGATTGTAGCATTATTGACGTTAGCCAATCAGACGTCAATGATGGTATATTTAGCAATTGTACATTGAATGAGGCTAAGTAGGATATGAAGAATTCTGCAGATCGAGGAGGGTGTTATCCACCGAGGCCGAAGGCGGAGGTGGATAACACCCTCCGAGATCAGCAGAATTCTTCATATCCTGCGATAGCCGAATTCAATAACTGCTTTATTATTCATTCAAAATAATTCCAACTTTAAAAACAAGCTAAAAATGCTTACCTCGGTCGATGTTAAGTTCACATCGATAGTGCACCTTTTTCGGGAAATTTAGCGGATAAAGGTCTGCTCAGGTCTGCAAATATACTCCAAATAGCAGATGTTGTCCGTCTTGAGTTAGCCGAATTGGTCTATTTACCGTTTGCTTCACCCATAGCGATATATCACTGAGTTTGTATATAATTCAATGGTAAATAAACGTTGAATTACCTCACCTGTGGTATATTGTCGTCCTTTTGCCTCAAAAGCGGTTTTTGAGCGATTTTGAAGGATTTTGAGTTCGGGATCAAATTAAAGCTCTAACTTTCTTTGCCATTCTGACTCATGATGATGTTGACCATTCACGGATGAGAGAGAAGAGGAAGCTGGAAACTATTGCGAGAACTGAATACCCTTAACTTAACTAGCCGTGACAAAGAATCAACAAGGAAAGCTCGGACATGAAAATTAAAGCCTTCAATGTCTTTTGTGAGTTTCTCATCGTTTCGCTGAACATCATCTCTGCATCCTTAGATGTTAGGAATGAGACAAGTTTGTGCGAAGACTGTCGTGAAAGTCAAGTCTGTTGTTATAATGACTGCCATTGGGGGTCAAACTGCCTTGGACGTGGCTGTGAACACGATGAGCATTGTTCTGATGGCGAAATGTGTTGCACCTCGGTATGTGTTGTCAAGCACGGTACAAGTCGTTTAGGATGTTATTGTCAACACTCTGGTCAATGTGCTATCGGTGAGATTTGTTGCGACTGGGGATGCGTATCAAACGACTCGAGCTGCGATGGCTTTCGGTCGCGTAGCTGTCTGCGCGACGAGCATTGTTACTATGATGAAATATGTTGCAACAGATATTGTCTCAAAGGAAGGACCAATAGATTAGGATGCCATTGTGAAAATGATGAAAATTGTTCTAAAGGTCTCCTTTGTTGCGGTATTTCCTGCGTTAATGTCTCGAGATGTTTAAGACGTTTCTGTGTACTCGACGAGGATTGTTCTGATGGTGAAATTTGTTGCAATGGAACATGTATCCACCGGAGCGAAACTCATGTGGAATACTTGTGCTTCAACAAAAAATGTTCTAAGGGTCAACATTGTTGTAACGACAAATGCGTGGATGCTCCCAACTGCTTAGGACTTCAATGTCATGGAGACTGGCACTGTTCTGCTTGCGAGGTTTGTTGTGATTCTGTATGTGTCAGCGGCAATGATCATCTAAGGTGTTCATGCAAAAATGATAAACACTGTTCCGCTGGTGAAAGTTGCTGTAGTTCTACTTGCGTCAACGCGACAAACTGCTTAGGTCGCCATTGTAAGACGGATAGAGACTGCTTCCAAACGACTTCCTATCACCCTGGAGGGGGAGAAAATTGTTGTGAAGGTGTATGTATCGACTCGGATTTAAAAGTAAGTAGTTTAGGATGCTATTGTGAATACCACGACGAGTGTTTTACAGGTGTTGAGTCTTGTTGTGCCAATACTTGTGTAAATGGATCAAGTTGTGTCGGATTCAGTTGTAACGATGGGTCTCCAAAATGTGCACATGGCGAGAGTTGCTGCAGCAACAACTTAACGTGTGTTAACGGAACCTATTGTCCCGAGCAAAACTGTCAGGATCATGCTGATTTTGGTTTCTTTGAAAACTGCTGTGAAGGAAAATGCAATGAGGGGGTCTGCATTGAAAAAAGACCACAATCGTGTGAGTCAAACAAGGATTGTACTAAGTATGATTGGTATTATTGTTGCAATGGCCAATGTTGTAACGATAGCTTTTGCTTCACTCCTTTTATAAGGGCACTCGTGACTGTTTTTGCTTCATTTGGAGTCTTGCTTTTCTTGACTGTTACCTATCTATGTTATCGACGGAAAAAACGAATTCTTCGAGAAACTCTCTTACTACAAGCAGGGGATATAACAACCGAGCAGGCACTGGATTCCCAACTTTTTCCATTACTACCGCCTTACCAACCAGACGATTATGCACCACCTGAATATGAGCAGCAAGAAACAGATATAAATACGTCGTACTACCCTCAAACGATAGAAGGCCACGAGCCACCTCCCCCTTATAGTGCTGAATTTCAAGGAGAATCCGGGGGAGAACAAACAAAAATTTAAAATTTCAAGATGTGACAAAATAAATAATTTAAAAAGAGCAGGAAGTGATAGAATAAAATGTGAAACTTTCTTTTTTGAAAAGCTCAATTGGTTAAAGAGCTAGTACACTTTGATTATTGAATTTTCCGCCATTTTGTTACTATAAGTCTAGCCGAATTTTTGAAAACATATCTCAAAACAGGCCAGAATATTCGCACAGGTCACTGCGGTGAGAATAAACATAGGGGGCTTGCTGTCCTGGTTGGTCTCATTGTCAAGCTCAGTCCCTGAGCTAACTCGTCAAGGGGTTGGGAAGGGGCCTCCACGCCATTCTCTAGCGGGGGGGCGGAGGGTGCTGCAAGAGCGTGGTACCTTCCGTTAGTCTTGCTCTGGGAGAGTCAGTGCACTGGTCATGTCTGCCTTTAGTTTGTAATGTCAAATTCTTGTAATGTGTGAGGCCCATTGGCCAGTGAAAGCATTCCCCTCAAGCACGTGCTAGGGTGGGGGGGGGGGGGGTGGAGGAAGTCAGGGGGGTGATTTAACCTTGAATTCTCTGCTTAGAACTTGGTTAAGTCTCATGCATCCTCCGTCATTTAAGGCCTTTAAGCAGCTAGAGTGTATGGCCAAGTCTAGAGTGTCTTTTTGATGGACTTCAATGTTTCTTTTGCTAATCGGAAACCAAGAAGAGTGTCACCTTAAGATAACCATGGGTAAGAGCTGAGTTTCTTGGCGATATTTACTTTACTTGAGTCAGTTTAATGTGTGTGGGCT
Source organism: Porites cylindrica (assembly GCA_964035525.1). NCBI lineage: Eukaryota > Metazoa > Cnidaria > Anthozoa > Scleractinia > Poritidae > Porites > Porites cylindrica. The sequence continues at coordinate 5,990,482 of OZ037781.1, read as the reverse complement.
CCAGGAGTCCGATGGTACGGTTTTCATAAATCCGGCTAGAAGTACATTTCAAGATGCTATATTTTCTAAAGCAATTGAGCTTTTCCAAAAATTTTCACATTTATTTCTATCACGTCACGCTCTTTTTAAATTATTTTATTTGTTTTGCCATAACTTGAGTTTTAAACTTTACTGTCGATCTTGTGACGTCATTTTCCCGCCAAAAACTGTTGAAATCGAAAATCAAACTGCAACGTACGATTTTTTTTGGAATACAAAGTTCTACCATCCTGCAAAGTTTGAGCTCATACGAATACAAAATGCAAAGGTAGTTCCAAGGATGCCCTTTTAGGCGTCCCGTATGTCCACAGTGTTTGGACGAACAATGTTCCAACGAATTTCTTGAGTTCCTTGCGTTCCTTGATCGGATAAGCTAAGCAAAATAACACACAACATTGTTACATATTTAAGGTTAAAATTAAAATTTTAGAAGTGCGCAGGGTGAAGATAGTTTTAATGATAGTGCAGAAACCCACTGACAAAAAAAATCAAATGTTCGCTTCAGTTCAGTTTATTCTTACTTATTTATGATATTTACCACAGGCATCCAAAGCTCACGTTACGAGTGCCGGTTATGTAAATTAGCCTGTTCCAGGCTCCGAGATAGTCGGGCCTGCTGAATTGAGAAAGCGCGAAAATAAAACTGGAGGCTGAGAGCCTAGAACAGGCTATATGTAAATTAACTTTCTCACAAGGGAGCGGGTGTCGCGTTACAAGCAATCGTTGAGATGATGAATAAAATACTGAGGTCTTCGGACGCTAAATATCATTATTCTTACTTATTTTTCTATAAAATAAATAACGGAGACTTATCTTTGATGTATTCCTGTGTTTTCTGGTGTGAATTCATCGATTTAGTCGGTTTTTTTTTGTCTGTTATTGTTTGACGAGAGTGACAGAGGTTTCTCGACTAAGCGATACTGGGCGATAACCTTACCGCAAGTCCCTAAAAGGTACCGATATAACTCTGGCAGCAGTGGCTTAGCACCCTAAGCGGTACTTTAAACCCCTAAAAGGTACAACGACGAGCACCCCCGTCACTTTTATGAGAGAGTACCCGTTCCCTGCGATTGTGTACAGTAATGTAGGAATAAAATGAATAAGAGAAAGAAAAAAAAAGAAAGAAATTAATGGGTTTGATACAGAGTACGATGGCCAGAGGAGCTTTTGAATGGAATTATGAATGGAAACACATAACATGAGCGCTACGTGCCATGCCAACTATGGGCGATTATACGTAGTTACCTTGAGAGTTAAGCAGAATTCGTTTGTATTGTTTTTCGAACTGGTAGTAGCTAAGTGTTTTTATGTTAGTAAGAATCTCTTCCCAGATTTTGATAGACATTAACCACATAAACAATTGCAATATCTTTCATGACAAAAATAAAAATACATATATATCAACCGCTACGTAATTGTTATAAAAGGTTGACAAAAGATTAAACAAAAACTTCAGTTAAAATAAAATAGCCTGTGTGGCAGGCTTTACAAGAGAAAGGCGGGGAAGGGAGAATTTGGGCATGCGCAACCTGCTACGCAGGCTATATCATTTAAAGTGGTCTACGTGCCCGTTGATCATCTGAAAAAATGGTTATTCCCATTTCTTTTTTGTTTGTTTGTTTTTTTACAATATTACAAAGTGCGACAGCTATCGTATTTAATTTAATTAGAAAATGACGATTATTACACAAATCCGAACAATCACAAAAAAAAACATATTCTGAATTAGGCAGTTACTACCTCTGTTTTAAACTGCCCTTCTAAGGGCAACAAAGATGATATGCACAATAAGCTAAGAAAAGAAATATATATATATATATATATATATATCTCCGTTTAGTTTAGAAGAAACTTGCATAAGATCGCGCATCTTGAGAGAGGCTAAAAAAGGTACCCTCTCCAACAACGAAAGTGTTGAAAGTCCGGAAACTTTTCGGCCTGTTGAACTCTAGCTCATGACCCAGTCAAGCTTGCCTCGTTGAGTATAATAACTGATAGTTTCATTTTATCATTTTCCGAAATATTGAAACTTTGTTGGCAAACACGGCAAACACAAAACAGCTTTCTGGCTCCGAAAAGACCGGGACTTTTCGAGGAACGGGCCCCTTAGCTGGGCCTGATCAACTTGCGCCATTTTTATAAAAACGTGACCCACAGAACAATATAGTATCGTTTGGTCTTTTTCTTTAATACTGAATACATGTGTGGTGAAATTATACCCTCAAGGCGAAGATTGATGGCGATTAGGTTCATTCCTAGTCAATCATCATCTTTTAAAGTCACGTTTCAGGAAATCAAGATCTTTTGCCACTGACTACAATCACTCGACATTAGAGGCAATGAAAAAATGGGGTCCTGTGGTTCTTGACCCACCAGCTACCTTTCCCCTTTGCTTATAATGAAAGGTCGTCCTTCAATCAAAGGTGAACTGGTTATCTTTCATTTTTTCTGCATTTTTTAAACTATCACTGGTTGCCTAGTAACTGAGGAAAAGTTAATCTCAATTGGTTGATCTCCTGTGTTGAATTCATGTGAATCATCTTTACTAAAACCTGCCTGCAATCGATATAACCCGCTAAGTATGATGTTCCTCTTCTTCGTCGTGTTGTTCGCTATAGTTGCAGGTTCAGGACATAACAGGCCAAATGCAGGTAAGAGTTGAGATAGTTGGTCAGCTTTTTACACCACAGGAAGCTACAAGCCGCCTGTCAATGGCATCACGCGCTATGAAATGAAAACTCTTTCTGTCCGAGAACGAATTGAAATCAAGTTACTTGGAAGACAGAGGTTGTTTAAAAGGAATTCATATCAAATAAGGAGTAATGAATATTCAAAGAACAAGCTTTTTTTTAGATTGCGTGCCCCTCGTAATGACTGTTTCCTTCTAGGCGCTGGCCTCTCTCGATCGACTGCGATGAGGCAATAACCGAATTCAATGCATGACAGTTGTATCTTCGTATATATTCTCAGTGTTGCTGTCATCATAAGATCAAAGACGTAGAACAATGAATACTTGAACACGCAAACTAACTAACAAACAAAAACGGCGAAAGTCAGCAAAAACAAGAGGGATCTTTTTCTGCTGTGATCCCAGTGGAGGGAGGGGGAGGGGGGTGCGGGGTGAGGGTACTCCTGAAAGTAACAAGGATTATGATCGAAGGATTTTTGAGGAGATTTCAAATTTCCCATTGCGGAATTTTTGAGGGTAAGAAAATTTGAAAAGTTCCGTTTTGGGGGTGGGATGGGGGGAATGGGGACGATGCCGTGAGATTTAAGTACGTTTTTAAGGGGTGGGGAGGCATGGTTCAAAACAATCTGAAAATTGGTGTTGCATGGCACCTCTAGCGTATACCACTTGGAATTGCAATGAGTAGTTCTGCCTGATAAAGTACAACCCAGATTGTTTTGCGGTTGTTTTACTTACATGCAAACTTTCCAGTTATCTGTCACTTTTATTTTTTCTTTCCAATTAATTAGTAATAATTTTGTTGTTACTTTCATTAACGGTTATACTTCTAAAGATGTATGTGGAAGCATACAAAACGTCAGTGAAATTAAACGTCAAGTCAAAAGTTGTATTTTTTTCTCGTTATGCGTTTTTTCCCTATGTTTTTCATCCCAGTTTGCGTGCTGTTATTTCTTATCAAGATACGATGGCTAAATAACAGGAGTATTTATGATAATGATCGCAAATATCAAACCCCCAAAAAATACCTGGACCAAAATAGAACCCCCCACACCCACAAATCCTATGCCCATACTTATTGAGACATGCAGACTTAAAACTAGAAAAGATAATGCTTTTCGCTACTGATATTTTTATTAAGGGTATGTTCCAAGTCCTTAATTAGCAGTGTCTCTTTAACTTTTACAATGGATATTAGACTTTCCTCTTGCCAGTATGTCAAAGTGGTCCCATTTTTAGACTGTGACTTAAACTCCGGATTAACCCCTCATGGGGCCCACTTCTTCCTGGGGTAGTGTCACTATCACAGCTACCAACCTGGAGCGAATGTGACTGTTTTTTTATGGCTTCTTTTTTTAGATAACGTCGTCAACAGCAAATATTGTGGATGCACAAAGAACAACTTCCCACACTGCAACTGCTGCTCGGATTTTGACGACGTCAGCCATATAGGTATCAGATGATTTCAAAGCGAACTGATACTAGTAGAAATATCAATTATTGTACTAAAATTTATTTACTTACTGACTCACTTTTACGACCATATGGCGATTGTCCCGATCGTTTATGGGGTGATTGCAGCTTAATTCCTGTTGACAAATTTTTACACTGATTTCAAAAGGAGAGCTGAAAAGGGATATTACTGGGAATGATTACTTGATTAATGGTCCAACTTAAACTGGAAAAAGAACGAAGACACTGGCATCCGCTGACAATATTGTTTGAAGAGCAACGATATTGCACAATCCGGAACCGAACTCCGAACCAGGGTGATTGGGGAGGGGGGAAGGGAGGAGGGGGCTCTTACTCATCTTGAAAGAAACGGCACTCCTGTCGTATACCTACCTGGCTTAAAGTGCTGCATCTCTTTTAACTGCTGTAAACACACCTTTTTTATCAATAAATCACTGAACCAGAAAGATGGTTCTGTTAGCTCTTAATCTAAGGTCCTTTTACATACCGCAATGAAAAATTTCCCTACCCTTTCATATATAGCCTGTTCCAAGCTCCCAAGTCGCGCTTATATTTTCGCGCGCCTTTCAACTTATGGGTCATCCCTACTATCTGAGAGCCTGGCTGGAACAGGTGACATCCTCAAAAGGTACCCGGCCCTTTCGGACGGAGCGTGAGGTTATAGCGAGTTCCCCTCCAGGGTTTCGCCAAACTTCATTGTCACTGACTGACTTAATGCCTAATTCCAGGTCTGGAACGGTACTTACTTAAACACAATTTGCTTGTTTTTATTTGTATAGTGCTCGTCAAGGAGAATACCGCTGTCCCACAGACACTACCTTTAATCATTTGTACCTATCCCGGCGTGCCACACAAGATAGCTAGGCTGATACGCAACTGGGCTCCTCTGATAAAGCTTGATCCGAATGAGGTTTGGCGTCCATCAGGAGTAGAGCACTTCTTGTCCAATACCAAGTTGGAAGGGTGTGGTGAAAAGCCTGAACCCTCTTCGTTGACAAGTTCTAACCTCGAAAGGTGCAACACAAACAGTTATCTGACCACCAAGGAAATCCTCAGCTGTCCTTCATGTACTGAGCCTGTTTTTCTTCGTGGCCAACACCCAAGGAACGTGCCATTAAACGTCATCTATCGAGAACATAAAAACTTCTTGGAAGTTGCGTACTGGACGTTCTTTCCGTACAACCGAGGAAAGAGGGTCTGCTTTGGATATGTTCAAAAAGGGTGTTTTCTTTTGGGGAGAATTTGGGGCCGCTGTCCTTGTGGAGAGAACCTAGGTTGCATTGGGGAATATTCAACTTTTGGCCACCACGTTGGGGATTGGGAGAGAATAACGGTTCGATTTCGAAAAGTCAATAACGACTATCAGATCTATTCCATTCACTTGTCGATCCATGGCATCGACGTTACAAATAAGTTCGGTGGAGAATTTCTTTGGCAAGATGGTCAGTTCGAGAGGCGAGATCAAACGATAGCAATGTATGGTGGTACTCATGCAGTAATCTACTCGTCCGAAGGCTCGCACGGGATGTGGTCGTCAGCTGGGAGACATGAGTACAAAGTCCTTCCAAACGGAGAAACTCTAGTGGACTACACCAGTAGTGGGTTAAGCTGGTATACATGGGAAAGATTGAAACCCGTCCAGTACGATCCTAGCGGTCAATACAGCGGAGAGTTTAAGTTCCTGGGGTTTAAAGGCCGGTGGGGAAATAGAAAACAGGGTTGCGGTATCGTAGGGATGGCCATTGGTGAATGTCAGCTTAATAATGCTCCAGAAACTCCCTCTAGTTTCCCTAACTACCATACATATTGAGGATAAGTTGTAGGATATCGCCATCAATAATTGTCATGTCTTCTTCAAAGAAGAACAACGTTTCGTTAACTTTGCGGAACACTTTAAAATCATTTGACTATAACGCCAACTAAACTTGGGACTGCATGTGTTCAGCAGTTTCTTAAAATATTATAACCAGGGCTGGCGGTAACGAGATGGATCACTGATAAAATGAAGAGTTTTTTTGGCCTTTTTATAGCTGTTTTATGTTGCACTGTTTCACCTAAGATGTGCAAACAAGCTTAGAAGTGGTGCAGTAATGACCGAATCTTGTTTTTAAGCTTCTCTATCAAAAAAGAACTTTTTTTGCTAGATAATGATTTATCAGCTGGATAGCGCTATCCGACTTTCGTTTGAACAAGTGAGACCTTACCTGTCCGCCTCTTGAACAACTAGGGCCAGAGTTTAGTCGTATTAACCTTGGGCAAGAGTTGAGGCAAATTCTTTTGATCGGAAAAATATGTACCTTAATTCAACGACATCTATAGCCGGGGAGACTATAATTTTGTTACTTCGAATTCAGATGCTCTGTTTAATTTATTCTTTATTTTTTCTTGATCAGTCAGTAAAAAGCTAAAAGCCACGCGTCAAAAGTTATGATATGGTAGAATGACTGGAATGAAAGGACTTCAGCTCGTTTTCTAAAGTTTCAACCAGTATTACTATGACCTGGGAAAAACCGATCAGTGGCGGCGATATGGGAACAGGCAGTTACTACCTCTGTTTTAAACTGCCCTTCTAAGAGCAACAAGTTAGGATGATATGCATAATAGGCTAAGAAAAGAAAAAATATATATCCCCGTTTAGTTTAGAAGAAACTTGCATAAAATCGCGCATCTTAAGAGAGGCTAAAAAGGGTACCCTCTCCAACAACGAAAGTGTTGAAAGTCTCGAAAGGCCCGGAAACTTTTCGGGCCCGAAGGCAAACGGCTTAAAATTAAAACCTGTTGACGCTAGTTCACGAACCAGTCAAGTTTGCTTTGTTAAGTATAAAACTGACAGTTTCATTTTATCATTTTCCGAATTATTGAAACTTTGTTGGCAAACACGGCAAACACAAAACAGCTTTCTGGCTCCGAAAAGACCGGGACTTTTCGAGGAACGGGCCCCTTAGCTGGGCCTGATCAACTTGTGCCATTTTTATAAAAACGTGACCCACAGAACAATATAGTATCGTTTGGTCTTTTTCTTTAATACTGAATACACGTGTGGTGAAATTATGCCCTCAAGGCGAAGATCCCCCCTGATGACGATTAGGTTCATTCCTAGTCAATCATCATCTTTTAAAGTCACGTTTTTAGGAAATCAAGATCGTTTGCCACTGACTACAATCACTCGACATTAGAGGCAATGAATCTACTTTTCCCCCTTTGCCAGTAATAAAAGTCGTCGTTCAATTAAAGGTGAACTGGTTATCTTTCATTTTTCTGCGTTTTTTAACTATCACTGGTTGCCTAGTAACTGAGGAAAAGTTAATCTCAATTGGTTGATCTCCTGTACGTGTTGAATTCATGTGAATCATCTTTACTAAAACCTGCCTGCAATCTATATAACCCGCTAAGTATGTTGTTGGCTATAGTTGCAGGTTCAGGACAAAACAGGCCAACTGCAGGTAAGACTTGAGATAGTTGCTCAGGTTTTTACACTACAGGAAGCTACAAGCCGCCTGTCAATGGCATCACGCGCTTTGAAATGAAAACTCTTTCTGTCCGAGAACGAATTGAAATCAAGTTACTTGGAAGACAGAGGTTTTTTAAAAGGAATTCATATCAAATAAGGCGTAATGAATATTCAAAGGACAATTTTTTTTTGATTGCGTGCCTCGCGTGGATGACTGTTTCCTTTTAGGCGCGGGCCTCGCTCGCCCAACTGCGATGAAGCAATAACCGAAAATGCATGACAGTTGTGTCTTCTTATGTATTCTCAGTGTTGCTGTCATCATAAGATCAAAGACGACGTAGAACAATGAATACTTGAACACGCAAACTAACTAGCAAACAAAAACTGCGAAAGTGAGCAAAAGATAGAGGGATCTTTTCTGTTGTGATCCCAGTGGAGGGAGGGGGAGGGGGCGGGGTGAGGGTACTCCGGAAAGTAACAAAGATCATGATCGAAGGATTTTTGGGGGAATTTCAAATTTTCCATTGCAGAATTTTTGGGGGTAAGAAAATTTGGAAAGTTCCTTTTTGGGGGGGGGGGGGGGAGGGGAGCGATTCTGTGAGATTTAAGTACGTTTTCAAGGGGTGGGGAGGCATGGTTCAAAACAATCTGAAAATTGGTTTTGCATGGCACCTTTCGCGTATACCACTTGAGTAAGTACAACCCAGATTGTTTTGCCGTTGTTTTATTTACATGCAAATTTTCCAGTTATCTGTCACTTTTATTGTTTATTTTCTATTAATTACTAACTTATCTTACGTTAGAATTTTGTTGTTACTTTCATTAACGGTTATACTTCTGAAGATGTATGTGGAAGCATACAAAACGTCCGTGAAATTAAACGTCAAGTCAAAAGTAATATTTTTTTCTCGTTATGCGTTTTTTCCTTATGTTTATCATCGCAGTTTGCGCGCTGTTATTTCTTATCAAGCTACGATGGCTAAATAACAGGAGTATTTATGATAAAGTTGGCAAATATCAAACCCCCCAAAAATCCCTGGACCAAAATTGAATCCCCCACACCTACAAATCCTATGCCCATACTTACTGAGACATGCAAACTTTAAAACTTATAAAGATAAAGCTTTTCGCTGCTAATATTTTCATTAAGGGTATGTTTCAAGTCCTTAATTAGCAGTGTCTCTTTAACTTTTACAATAGATATCAGACTTTCCTCTTGCCAATATGTCAAAGTGGTCCCATTTTTAGGGCCGTGACTTAAACCCGAGATTAACCCCCCAAGGGGCCCCACTCCTCCCTGGGGTCATCTCACTCTCACAGCTACCATTCTGGAGCGAATGTGACTGTTTTTTTATGGCTCCTTTTTTTAGATAACGTCGACAACAGCAAATATTGTGGATGCACAAAGAACAACTTCCCACAATGCAACTGCTGCTCGGATTTTAAAGAAGTCAGCTATAAAGGTATCATAGTTTCAAGTACTACTGGCAGAAATATCAGTTAATTTACCAAAATTAATCTATGCTTACTCAATTTGACGACCCTATGGCGATTGTCCCGATCGGTTATGGGTTGAATGCAGCTTAATTTCTGGTGACAAAGTTTTACATTGATTTCAAAAGGAGAGCTGCACGGGATATTACTGGGAATGACTATTTCATTCGTGGTTAAATTTAAACCGGAAAGGGAACAAAGGCATGTCATTGGCATCCGCTGATAATAATGTTTGAAGAGTGACGATATTGCACAATCCGGAACCGAACTCCGAACCAGGGGGATTGGGGGAGAGAAAGGGGGCTCTTACCCATCTTGAAAGAAAAGGTATTCCTGTCGTTTACCTGCTATTGACCCAAATGGTGCCTCCTTTACATAGACATAAATAACAAAACAGAAAAGAGAAAAGCGGCATACCCAGTTTCAAACGCTACATCTCTTTTAACTGCTGTAAACAAACCGTTTTTATCAATAAATCACTGACCCAGGAAGATGATTCTGTTACCTCTTTATATAAGCTTTTTTTTACATACCGCAATGAAAGATCTCCCTAGTACCCTCTCCCAATTCCCCTTTCATATATAGCCTGTTCCAGGCTCCCAAGTCGCGCTTATATTTTCGCGTGCCTTTCACTTTACACTACATCCCAACCATCTGAGAGCCTGGCTGGAACAGGTGAAATCCTAAAACCCAACAAAAGTACCCCTTTCGGGAGGAGCATGAGGTTATAGCGAGTTCCTCCTCCGGGGTTACGAACTTCATTGTCATTGACTGACTTACTGCTTAATTCCAGGTCTGAAACGGTACTTACTCCAACACAATTTGCTTGTGTTTTATTTGTATAGCGCTCGTCAAGGAGAATACCGCTGTACCACAGACACTACCTTTAATCATTTGCATCTATCCCAGCGTGCCATACAAGATAGCTAGGCTGATACACAACTGGGCTCCACTGATAAAGCTTGATCAGAATGAGGTGTGGCGTCCATCAGGAATAGAACACTTCTTGTCCAATACCAAGTTGGAAGGGTGTGGTCAGAAGCCTGAACCCTCTTCGTTGACAAGTTCCAACCTCGAAAGGTGCAACACACACAGTTATCTCACCACCAAGGAAATCCTCAGCTGTCCTTCATGTACAGAGCCTGTTTTTCTTCGTGGCCAACACCCAAGGAACGTGCCATTAAACGTCATCTATCGAGAGCATAAGAACTTCTTGGAAGTCGCCTACTGGACGTTCTTCCCGTACAACCGAGGAAAGAGGGTCTGCTTTGGATATGTTCAAAAAGGGTGTTTTCTTTTGGGGAGAATTTGGGGCCGCTTTCCTTGTGGAGAGAACCTAGGTTGCATTGGGGAATATTCAACTTTTGGCCACCACGTTGGGGATTGGGAGAGAATAACGGTTCGATTTCGAAAAGTCAATAACGACTATCAGATCTATTCCATTCACTTGTCGATCCATGGCATCGACGTTACAAATAAGTTCGGTGGAGAATTTCTTTGGCAAGATGGTCAGTTCAAGAAGAGAGATCAAGCGATAGCAATGTATGGTGGTACTCATGCAGTAATCTACTCGTCCGAAGGCTCGCACGGGATGTGGCCGTCAGCTGGGAGACATGAGTACAAAGTCCTTCCAAACGGAGAAACTCTAGTTGGACTACACCAGTAGTGGATTAAGCTGGTATACATGGGAAAGATTGAAACCCGTCCAGTACGATCCTAGCGGTCAATACAGCGGAGAGTTTAAGTTCCTGGGGTTTAAAGGCCGGTGGGGAAATAGAAAACAGGGTTGCGGTATCGTAGGGATGGCCATTGGTGAATGTCAGCTTAATAATGCTCCAGAAACGCCCTCTAGTTTCCCTAACTACCATACATATTGAGGATAAGTCGTGGGATATCGCTATCAATAATTGTCACGTCTTCTTCAAAGAAGAACAACGTTTCGTTAACTTTGCGGAACACTTTAAAATCATTTGACTATAACACCAACTAAACTTGGGACTGCATGTGTTAAGTTTATTAAAATATTATAACCAGGGCTGTGTAACGAGATGGATCACTGATAAAATGAAGAGTTTTCTTGGCCTTTTTATAGCTGTTCTATGTTGTACTATTTCGCCTTAGATGTCCAAACAAGCTTAGAAGAGGGCGGGCAGTCTTGACCGAATCTTGTTTAATTATACTTCTCTATCGTCACAAATAGACTACGAGTTGTCCCCCATTTAATAACATGAATTTCGTAAAAATTTTCACCAATTTTCTTCACTACCCATGATCCCAGACGATCGCCATTCACATCGTTTTTTCGTGTCAGGAGGAGAGCAGGGGGAGGGGGCAAAACGTACTTTTGCCTGCCTTCGCCTTCTTTACATGTCAACTTGTCAATTGAGTTCGGGAAATAGAGAATGGTTTCCTTCTTTCCATGCTATTTCTAGTATATTCTCCAACCACACCTATTTTTTTCCCGACACAGTTCGGTACTGGTTCTTCTGACGAAATGCTCGTGTAGTCTCAAATGTACGAGAAAACTTGCTACCTCTAACAAAGGTCAAAACGATTTTCTCCTCATGGTTTTTAAAAAAATAGAGAAACGGTCATAAAGACTTCTTCCTTTAACCTTTTCATTCCTTTTCATTTTATGTCAAAGTAATGTCGAGTTTTGTGATTGGCCAATTTTGACCTTAACTCATTGTCAGACCAAAGTTTAAATGGGACGATCTCCTTTCTTTTTTCTTTCAATCAAGTTTATCGATCACTACAAGTACGTCCATCTTATACAGATAAATATTTCTACAAGTATAACACTAATAAAAAACTAGCATTAGCTTTTAATCAACCTGGCCACTCGATCGCAGACATGGGACTTATTCCGCTGGAATTGCAACCCACCCTCAGCACGTCACGCCGTGAGGCAAGAGAAGCGTACCTCATAGATAGAGGCAAGACCCTGTCACCAGACGGTCTGAATCGAAGGAATGAACATTGAACTCTTTCTATTTCTATTTTTATTGTATAATCATTTACCTCAGTATATTATTCTATCTAGTATTTATAATTGTAGTTAATTATTAACCACTTAAAAATTCAAATTTTATGAGTCGTTAAAAATATTTTCTCTCGGTATAGCTCTGGCCTTGAGGAAGGCTAATTTTGTTAGCAGAAATATTGGCCTATAATAAATCAGCCCTTTGCCGTGGTGCCAGCCCTGCATTCAGTTTTGTTTTATTTTGCACTTTAAGTGACGAAAGGCTATAGCATCTCTTTAATTAGAGATCCGGCCGTGAGAAGAACCAGTCAGTTATATTTACGGTCATTTACGTGTTGCGTGGACCTCTGCATTCAAACAGTTTTTCCTATTAGCTCTCCGCCATCTTGAACACCTTAGATTGTAACCTATACCACAGAAGAAACTTAGTTTACCTCTGCGACGCAGGGTACACTCGGGCAAACTCTGCGATTCACGTATCAAGAGGATTAAGTAGCTCCCCGCGCGCCGTTACTTTTATATGGGGGCTCTCCGGTTTCCTACCTCGCCCCCTACATATCATACACCCTCGAGTTGAGAGCCTAGAGCTTATTTTAAAAAAAACATCATTTATTAATTTTTGAGATTTCCTGTTATTTCTGGGTTCACTCGTAATATTATATTTCCGAAAGAACTCTCTGCGGTAATTCAGTATCGTATTTCAGTGGTCTTCAGTGTCGATGTCTTTCAGTTTTCTTCACTCACTGCAGATCTCTAATTTGCCACAAGACGATGTTGCTCGCCTTTGCTATTGTACTTTTCGCTGGACTTGCGAACTCGGCACAACCAAACGACCAAGGGATTGGTAAGAGAAACCCTTTCTATGAATTGTAGTTATGTACACATTTTCGGGGCCGTTTGAAATGTACAGGAGCTACGTCATGTAGATTTCCACTTCACTTCTGACGTACTGCACAGATTTTCCATCTCATAGCCTACAAGCGCCATAAAACAAAACACTATAATCAAGTGAACAGTTTAATTATTAGTATTTTTTGTTGGGAGAAGGAGACTCGGAGTTAACGTGGTGCGGCTGTGGTCTTTTTAGAGATTGTCACGCTTTCGGAAGCCATCTTGTCAGGTCGATAAACAAGTGATTTATTTGTCAAATAATTTCTATAAAACGCCGGAATTGAAAAAAAGATATAACCTGCAAACCTTAGGTAGTTGCGAGAGATTTTAAGAACAGCAAATTTGAGATAAGTACCTCGTTAGAATATGCCCTGTCGCGTTTCAGAATCAACGAATGAAAGCAGTCCCACTTTTTATGGGTCCTTACTGGAACCCATGACCCATTATGGGGTTTTATCCTCTATATCTAAATCGTGTCTTTCCATCAATTGAATTCCAAAAATTAATGGACCAGGACAATTTGAAACTGTTTTCTGTCTCTTATTGCTACGGATGGCAAGGATAAACATGGATTAAAACGTTTTCAATTTTTAAATGCAAAAATCAGCAAAAAAATATTATGGTTAGAGCTCCTTGAAAAAAGTTGTCTGACATCTTCTGCATAACTCCAAAAAGCATTTTGTGCATGGAATGATAAAATTTAGGCAGAGAATTAACAGCAAAATCCTCGTGACATTAATCCTCTTTATAAGGCACTTGATCAATGAGGCGATGAATGGGGGGGGGGGGGGGGGGCGTATTTAGGGGGTAATTAACAAAGGATGCAAAACACAGTGCTAGTCGCAAACTTTAAATCAAGGAGAGGGGACCCTCCTCTTCCTTTCACGTGTTCCCCTCGCGCGGCCCGTTTAACCGGCGCCGGCTGCTACGCAAGTTATTAAAAACTTGATTTGATCAATTAGAGGGAATTTAGCACTGATCAACAGCTTTAAGAAATGACAGGCGTAAACTGAATAACTGTCTCCCTTATTGAGGAGATTTTGCTGATATAGATTTACTAATAGTGCATGAAAACAGTTCAGGAACACCTCCTGAAACACCTTTGGACTGTTGTGTATCTTTTGTCTGTAGCCAATATTGACGCCAAATACTGTGGATGCACTGAAGATAATCTCCCACAATGCGGTTGCTGCGTGGACATTGAAGAATTCAACTATACAGGTAATGACTACAAACGAATTATTGTAAAATAATTCTTAACGCAATGGATTACTCGGCTACTGCCTTCTTAAGGTATCTCAGCTTGAGAACTGTTATGCACGAACTACTGCCCAACTACTGGGGTCGATTCAATGTGTATCGCTCCAATCTTTCGAGTCATTGCAGAGATTGCATCCCACCAGCAGCTCTTTTAGCCTCTTATACCTTCGCCATACCGGTTAGCTTTTGGTAAAGACATGAAAAACTATTCCGGCGGTACGGTACGAACAGAAGCGCAACAGAACTGGAACAAGTTGTTCACATACATCGAACACCGTGCCAGAGTGGTTGGCCATGATGGTTTTGTGCACTAAATCCCTATCATCACTTCTGGATACAGTCAACGCTCCGATTGCCGGCAGGACTTTTCCGCGGGTGACGGGTGGCGGGTGGCGGGTAGCGGGTGGCGGGTGAGGGGTAGCGGGTGACGGGTGGCGGGTGGCGGGTTTAAAATATATATGAAAATAAAATATTATAATAAAATATTATTATTGATAATGATATAACTGTATGTTGTAATTTTAAAATAATTTCAACGTTCATGTACTAGCTACCAGACTCCAAATAAAAGTATTGTCTTGTTTTGTTTTATCTACTTACGCGGACTAAAAAGAAATCATGCCTGTGAAAACAGTCACCTCTCCTTGCTCCGCACCGCAAGTGACGTTTCGTCAGGCTACACGCGGTGTGTCAAATGAAAACGGGCTATGTCAAGCAAGACACAGGGCACTTGTCGATCTTGTTTGTCTAGTTTGCTTTTTCTTCCACATCAAGACGAGAGATGATTGCACTTCCCCAACTGTTTAGCCGTGTTCATAACAGACTGCAAGAGATTCTATTATTCTACACGATATCGCATGCACGAGATAGCTTGAGGAACTCATAAAAATTAAAGTAATATTTATCCTGCGACCAGACAAGTAAGATTCTCTTCTCGACATGTTTGAACAGTGTCTCAGATTTTTGACAAGTGCGTTTGTTCTTTTGTTATAAGTTGGGATAAACATTGCATTGCCCTTGGGATAAATCTTTGTCAATTTGGTTCCCGACTTGTAGTTTAAAATGAACAAAGTGTCTATTTCGAGAAAACAAGGAAATTTTCCTAAGACTAAAGCAACAAAGCTGTCAATGTTAATGCGTACCAGAGAAGGAGCAAGAACGTTTTGGACACAGCATGGACCGTTTTCGCCGCATGTGGCGTCTCAGACGCGAATTGATCTCCTTGTATATATATACAAAAAGGATCTGCATTTTAATAATACTACTCAAAAATACCGATTAGGATGGCAATCATGCCGCATACTAGGGCAAAAACTGAGCTACGACACGGGAGGCCGAATCTCTTGCAGTCTGTTATAAACACGGCTAAACAGTTGGTGAAGTGCAATCATCTTTCACAGGCATGATTTCTCGTTTTTTTTTTCCATTTTTAGTCCGCGTATTAAAGTAGATAAAACAAAACAAGACAATACTTTTATTTGGAGTCTGGTAACTAGTACGTAAACGTTTAAATAATTTCAAAATTACAACATACAGTTATATCATTATCAATAATAACATTTTGTTATAATATTTTATTTTCATATATATTTTTAACCCGCCACCCGCCACCCGCCACCCGCCACCCGCCACCCCTCACCCTCCACCCGCTACCCGTCACCCGCCACCCGTCACCCGTCACCCGCCACCCGCGGAAAAGTCCTGCCGTCTTACTGCGACCACTTCCCCGTAAGCGATCGACGAGTGGATTGTAACATTGACGCAAAATGTTATGCGCAAAGTTTTAAACAGTTCCATACGCTATTCAATGTATAAAATTATTGACCATTGTCTATTCGCCTACGTTT
Organism: Porites cylindrica; assembly: GCA_964035525.1. Lineage (NCBI taxonomy): Eukaryota > Metazoa > Cnidaria > Anthozoa > Scleractinia > Poritidae > Porites > Porites cylindrica. The sequence continues at coordinate 5,974,358 of OZ037781.1, read as the reverse complement.
TGGCTTTTAAGTCATAACTTTATGTAATTATGTTAACCAGTACAGTCAGCTTTAGTTCCTGATTTTTCCCATAGGCGACCACCTCCCGTAAGCGACCACTTTGTCCAGCAACTAGGGTGGTCTCTTACGAGAGAGTTGTGTCTGTTACTTATTTACACCGAACACTCAAGGCTTGAAAAAATGCGTAGTTCTTTTCTAAGAGTTGGACCAAAAATCTGGAATTCTTTACCCTCAGATATGAGAAACTTACCAAAATCTACCTTTCGGAAAAAGCTAAGGAGTAAGCTCTTTGAAATTTTATCTAAATCTGATGACTATCTTGAAATCACCGAAATCATGCATCAACTTAAATTTAACTAGCTCAGGAACATGACTTAATTCATATTCTCTGTGTAGTTCACATTGTAATTTAAATAGCTTAATTCATAGTATAATTCTTAATTTACGACAGCTGGTTCTGTTTGAGAAAATATTTCTTTTTTTTTCCTTTCCTTTTTTTTAAATTTGTCTCTTCCCCAGCATTGATTAGGCTTTTCTATACGCGGGTAGAAGCTATCGTGAATGTTGTAAACTATTTGTGTAAATGAATGAATAAAGTTGAATGAATTGTTTAGTAGGTACTCATGAAATCCTTTCTATCATACACTAGCTACTTTTAAAGCCGGTATGTCAGGATGACTAGTGCCAACTGGAAAAATCATGCGCGTCTTCATGCGCTACTAAACTGAGTTTAAACTGACTACTCGTGTTTCTTTTTTTTTTTCAGTCTGTGCAAACCTGACCTACATTGAAGCGGAACTGGTGAGTACAGCTATTGTGTTAAAAGCTGTTTGAATAATTGAAGCCTCTTAAGTTCTACCGGGAAAAGCAGTGGCGCTCTAGTGGTAATTCGCCACTGAAAAAGAGAGGAGAAACTGTACCGAGTAAACTTTTCAGACTTCTGGCTTCTTGACTTATGCGCATGCACGAAAACAAAAAAAAGCTGCTGCCATTCTCGTTCCCAGAGCTGAGCTTCAATGCCAAGTTTTGGTCAGCGTAAGGACCAAAAGGATTGAAGCTCTGGGAACGAAAATGCTTAATTACATCTAATTAGCAGAAATTTAAGTCATAAGTGCTGGAAATCTCTTTTCCAGCTATTCCCATGCTGGCCGAAAAACGGTTCAAAAAGAAGGATTTGGTCCAAAATGCGGTTTTTCCTAAAAATAGGCTGACGGAAAAGAGTTAATTAACGTCTAACTTTTGAATTGGTCAAATATTCTTGCAAGATACTAAAAAGATACTAATTAAGGTTATATTTAATAACTTTTCAATGCATTTGTACAAAATTCCTGTCACCTCCGTGTTTCAAGATTCTTATAGCGGACAGTTTCATTCCGACAAGTTTTTCAAAACTGGAAGTAACTAGTAAATAGATTTGTAAGTCTTAAATTTCAAACAAATTATCAACCTTTACTTTAAGATCTTTTGTTCTACTTCAAATCGAGGTTCCTTTGCAGCTGAATACCTTTTATCATTAAGAATGGCGTTTTTACACGTTTGTCCATTTAAATACTGAAACTCCGAAATATTCAGCTGTAATAAACTCGAAAATATAAAACACAGTACAAGTGTGAAGTGCTGCTTAATAGGTTTCAAGGTTGCAAGAGGGAATTATGTTCACTAATTCCACGTACTAGACTTCATGTCTTTGTGACCTTAACAGTGCAGAGGCGATTAAAATTGACGTACGGGTAATCCGAAATAGGTTGAGTGCAATTTGTAGTTTATTTATATATCGGCGAGGCACTCCTTTCCATCAATGCTAGTAGCTACGCAGATTGGACGTTCTCGGGAGGATTGTGTTCAAGCAGACATCTACGCATGCAGCCGTAGTGATCTCGATAGCACTCCGGGGCTGCATCGTCTCCTGGGAATTTTTGTCTGCACTTGTAATGTTTAGCATTGCAGTCACGGCAGCAGTCGAAAAGATACAAGCAAAGCCAAGTGCATTTGTCATTTCTGTTGAACGCAACCGTAGATACTAAAACACAGTCGCCTGGCTTGCGTTGGAATTGAAAAAAGCTCGCGTTTTTCTGTTGAAAAATGAAGAGAAAAAGACAAAGGCTTAAATTATCATAATTCCACAGAGATTTTGAACATCGTAAAATAATGCAGTTTAGTGGCACTATAAGTTTAATTTATTTATGTGTCAAGAAGGGTGCTTATTCCAAGGGGCGCCTATCGGTTTTTGATAATGTAGGCCTAAAGACGACTTGTTTAAAGTAAGTAAATCAAGTTCATATTTCCTCACAAATTTATAAAAGTTTAACTGTCCGTGAAAATTAACGCTCTCATAACGCTTGATTAACCTCGTTAATAGTGCTCTCATTAAATTTGCGTCCCTCTTTAAACACTTCCCTCGCCTTACTATTGATGGCATTAACAGTAACAAGCCAGTTTTAGAAGCCTAACTGAAGATATTAAAATTAAGAAACCGCGCTCACCGTTAAATACTCAGGTACATTCAACTTATCGCACTCTTGTTCGCAAATGGACAAGCATTTTGTAGACTCGTCGTGCTCCACAGGGACGGAATCCTGTACGAACCCAAAACTGGTCGTACCCCCCAGAAATTTCCTGTGTCCAGGTTGAAAGAATCGCCGAACATATTCTTCCGAGGTTATGGAATTTACCACAGCAATGGCGAGTGGGACTGTCAGAATGAAAGAGCATGACTTCATAGAGGTCTTCATAGCGAGTTTGTTGTTTGGCGGCACAAACTCGGACGATTAGTCAATAACAATTCCACCTTTTTTGGCATTGCGTCTTTATGTACTTATATTTCTTTGTTCGCCTTTGAGTGAGCAACAAACAATTGGAGCAAATTAAAGGCTTACTTCTTAACTCCTAATCCGCAGTGTTTAGAACATTTTGGTGAATTTATAGGTAGAATTTTAAAGATTTCAAACTATATATATTTTTGCAATCAAAACTTAAAACCCATCTTTTGAGAACATAATGCCCAATGCAGTCTAAAGAGCTAAAATTTGTAAATGGTCCAACACGTACATGTTGTCTGTTTAATTCAGTTCAGTTTTTTCCGCATAACTGCATCCCTTGATAACATATCGGAAGTAATATCTGTCAAAACGTAGGAGCATTACGCCTGATTTGTCCAGAACGAAAACAATATTTGAATGCTTGGTTTCTCGTCCAAACAATTGGGGTGAATAAGAATTTTTAATAGTTGCTTATAAAGTTTAAGTCCACTCAAAATAACGTCGGAAACATGAAGTGAATTCATGCGTTTAGGTCGGCTTGCTTCACAATATATATGGTATTGAGGTATTTACTTTAAGCTCTCACAAAGGGAGTATGATAACAAAACAAAGAAAACCAAAAAGTTGATACTAAAAACAAATTTCAGTTCATTTGTAAACCTTGATTGCGCAAACTAAATTACCAAAGGAACTTTGTGGAGTGTGATAAACGCGTGCTTGCCAAAAAATAAAGGCTGATTTAAATTGCTTCGCGTACTAGCTAAGGATTTTACAAGTTCGACACTCCTTTCTCGTTGCAATAAAGGCGGCCTATCACTATGGCACGTTTTTATGGTACGCAAGGTGGGACATGTTGCTAGGGACAAGTTGCTAGGGAAGTAATCGTTTTAAGCCTTTTCAAGAATAAACCCTATTATGGGGACAGTTTAACCAACAGCCTTGTTAGTCATGTTGCAAGAAAAATGCCTCTTTTTTAATGTGCGCGTCAAAAAAATGACCACGGTTTATCCCATTAAATACCTGCGAGCTAAAAGGGCGTGTTTTTGTACCAGGACATTTTGCAAGGCAGCCTTTATAAGCTGCTTCGCTTTACTCTTGTACATAAATGGACACACTCTGAGAGTATTGAATCAAAAGCTCAGAGCTCTTTTGGACAATACTAGTACCCTTAAGGGCGAAACTAACAACGAAAAAACAAAATAAAACAATTTTTCAGATAATGTCACTAAGTTCTGCACCTGTATGTCAGGGGTTCCTCTGGCACCAAAGGAAAAGTGCCGCATCAATAAATAATTAAAAGATCCCGTGTAAAAGGACATTCATGTACGATTGTGCTTGAGTACTGCCAATTGAAAAAAAGATTGACAAAAATTATAACTTAATTTCCTCTGTTTTTGGAACATTTAGTGACTAGGGCTGTAAATTTCAACATTTCGACACCTTTTGGAAAGAGAACAATCGATAGATCAATAGATCAACGTTTCTTCTGTCTAAGAAACAATTCATTCTTTAAACCCGATGGCACGTATAAGGGCTTGTTGAATCCCACTAAAAGTGAAACCGGCGTGAACTTCATTTACACAAGAGATAATAAGTATTTTAATGTGTACATTTATTGCCATCTTTCTTATATTTTATCTCTTTGTGATTCGTTCTGTAGCTGCAATAATTTTGCTTTTGTTTACACTCTTAACCTAGGATTTTAATTTTTGTTCAGTAATGTACATCAACTGAGTTGTCAGCGCCTTTGTCATCAATTTCTGTATGTTTACTTTTTTCAGGGAATTCGGTTTACTCTAATGGTTAATGGTGAAGTGTATATCAACGAAACGCTGTCTGGTAAGATGAGCTTTTTTGAACTTTCCCTGAAGATCCTCAATAAACAGGTCAATGATAGGTGAACCCTTTACCATGGTTTAGTAGAGGAGAGATTTGAAAAGGCAATGGAGAGAAGAAGAGAGAGGAGAAGGGCTTTCCTCTTTTTCTCCCCTTCTGCTTTCTTCGTCCTTTGACGTCTTCTCCCCTTTCCCCATAGGAAAACCTCATACTCAGGTTACAGTACTCGTCACGTTTGTTGAAACACCTGTCACGGTACGCCCTCCCCAATGTTGATTCACGTATCACCTATTTGCAAATAAACGCGAATCTCGACATTAGGGAAGGACAGAGGAAGTATACTCGGGCGAAGGTAGATGACAATGAGTGACATGAAAAATTTCCTCAGGTTCAGTCTGCTATGTCAGTCAACGAAATTTGACGATATTGTCAGTAGTATATTGATAGTGTAGTGACTAATTCAGCTTGCGTAGCAAGTAGCAAGCATTTCCTTGCTTCTTAAGAAAGTTTGTCTCTTTGCAGGTTAATTGACTAATAACAACTTGTGTTCGGGACACAAGCAGACCTCAGAACCACAAAATAATTACCGTTTGTCCTCGCTGTTGAGATTTTTCTTCTAGTGGCCTTTTTAACGCAGCTCGATAACATTCCACAAACATGTTAATTGTTCACGGCTTTTTAATTTCACAGTACGTCATTTATTATGGATAATATTAAATGATCAATGCATTGAAAACAGAAAGTTACTCGCTCAGGATCTTTGCAAATTTGCTTAAAATACGGTACAAAGCAATCAACTCCTTTCTCGACAAACCCCGTCTAAAATTCTCGAGAATTAGCGGCAAATCCGGGGATTTTCCTGAGAAATTTTGTGCAGGTAGAGTAGGTCTCCTCCATTCTTCAGTCACCTTCTTTGATTTTCTATACGATGGACTCCCCTGTAAAACGGACACCTAGAGCTGGTCCCTGCCGTTTTTCAGTATTTTTTCCTAACTCTTTAGAGATGGAGAGAATGTTCCTGGTGAAATTTTACTGTAAATTTGAGAAGAACCCCTGGGGACTTACTCTTACCGAACCAGTTCCAGAGGCATTTGAATTCCCTGCTTCCGATTGGCCAGAAGAATAATTTCTCGATCTTATAGTAAACTTTCACCAAGAACATTCTATCTTCCCGACTAGTTGCTCCTGGATCTCCGAGGATGAGATGACCCCTGCCATTCTTCATTCTCCTTCTTTGACTCTCTAGAGAGAATTGACTGCACATGAAAAGGAAAAATACTTTCTTTTCTTTGTACACAGGAAGAAACCCCCCTCCCTTGTGCCGCGGGGTCATAGACGTGGCCGATTTCTGTGTTAAAATCTACAACATATCCTACGAAGAGGGCAATTTTGGTGGCTGCTTAGAGTTATACGCAGATTTTGTGGAGCGAGTCTTTGACCTGAAGCTTGGCTGCTGGTATCTAGACGATCAGGTTGGTAGCTCTGTGGCTGAGGACAACATTACTGAGGAGCCTGTGGACGAGAGAGCTAAGCTCCGCTCTCTTTTCAAACTCAGCAACAGTGCAAAGGAGCGAATCTTTAATGAGATGAACAAGTGGTCCGACATAGACGGGGATTTGGGTGTTTCGAATGGCATCCACAGTGATCGTCTTCCCGTGGAGGCCTCGGTTGAAGAATTTGAGGAAACAAATGATAGTTTTTAATTTCATGTGACAGTATATTCGTCACTTTCTTAACTGTGTAGTTTTTTTGATCGATGTGCACGCTCGTAGTACTAGTCACTCATTTTCTTAAATCCCGATCTATAACTTGTAGTCTTCAGAGTGTACAACTATTAGGCTCCGTTAAAGAGAAAGTGCCATAAAGATTTAGTAGACCATATCCATGAAATCCTACATAATTGTGTTAATGGAAAATCAAACAAGCTAGTGGCATAGTCTTACAAAAAGTGGGTCGGTAATACTACATAAAAAGTTGTTTTTGACCAAGATCAATAGAAAGCAAGAGGACCAAAACTTGCAAAAGTCAAGCTGGCTTTTTCAAGCTTGGATAAAAAAAAAAGGAGACGAAACGCTGAAAAAAAGAATGATTAAGGTTGCTTCTACCTCAAAAAATAGATTGATTACTTTGATCGTCAAAGGCCATTTTGCTGGGGGAGTGAATTCAATGTAAAGGGCCTGGGAAAACTGGAATTAATATCCCCTAATTTTTAAGGGGCCTAATTTTGGCGTGGCTCAGGATTTATTCGACCCCAAAACGATACCTTTGAACGTAGATATACGATGATTCATTTAATCAACTGGTTAATTGATGAATAAAATGCTATTTTTATAACCTTTCACTAACAATTCTTTATTCGGTAATGCGCGGTCGTAATTTAGCATGCGTGGCATGGCAGGCGTTGAAAGAGATAGAGCAGAGGAGGGCTTAGGGGGAAAAGTAGGGGGATTGAGGAGAGACCCCTGGGAGTGGTAAATAACGGGACTCTCCCTCCCTCCCCCTTTTCCCTATCATGCTTTTCTTGATCGACGTGAATACCCATAATACTCCCATCTTTAAACTTGTTTCTACGAGTAGATGAAACGAACTGGTTTAAGGATTCAGGATTTTAAGAGTCTTGGAATGTAGATGTATGTATTAAGTTTCCACCGTTAAGTGTGTTAAAAACCTTGACCGACCGCTATTTGTGCGAATGTGCGCCTCTTATTAAAATAACAGTTGGAGTTACTAACTGTAATCTAATAACATTGGCAAGGTCACATGAAAAAGCTTATTTTAAGTTAATTTGTACTCGCGCGGGTGATTGCGTGTGGTTTGCTGTCGTGCTACGTGCTAAGGCTGCGAGGATTATTTGAAACATTTTTCAGGATGTTTCTGCCACTTTTCGTTGCTTTTTGCGCTGGTTTAGCCACTGCAAGTCGCATCAAAGAAGCTCATTCGGCAGGTAAGCCTAAATTAGCGTAAATGGATCTCGACGTAGTCGATGAAACTTTTTTACTGCCTTTGAATTGCTATCGCGCAATAAGGGAATACAGTATTTCGTTTAGATGCAGTTACTTCTTCCCAAATCCTATTACTTCTTTATCTTGGGTGCAGAAAACGTCGCTTAAATCAAATCTTAAACGGCTAGTACGAATTGTAGATGTAAGTAGGAGCGAAGGGTGGAAGGGGGGTGTGCACAAAAGAGAAGATTAATTAGTATTTTGTATTTTAATTGGGTTAAGGGACGGGTAGGTGGGTAGCTTTCCAGAGAGACTTTGGACTGAGTAATCCATATGGCCGGAAATACGATCGGATGTACAAGCAACGGATCCCGCAACGGATACGCTTTTTATTTGGTGTGTTTCGTTTCTTAACAGAAAGACGATAGATACTCGGGTGATATACTACAAATCAGCGTTGCTAACACAGTTTCCCAGAGAAGGATATAACACAGTACACCACATTGACAAGACAGACTTATTGTAGACTTAAATATTTCAAAGCATTACAAAATTGATTACCACAAGGACCACAAGGTCAACAAGTCCAAGGCTCAATTATTGGGATTATTGAAATGTCCAGGACGCAGTTGTTTTTTTCTTTTCATATTATTTTTGGCACGTTTTCCAGGCGGTACTCTGCTGTAATGGAGACAGTAAAATGAGAATGTCACCAAATTGTTGAAAAAAATACCATTATAATGTAAACCCAAATATTTTTTCCTGTGCATAAAAATTGAATAACGGCCTAAAAACTACCTCGAAACCTTTTTAGCTAACACAAACCTCGGATCGGAAACTTCTCGTCCATCCTTCAAAAATGTCTTTGAGCTTCCCCGACACTATTTTACCCCGGGGGTATTTGGGTTAATTTTTGCTGGGTATGTGCCGTTGGCCTCTCAGAGCCCCTACCCCATTATAGTTTATTCTGTGGCCAATTAAAGACCCCATCTTTGTCACTTTTGGGCAGATATAATTTTCGCGATCCCAACTCAGTCACTTTCTTATCTGTGTATCTACCTTATCAATCCTTTAAACTGAATTGACCCATTTTTTTAAATTGAATGAAGTACATTTTATTTACCTACAGTACAAACAAACATTCTGGTACGTTTGCTAACCGTAAATGTGAAGAACCGTTTCTTACCCCAAAAATCCGAAAATGTGCGATCCCATTCTAGTAACTCTATTGAAAATGCGATCCCATTCTAGTAACTCTATTGAAAATGCGACCCCATTATAGTCAATCCAGTCGTGAAAATGTGACCCCATCCCCATTAGCCTCCTATAAGGAAGTAACCCCCCAGGTATTTTACCTTAGTACCCCTCCCTGCTTGCGCATTTTGCAAGCTCACCTTGATTGGCCTTTGGTCCTGCATGCGGGTATAAGACCCATCAGAAATAGCAGGCTTCTAACGAGCAGTTTTTTTTTGGTCATCTGCAAGAGCACGTACTCTCACTAAAACCTCATCAGTTGTTACAAAGAGGTCCTTTTTGAGGTTTAGGTAAGATAGCGTAGACCAACATGTGTTGGATTTTATTAAGTTTAAAGGTAACCTAAATATAAGAAAAAGCCTTCTTTATGTTTCTTCTCCGAGATAGAGGAACGCGAGCTCATTTCCCGAAAAGCGGCTCGTAACCGCGCCACCTCGTTCCCAGGGCTTTTCTCCTTCCATTTTCTAAAGGAAAAGCTTGGGGACTGCGCGGCAAGGGACGGGACGGGACGAGCTTGTAATCGATAAGATTTCTACGTTTCTGATTGGCTCAATCTCCAGGTTAATTCTTCATAACCAGCTACCCCTGACCAAACATTTTACTTACTATTTTTAGTTTTAAATTGATTTTTATTTTTTATGAAAAGTGCCTGAAAAGCCCACAGATTTTGTCACTGATGACCACTGCTCATGCACCAAGGACCCTGTCCCACAGTGCGGCTGTTGTGCCGATTTCGAGTATGAAGAAAAGACACATCATAGTAAGTAATATTTCACCCTGCCAGCACAGTCTTTCTTTCGCTTCCTCGATCCTGCATAAATCGAGTAAGATATCTTTTGAGCATGCGCGGCATGTTGCTAGGATTGGTTTCAAACCCAGGCCTGCTCGCTATAGCGGGCTTAATTATGACCATCGGTTTATCAATAAACGGATGCTCAAACTCGAAAAAACCAGTTTGACGAGAGAGAATAAGATTGAGTAGTCTAGAAGTTTGGGTTGTGGCGAACGCAAAGGTTTGACGTGATTCAGACGGGGGCAACCACATTTTAAGTCTCACTTACAGATTTAACCGCTGATGTTGTATAAATGCTTTTCACTTCTTTCAGTTTGTGTAAACACGTCTTACATTGCATCGGAGAAAGTAAGTATCATTTGTTGATCATGTGTGTCAGTATGAAAAGCTAGATCTGTGAACGAAATCGTGGGCATATGACATAATTTATCACAAGACCGCTAATGGGATGGGTACAAGAAGCTCGTTATGATGGCAAAATTATTTTTATCGACACGAAGTACCTTGCTCCAGGCTTGGTTGCAGTTTAACAAATTTACCTTAATGCTGAAAATTACGACCAGAGAAGCTCTGTTGAAAACCATATTAATTTTGCGTTTTGTAGGCTCTGAGATTTACAGTGACTTTTGATGGAAAGGTCCTCCTGAACAAGACTCTCTCGGGTAAGAGTAGCCTAAGGGATCAGGCCAGTTTCAGCCCAGGTTGAAATCTCGGTCCGCATTTTGCTCGATTACATGGCGAGTTTCAGCCCAGGCGCAATGTTTAGAATTAGGCGCAAAAAATTTGCAGAAAAGGTATTTTACATTCTCATGCAAACTCTTACACGGCGCAACCCTAAGTTCATTTTTCAACCCGGACTGAAATTTGAATACAATTTCGCTCCGTGTAAGGGAAATCCAAGCAGTCTTGGATTCTGGATCCCACGCCATGGATTCCGGATTCTAGGTACTGGGTTCCAGATTCTTAGATAGAGGAATCTGGATTCCGAATTCTAATCGTTAGTGGGATTCCGGATTCGTTGAGCTGTATTCCAGATTCCACGGCAAAAATTTGCTGGATTCCGGATTCCACAAGCAAAAATTTCCCAGATTCCGGGATCCGAATTCCCTTACGCGGGCCGAACAGTAGATCACTTCCGAGTTCTCCCGAGCCTCTGTTTCAAAACGAGGGTACGTGCTCAGCCTTCGATACGGAAATCATTTTTCATTCTCACGCAAATAAAACTCATTTTCACAAGAAAGGTTGTCAGGACCTAGCCTCATTTTGAAAATGAGGGTTTTTGGAACTCGGAAGTGGCCTATTATAAACAAGGCTTTTCGCCTGAGCCCGTCTAACTGGCTGAAATTTATAGCCTGGTTTGTTATACCTTGCAGGGGGTAGAAATTTCAGCTGGGGCTGAAAGCTATGACTTCGCGTAATAACAAACAAAGCTTCTTCTGAGATTTACTAGAGAGGCCCAGCTGATCAAATCTCAGCCCCGCTAATCGGCCTGAATCCCTCTTCTCCCGGTGTTGAAACTCGTAATGTAATCGTCTTCTAAGTGAAAACAATTCCCAGGAGGTGCTTGATTTCGGAAATTTTCGAAAGCAGCCCTAAAACAATACTAAACCTTTGTTTTGTGTTCGTGGCTGAAATTCGTCTTCACCCCTTTTAAAAGTTAAAGAACTACCTGTTGTAAGACAACGAAGTACTCTGCGACACATTAAAAGGGAATTTCCAGTGTCCTGTAATTTTTACTTAAGGCGTAAATAAAGTAGAGACATTTTTTGGAATTATTTGACCATGGAAATCTACCCTAAAAGGCACTCCAATAATTGTTAGCGCCGAGGAAGAACTTACCGTCAAATTTTTAACGAAACTGTCGCCGGCTTTATCTCAAAAGTCACAATAAGGTGTCACTGTTAAAATCCTGTTATCTTTTCGGCTGGAACAGAAGTATTTACACGTTGATATTCTTGCACAGTTGACAGTTGAAAAAAGTGACATCTTGAAACAAATTTTTTTTATGGTTTTTACGCAGCAAAAAACCCACCACCATTTTGCCAAGGATTAAAACCATTAGCTTACATCTGCGAGAAGTATTCCAATATGTCCTACGGAGATGATAACAAATGGGGAGGCTGCCTGGAGATCTATGGCGGAGTGGTCGTGCAAATCCTCGACATCAAGTTCGGGTGCTTTTATTTGCCTGTCGACGTATTGGAGGTAAACCGGCATGCTTACCCCTGTAGCACATAACATAGAAGTTGCGAGTCCTCGAAAGTAATAACCCTCGAAAGTACCAGCCCCCTACCCTCCCCCTCCCGCCTCGAAAATGAAACGAATCCCCAAAAGTATAAACTCCCACCTCTTATACACCTCTTTAATCTGAAAAACTCTCGAAAATAACACATTTCACAAAAATCCCCCCCCCCCCCCTCCCCCTTGTATGTAGTTTCCCTCTGCAATTCATACAGTCACACCCCTCTGTAACAGACCCAGTGAAACCCTTCCCAGTGATTTGATTCAGTCGACCCAGTGATAATTTAACCTCCCACCCGCGAATAGTTTTTTCTAGCTGGTTGATTTTTTTCCTCCGCGATCCCCGGTCGCTTTCTATCATGACTTCTACAAGACGAATGTATTTCGTTGTTCATATTTGTTTAAAAGAAGCAAAATTATAAAACATTGTTACCATAGATAAAAACCAGGAAAAAAACAAAATACGGAGGATACAGGTCATCAACCTTGCATAAAAAAGAGTAAATCCTATAGTCTTTCTCGCTACAACAATATGTAAAAGGGTTCAAACTTATCTCACCGTAAAAACCCAATGGAAAATACACCAACCCGGTGACATTTTCTTCGCGAACCCAGTGAAGATATATAGATTCCTTTGGGTCTGTTAGAGAGGGGTGTACAGTCGGCCCCACCCCTTCGTTGCCCACATGAAAGGAAGGGGTCGGCATCAAGTGTAGTGCTAATTCGTGATTTTAATCATAGTCTCATATCAAGATGATAACTGAAGAGCCAACTAACCCAACTGTGGTGAACCGCTTCCTGGATTTCTTAAAGGAAACGTTCAAGGAACAGGTGCAGGGGTGGTTTGGATGGGAGCCGACCGAGGAAAAAAAGTCGAGCAGCGTGACGTATAGCTTACTTAGGGGCCGCTCGGATGACAAAGAGAACGAAGGAATTTAAATTTCTAACATTAAACATAAAGCGGGAAATCAGTAGTTAAAGGAACGCAAACTGAAATTTCTTTTCTAGGACAGTTTAATAGTAGAAGTTGCCCTATAGCATATGCTAAGTATGATTTCAATAATTAATGCGCAAGCATGATTTTAGATTTCCTTTTCATCTTCAAACCATTAGCTTCTACGATTGTTGATCAGAAATTATAATGCAAGTGAAAACCTGAACCGCCCAGAAAACAAAATTACTACTGCCCGCAGAAGCTTTTATATTAGATGTCTAAACCCTTCAGTATTTCTTTAAACATGACTTCAAGGGAAAAAGGTTAAGACTTCTTGTGGTCTTAGTATTAAAATCGTAAATCTGATGGTCGATGTAAGTTGATTTCTAGCCTAATTTAAGGTAATTATTAGGCGAAGGGTTAAATAATGAACTTTCATCCACTAGTACGATTGCTGGGATAATCAATGTTACAGGGGTTTTACGTCTCCTCTGGCAGCGATTATCGTGAAGAAGCAAGATCTTTAGTCGGAATTTTAACGTTTGCACTTTTTTTAAGGTTGGTGTGGGAGTTGCAATGCTTGTATCGCTCTTTCATTAATTATCGAGCATTGAAAATAAAGCCTAAAACGAGAGCTATTTTCATTGAAGACAAAGCATGTTCAAACGAATAAACTGCTTACATTTATTTAGTTTCTAAAGAACCCTTATATTTGTCAATCCCTTTCAATTCCAGCCGCGCTCTCTCTCCTTTGATAAGCTTTTCCAGTAGTGGTGCGAGAGCGCGCTAAGCTGGAAACGAGCGCCCAGTGTCAGGAACCGGCGCGGGCACGATGGGCGTGTCCCCCGCGCGCTTTCTATCTTTCAATTATTGCTGTTTTTACTGTGATACCCAGCGGGACCCTCTGCGGAAGAGAGAGTCATCACAAGAAAGGTTTTTCACTCACGCTCGTTTGGAAAGTGAGGGTTTTTGAAACTCGAGAATGGCCTATTTGAAATTCACCTCCGATCATCACAAACGAAGGATACTGTAGAATAGGAAAGATGGAAAGGCGCCTTGCATGATCGAGGCGTCCATCATTTAGGCATTGAAAAGTTTAACCAACCACTGTACTAAGGCGATGTCAACGAGAATGCTGCCAAAAAGCACTGGGTTTCATAATGAAAACGGCAACGCTCAGGTGCATCCCGCCTTTTAGTACACTCGTCTGGCACGGCCACGGCACTATTGTGACGTGAAATACACTAAAAAAAAGACATTAACACTGCACAGGAGCCAACGATAACGCCAGGGGGGTACTTCCTTATAAGACGTTATGGGGATCAGTGCCGCTGGATGGGGTCGCATTTGCACGACTGAAGTGACTATAATGGGATCGCATTTTCAATAGAGTTACTAGAATGGGATGGCACATTTTCGAATTTTGGGGGGTAAGACAGTTCTTCATATTTACGGTTAGCAAACGTATCAGAATGTTTTTCCGTAGATGAAAAGTAACGTGTTCTTCGTTCAATCTTAAAAAATGGGTCAATTCATAAAAATAGAAAGTGACCAAGCTGGGATCGCGGAAATTACATATATGCCCAAAAGTGCAATGCGGTCTACAACTGGCCACAGAATAGACTATAATAATGGGGTAGGGGCTCTGAGAGGCCAGCGACTTATACCCAGCAAATATTAACCTAAGTACTCCCCTCCCCCCACTCCCCCGAACGATTACGCCGGGGGTAATTAATTAACTCAGGAGCCCATCAATGGGCTCCTGATTACTACATCCATTCCTAGCTACAACAGCCCGCGTGTTAGACGTACAGATGGGACTGGGAAAAGGGAGAGGCAACTGGAAAGATAAGAAAAGAGACCCTTTCCCTCCCTCCCTTCCCTTTTTATTCTTGCCCGCCACACAGCCTGCTGCCCTTCCTCTTTCGAACCTGTACTTGAATACGCTTTCTAGCAATCAAATGGTGGAAAAATTTTCGCACACCTGTACACTGTAGCACTTGAAATAATCGCATTGAAGTTGAAAATAGCTATATTATATCCAACGTAATTGGCGGTTTTGTTTGGTAGGGGCCGTTGAGGTGAGCGCGAAAGAGCGGCGAATAAGCGAGGGGATCGAATGATGGGCTAACAAAAGAACGTAAAATGATAAATGACTCTGGCCCTTCTGGCCCTTGGAGGCTCTTTGAGACAACACGTGAGATAGGGCAGGCGACTGCCACAACTCTTGTTTCCAGGGCTTAAGCTTGCAGAACAGACGAGGTTGGTGATTGTCAAGGAGCGATTTTAAAAATTAGATCCTACAAACACGCAACGAGAGAGAGATAGACATTTGTTAGTCTTGCCATTGTTCAAATGGTTTAGATATTGACAGGAGTCTAAGGGTCATAGGCTCCTGATATCGATCGAGTAAAAGCTTTATCTGTAATCATGTCCATAATTTTGACACCCGTGATGAAACATTGTTTTATATACTCAATATTGTCTAAGATTCCTCCATTTTGCCCGTTCCTCTCAATACGCAGGTCTAGTTTAGCCCTCCCTCCTAAGTTTTTGTAGAGGCTCTACTTACCCAGGCTACCCTGACCCCTTCAGGTTTGTCTTTAAAAGGTCAACCGGAAATCCTGCTGGAAAGTAATCGGATAAATTGCCTATCCCCGTTGGTGAAGATACGTTGTTGTTCTTTCTTTTTTCTTCAAAGTAGGGTCATGTTTTTACGCAAAATATTCGTTACTTTGGCTGGAGTGTGGGTACTTGTTGCTGCTTCGACCTCCTTCAAGCTAAACTCACTGGGTATGTTTGAACGTTTTTTTTTTCCATCAACGTTTGAAAACTTGAGTGCACAAATCTCGTGACTGCGAATTTTGTACATAACACGTACACATCGTATTTTTCACTTTCACAGGGAACTCGCTAAACACGGATAGTTGTGAATGCAGCAATTTCACATGTTCTTGCTGTCAGCCGATCTCTGTTTACCGCTTCACCGATATGAGTAAGGAAAAAAATTGTTTAATATAAAATCATGGCAGATGATAGCCGGATATTAGCAGACCAAGAAACCGGATTAAAGCCCCCATGTGATGAGCGATCACGGGATTTCCACACAAATATTGACAAATATCTGGTCGGGTACAGGAATATGCATTATTCATAGAACGATAAGCCTGTTAACAGCCTCGAGAGCTCTCTGTTTTCAGGAGCCGATTAATCGGCTCTTTAATGATAAACACGCGCTGATCGAGAAAGCAAATGTGGGGCGTCAGGAGCCGGAGGGGGAATTCTCGTGTGCACTTCTCCCACCCCTCCCCTCCCTATTCCTACTTCTTTCGAGTGAGCCTCCGAGCGAAGAAGTCGCGAGAAGTCAGGTGAGAGCAGCGCGTGTTTGGAGCCTAATTGATTCACGGGTCACGAAGAAATTTTTAAGATTTCAGATGTAGCAAGACTGAACTGAAAATAACTAACAGGGCACTTTATGGCTGCTAAAAAGTGCTTTCGGAGTAGTCTATAACTATAAGTACAATATGTTGCAAAGAATTTAGTTATTAAGGGTTCGTGCGACGTTTCTTTCAAACAACAAGTACGAAGTCTTTGTTTGTTACTTGTTTTTTAAGTTTTTTTTTTCCAAAGTCCAGGTTAAACCTCCGCTCTCCTCCCTCCCCCTAGCTAGACACACGTTTTTTACCGTGAGTTTCGAAGGTAAGTACGGGTCGGCAAATGAATGTGAAAGATGTGATAATCACCATGTCACACGAGACTGGGACAAAGAAAAAATAGTGAGTCCTCCACACGATTCGAACTGATAGACTTGGACTCTGGATTCCATGCCGCAGAATCCAGGAATACTGGATTCCAGATTTTTTTGTCAGTGAAACTTGGATTCAGTGAAACTTGAATTCAGTGAAACTTGAATTCCAGTTGTTACTGAGATTCCAGATTCCTTTAGCTGTATTCCGGATTCCAAAGCCAAGGATTCCGGATTTCAAAAGCAAAATTTTCCTGGAATCCGGAATTCCTTACATGGGGAGATTCAAGCAGCGGTCAATGTTGATGGCTCCCTCTATACGCGGAATATCCTAATGTACTATCTTAAGTTATGATGAAATCTTTTTTATAGCTGAATATTTTTCTTTCAGCGTGTGTGAACATATCAAGTGTTGACGCCGTACAGAATGTAAGGAGATGTCTTATAACTAGCTAGGCATAATTATTTCACTGGTAATCCAGAGTATTCCAGCAAGGGCCAACACGATGTTGCAAGCTCAACACGACGGAATTATTCCGCGTCACGGGGCCAATTATGTATGCAGTAAGAACAGTCTTCAGAGAATGTCGAGTGTTTAGGAGATCTGACGTTTCGGTAAATACTCACGGACGTGTTTATGCTGCTATTTCTGTTTTAGGACATTAACTACACACTTTCGTTGGGTGGAAAACTGTACATCGACAGTACTTATAAAGGTATGTCCAGTCATTACTGTCGAAGTTGTTTGTTTTATGACACTTCAGATTCGCTCAACCTATTTCGATTTCTTTGAATGCAAATACGGTCATATCAATACAGAATGGTATCCCTGTCCATCAATTATCCGACCTGCATTTATTTCTTTCAACAGATCAAGAACCATGGCCGTCCTGTGCAGAATTTGATGAACAAGGCATTGCTTATGTCTGCGTTATATTCTACAACACAACCTTCTCTGCTAACCAGGTCAGCGGTTGTGTGAAGCTGAACGTGTTGGTGGAAACAGAAATCATCATACCACTGAAATGTTTTACACTGCCAAGACCTAAAGCTATTGCCATTGATAACAAAAGCCAAGCGGTCAAGGCACGAAAGTGACACAGCAAAAACATCTCATTGCATTTTCAGTAGAATTGAACTGGATTGCGCCACAACCTAGGGACAAAGCCTGTTGAGGCACAGCACAAAAATTCTTTTTTTTTTTCCCTGTCAAAAATACTTTTTTTCCCCATCAAAACAAAATTCAATTCCGGCCAACCGATATATCGCTTTTACTGATTCTCTTTATCAGATCGACTCTGTCGTTTTTCAGTGTTGTGTCAGTGTTTGTTTTGTTTTCTTTTGGGGGCTCCGGTGGTAAAATTGTTGAGAGAGTAGAGTGAAGTGGCGTAAGAAATGACCGGGAAAATGCACAATAGTCATTAAAAAAATGCGTTATCTCGTATACTCACAGGTAACCCAGGCTCTGTGATAGTACCACAGTAAGGTCCCAGTAAAATTACAGTGTTTGTGTGGGGTAAAAATACGATCTTAAAATTTTTAGGAAATACTAAGTACATGTAAAGGTCAATGAAACTTACTCTGCTGTTAGTTGTTTTTGTCCTTAATGCTCAGGTTAAAATAATAATAATTTGTAGCGCTTTTGTAGCGTTTAACGCCTTCAGGTTTTGCTTATTTAATTCCTCCATTTTCATTTAAAAAATTGCATGTCGGAAAAAAAAGTATCTCTGTCAGAAACGCGCCCTGTATTTTACTTCACTTCTGTAATCTTTATGGCCTACAGCGGACGCAGCGCTTCAAGAGAAGAACTAAATGCTGCTCATAGAAGGATGAAGTTGAAATATCTTCAGCTCCCATTGCATAGTATGCATTTCCTTGCGAGGTCGTTGAAATGTGCCGAGAGTTTGTCCTAATTTCGAACAAAACTATAATTTTGAACAAAACTATAATATACATATACGTATATACAAAACTCTCATACCTGTTTTTAGTACCGTGGCATCTCTTTCTGAGAGGAAATAAAGTCGCCAATTCCAATTCTTCGGACCATCCACTTTCCAACTGCTGCTTGATAAGTTATTCAAGTTCATTAGCCATAGAGTTCAATGATTTTGCATCAAAGAATGTTTTCAATAATTGTCTTGGGACTTAAAAAAATCGTCTCAGGCCTGGACAAACTAAAAACAATGCTTATTCAAAAGTTTGGAGGGAAAACAAAGAGTATTATGCCAAAATTCATGGTATTTTTTAAGGTCCATTCGAAAACCTGTTTTCCTGTTAAAGTAATGACGTGATGGACATTTCAACGTTTCACAATTCCTTCACAGATGCTCATTTATTCCCAAGTGGCAAACATAGTGTCCATGAGAATATGAAAAACTGGAGAGATCTGAAAACCGTAAAATTCCGAAAATAAGTCCCCCGCTAGACTTTCTCAGTCCGTCGCTTCTCATTTCCGGTTCCGGTAGTTGGCTCTTTGGTTCGCTTCTGCTGCAGAAAACATAAAAAATCTACCATTGCGCTTCGCGCTCGTGAAAAAAATTTGAGCTCGACTTGTAGGCAAGTCTAGTCCCCCCCCCCCCCCCCCCCCTCCCCCCACGCCTCTCCTCATTACGTACACAGAGACCTCCTGGCCCTGTTAAGCTTCAAATGGGCCGCGCCTAATACTAAAGATCTTTAATCTTTGCCTTTTCCTTTAATGGTTACAGCCCTCTCCTCAAGAGAAGTATTAGCCTGCGAGCCAGCAAAAGTTCCCACCCCCACACCTTCGGGAGAGCTTGCTCCAAGGCAACAGAGGTATCTTTGTGTCATAACGAGGCCGGATATAATATAGGGTGAAAAAGAAAGCGCGCGGGGCTTACTATTTTCAATTTTTTTTTTCCGGATTTTATGTGAATACCCAGCGCGAGCCTCTGCGTATCAGAGGAGCGAAAAGACAAAATGTATTGTTCCAGGAGCCCATAAGGCGGAGCGAATAACTTCCACTCTCGTGTCACGGCGTTTTCATGGACCAGTTTACTTTTTGAACGGTTTTGGCGCGAATTTTGGATCCCTTTTAAATTCCACAAACCAGTCAGCAAAACCTTCAGACCTAAAGACGATATTTTTTGCCTTCTGATAACGTATAGTTTTCCATTTTAATATCTTATACTTCGAATGCCCTCACAGATTCGGTGGAGATGTTCGCGGGAAAAAGTGCCCTATAATGTGTCTAAAAATAAACTGGTCCGTAAAAACCCCGTGACATGGGCCTAGTATGGGAGTTGCTCGCTCCGGGTTATGCGCTCTTGATTGTTCTCAATTAGTAGCACGAGGTTCGGTACAAGTGAAGTTCGACGTTCCAGCCTCACTTTCAAAATGCAAAAACGTAGTACGTCCCCAGGGGGGCATATACTTGGGCGTTCCCTCATATTAAAACTACACCCTACGATCAAACTCAGTGTACGAGGCAATCCCACACGTTAATTTCTAACACAAATTCTCTCCAGTCTCAAGCTCAGCCGGTTTAATGAAATGAAAATTTACCTCAAATGATAAGCCACTTCCTGGGTGTTAGCCAGACATTAATTTTGAAAGGTTGGCATACAGGGAGCACATTTTCCAAGATATTAGGTAATTCTCATTGAATTTCCCCTGAAAGTGGGTTTTCACAGGACGCCTCGACACCCCTCTCGCCAAAGCTTTGAGGGAAATCTATGTTTGCTACCCAGGAATGGGGGGGGGGGGGGGGGGGGTGTGTCTCCCATACATGAGCTATACGGGTATGTGCCAAACTATGCTCCCTTCGTCGTTTCATCACTGAGCCAGGCAAAAGAGGAGCATTCCCATTTTGACAATTGTTGTCTGGAACAGGGTCGCAAATTCAGTTTGCTTGGAAAAAGTTTAGAGTGTCAAAGACTCGGCACACTACCCCCACAGAGTACCACCAGGTGTGCCACAACACAGAGACACGCTGGCTATTACAGACAGGAAAATATATACATGTATCCAGAGGGACACCACTCCCATATTACCACTAAGTCTGCCAGACCAGGGTTGCCTTTGAAACAGGAGCAAAATTCTTAAAAGCCTGTTCCATGCTCGGCTCTAAATACATGAAATGCCCGCTTCTTTTCATACCAAGAGTTTATTGTTCAAGTCCTTTACAATAATGTTCTATGTCAAAAATACTGACAAACAAAGATATTAACTAGATACTTTATAAAACTGGAAGTCTTTAAATAGTTCCATATAGAAAGCATAAGATCTTGAAAAAGCCATAGACATCTCATCTAATTTCTCCGTGACCTTTGAGTTTAGTCTGAAGTTGGTTTCACATAAATTCCCTCCTGAAATAGACGAAAGGATGCACATTAAACAAAATTCAGTTTGCCAAATATAAGCTTTTGTTTGCAGTTACATAGTAGAAGACCCTGTGCTAGTTATGTGATTGCATCTTCTAAGACATAAATTTAGTGGTAGTCCAATGTCTTGGTGTATTATGTCTAAAAAAAAAAAGTGTTCAAGGCAAGTACACTCATAATCATAATGATACTATTATACAACTATTCCCCGAAGGGGTGGCGCGTAGTGGCGGATGTGTCAAGGTATATATCTAGTGCTGTTCACTGACCCTGAAAGGAATAGTTGTTTTAGTATTTACCAAATTAGTCGGATAAAAATGAAAAAAGCAACTTTTTGTAAATTACAAACATCACTTAGTAAGAACTTTATTTACAAGCACAAACATTTCGGGGATTTTTTTGGGTGCATTTTTACAATTTTGTTGCAAATTCAGCATGAAAATAATTTTCAAACTACCACTAGACGCTGACAAACCAAAGTAACTCACTTTCTTGGTATTTGTTAGTACAACTGCTTCACTTATCGCTCAAATTTTAAGATACAAAAATGTTTCGAAGCTAGAAGCCATCTTGGCTCTGGTCACAAAGCAGTGAATTACCAAGGAAATTTCCAAGTCACAGGAGCCAATCAAAACATGTGAAAAGTGCTATTCACTGATTGGGTAAATACTAATAATGCATATCCGTGCTGTTTGTCCTAAACGAGTATAGGGACTTCCTGTCTTCATTTCAAAATTGAAGTTCCTTTAACCAGTGACAAAACTCTAACCGCAATTTCTATTTCAGAGGAATGCTGTTAAGAGCAGAGAAAATAGAAGGTCGTGTCCATGGCCCTTACCATTGCTTTCCACTCATTTCCAGTCTCAGGGTAACTATACCCACTAACTTCCCGTTGACCATGAATGGGACGGCCAAACTGATCCCCTGTTATATGAAGATAGCTACATGGCAAAGGGAGAGAACATGTCGGTGATTAGCCCTTTAAAAATGCCAGTGTTTTGAATTTATGCAATTTTGTGACATTTTGACTGAATTTTTACATAGTAAAAGTGACAGATGCATGTTTGAATTTTCCCACATTGTGATTTTCCATGTTTTTATACAAACGATTAAAAAAATATTCATTACTAGTAAAACTCAATCAACACATAAAGCAATTACAAATGGATAGAAATAGCAAAGAAATTAATCTGGCTAAACTCAATTCGATAAGCTCAAAAATGGGGACACGGCTACTTACACTTTTGTTGCTGAATGTTTAAATCTGACTTTATCCTGTCTTTCCCAAAACTTTGTCCCACAGACCACAGACCAGTGGTCACCTTCGTCACCCTGTCCATTCTCACCAAATGCACTCACTTCCTGGTTGTGCGAGATCGGCGACTGAAAGTAATGACTATGAAGATTGCGCTTGGTTGCCAAGTGCTGTAATCTCAATGTGCTGCCACATTTTACAGGGTTCCTGCAATTACACATACCATAACTTATATTATTATTCATTCATAATATTTCCCTGTTTCTGAATGGCTAAAATCCCACACATAATTTATCATAACCAGCTACTGTCAACCAAATTTGGAAGAATTTTGCGATATGTGAAAAATGATGTCAATTGTGAAGCATAATTGCCAGAAAACGAAACAGTCAACCGAGAAGACCTGGGGATGAGGTCAGTTGTTTTGGTAGTGAGTACAAAATGGCAGAACATTTCAGTAGTTTCACAAGGAAGAAATAGCCGAAATATTAGCTAAAAACAGAGCAAGAACAACAAGAAGACAACTCGACAGGGCCATCTGCTTTTTGGAGAATATTTGCAGTACTGAACAACCTTTTATCTATTAAACTTGCCAATAAATGGGCAATATTATTGAAGATGAACTTAAAATCGATGGAGGTAAGCATGTTTTAGTTTGTTTTTAAACTAGGAATTATTTTGAATTAATGATAAAAAAATAATAAATTATTGAATTAAGCTTTTGTATTATCTGAAGAATTATGGAGATCTCGGAGGGTGTCATCTGCCGAGGCTGATTAACACCCTCTTTGATCCTCATAATTCTTCAAAAAAATAAGACTTGGTATGAACTTTCTGTCACAAGATTCACAATTTACATTAAGCATTTCAGAGGCTCTGCTTTCAACCATATCATATATTTTGATCAATACTGTTAGATTTGCTTGGACTGTACCATCAAATGCAATTTGAGATCATTGTGCCATAAATATCGAGACCACTCCACAACAACAGAGGTCCTGACACAATAGCAGTCTTCAAGGCAGATGTTAGAGGTCTTTTTCATGGAATGAATAATGGTAATCTGGCAGGTGATGTTTAAAAGAAGGTCCTTTAAATTGTCTGTCTGCAAATCAAAGCCATAGTTTATTCTTTATACCACTCAATTTTAAAGGGAATACAATCATCCATGGTGTAAAAGACTTACCCTCTTTTACAAGGGGCATCAGTCTTGCCTCTGACCACCCAGTAGCTATTGCCATCATCTGCATTATCAACACCTGTAACGGACTAAAGATACCCATACAGCACAATAAATCATTTCATCATCTCATATTGTACATGCAGAAAAATGTTCACTCTATTTTTCCATGTCAATGTATTTAGCACTAAATTGTAAGCGCCTTTTTAGGGTAGGTATGCATGTCCTTAGTCTGAATTTGAAAACCCATCGTTTCATGTATTGAGAAGGAGACCATGTCTCTATTGACATTTTCCCATTGTTTTTGTGTTTGTTTTTGTTGCTGCCACAGTTTCAACTCATCTTTTTAATTTGTGCTGCTGTCGCCAATTCACTTGTCTTACATCACACTTTAAAGGCCATGTCGCTTGTCGGAATTTTAACCTAACAGGGCCTCCCTAGTTAACTAATCGTGTTCGTCAAAGTGCATCCTAATATTGTTGTTCCTGTGGTACAAAGCCACAAATTTTTGAGGTATCGCGGACAACTGCTGATAAGCCGCTGCTAATGATTTTAACTGGGGCATCTCGGCTAGGAAACTGGACTCCTTTCAACTCGAATTTCATTTCCGTAAGTGACGAGCGCGGATCCATAATCAATGATGATGTCTAGTCATACAGCGTATGTCCATAAATGCAGTGGGAGGGGAGGGGGAAGGGGGGGTTTAACATCAGATCTGAAAAATAACAGCCATTCATCAGACAACAGTGCTAAGCCTAAGGTCAGATGTATGTGTTTTCTAAGGAGAAACATTATTTGCAGCTGCGAATCTTGTCCAAAATCCAACATACAAGTAAATTAAATCTCAATCTTCCATTCAAACCCTCCAGGCCCCGGTTGTTCAAACGTCGGATAGCGCTATCCACCGGATAAATCTCTATCCAGTGGATAGCGCAATTGGTTTCCCTAATACTTATCCGCTGGATAGTGATTTATCCGGTGGATAGCGCTATCCAACGTTTGAACAACCGGGGCCAGGGAGAGAAATAAACAAAAACAACTCCAAGATACTGAATAATACAAAAAATTATGTAAATGCACAAACTGTTACCAGGCAACGCGAGGATCTCAAATAAATTGTTTATTTATTTCTGGACCCTTTTTAACACCACATTTTAAATTAATTTCATTTCGAAGTTTATGCAGGTTTATGCCGCGTCTTTAATAAAACTTCCTGTAATTACATCACAAAATCACGCAACCATGAAACACCCGGGAACAAATGAGAACTTTGCACGTTCCACGTCGTTTTAGTACTTGAGTCATCTTAATTCAATATTCTGAATTCATACTAGATGAATTTGCTGTTAATTATCTTTTCCTGAACAGCAACTTCGACATTTCTTTTATCTTATAGCTATGAGAAAACGACAAAGCGAAAGAGAATTAATGATAACGAACATACAAGCTTCAGTCCAAGGGGAAGTTACGCAAGCATTAAGCTCTCCATTTAACACAACAATGACTATGTATAAAGACAAAGTTTTGTCACTAATTTGAACATTTTAGAAAAAGACGTAAATCGTGCCTCAGCAAGCCTTGGTAAATTTTACGAAACAGATGTAGTTTCAAACTTGGCTGAACACAGGAAACTTTCCTAATCTTTCAAACGAGACAGCTTCAATTATTAGCTTAATACAAACGAATTCCTACTAGAGTTTTTTCATAATCTTACTAATCAAAAAAATTAGGCTTGTAATCTTAGAGAAATTTAGGTTAGAAAAAAACCTAAATAAACCGATACAGAGAGGTGATCACACGCTGGGAAGCTATTGTAGGCATCGGTTCACAACAAGTGTAAATCTCATTTGAAATTCCGTCGAATTTTATATGCAAACTTCCTTACCTGTTGCCCGCTCCCAGAACCATATTTTACTTCGTGAGAATGCAGCCGGACATTGTGTTTAGGATTAAGTAGCTTTAAAACGCTCCCACATGTGACATATTTAAAATCTGAATAGAAAAACAACAAAATTTGTTCATTCATTAACCGCCATTGAAATGATCTGAGATTCGACGCGCTGCAAATTTTTAGCGGCGCGTCAAATGTTTAGCTGTAATGCTCACCTTTCGTAGATTCAGCTATCGTGCGACTCGATAAAAGAGAAATTATGGTGATGAATAAATAAGCGTATTTAACAATGGTTCTTGTAATTTGTAAAAGATGCAAAGTTCTATCTGGAGTCACGGCCATCTTGAAATTGAAACGAACGTACAAGCTTCGGACTGGCTTTTCTTGGCGTCGCCTCGTTTTCATGTAGACCCGTCAAACCAGTTTGAGATCCTGAGAGAGGGA
The DNA here is from genome assembly GCA_964035525.1 of Porites cylindrica. Lineage (NCBI taxonomy): Eukaryota > Metazoa > Cnidaria > Anthozoa > Scleractinia > Poritidae > Porites > Porites cylindrica. The sequence goes on along the minus strand of OZ037781.1, from coordinate 5,948,741 downwards.
CTTGGGAAAACAAATCATCTTCAAAGTGGTTTCTGCGGCAAATTGAAAAAAGCCTTTCGAGTAGAAACATCCTGTAAATATTGTAGAGCCTTTGATCAGAGACACAATTAAAATCAACCAAGAAAAGGGCGGTCATACTGTCGATGAAGAAGTAAACGGAAGTTATAGTGGGGCCAATTGCGCTTTCAGGAAAAAGAGTCCAATAATAGTAATTTCTAAATCCCAATAGACGTTCTTTTGGCTCGTCACACGCATTAATTTGGGGAAGGAGCACGTGACGAAGGGTCACAAGAGAGGATCATGTCCCATTCGCCACTTGAACATCTCCCACAAATGAAAAACCTTGCATAACCTTTCTTTTTCATTTTTTTTCCTGTGTATTAGCCGTCCCAAGAGAAATTCAACACAATGCTAATGCAAAATTTTGGGGGGCAAATTAGGTGCATTATGGGAGATATCCAAATGGATAATTATCCCTGGGGATACAAAATGGAATGTCCCATTGCAAATCTGGAACACTCGCAATTCTGCATAAGAATAAGCCGGTGATTCAGCCATTTCTCCACGCTCCTCGCTGCAAGAACCGGATATTTCGACTCCACACTGAGAGGTTTGAAAAGCCCCAAACAGGTGCCAAATATTATTATACAGGACGTAAACTGTGAACAGGCCTCCTGTCTGAAGGAACCTTTTCACTCACTTGGAGAGACCACATGGATTTATCAATTATTAATCATAAAGTCGATAAATATTAATGTGGAATACAAATAATAAATAATACAAGAGGCTTACTAAGGGTCAACACCACAGGAAAGACACCTTGACCAAGCAAAAGCAATCTATTCAAATGTTCTCAAAGCTTACCCCGAGAGAAAAACCCTAAAAATGCTGACAGTTTCGATGACCGACAGCCACCTTTATAAAAAAATATATATATATATCAGTGTCATTAGGAGTTTTCTCTCGGGTTATTCTTTAAGAACATTTGAAAAGATAATTGATCTTACTAGCATAATGAATTTCTTCAAAAGCTTAAAGCAATATTATTATGGCAGCAAAAAATAGTCTTTTAATATTCAAGCAAGGCCGATCTGCAAACAAAGTTTATACATCATTTACAGCGATAGCACATACTTGCACAAACTTTATACTAAATAACATATTTATGGAGTCTACTATTAGTTCCTTTTATATTAAAAACTGAGTAACCAGCATATTCATTTTGTTTTTCAGTAATTAACAAAATGAAATGTTGGATTTTAAAAAGATATGTATTTCCAAGCCTGTTAAAGTGTAAATTTGGAAAAGCGGAGAGAAACGTCTAAATCAATTTGCATCGACCTTGTCAAAACGAGCTTTTTTAAGAGTGGTTTTCACCCGAGTGAATTTTGATTTCACAACGAGGAAAAAAGGACTATTGAATGAAAACGTTTAGTGAGACCGTGGCCTGTTAGGTTCCTTTTGCATTGTTGCTCCCCTTATTTCGTTGTATCGTTCCAGAAGACGTGAATACACCTTAACTTCCCTACCTCAACCAAAAGGGTTCTGGTTTTAGTTCCTTCTTAACTTGCTAAGCTAACCACCCCCCCCCCCCCCCCAACCCACTTTCCTCACATTAGCCCTAAGCAACGACGGCAACGGAACGCGAATGGAAAAAAAAAACAATGACTAGTTTAAGCAACGTTAATCAAGATTAAAATCTCTGAGCAGCGTAGTTACTTAATGTTAATTTGAAAATTGTAATATCGACGCTGTTCAAAAGAGTCCTAACCGACGTTTTGGCAATGCTGCCTTCTTCAGGGCACAAGACTTTATACCGTTAAAAAGTTCGTTAACCACCTTAACCATTCTAAAAATCAACTGCCTAGCCTTTCAAAGTTTCCTGTGAATATCGAATGAATTCGTCCAGTGCCGTGTGAAGACAACAACTTTGCAGGTGTATCACACTTTTTCGTACATTTCTTTGCCGTTTTTGCACGGCTATAACGTGAAACTTCCTAAATTTCACGTTTTATGAAGGACGTAAACACAAGAGGCCTATTAGAGAGATTAAGCTTCACGTATACGACAAACGGCAAACGTCAGATTCAAGTTGAGAATTTCTCAAAATAGAAAATGAGCAGATAAAAACAGCTCAAAACAATTCTTATGGATAAAAAATTGCGTGAAACTACTTATTTACGTGTAGCAATAATGAACAGTAAATGATAAGTATTACTGAGGGGAAACTTGGTCAGGTGGCACAAATTCGCGTTTGCCGTATTTTCTCTCTCTTTTTTTGAATTTAGATACAGCCCTCAACAATTCAATTCCAGAAAAAAATTCGCCAATGTTGGACAAATTGCACGAGGTGGCATAAAAAGAATGACGAGGTTTGAAACAGCGCGGATTCACTTTTTAAGTAACGTTCTCGCTTCTGTTGTTGTTCTTTAAGCTACCTACTATCATTCTGTCCATTTTCCATGCATTTAGGTATAGTCTAGCTGTGTCTTCCGACAATAAGCAGTTAGTATGAACTAGCTGCTACGTAATGGGTGTCTAAACCTGCGAAGACCGAAGACCTATTTAAACTGATGTAAAAACTACATGGGGATAGCGGCTAATAATTGTTTTAGTAAAATCCAACTAATTGGTCAAAACTAACGAGAATAAAAAACTTTTGGCTAGTTAAAGCTAGACTTTAATCCTTTTTTGCTGCCAAAAAGCCCGCGCTTTTCGCTACTAGTGGGCAGGGGCTATAACATATAGCCTAGTAGTCGCTCAACCAATCAGAACGCAGCATTGATAATAGAACACTAGTTGGATTTTACTAATATGAGGTCCTCTCGTCCTCACGGCCTCTGAGTCAATAGCCCATTCGTACATAAAGCTACCTCAAACTACAAAACGAAGACCCTCGCTAACACGCTTCACCTAGCTATAGCCCCCCAAAACACCTTATCGCTCGTAACACTTTGTAGGGCGTTGAGAGAGACGTTAATAATAGGATTCTCGTTTTGTGCACTGAAAAAGCCCGGTCAAACAACAAAACAAAGACATTTGCTAAAACGCTTTGCTAGGCGCTGAAATACATGATATAGATGAGGCCTTCGCTTTGAAGAAAAGGCCGGGTAAATCCTACAAAACGAAAACAATTTCGAGTACGTGTATATAAACAGGACTTGTTTATAGGGGGATAACGTGTATTATAGGGGGCAGACAAAGCATTCCCTGGGCTGGGAGGGTTATATATCTCATGATACTCCTTCAGGTGTCGTAATGGCCACCCGTAAAAACAGTTTATGTCTTCGTTATGTATCTTCAAACAGTTTGTTGTACAAAACGGGAACGCTGTCGATATAAAGGGTATTTCCAGTCAGTCATCTCCTCACCCCCCCCCCCCCCCCCTTCCCCCACCAAATAAAAGGAGGCAGCGCCACATTGTTTTTCGGCGCCTGTCAAAGCGTTTTAGCAAGGGTCTTTGTTTAGAAGGTTTTCCTCGTCTCCTTCTAAAAAGCAAAGACTCTAAATCGATCGTCAACGCCCGACAGAGAGTAGCGCGCGATAACGTGTATTTTCAGGCCAGTCAAAGCGTTTTAGCCAGGGTCTTCTCTATAACGTGTCTATTTGCCTGTGAAGGTGTTTGCTATGAGTTAGCCGTCATTTCTATGAAGTATTACATCAAGTTACATGGGTCTTGGGTTTTGCGTCTCCGGTCTTCGGCCTTTGGTCTTTAGGTCTTCAGTCTTCAGTTTAAAGACAATTGCTTACTGTTTATGACAAAATTTACTCTTTTCAATTGCCATTATTATTATTATTATTATTATTATTATTATTAATTTTTTTTTTTTTTTTTTTTTTTTTTTACCTTTTTTTTCTATACCCTATCCATTTTAAATACCAACTTCCTGCGGTACTCATATCAAATCTCAAGAAAAAAATATTTTAGCGTTAAATAATGACAAGCAAAAACTGCAAATAATATATCATTACTACCCTGAATTAAGGTAATGCAACAACAAAATACAAAACAAAACAAACAAATAACGAGCTCATTCATTTGTTTTATAACATCTCGAAAAAATGAAATGTTAGATTTTTTGACAATAATTTGATTCTGCTCAATTTTCAGAGTTCAAAGTTAATAGTGAGTTTAAGATGCCACGAAGGCGACGGCAACGAGAACGCCAAACTGAAGCAAAAGGTTTAGATTAGCAAAACAACAATTCTGCACTTGGAGCACACTTTTTGGTGCATTTCTTTGCCGTCACTGCATGGCTACGATGTGAAATTATTGCCTTATTTCACGTTTTATCGAGATCGTTAACCGGCAAGCGACGACCATGTTTTTCTCTTTGAACTCGGATATTTTACTAAAGAGTTCAACTCCAGGAGACTTGAGTTCGCCTACATTTTGAACGGGTAAACGAGTTGGGATAATCGCGCTGAAGTTCAAAGAACGCGAAATCACTTTTTAATTAGGGACCTTACGAAACTACGACGGTGACGGCAAGGAGAACGTCATAAAAGCAACAGGTTTAATGAGAAGAACAACAACTCTGCACGTGCATCACGCTTTTTTGTACATTTCTTTGCTGTCGCTGTATTACTAAGACGTGAAATGACCAAATTTTAAATTTACTTGAGAACGGGAACGGCAAGGCGATATTTCTAGCATCTCTGTCTAAACTCGGGCGCGGTCCCCTCCCTTCAGCTCCAATCAAAATTCTCTTCTTTTAAGTAAGAGGGCGAATTGGGATAATCGCGAAAAAGTTTATAAGGATGCGAAGTCTATTTTTCAGCGACGTTTTCATGGACGTCGCCGTTGTCGGGTCGTAAGGTCCCTGTTAACCGGCAAACGACGAACATTTTTTCCTCTTTGAACTCGGATGTTTTTCTTAGAAATTCAACTCCATGAGAGTTCGCCTACATTTGACAGGGTAAGCGAGTTGGGATAATCGCACTGAAGTTCAAAGAACGCGAAGTCACTTTTTAAATGACGGTTTTCACCGACGTCGCCTTCGTGGTGGTATCTCAAAATCCCTTGTTATCAAACATTAACTTCACTGGTGTGGCCTATGTCATCTTCTTCGTTCTCCTTTCTGTGTTCTTTTCTTCTCTTTCTCTTTTCTTTCTTCAGCTTTTTGTTTTTGTTTTTCCTTCGCGTCTTTGATCTGCTGTTTCTTCTGCTCATTTTCCTCCTTCATTTTGTCTCTCTTCTCCTTTTCCTTGTCCGCTACTGATTGAACATTCACATTTTTGAACAGCCCTGTAAAAAAGACAAATTTCAGAGCAACATTGTACACTAGCCTTCGAACAGCAGACGCATTTCCGGTCGTCGCTTCTCTACCGGAAATGCGTCTGCTGTTCGCAGGCTAATTGTACACTAGATTCCGATCAATTTAGGTTTCTCAGTGGGAAACTGCCCACCTACCCCTCCCCTAAGCTGACATTACCACTTACTTCTCACTTTGGACAAAATGATGGCTTAGGGGAGGGGTAGGTGGGCAGTTTCCCAGAAACCTAGATATTCTTTCCTTTCATTCATGACAGCGGCCAGAGTGAAAGTTCTCAATTTATTTTTGTAGAATTCTAAGAAATCAATGGTACAGTCAAACCTCGCTTTACGGACAAATGCTTAATACGGACAGTTTGCTTTGTCCCTGGGGAAAGAAAGCCCTTACATTTCCTTTACATTCAACCCGCTTAATACGGACAACCCGCTAATACGACCACCCCCACCCCCCATCAGAGTCCGTATTAACGGAGTTTGACTGTACTATGCAAAACTTCTATTAAAGAGGTTTCATTCGAATCGTAACACAAATCTACAAATTCAAAAGTTAGAACGACAAATGGCCTCCCCATAACTTGGTCTGGGATAAAAAAAAAGGGTTTATTACCAAAGGAGACTTTTTTTTCAGGTACTCTTTGAGGGGAGTGCAGGTACTAATAATTTAATTAGAGTTTATTAAAGATGAAGGATTGTTCAATTTTTTTGTAACATGGTGTCAGAAACATAGAAATATAAGAAAGATGTTGTCAGTAAAGATATTAAGAAAGATGTTGACTAGAATTATTACGGCGGTTTTTTAACAGTCACACCCTATTAATATGGACACTGAGGGGGTCATAGAAAGAGTCTGTATTAAAAAAGAGCCCGTATTAAGTGAATTGAATTTAGCGAAAATGTAAGGGCTCCCTTTCCCCAGGGATAAAACAAACTGTCCATAATAATAATATTATCAAGCCTGTGTCCTTAAAGGTGACATTACACGTCCAGACGTCGATTCGCAACGACGATTTTTAGCGCAACACAGCGTTGCAATGTTGGAACAATGTTGCAGCTGTTTGAAACAACGTCGCAACAATGTTGTAATGATGTGTTGTGCTAAAAATTGTCGTTGCAAATCATCTTGGGTAACATCACCTGAAAGCAGGGTTTGATTGTGTAATGATTAATGTTAAAAATGACCGTCTTACTGTTAACCCTTTAAGCCTCAATATCTACAGACAAATTCTCCAAAGTGATCTCTGTATATTTCCTTGAAAATTGAGTTGAGAGAATTTAGTAAAAGATCAAAGCACTTTCTCTTAGAAGATCATTTTATTAATTCTCATACAGGGTTCTCAATAGAAGGCGGCACCCGGCGATTGATCGCCGCTTACTTTGGGATTTATAGCAGCTTACTTTGTGTTTAAGTCGCTTTTCTTTGCTTTGTTTTGACACCTCTGGCTTTGCTGAAGAGCCTCCTACTTTATCAGTGATCACCTCCTACTTAAAAATCTATTGAGATCCCTGTCATAACCTAATCTCTTGACAATGTATGGATATTGTTGGGAGAAAATTGATGTTGGTCACTATTGGGACTTGAAACAGTTAATCAAGGCAAATGCATGTTGATTAGGTCTTTGGGCCGCAACGTCTAAATTATGAAAATAGCAAATAAATAAACAAAAAATAGTAATGATCAATCTAACAAACCTGGATCCTTGCTGGCGGAGGGAGCTGCTTCTTCGTCGCTATCACCAGTAAAACAGAATTAAAGAAAAATATCAACACCAGTGTTTGTTATCATTAATTGCCTGTATTTTATCATTTTTCTTGTTGCAGAATAAAATGTAATAACCATTAGCTGATTAATTGTTAAAAGTACACTGTAGTGCATATGTTGCTGGTTTCAATTCTATCCTTATTTTTATTATCAATCTTTTAAAATTAATTTATGGACATGGTAAATTATGATAACGAGTTTGATAAACTCAGTAATAGTAGTACTGTTGTAGTAAAAAAAGGATATCAGAGCTCCTCATCGGAAGCATGTCCATACTGAGCGACCAGTAGTTTTTTCATATCACCATCAGAGGTAGCTTGAGCAGGTTTCAAGGCTGATACTGTGCAAGCTTGCTTTTCCATGATCTCAGCCAGTTTACTTTGTTTCTCTGCTGCTTTTTGTTCTGAAGTTAATAATTACATCATCAGTATGGGATTTGGGGGGCCGAACCACTGACGTTGCTTCAGCAAAACAACTCTAGTGGCAAGGCATGAGGGGAGACAGTTGTATTTGACGGCAAATTCTGATCAGGACAAAACTGTCTGATTTCTATACCCTTCACCAGCCCACACTACAAACCACAGTATTCTCTCTAGGCTGTTAATCTCACTAAGTATCTCAAAATACTATAGTCTTGCCATTGTTCAATTACTGTTCACCTGTCTGGGACAGTTGTGGGGTTGGGGGCAAAGCCTATCTAGATATTAAGGTTAAATAGATGCACAGCATGTATTATTGAAGGTCGATCTATCAGGGCTGAGGAGTTAAAATCAACACTTGGCTGGCCCAGCCTACAAGCATGCAGAAATTACCTCAAATGCATCTTACAGTAGTCCATAGGTGTCTTCACAAAATAGCGCCTTTGTACTTACTTACAGAGTTTAGGCACATGCACCTTTTCCATGGCTATAACACCAGAAGCCAAGTTTTGCTGCGCCTTCCCTTCACAAAAACTACTGAATACCAAGGTACCTTCAGAATAAACAGTGCTTGGACCTACAACACCCTACCAAGAATCATTAGACAACTAGAGACCCTCAGTGAATATACAATCAAGCTTAAGTGCTATTTTAAACAGTAGTGCCTGCGGTACATGTTGTCTTTGTAACTTAATTGTCTAGTTTTAATGTCTTTATGTTTTTGTGTTGTGTCAGGGCTCCATTTAAACTAGCTCTGCTAAATTGGATGCCCCTGGAATATTGATCAAAAAAAATTACTATCGTTACATACAACGCACTACCTTTAACTTGCTCTCTTTGTTGAAGCACCTCTGCTCTTGAATTTTTCCATCTGTCAATGACTTCATTGCAAAGGTCATCTAAAGGATATTCCTGTAGCAAGAAAAGAAAAAAAAAATGACCAGTGGACACAGTATTTGTTTTTTATTTGGTACAATAATTGCTATTGGCAAACAGATAAAAACTTTAATTCTTAATTAACATCACCTCGTTGTAAGTCATTTGAATATGTCCAGACCTTGGTCTCACAAAATTCTGATCTGATCTTGAAATCTCATAAGCATAATTTGTAATGAGTCTTGAGGCTTTGAAATTTTTGCCAAAAAGACTTGGATTTTTAAACGGTCAAGAGTCTAATTGGCATCTTAGCAAGTCTTAAATTGTTTCATTTTATGATTCTGAAGTTAAGATGACCAGTGCAGAGGTCATCAGTGAAATGCGTCAGGGCAACTCAACTATTTGTTGATCTGATTGCCATGTGGGAAAGCGGGGGAAAGGGGGGGAAAGGGGGGGGTCCCTTACTTGGCCTCAACAGGTATGCTACTTTGTACTTTCACAGTTCATTGCTGACCAAAAAGGCTGTGATGATCCACCAACATCTAGCGATCCGTCTCACTACCATATGCAGTGATATTTTCCTATTGTGACCCCACAACCTTATAGTCAGGTCGTCACCACCTGAATAGATCGTCACGATCTGTCACTATCATAGGCTTCTGTCACCATCTTGTGACACCGACACAGTATATCTTAGGCAGTCATAATCAGGGGGTGATTTTCAGATGGCAAAAAAATTTATTTGTTTTTACTTTGGTTACCCAGATCTGTCACTTACCACACAAACAAGGTTTAGTAATCTGACAATACTGAACGCCCACAAACAGAGAACAGACAAACTTTGTCTTAATTCTAGCTGTTGCCAATGAGTTTGTAGCTCTTAATGACAATTGGAAAGGCAACTTTGGCACCTGCAGAGAATTTGACTTAAAAATGTCCAGGTGACACTCAACTGTTGCCTGTGTTGGGTTCAGCTTCAAAGTCTATTCATTTAAATTTTGGTCTAACATGGGGGCCACGTTGTAACTTGTTGTTTTAATAGCTGATGTAATAGTTACAAATTTATATTACTATTGGCAGTTTTAGATGCATTTATAGCCATTTCAGAAGACTTAAATTTGAAATTTTCCTGGAGGAGCATGCCCCCGGATCCCACTAGTTTGCTCATGCTTACAAGTGCGCATTAGCCCCTCTGCTTGAAAATCTGCTCCGCAGTTTTGTCTTGAACAGTTATTACTTATTATATATTATGTTATTATTATTATTACAGCCGCCCCTCCCCTCAAAAAAATCGGAAAGGATCCTTTCCGATTCTTTTGAGGGGAGAGGCGGCTGTACACAGGCTAGTTGTTATCCAATATTGATTATAACGGATGATATTTATTTATTGTTCATGAAATTTAGGGGTTGCGAATGTTCAAATTCACACTGTATTTCTTCAAGAATTAAAATTCTCGATAGCTCAACTTTTTGCAAGCATTTAAGCTTAAGTAATTTCTAGTTTTAAATCAGTTCTACCACTGTCACGTGTGAAAACATGCATTACCGTCATTCCTTCCAAAATACCAATCAGTGCATCTTTGCGTTCTTCATCCGTATCTTCAGAATCCAAAACTCCTGTCACATAGCTTCCAAACACATCTTCATCCAGTCCTAGCTGTTTCAAGCGAGAGCTAAGCCAGTCTTCGAACTCTACAGGACAACCATTCGCGATTGGCGCCGCAGCCGCCATCTTGGAATATTGACGGTATCGATACCGCTGGCAAGTTGATACCGCTGTGTCAAAAACTAAACAACCGGAATACGGTGGGGGTAGAGGGTGGGGAAAACATACGGATCAGCACTGAGTCAGGGTCCAGCTAGGAGAGCTGTTCGGTTAAGGTGGCTGAACACAGTTTTGGTAGTCTGTGAGTATATGTCATTTGCCAAATCATGACAAGAGAAAGGTTGCAGCTCACAAGCTGAAACTTGGCAAGTGAAAAATATACTGATGAAAGATTTTGATTGACAGGTAAAATTTGACATTTTCAAAGTTTCCATGGCAATAAGAACAATTGAAAAGAACTTTAAAATACGCTCGTGTCAAGGCATTTTCACGGACCAGTTTATTTTTAGAACGGTTTTGGCGTGAATACTGAATATCTTTTAAATTCCACAAACAAGTCAGCAAAACTTACCGACCTGAAAATAATTTTTTTTTTTTGCGTTTAGTTTTCCTTTTTGATATCTCCTACCTCGAATGGTGGAGATTCTTTTTTTTTTGTGGGAAAATGTGCCCTAAAATGTGTCTAAAAATAAACTGGTTCATAAAAACGCCTTGGCATAGGCTTAGTATGAGAGTTACTCGCTCCAGGTCTGCATGGATCCCTGGTATAATACACCCCTGCAAACAGCTCACAGTCATACATGATGGTCTTCAAGTGACACATAAGACTTAAGATTTTCTTGGGTGCTAGGATATCTGTCAGTGGGCTCGACTGCTGCTGTCTGTACGTCTCCTGTGACAGTTTTTTGATCCTTCATGGGCTCACCTTCCTGAAAACTGGCTGGTAATTGGGCCTGGGTTATCTGCAAAATTATAAGGGTTTCCAGTCTTTGAATTTTTCCATACTCCATATTGTGATATTTTTTTGGTTATTCAACCCACAGCAAAATCTCACTGTTAAGAGTAAAAATCTAGAAAATTGGCAAAACCTCTATCTATTATAATTTATGCCCCTTCAATCTCCGATATTTCTAGCTTTGTATCCCTTATTTTGGCATGAAATAGGTCACATTATAATGGAGCTGCAAAGGGCCAATCCTCAGTGGAAAAAAATCTGTGTAGCAGGCCATCTTCCCTGCTATGGGATATAATTTTTCCTGCAGATATTCCAGATTTTCCCTTGCCTAAAAAAATAGCACTTCCAAAGTCCAGTTTTGATGCCATCTTTACATACCTCTTTACTGGCACAATATTCCAAGGTAAACAGTATTTTTCTTTTTGCCAAAAACAAACGTTACTCAAAAAATTTTTTGGCAGAGGACCGTATGTCAATGTGGAAGACCATTTTAGGAAGTAATATTTATTAACAAAGAAATATTTACAACATCTATGATACAATCAACTTACGTCATATCTACTTTCGAGAGGCTGTTTATCATCCAAACAAAGCGGAAATAAACAGTGGCATTCAACGGAAACATCTGTCATTCAAACAACTGACGAAATCCTAAATGCCATTGACAAAAAGAAACTGACTGCCGTTGTCCTTCTTGATCTAAGCAAAGCTTTCGACAGTATTGACCATCAAATACTCCTCGCTAAGTTACAGGACATTGGTGCGTCCAGACCTGCGATAAAATGGCTCGGAAGCTATTTAACCTCGCGATACCAATTTGTGCGAATAAATACAACTCTGTCGACCAAACTACCTGTTAGCTCTGGCATTCCACAAGGGAGCATCCTTGGCCCATTACTCTTTAACATCTACGTTAATGATCTCCCTTCTGTGCCAGAAAATTGTACATCGCAGTGTTACGTCGACGATACCAAACTTCTCATGTCATTTCAACTCCGCGATCAGCACGAAACGATAGAAAAAATGAACAAGGACTTGTTAAGCATTAGGAATTGGTGCTTTGATAATCAGCTTTTACTCAACCCAGATAAAACAAAACTAGTGATATTCGGCAGCCGGCAAATGACTGCTAAGGTTAGCGACTTTAGGCTATTTCTGTTGGGGAAGGAACTCGAGCCCGTTAAGGCTGCAAGAGACCTTGGTGTCACACTGGACTCTAACTTAACATATAATGAGCATATTGTTTCTACTGTATCCTCATGCATGTCACGTTTGGGCCAAATTAACCGCGTTAAGCATATTTTTAATAAACACGCGCTAATTATTATTATAAATGCCTTAGTATTTAGTAAATTATTCTATTGCTCTTCTGTTTGGAGCAATACTACTCAAACTAATCTGGACAGGCTCCAAGCAGTACAGAATTTCGCTTGTCGTATTTTGAGCGGCGCTAAAAAATTCGATCACATAACTCCTTTGCTAAAAGACTTGCGCTGGCTACCAATCAGGCAACAACTTTATTTTCGTTTTGCTGTTCTGGTTTTTAAGTGCATGACGAGTTGTGCTCCGGAGTATTTGACATCAAAGCTCATTGGAAGATCCGCCGTCTCGACAAGGAATACGAGAAATTCTCAACTTTTGAACATACCACTCTTCCGCACTGCCAGCGGCCAAAGGACCTTTCAATATAGAGCAACCTCTCTCTGGAATGAGTTGCAGCCTGCGCTCAAACTTAGCCCATCCGTGACGGAATTCAAGTGTTTACTCAGGCAAAAGCTTCTTAATGACTGCTTTATTTAATTAATTTAATTAATTTTATTGACCTTTGTCTTCTTTTATCATTGTTATATTCTTATTGTCATGTACTTGGTTTATAATTTTGTAATGTAAAATTGACTCTGAAAAGCCCCGTGGGGACGAGCCAATAAAGTATGTATGTATGTATGTATGTATGTACATCACACTAAATACCGTCAAACTCTGAAAACCGTGAACACCTGAAAAATTTCAGGAATATTGATTGTGTACTGGCGAATTACAATAAAGTTCAGGACACGCAAGCAAACTGCAAAACCACAAACTAATTACTGTTGCTGTTTGCGGTTTAGTTACCTTGCGCCTCATAAATATTTCTGGTGTTCAAGTTTTGTGAGTTTCACAGTAAGTGAAAGAGTTTTTCTTTATACATGTCACATATCTACATATAGGGTCCCATGTACTTTTAACATGAAATGTGATTGAGGTTATCTCTTTTCCTATGATCAAGCATGATAACAATTTTATTTGGATGTGATTTTATAACATGATTTTTTGGGGGTGAATATCAAACAAAAATATAATCGGTAATTTGTCACTATTAATAATATTGGGATACATGAAATGGGTTGACAACTGAACATGAATTGTGAATTTTGGGTATGCAGCAGCAATTCAGTTTTCGTTTTGTTGTTGTTGTTTTGTTTTATGAATGAAAAGGATTAACAGCATTCAAAACACTAATAGAAAATTGCTGTTTGTGGGTGATCTTTCCTACTTCTCTTCCGAGCATGAAGAAAAACTAAACTGCTAGTAACTACTAGTAACAGTTTATGCTACAGCTGTCGCCAATCTGTATGTTGTCCATCTGTATCATTGTATCCTTGGTCTAAAAACTTCTGTCATCTTTCTGAAACTGTTTATCTGCTTGGCAGTTCAATATTGCTTGGGCTGCAAAGTGCATATGAGCTCCAGTCCACCATTCCTGCAACAGGCCATCATGTTTCTCTTGTTTCTCTTCCCATCTACTACTGTATCCTATTTTACAGGAAGAGAACTTTGGTTCCTTTCTTTTAATCTTTTAATTTTTCACCATGTAGCTAGGTTCCGTTCCGGGTTTAGTTTCCTTTCCAAAACAGACACTCCAGTCTCTTTCCTCAAAACTGATGGTTTTATCTTTCCACCGGACAGTTCAATACTGTATTTAACAATTTTTCTGTTCCAAACACGGACGTGATACAAACGCCACAAGGGTAAAAAACAAAGCCGTCTTAACCACTTGAATTTGCAAGCACCCAAACCCATGCTGACGCATCGCAACCAAGGCCGAGAAGAAAAATCCACAAGGGTATAAAGACCACATAATAAGAAGCAGTGACGATATTTTCAAGCCTGCAGCAGAGTACAATAATGAAGCTAAGCTTAGAAGCGACCATAAACAAAAACCAGAGTTTTCTTGGAATGCTGAAATGATTGGGGTCGACGCCATCTTTGATATGACGGCAGATTCGAAGCAGAATGTAGAAGATCACAAAACAGTCAAAAATCAGTAACGGGATAAAAATGATGAACCAAAACCATTCCGTTTCTTTATCCAGACGAAGCACCAGAAAGATCAGAAACAAGAGTACCACGCTCCAAACTCCAAGAACTCTGTAGAATGGAGTGTTCGCCATTTTTGACTTGGAGGACACATTAGTTTGACTATCATAACGTATGCTTTGTTAGTTAAATACCGCTAGTAATTAGGACTCGCCGGCTCGGCGGACTTCGTGGGACGCGCAGGGACGCGCCACGTATCCTGAAAACGGCTGATAACATCTGCTTTTATAATTTTTTAATGCTGCAGTATCGATCAGATAACACTTCTAAAGATAAATAATTTAGCAGAAGGTCATAATGGCTGATCACCTTGAAAGAGTAACCCAAAAGTGACAAGTGCCGTTGTTATAAATTGCGTAAACACTGCAAAACAATATGGAGAATCTAACAGAACAGATTGAAGAAGTCGAAGCTCTATCTGCAATTTATAGCGATGATTTTCTCGTGATCGACGAAGCGAACAGGATCTACGAAATCCGCGTTTCCAACGAGAATGATTCGTGGTGGTCAGCAACCCTACAATTTATTTTACCCCCTCAGTATCCAGCGAAAGTCCCACCCGTGTTTGAAATCTATTCTGCTTGGATGAACGAAGCTGATATGTTTGAGGCATCGGACATGCTGCACACTATTTCTCGAGAGCATCAGGGAGAAATTGTGCTGTATCACTGGGTGGAAGCATTAAGAACGTTTATCGACGAGAAATTCACTGATAGTAGTCAAAACAAAGTCGACGAACAAAGCAATGTTGATCAAATTATTAAGACTGGTGAGCGTTTCTTTTTCCATTTAATTTTATGCACAAAGTATGCAGTGGGAAATAGTTTTTGGAATTTTTGGCTGTGATTCACTTTCATGCTTCAAGTAGCACGTTAGTGGTAGTGGACTTTGCTCGGTGATATTAGTATAGCCTACGTGTAACCTCACCCTCCCTCACTCCGTTTTTACTTTGTCAGGGGGAGGGTGCGGCTACACGTATGCTCGGGAACGTTTCCTTTAAGCAATCCTTTAAAGCCCCAGTCTCTACATACAAATCCTCCAGACTGATCTTTATACATGTCCTGAAACAATTTGATAAAAGATCAAAGCATTTTCATGCAGAGTCTGGAATGGGGGATCCTGATCCCGCACCGGGATCCCACACTTCCACTCCTTTTTTCCCGACAATCCCATGTTCTTAACTTCTGCCTCTCTATATTCCTGAATGCTACTTTCTTTCCAGTACTGCATCCTGTGCAACGTTTTGGGGTGAATCCCACCTCCTGGGTAGAGGTAAAATCCTGTATCCTGTCAATAAATTTGCATTTTCCCGAATCCCACACAATATTTCGGGTCAAATCCCAGACCTCAAAAACGCCCTTCCAGACCTTTTTCATGGTGGTGACCAGTTTGATCTTAAGTCAAATTTTGTCAACTTACTCTTTAAAAAGGAAATGTCCAGGGTTCAGTCTGAAGAATTCATATCTGGATATTGTGGCCTTAGTGCGAGTGTATGGACTGTCTGATTTGGCCATCATGGAGAGCTGGGAGTCAGTAGAAATTTAACAGTATGATTTTTCTCTTCTCTTAGATAAAGACGAAAACATACCGACAGGAGAGGAGGTGGCAGATGCGCAAGAAGATGAAACTTTATTTGAAGAGTCAAAGAAATCTGATTACTCAAAATCTGAAGTTGATACACTAAAATTGATTAAAAGCACAAAATTGGATGAAAAGCCACAAATAATCCATGGAGAACCTTTTACAGACAGAAAGAGTACTTTCCAAGCTCATCTAGCCCATGTTGTTACTCAAGACCAAGTGCGACAAGTTCTTGAAGAACTGAAGCAAAACAGAAAAATAAACAATGCCACCCATAATGTAATGGCGTATAGAATTTTCATTGATGATAGGAATTCTTATCTCCATGACTGTGATGATGATGGGGAAGCCATGGCTGGTTCAAGGCTCTTACATCTGTTGCAAATCCTCGACGTGAAAAACATTGTTGTCATAGTAACCCGGTGGTATGGCGGAATTCTTTTGGGTCCCGACAGATTCAAGCATTATAATAATTGTGCAAGGGATATAATGAAGGTTGCCGGACTGGTGGAAAGTAGCTCTGATTTGAAAGATTCTAAGAGTAAGGGCAAGTTTAAAGTCTGCAAGAAACATTGATGCTTCCCTTATTAAAAGTTACTTAAAACTTTCAAATTCTTGTGATTGGATTTAAATTTTAACCCTGTTGATGAAATCACATATTGAGACCACTGAAATATAAGTTATACTGGAGCTGCATGCTTGTTCAACCGGAGCCCCATTGCTAAAAAAATTGGTTATCTAATCATCTGAGAAATTTTGGTAGTCATGTGACCATCTGTCCGTCCGTCCACACCATAGCAAAACCAATGTAAAAACCTAGTGTGGGAGCCTGTAATCTGATATTTCACATCCATGTTGTTGTCAGTTATTGACAGCGGTCAAAACAGAGTATTCACTCACCAGAATCACATGACCATATCGCAGGCTATCCCCTTCCAACTGACTGCAGGCTCAAGGCTTTTAGCCTTGGGTAAATTTTTATATTAACCCATTCGCTCCTGGAGATTTTGCCGAAAAACGCGTTTTGAAGCTAGTCGAGTGGTTTTCTGGTCACTGTCGTGCTATAAAGAGCTAAAACTTACCACAAACCGGTTTACAGGTCGTACACTTGGCGGCCTTCTGATCCAGATGCAAAATATCAGCTTGCGAAGTTCGGGCATGCGCAGAAAGCAAAATTTCGACATAGTTTTTGGGTTTAAAAGTGACACAGCAGTCTGGACTTTTACTTTTCGCTTTCTCTCCTCCCTTCTTTTTTCGCTTTTCTTGCCTCATTTTTTTTTTCTCTTGCTGGGCATTTAGTAGGCTTTATTTTGGTGGGAAGAGTTTTTAGGAAAGCTTTTAGGATCTTAGGATTAGCTGAAAGGAAAGGTAGGTGGGTAATGGAACAAGATTTTCATGGAGATTTTCAGGTCCTTGTCACGTGGTTTTTTGCTTCTTTCTCCGGTGTCCTTGACTGAATTGTGCTCATTCTGGTATGGTTTGAAAGATCTCTTCACTCTGCACAAGTTAGCGAAGAAAGTTGTCCTTGACCGTTAAAACTGATGACGTCACAGAGGGTAGAAAGGACGTGGATCTGCACGGGCGGTTACGGGCGGTTCAGGGGCGAATGGGTTAACCAACTTACACAATATTTTTTGGTAGTTGTTATATGCTGAATTAGGATTCATGCATTTTTTTAACACTGGCATTTTTGTCTAAACATTAAGTCCTTGCGACCTTGTTCCCAGGGTTCTCTGTGAATTAGGTTGGACATCCTAACGCTTGACTTTTAAGTGTCATATCTAATGTTAGAAAGTATCCATCCCCATTGCATGGAAGGTTTGTGTTGGTAACCGTGATGACAGAAATGCTCTGTTTTCAGTGAGCTCATCAGGCTGTGAACAATAATGGCATTGAAGTCTATCTCTGAGTCAATGGTCCTCAACTACTGTGACTACCATAACCCCTGAAGTGTTCTTTCCATACACTGGGGAATTATTGCAATATTTCAGTTATCCAAGCAATAATTATTATTGCAGTGGTCATAATGGTGAAAACCACCAGCCTCAACAGTTTATCTATTCCCTAAACCCAAAAGTCTGGTTTTCACTAGCAACAGAGTCAGAGTCACGGTCAGTGTTTACCATTGAAATCAGAAGCCTAGAGCATTACAATCTCTTCAACTCCATGGTTTATGATCATTAAGTGAAAACTAGGTTATTGTAGAGGCAAGCAGAAGCAGCAAAACTAAACCAACCACAAATTATTTCACAGGGGAAGGAGCATTGTGATTGGTTAATCCTTCCACTTCTGCTTCTGACTCTGACATTTTTATTTCGAATTCCGCCGGATCCATAAGCGAAGGGGTCACAGGAGGAGTTCAAGGAAATTGGGAACGTTCTGATTCTTCTGACTCTGGTTCTGTCATGATTATGACTGCTTATGACTCCAATTTTTTATAAATTTCACTTGGTCATAAGCTCCAACTCTGACTCCGACTTTGTCTCTAGTAAAAACAAGCCTTAGTAAAGCAGCCCAGTGCCCCCCTCCCTGGCACCTAACTTTTGCTCTTGGGCAACTAGGAAATCTTAGCTTTTTTATATGGAAATCCAATGCTGGGCACCCTAGATTTTACAGGTTCAGAGCACCAGGCTCCCTTAAAATTTTCCCATGGGGATACTTACTAGTATGGGGTGGGGGTGCATTTTCCCGGCTGAATTGACCATTCTGGGGTTGCATTTTTATTAGAGTTACTAGAATGGGATCGCACTTTTCCGGCATTTGGGGGATCAGAAAATTCAGGTAGGTAAGAATTTAAAAATGGGATGATTTTTATTTCATTAAGTTTAACCAATGTGTCAATTCTTTTTAGGATAACCTAGTTAAAAGGCTTTATGAGGTTAAGTTGGGATCGCAAAAATTACATTTTCCCAAAAGTGACTAAGATAGGGTCTATATTTGGCCCCAGAAAAATACTATAATGGGGAAGGGGTTCTGGGAGGCCAGCAGCACACACTCAGCAAAAATTAACAAAAGTACGCCCCCCCCCCCCCTCCAATCCCCGGGAAATTTTTCTTAAAGCACAGCCTTGTTTCCCACTTCTTCCAGTAAACAAAATGCTGACACAAATGCACCAAAAATAACATATTTTACTAGGCAGCAAGATCTGGTCACCTGGACCTATCCATTAACCAACATGAAGATTTCATCCACTAAATACAATTATTTTACTTGATTAAACCTGAAATAATGTTATATTTTTAACTTGTACAAACTTTTGCCACGCATACAAGTATTTTTGAAGTATACACTGAAAAAGTGTACAATTCAATTCACAACCATTATACAGCCATTATAATGGTGAACCACATCCTTAAAATAAATTTAAAATATTGTACTTTCTACTTTTATTATAACTGGCCAACTTTGTTAAAAACTTTGTAAAATTAATTAAAGGTGAACAATGTCTTTCAGGTTCTAGCTATAAGTGCTTTTTACTGCACTATAAAACTAATAAATTCTTCTTCTATTGCTATAAGCATTACTGAATTCTAACAAAAAAAGCTTGTCTAAAAGTTAAATATGTACCAAACCAATTGACTTGGGGAAATGATTGTTTAAGTTACTAAGAAAAATTTCTTCCTAACATAAGCATGCTCTTTCAGTTTGTGCTAACAAAAGTTTTTAAAAGCAAACTGTTCTTGTGTTTACAGAAAGTTGATCACAAGATCATCTAATGCAAAAGGCCAATTGGAGCTAATCGGGCTTTGAGTAACTCAATCCATAACTATAAATAATATTACGTTGCTGTTTCAACCTTTAGATTCTAATGTGTCAATCAAGAACTGTATTCTCTGTACAGCTGACTTGCGCGCTATTCGGACATCTTCTAAGCCATCAGTTTGGACTTTATCAAGATCCAAAATTAATTTAGTAAGCTGCTCATCTAGAAAAATGAACTCTCTATCACCTGGGGAAAGAGGAGCAAAAATTAATAATGATTTGAATAATAATTGAAAATGTATTAAATAATATTATTATTGGATGAGGTTCTTGTCATATCCGGAATAACCAAGGTTGAGGTAAGCGTTATAAGCCAAGCCAAAGGCCGAGGCTGATAACACTTACCCAGATTATACATTGTTTTGAAGAAAATAACGACAAACACGCTGTCGCAAGGAGCCTAAATTGAAAATGTTATTGGAAATCATGCATTGCGTGTAACCTACAGATTAGTCAGATTATTCGGATACAGGACTACAGATTTGTCAGTTATCTGCTACCAGGTAACTCACTAACTTGCACCGAATTCCAAAATTAGCTGTAGGCTCTTAGCCAATGGGAAGACAGATAATGAGTAAAATGTATAATACAATAAGTTATATTGTGCTGCTAACATACATTTCAAGATTTCCTTCACACATTATTATTTTCCAAAGCATTATTTGCTTTACCAATACAATTAACAATAATTAAAAATGTATATAGAGGATATTACACGGTGGTGCAAAGATATGATTTTATTTTCGAGTGGCAAAACAATATTTTATGAACGACCGTAGTGAGTGAGTAAAATATTGTTTTCGCCATAAGAAAATAAAATTCATATCTTCAAGCCGCCGTGTAATGTTCTTTTTATTATATAGAGAAAAAGACATTGATAAAATAATAGGGGGAAATTACCGAAATTACGTCATCGATAAACTCATGTGTGAGATTATGGAAAATAAACCACTCGGGTCCTGGATGTAGCTTTTATGAATTTTACAAGTGGTATACTTTCCAGTAAACACTCGTGTCTATATAATAAAATAAGTTATGTTCTGCCAATAAAAATTTCAAAAGAATTCTTCACCCATTATTTTGCAAAGCATTATTTTCTTTTCCAATAATTGTATTATTTTCTTTTTTTAAATCTGATTATGTTCTGCCCTTGCATTTGGTTGGGTTCTGAAGCCCAATGTACTGTATTAATTCTTATTACACAATATTTTTTGAATGCCCTTTAAGTCACTGACATTTTGGTTAGAGAAATAGAGGATATAACACGGCCGCACCGGGAAATTTTGTATCTCCAAGAAGCCAAAATGTTCTATTGATTTTATCATATAAATATCAAATGAAATAGCAAACTATTTCACTTTAATAGTTTTTTGCTGTGAAAGGTGTGTTTTATTATGTAGTCATAGGGATGGTGATCTTTTCACGTGTGAAGATAACCTGTTAATTTCACATGTGAGAAATAATAATCATGTTTTCGCGCCAATGTTCACCTGGTATTTCATTGGTGCATATATAACAAGATGACGCATTTTCTCAAATAAGAACCCACACTCTAATAAACTACAGCTTACCTCTTCTCCCAGAGAAATTCAACACTCTAGGCTCCAACTCCTCTGCATGACACAGCAGCATGTCAATTGAGCTGATTTTCGAAGCTGATGAAGCAGACCTGTGAGGAGAATACTGAGCAGCCCGAGGATCAGCCACACCAGGCTGCGGGTAACCAGGTCTATAAGCTTGTGCGGGAGGCTGTGCATAGGGCTGCCTACTGGAAGACACAGGTTGTTGTTGACCTGGCATTGAATACCCAGGTCCACTTGTGTATGAACCTGAATAATAACTGGACTGAGGAGTCTGCGATTGTGGTTGCCTGTTGATGGACTGTTCTGGAGGGTATGATACTGGTTGAGAACCATACTGATATGGACTGCTCATGTGACCAGGAGGTCCAGCATGTGCAAATGGAGGTATCCATTGCTGTGGTGTCTGGGGTGGGACAGATGGGGGGTAAGTCACTGGTCTCCCATCATTTGTTTGTTGACCGTAGCCTTGGGGCATTGAAACCGATGATGTCGGATATGGCATGTTCCCCTGGCTATCTGGTACTGGTCTATTTCCTGGCATAGTTGGTGTCGGAGGCGAGGAATAATAGTTATTTTGATAAGGATATTGTTGTACCTGTTGATTAGAACCTATCATTCCAGGTGAGTGAGGAACAGAGGAGGGCGGCATCATTTGCTGTGGTTGTTGCCCGCTCCCTGCTAAATGACCTGGAGAAACTTGTTGAGTGGGTCTTGAACCATCTACACCAAGAGCTGAGGGAAATGGTGCTGTGCTTGGAAGACCATCCATTTGGTATTGCTTGTCAGTCTGTGGTACATTCACTTGCCCTTGATGAGGGTAACCCGATGGGTACCCAGGAAATGCAGACCTTGCACTTTGGAATGGTGGCTGCCCAGGACTTTGACTTGGTTGATATGATTGATGGGGGTTGTGAGAAGTTGGAGGATATGTTTGACCTGAACCCTGGTACGATTGGCTGGTCGATGGAAGAGCTTGGTTTCCCTGAAAAGAGGGCGTCTGAGGCTGCACAGGCTGACCAGGAAGTGATCTTGCGTCTGGAATAGGTTGGCCAAGACTAGAACTTGAAACCTACACAATAAAATATTATTTTACTTCCATAATATTATAAACAGTGTAAGGTAACAGAGATTTTCTAGTAAGAAACAAGCCTGTGTCACAGACGGAACTGGACATCTGGTTTAGTCCTTCTGTGAAACAGCACTGAAATCTTATTGTTCATTGGCCAATTAGGTTGAAGGGAAATTCAAAATGCATTTCTTGTAATTCGTTGAGTTCATTGGGGGCTGAAAACAAGGATATGGGCACTGTTCTGCAGCTTTTACTAAAATAATGCACTTATCAGCAGCCATCTGGTGGCAATTGGAGCAAGGAGAGACAGCGATATTTTCAGGCTAGCCATTGTAATACATTATACTAATATATTATGCCTCCTCCAAAAGGAAATGAAGAGGAGGGGGCATTTTTGCTGGGAACCCTTCATTAATGACTTAAAGTGCCCATCACCTAAAATTTTCTATTTTCTTACCTGAAACTATAGCTTATTAAAATAACTTCTGCAGAAACATTTTGCAGTTTGAACAAAACACGATTTTTTTACCAATTTTTGAAGTCTACATTTTTGCGGTATACTCACGCCGCTGATCATGCAAACTAGCAAGCTCGCATATGACGTCATGTGACGTAAATTAAGGAACTCACATTACCTTGCCTTCACCAGCTGTACACAAAAAAGATAAATTTCAAGAAAAAGAAAAACCTATCAGAACTCTTAATGTTTTCCTGTCGATAAGGTCACGTGTTCCTTAAAGTACGTCATAGTCCGAGAGAAGACTAAGACGAATGGTGTGTCAAAATCGCGGCAAATTTGAACATTTTTAAAAACTTCTACAAAAATCGTCATTGGTTCAAATCGCAAAATTTTTTCGCAGAAGTTATTTTGATAAGGTGTAGTTTCAGACAAGAAAATAAAAAATTTTAGGTGATGGGCACTTTAAAGGGTTAGAATCATACCTGGAAAGGTTGATCCAGGTTTGGTGGAGAGGCATGATATGGCTGTGATGGTACTTGATATGGTTGATCTGGAGGCAAAGAGGATGCTTGCTGAAAAGCACCAGGGGATTGCGTCATAGTTTGAAATGGGCCACCAGGAGTTGATACTGGACTCACAGCAGTCATTTGGTTTGATTGGCTTGTATTTGCAGCAGACATTTGATAACCTTGGCTTGTGTTTGGCACAGGCATGGAGGCTGGGTACTGTTGACTCGGACCTGAATTATGGAGAGGTTGATTTGGAGGCTGTTGTGTTTGATACGGCTTCCCAGGCACAGAGCCATCTCTAGGCAAATAAGGCTGTCTTGCTGCCAGCATCTGTTGAGGCTGACCAGGCGGCATTTGGTAAGACTGATGACTGGCCACTTGACTCTGGTAGTTTGAACTTTGTAAAGGCATTTGATATGACTGACTTGTATTTGATACCGAAGGGGTCTGATACTGTTGGCCAGGATTTGCTGACGGCATCTGGAAAGGCTGTGTTGGTGTTTGATTGGTTGGCTGAGAACCAGGTACCTGCCAGACAGATTTTAATTGTTTATTGTGCATTTGTCACAAATATTTACATCAATATGCCTGCTGAATAAGAATGAGAGGCCTCAAGAAGCCCTCTACAAGCTTATAAAAATAAGATCTCCTATTATTAGATGGCTTATACTTCTAGTAAAGTCATGCCAGGCAATGATACAAGTGTTTTTGTTGTTGTTTTTTTTCTTCTTACAATCTCAGTCTTCAGCTGTTCATGGCTATCATGACTACATGGAAACTCACTTATGAAAGAGAGTTTGAGAATTCAGGGCAAAAAGAAAACATAAAAAACACAAAAGTAAAATATTGTTCAATGAGGCCTTAAACTGCTGTAATTAAAATAAAAGTTTAAAATTCTAATCGGAGCTTTCGCTGATCAACAGCATCATCAATGAAATGGTGACAGTTCAAATTTTAACTTTTAACTTTTATTTCAAATTACAGTAGTTAAAGGCCTCACTGGACAAATATTTTACTTTTAAGAACATGCTGCTGAAAGACAATATGCACAGATTATCAAATAAAACAAAGTTTTAAGCCACAGTAGGCTGTTCTACACAGCAATCTCATGCTTTAAGTTCAGCAGTTGTGTTTTGCCAAAAAAATTATGGATAAGATATGACCCAGTTGACTGGGCGCGAATCACTTGTCACAATTCAACAAAGCAGGAGGCGACCATGGGTACTAAAGGACAGTAAGTCGTTCGATTATTGAACAGTTTTTATGTAAGCTTATAGTATTAACCTTGTAGTTGTGCAATCAATTTCTTAAAGTCTCTTTCGGTAAAATTTCCCAAAAGAGTTGCACTGGGCGTACCTTTTGTTCTTGAACTGTGCTAAAAAACACAGAATTTTTTCAAAACCTTCATACTTACCGAGTATGGCTTTTGGGCCCTCGGATCTTCCCACGAAGTAGTTCTCGTTTTGTGATCAATAAAGAACGGTCTTCCAGAACTTGGGTCAACTTTCATCTCCCAGCCTTGCGGGAGAGGAGGAAAACCCGGGGTGCAACCTTGATACATCTCCATGTACTTCTAGAAATGAGCTTGAAACAACAGATGTTATAATGCGATGGGAATTCTACAGGAAAAGTTAGAATTTGTGTTTGACAAGAACAGCGTCACTAACATCCGCCATTGCTGCACTCGCAGTGTGTCATGGGATTGTTTGTTGATAGGCGCGCATGCCTGGGCATTGCCTGGGCGTCGCCTAGGCACGCATTACATGCAGAGACTTCCGCATTCTGACTTTACGAGATGGGCGTCGTCATTTGATCATAAAAGACTTGAAGTCGAGCCAAATTTGAGCAGATATACGAGTTTTTCATATATTTTTTGTGCAGAAAGGTACAAACCAGTACCATAAACTATTAAAACATTTAAAAAATATATAATGACAAAATTAAAATAACGGCAAAAACTTTGGACGAAGATCCTGCTGGTTATAAACGTTGGATCTCCGGAAAAGAGATCTAATCAGCCAAATATTAAGAACCAAAAACTAGAAGTCCAAAGACTACTGCAGCTGATCAGAACAACGTGTATTGTTTTTACATAACAATATTTCGGCTGGCCATATCAGCCTTCTAGTTCTCCATGTTTACAGATGTTACTGGACCCTTACTCCTTAACCACGTACAGGCAGCCCAGACTTTATGGAAGTGGTTTGAACTTGAGTGAATTCTCGATAAATTCAATAGAATGTATAAGAGAATGTAAACAAAATACTTCCTAAAATTCTTACAATCTCTTCCCGCTTAGTTGGGGTAACCCACCTGTCCATATAGTCCCTCATTTTAATTTGATCACGTTTACATTATAGGTGGGGTTGACCCGCCACATGTTACCTCACCTATCTGGGGTGCCCCACCTCCAGGTAAACAGGCCGTTAATCTTCGTGAAACGCTCGAAATCTTTTTCTAAAAATCTCTCATGTGCGTTGAAAGCAGTATTCACTGCGATTTCCTGGTAAGAAGTCTGAGAAGTGACAGTTGAAGGATCTTAAGGGCATATAGTTTGATTCTACAAGTTCCAAAATACCGCAGGAGCCCGAACTAGTTTGAAACTTTAAAAGATGTAATGCAACCTTAGGAAGGAGGACAATAAGCACTAAACAAGGCTGCCCGCCTAGACTCAAGATTTTTTTCACCTGAAAATTTTTTCTAAGAGAATGTGCCATACTAACACTTTACAAAAGCCACTGAAAATAATCAGTTCTTGTCTCAGTTATCATGTTTTCATTTGCCTCAAAATTGTAAACAAATTTATTAACGGCCTACTATATACTTTGACTTCTTTAACTATAAGTCAAATTACTTACTAAAATTACGTTTAGTTAGTTGTGCCAGGTAGGTAAATAATCGAGGAAATAGTCGCGAAATTTAGTCTTAACTGGCTTTATAATTCACTCATAATAGTCGCAAAAAAAATAATTACAAAAAAAAAAAAGAGAAAACAAATATCGTTTTCTAAAATACTTGGAAATAAATAGGACCATGCAAATGTTCTGTCAAGAGGTTTTATTTAAATGGTAATACCACAGGATTTTATCCGCAGATTAAGAAGTCAGAATCAACAAATAATCTTGCCATAATGTGCCAGTGAATGAAAGGGTCGACTACGAGTAGTCCACATTTTTCCTCAGGGATAGTAGAGCGAGCGAAGAGAAAATCCCCTATGCGTGTCGCTTTTTCTCGCGTAGGATGATCACAGAGTAACGTTAATTGTTATTTTTTTAAACGTTATCTAGCTGCTTGAAATAATGACAGCAGCAGATTCCGAGTTAGGCTAAAAGAAAAATATTTTATTTGTGGGTTAATTGTAAACAAACCCCAGCGCAACCGCTGCTCAGGTGACACTTGCCTCGGTCCTGAATAGAGGTTCCACTTTATTTTATTAAACTGGGCAGTCATGAATGTGAATCACACTAACACTACACAATTCACTGAGAAAATAATACTAATCTAGTTTTCATTTACATCGAATTTATAAACAAATTTATCGTAACGGATTGCTTTGACTACTTGCAAGTCAAATTACTAAAACATAGCTTAGTTAGTTGTCCCAGCTATGTAAATAATCAAGGAAATTGTTGCAAAATTCTGCCTTAAGTTAACTGACCCTAAAATTTTCTCCTAATAGTGACCAAAAAAGGTCAAAAAAGTTCAAATTTCGTTTTGTAAACTCCTAGGAAATAAATAGGACGATGCTAAAATTCAGCCAAAGAAGTTTTCTATTTAGATGGTAACACCGACTAGGATTTCGTCCACAGTTAGTTCTGCTTGGAGATACTTTAAATCTAGCAGTGTTAAGGGCCTCTCACGATATTTGCTTTTTTTATTTTACATTGCTGTAAAAGGCTAAAAAGTGTCTTTGCATCATGATGTCAATTACAAAAATAACAGTCCAGTTTTGTTTATTTATCTTGTGTTGTAAACGGTATCTAGCAATTTTTTGAAAACCAGCGCTAGCCTAACAAAATTTGCAGTTATTTGAGTAAAAAGGCGTCAAAAGGCAGGTTATTTTGGGCCCGAGAAGCTCCAAAATCATACTAACGAAGGAAAAAGAAAGGAGATAAAGGAAGAGCGAGGAGAAGGAAAGGAAGAGAAAAAAAATTAAAAGCAATGGTTGCACTCTTAGTTTTTATAGTCCGGCTACTTTAGAGATATTTTTTGGCCGAAAAACAAAATGTTGGACGGAAAATAAGGTCCAAAAGGCGGTAACGTTTTCAAAAATCCGGCTAGCTAGATATTCAGACATCGAAGCATGTTTCCTGTCGCAGTGTCTGTTGCTACTGATGACAAGGAAAAAAATTAGACATAGATTGAAACTTGAAAACATTTTGCCATTTTTTTTTTAAGTTTTAATGCAATGCCTGCAAAAATCACCTGAAAATTATCATAACTATCGCTCTCTGGTGAAATTTGATTCGCATCTTCATAACTCTACAGGAAATTTGTATATGGGTAAAGCTGGGGGCTTTGTAAATAATGACTTAAGCACAGAATTGACCAACATTACAACAATATCCTCGACTCCTTTACATTTCATATGTGTGATGTATACGATCACGACACCTCACGCAATGAACTAAAATAATTTTGGAATTACTCACTGGTCATTACAAGTTTATAAGGGAGCTCCACGCGCTCGCGGAGTCCCATAGCTAGGAGAATTTGGTTATCTATCCATCCGAGAAATTTTGGTAGTCACGTGACCCTACGTCCGTCCACCCGTGCGCCCCTACCACAGGGCAACCAATGTGAAATCTCACACTTTCTAGCTAGTGTTGGAGCCTGCAACCGGCCTACATTGCACATCCATGTTGTGGTCAATTAACAGCTGTCAAACCAAAATATCCACTGACCAGTATCACATGACAGAATCGCGGGCTCAGGTGTCGATGCATCGAGGTTGAATTTATCCGCCGATAAGTTACTAGTTTTCAGTTGATCGCAGCATCAACCCCAAGAGGATTTCTTTGCGTTGGTTTTAAGTTGATTGTTTTAAGTAAATTATAAATTCGTTAACGGGGGCTTCGCCCTTAACCTTGGCTAAATCTATATATTAAACGTTATATAGTAAATGATCTGTTACTTATAAAAAAATTAATCAAGTCAGTTTTTTTTGCTTACTGAAAGCAAAGTACTTTAAGTTTACTATTTTTGAAGAAAGTAACATGATCCACACTACTGTACACAGCCCTCTGGACAAATAATACTTGCCTTAGTTTTCATTTACACAAGAATTATAACTGAACGGATTAACGGCCTACTTTGATTAACTGCCAATCAAACTAACTTTTATGCTTATTTTGTTGTGCTAGGTATCCAAATAATCATAAGAATATCGAGGAATTAAACTTTCTCTGGAATGGGAAGCGCCAAAAAAACAGAACTGATCTAGCTTGTCAAATTGTTCTATTTCTATGACCTGTTTCCTTTGACCCAACACTAATTTCGGTTACGTTGACACGGTACTGGATGAATTTTCAACCGGTTGAAACTGACTCCTAAGTTGAGGTACTCCGTTCATACGGAATCACACAAACAGTTCAAAAACTACGAGGCCTAACCGGTTCAAAAAACAATTGAAATTTTTCATACAGTACTTCTCATCATACGAGTCTAAGCAGCACTTGAATTATTTAACAAATAACACTTAGAGAGAACTGCAACTAAGTTTCAAAGTTAGGGAAGCGAGAGGGCCCTATTGGACCGCTGTTGAGCTGGCATTCCTTAATGAACAATTCTACGATGGCACAGCCGCGCTTCCGGTTTCCCCACTGTCCTTGGAATCCCATAAACTTGAACTCACCGCTGTATTGGCCATCAGGATCGTATTGGACAGGCTTTAAATGTTTCCATGTGTGCCAACTTTTACCACTGCTGGCCTCATCCTCTAGAGAGTCTCCGTTCGTAAGGTTTAGCCAAACGTGACGTCCAGGATCAGGCCACATTCCATGTGAGCCCTTGGCACAGTAGACCACTGCATGAGTACCATTATACATGGCCACAGATTGATCTCTCTTCTGGAAATAGCCATCTTTCCAGAGGAATTCTCCACCAAACTTGGCTGTAATTTCGTCGTTATGGATCGACAGCCAAATGGAGTAGATCTGATAGTGTGTGTTGACTTTCCGAAAACGTACTATAACTTTCTCCCAATCTCCAACGTGGTGAAAAAGGGATGAAGGAACTCCAATGCAGCCCAGATTCCCTCCGCAAGGACACCGGCCCAAAAACTCCGGGCAAATAAAGCACCCTTTCTGAAAAAATCCAATGCAGACCTGCTTGCCGCGATTGTACGGGAATAACATCCAGTAGGCGATATCTAAGAAATTGTTATGCTCTCTGTAGATGACGTACACTGGCACCACACTTGGATCTTGACCAAGAAGAGCAACAGGATCAGTGCAGGAAGGGCAGCTAAGGCGCTCTTTGGTGGTAAGGTAACGGTCTCTGTTGCACCTCTCCAAGTTGGAACTTGTCAGCACAGAGGGGTTGGGCTGGTCACTGCACCCTTCCATCTTGCAATGAGACAAGAAGAAGTCGACACTAGATGGCCTCCACGTCTCATTTTGAGCAAGCTTCACCACCGGTGCCCATTTGTCTATCAGGTCAGCTATCTTGCTTGGAACGCCAGGATAGGCAATAACGGTCGTAGACAGCAGTGTAAGGAGGAAAACAGAAAAATCCTTGACCTGCATAGCACCTAGTAAATGAATGCAAGCTAATCATGCTTCAGTAAATATCGTAAATCTTTTTAGCTCAGTTTATAGATCGCTGGATTGCAGAGTTGAAGGTCGCGTGCTTGAACTTCGGGTTTGGACCTCACCCAAGGACATAACTCTGACCTACCGCCTTGTACTACGGTTGGTGTAGTAAGTACTGGTTGTACCTTCTAACTAAAAACAAAGGACTAAAATTGCGACTTTGGCCCTTATTTTGTATTATTGTATTACTTAGTCTGTTCAAGCGAATTTTCTTTTGACTTAACTTAATGCTTATTGCTTGTTATTATATGCGTGATAAGAGGAAAACACACCCTCTGATTAAAAACAAAGTATTTGAAATCACTAATTAACACAAATACTAATTCCTGAGTGCGTGTAAAATAAAAATAATTGATGATATGACTAGCTTCTTTCTAAATTGCTTACCAGAAATCGACTTGCGTTCTCAACGACAAAACTACAGTGCAATAGAGCACTACACAAATCATACTAATGCGTAATGCCTTGTATGAACTGTCACTGAAAAAAAAAAAAAAAAACAATGGCTATTAACATTTTTTGACACTTGATTAAAATTACATAAACACAGCTGGTTTACACAAAATGACATTTATGATTCAGGAGATTATTTTGAGACGTTTTTGTAAGAATTTGGCACTGACATTCCTAATTTAAAAAAAATTGTTAAGGCGGCTCGTTCCAATTTTGGTCTCTTCACTCAGTTTTGACGGTTTCATCTTTGAGGGATAGAACAAACAAAGAAAGCAAAAGCAAGGGGAGCTGTTTCGTACAGTTGGAAAATATATCAATGCTTGACTTCAAATAACTGTTTTTCGTCATAAGCGGTTTCCATGGCAACTTCTTCAAAGGATAATTGAGACCTGATCTGCTTCCATTATAGATAACTACAAAATTAAGCCGGTGAACCCACAAGAGGGGTCATCGGACTTGTTTTCTCGTAAAATGCTTCGAGATTTAACAAATTCCCACGCGCGTTTTCATTCCTGTGCTATGAGATCGCGGGTTATTCATGCACTGATTTGACTACCGCTGACTGTTGCTTGTCAACTTGCGGGCATCTACCCTTCTTGAAAGGGAGGGAAATGTTATGATGCGTCTAATTTACACGTTGCAGTTACTGGGGTTCATTTCAAAAACGTTTGGCAGCCTGAAAAAAAAAACGCCCTCTGTCCTTACTTTTTAATATCAAACTATTTCTTGTTTAACCGTACCTAGAATCTACCCTTTTCAACTCAAATTTCGGATTGGTTTATTGTGCGAAATAGGGTATCGTGGTACAAGGCCTGCTGAAAGATATAAAATAGCAACTGATCGAAAACGCGGACTTCTGCGCAGCATGGCTGAGTCATACCCGGCAATCACATCTGACTGGATGTGATACTTTTACCGAGTCTCAGGTACGTGGTTACCAGAATACTTTGTGCCAAGCATAAAAACACTTCGCCGTGAGTGTTTAGTTTAGGTATTTACAGAACATTCGTACTGTATATATTTTTTAACTTTTTTAAAAATTTTTTCTTTTTGCTTTTAGCAGTGCTCATATTTTTTAGAAATTATGCCAAAATTATGCTACTTTCTGAAAATGATGCTCTCTGTCACCGAAATTATGCTACTTAGATTTTACACTAATTACTTCGGCGGAGCGCGAAGTAAAGGATTCGCGACGCTCAGGAATGTATCAAAGTTGCAATTTTTTGACAAGATTGGGCAAGCAAAGTCTGTAGGTTTTCGGCTCTATTCGGCTATTTGACGAAGTGAGAGCCGAATTAGTTCGAGATATCTCGAGATCACTTCGATTTCTTTGATTTATTCTTACACTTTTTCGAGGAAGAAAGAATTATTATTGTGGCCTTCCCGGGGTTTGAACCGACTCACCTGTGTGACCCGTCAGATCAGAGGAGACTCTAAGTTGAGCGATTAACCGATTGCGCTACTGCGACCCAAGGTAGGTTGGGATAGGAAAAATAGTTATGAAATAATGCACTAGTTTCGGGACAAGATTGGGCGTGCAAGTTCGTGACTTTTCGGCTTGTTTCAACTATTTCACGAAATGAGATCGGACTGCTTCGTGATATCTTGAGATCACTTCGAGTTTAGTCTTTAATTACTCGAGGAATAAATAGAGGATATTTCGTGGCCGCGCAGAGACATGAAATTTCTCTTCGAGTGTTGAAAAACATTTCACGCGTGAGCCCTCCTTTCGAACTGTTTTATGATGAATTTAAAGTTACAAAATGCTGCACAAAGACGTTTTGTCTTTGTTGAGTGTTACGTAGTAAAATTGCTTTCATGCGTTGCGTGACTTTCTTTGGATTAGCCCTGAATAATTAATTAGGGCATGTTTACATTTCAGCATGAGTCAGCAGATTTGGATCAGTTACTGAAATCATAAAATATGTCGAAAAGCTACTACTATTCGCCTGTTAAGTATTTTCTAGAACCTTATGTCAAACGGTATACAAGTTCCAAGCGAGTTCTTTTGACGAACTAAGTTTTTTCTCACGAGCTGGACTGCTGTGTTTAGTCAAGTGTGACGAAGGTCGATTATTCAGGTTCTGTGTTTACAAGTTCGCGGAAGCCGTAAGATATCTGAAGTTCAAGTGAGAGTTTGTTATTATTGGTAGAGGCTGTTTAGTTTTACTCAAAGTTCAAGTCAAGTTTGTGTTGGCGGATGCTGTGTTTTAAAGCTCTGTAAAGGCTATGTTCCTTTGCTGTTAAACTTCCTTGTGTTAATCCGACATCCCTGCGTGCTGATAGTCAGTGAATAATTATCCTCAAAACATTCGAACTCGTGACTTTGAGTTTTAGCCAATTCCATGTCAACGTATAATTGACTCCTTACCCATGCCTTACATATCTTTAATCAGTACATGAGACTGCTATGCTGTTTTTGAAGCCTGATGTGACTAAAAAAAATAGAGAATTGTTTTTTAGAAGGATTTGTATGGAGTCATCAGAGCATAACTGGGCTAATATCGCGGAGACAATTTGTCCTGAAATGGTAGTTTTTGGCAAGTAGGCCTCTTGGATGTTGCTCTTTGCAGAATATCCTGACAAATCCCATAATTTCACACCTTACTCTTACCATATTTGATTTCTTACTATTCCTCCGCATTTACAATTAATTAGTTCCACAACCACGACGCCGAAGCGTACGCTAGCTCCGTAGCGTCTTGTTTTAAGGAAATAAAGATAATCAGTAGCTTAACTCTATCAATTTTGACTTTAATGAACATTCATATAGTCCACCTTCCAGTCTTACAGTCTTTAGCATCGCAAATACGCTGTGCGCACGTGATCTCGCTTTTTTGCCACTTTTAATTTCTCTTTGCCTGGGGCATGTTTTTTGAAAGCCAAGTGGTTTTTGAGAATGCTCTTTTTAGAACTCAATATCGCCTTACACCCATTGTAAAACAGTTTTCCACCTCGAAGACACAAATTTTTCCCCTGGGAATTCTTCGATTCGATCACGAGGACTCATGTTCTTTGGATCTGAGTTACCTCTTTCCTTGTACTTTCCGGTATTACTTTTAGGAACACGTTCTCTAGAGATTAAAGCTCTCCCGGGGCACTGGAAGTGGTGGAAGTGGTGGAAGTGGATGTACTCGAGGACGACGCTATCTCTAATCTGAGGCCTGAGAGGCCGAGCCGCCGAGCCATAAGCGTGGTGGCCTAAGTCTCGGTCTTACGCATAGGGTCACCTTTGCCGCCTGCCG
Source organism: Porites cylindrica (assembly GCA_964035525.1). Taxonomy (NCBI): domain Eukaryota; kingdom Metazoa; phylum Cnidaria; class Anthozoa; order Scleractinia; family Poritidae; genus Porites; species Porites cylindrica. The sequence goes on along the minus strand of OZ037781.1, from coordinate 5,915,020 downwards.
GACCATATTTGACCATGGGCCTTAGCACAGACCTCAATATTTTCCAAAAACAATACAGAAATAAAATACAAACTGAATTATTCGAGAGCTATGATGGGTTTTTTTGTTTTCAACGTATTAAAGCTCGGATTATGCTAGCAGTGCTAAACTGAAATAAAAGCTTAAAATAATGCTCGTTTTGCTGAATTACCGTATTTAGGGACGGACCATTAGAAAAGTGATGGGGGGGGGGGGGGGCGGGGAATTTTTAGCTTGCACGAATTTTTTTTTTGCGCTCACTGCTTGTGCAGGAATTTTTTTTCAGGTGAACCCCTCTGCACGAAGTTTTTTTTCTGTCAAATAGTGGTTTTTTTGAACAGTGAAATCTTGATTCATTATCTATGTTTTTTTGCTTTATAAATTATTCTACACTCACAACAGATCAAAGGATACAGGCCACTTAAATGCAAAATCTTTTCGAAAATGTGCACACAGTGAGAGAGGACTAAACTTTGCCTGAGTAAATCTTGTTTTTGCAGCACTAAGTCGTATATTTAGAGGTCATGAAGCCGGTTTGTTACATGCATACTGAGTAATCATTTCCTGTGGTTTATGCTTCTGTAGGTGTCCCTGATAGGATTTGATTTCAGATGCAGTTGTAAAAATGTTTTATATCCTTAGAACTCTGTTTATTACGGCTGAATAAAGATTTTAGTTTTTTTGGTTTTCTCCGAAATGACTGTACCTGAATAACTATATGCATGCATGCAAGTTTCTTTGTCCGTGAATGTGATTATTTCCTGCCACGTGAGTATGACTATCTGGGCCCAGCTCTGTAGTGTGGTTTGCAGGATTTTGAATTTCCACGGATAGTGCGATCTTCAGATTTGAGTTGTACAGTGTAGCTAAAACTAAAGCTACACCAAGTTTGGAGAAATATGCCGTGCGTCAGTCAAGATAATTCTCTTAGCGCTCATACAGTCCATTTAGTTTTTCTTAACATAAGTGAGTCTTGAACTAGAGCGCGATGTCTTGTTGTTCCTTCGAAGGTATTTACTTAAGTTTTTGCTTAACAGTCGTCTATGCGACTGCTATGAATTCTTACGCAAGACTGCAGTTTCGGAACTATAAGCGTTCCTCGTAAGTTGCTACTATGGTAAAGTCTTAGGTACAAAGAGCGAAGCAGGCTGTTTAAATACTGGTGGCTAGGATCGAAAATACTAACTTGCCATTGGCTGCAAAAGTGACCAATAGCGTAGGTATATCTCCCGGGTGTATCTTTTTGTGGGCACAAATAATTTTATAGAATATTTACAAAGCTACCAAATTCTAATATTATTTATTACAAATTTTATTTTATTATTTTTATTATAATACAGTATACAGTGTATGTTGTAGGTACACTAGCTGCAATTTAAAACAAAAACAAGGTTCTAATTGTCTCCTTTCATAAGAAGAAAGTGATTTTTGTTTATTCATATTGTGCCTGGTAAAATTGATTTCTGAACCTCAGACTTTCTGAAAAAGTCACAATTGGACCTTCCTTCTGCATGAATTTTTTTTCTTTACCTTCTCCTTTGCATGAATTTTTTTTCTTGGCATTTTCCATTGCATGAATTTTTTTTTTGTTTCCCCCCCCCCCCCCCCCCATCACTTTTCTAATGGTCCGTCCCTTATTCGAACAAGCGCCCAACCTCGAATTAGCGCCCACCTCGAATAAGCGCCCATCCTAAAGGCAGAAAAAGTTAATATGCGCCCAGCCTCGAATAAGCGCCCACCCCACCCCACCTCCCTTCCACTCCCACTCAAACTCAAATAAGCGACCACCCCCACCCCACCCCCCCCAAAATTGAATAAGTACTTATAAGAGACATCCCCGAAGACGGAGTTTTCTGGGCTCCTGCTTCAAAGTATTTTACAGGAACCTTGCCTTGTTACATCTTCGAGTTTTGTTATTACCATTTATTGTTTCGTTGCAAAATAAACATACTACACTTGCTGAAAATGGTGAAAATTTAATAAGCGCCCAGCCTCGAGTAAGCGCCCACTCTCAAGGTCCAAAAATTTAATAAGCGCCCAGGGCGGTTAATCGAATAAATACGGTATGCTTATAAAATTATGCTAGCACAATTTACCAAAGCCTAGCACATCCCTACCCAGAAATTCCTAAAGTTTCCCCCCCCCGCCCGGGGGGTTAGCCTGGTGGCTAGCACAGCAGCTATTTTTCGGAGGGAGAGAAGCGACGACCGGAAATGCGTCTGCTGTTCGCAGGCTACTCACCCCCGGGCCTTCACCGCTGGAAAGCCGCTGACAGCATCGTATTTCGCAGATCATTTGTTTATTTCTCGAACCTTTTCCCGCCAATTCCGGAAGAATCTTGTATACGTTTCAGAGTTTTAATGGAGAGAGTTGAGAATCGGGCTGATGAAACATCACAAATAACGGAGAGGATAACTTATTTATTCAATAATGATCTGCTAAGCGATGTCGGCTTTGTTGTACGATCGTCATGCGGCGAAAAGCATGCTAAGAGAACCAAGATGGCGATTCCAGCGCACAAGTTTCTGTTGTCCATCTACAGTCCTGTTTTTTACGCCATGTTCTGTGGAGAAATGGCCGAGAAGTCGGACACTATTGATCTACCAGACTGTGAATACGAGGGAATCTTGGAAATGTTGCGATACATGTACAGCCACGAGGTGGTGTTGCACGAAAGCAATGTTCTTCAAGTGTTGTATGTGGCCAAGAAATACATCCTGCCCTCTCTTGCCCAAAAATGTGTCGAGTTTTTGATGAGGAATTTAGATCTTGCAAACGTACTCTGTGTTCTGTCTCACGCGCAAAAGTTTGACGAGAAGAATCTTGTGGATCGCTGCTGGGAAATGATTGAAAATGAAACTGAAGAAGTTGTAAAGTCGGAGGAATTTGTGAAAATTGACAAGTCCTTACTCGAAGCCATGGTCAAGAGAGCCTCATTGACAATCTCAGAGGTAAAGCTGTTCAGAGCTGTTGATTTGTGGGCTACAGACGAATGTGAAAGGCAAGGGGTTCTCGCAAGTGGTAAGTTTAAGCGAAGAATTCTTGGGGAGCAAATAGTGAAAAACATACATTTTCCAGTAATGGAGGAGAAAGATTTTACAAGCACCGTCATTTACTCAAATATCCTTAGTAGGACAGAAGAAAGAGAATTGATGAGGAAGTTTAATGGTAGGTTGACGACATCTGTAGGTTTTCCTGAAGATGAGCGAGTAGGTTTCAGGTGGTCGTGTAGCAGATTTGCATGCTTTTCGTCTTGCATTTGTGAACCAGGAGACTGCTCCTATGATGGAGATTCCAATTCCCTCTTTCTTGATGCCATTATTCTAGACGTAGACAAGGACATCATGCTTCATGGGATCCGTTTCTTTGGTTGTGTAAATAACATGGACCACATTGTTTCTTTGAAAATCATAGACAAGGAAAATGGTACAGAAATGTTGTCTTTGAAAGATGTGTTCATTTCTTCTTTCCCTTTGCCATACAAAGAAGAGAAAATCAGTTGCTGTGATGTGGTTTTTGATCCAGTTATTTTGAGGAAGAATGCGGACTTTATTGTTAGAAGTTTAACGGATGGCCCAGAACCTTGCTATGGGTATGATGGTGTCAACATCGTTGAAAGCCATGGTGTGACTTTCACTTTTAAAGCCTATAAGTCAAAGAACAGGGTGAATGACACAGAGGTTCAGACGGGCCAATTTTATAGCTTCTTTTTTAAGCCACTTTAATCATCATAACAGCACAGTAGATTGACATAGTAAATAGCATTAGTAAACAGAAAACTAATATAGTATTATAACCTTCTTTTCTATTTACTAATGCTATTTTCTATGTCAATCTACTTTGCTATTTACTATGCCAATGCTGTGAGCTCCGGCTTACCATCTGTATGTAATGGGAAATCGTAATAGAATGTACTGTATTTCCTTGAATTATAGCTGTTCCTCAAGTAATTGCCTCCCTTGAATAATTGCCTCTTTTAGATGGAAATGTTAAGCAATTATTGGATGAGGTTTTTGTGATATCCAGAATAATTAAGGTCGAGGTAGGGGTTGGGCTTCGGCTGATAACCCCCACCCCTCTTACCTTCTTCTCTTTCTTTTATCCCCCCCCCCTGTCGAGTTGAAATGGAGTCTGATGCAACAAAACTGGTCAGTTACAATTCAAGCTCTGATGCTTAGGTTATTGACATTGGAAATTAATCAAGGAATCAAATTTGGAACACTGAAAATGCCCATGTGTGATCATTTTTTTTGTTGTTTTAACAGGATAATAAAACAAAATATGTAGGGCATAACTTCCAGTGAGCAAATTTTGAAATAATCGACTCTCCCTCGAATAATTGCCTTCCCTCGAATGATCTCCCTCTTTTTGTGCAAACAAAATAATAGTTGCCCCCGGCTATTATTCAAGGAAATACGGTATTTGTAAATATAGGTTAGAAATATTCTGATTTCTGGTTAGTACAAAAAGGCCCGATCAGAAAACACCAGCATTTGTTCAACCAGAGTTAATGTTAAGATGATTGTGAAGATCGAGAGATGAACACCCTGACACCGTTCTTGTGTGCGGTGGTGACGTCAGTGGATTGGACACACATGAACTAAAAGCATTGTTGGGATGGGACGTTCTGGTCGATTTTCCTCGAGAGGTAACGCATGCCTGGATAACTGCCTAACCAATAGGCTGGACTTGTTTGGAAACACCTGTCCTCTTCATATGTTAATAAAGACCGATCACAAGGGATTTGTCTTACCTGCTGGAACAAAACTCAAACCCACGCTCTCCAAAGTACTTGAGATTGATTGTAGAGAACATTGCAAACAATCATTCTATCTGGCTTCAGCTGCACAAGACTGGCAAGAGGTTGTCACAGCGGACAATGCTGATGTTGCAGTTAGAATTATGGAGGACAAAATATGCTCTTTAATGGATAAGTGTATGCCACTCAAGTCTATCCGTATGTCATCTTGTGATCCCAGGTGGATGTCCCCCCTGGTGCGGTCATACTTAGGGCAAAAAGGAGAATATCGCTCAATAATAGAGAGCGACTAAAACTCACGAACAGTAGAATTTCACAAGCCATCAGGGAAAACAGAAGAAATCCAGTGAGTGTTATGGGTAGTTGAGTATGGTGGAAGAACGTCGACCTGGTCTCACAGCGTCGTGTAAGGACAACCTGCGTTAATTTCAACCATGCCTCCCTGGACCATCTGAAGAACTATTTTGGGCGCCTGTGCCATGATGACAGTTATCTGAGACCTACTGATGTGCTTATCGAGGGGGATGTGGAAGTTCCAGAGATAACACAAAGGCAGGTCTGGAATGCTGTTACTAAGTTGAAAAGAACAGCTACAGGCCCAGTAAACATACCCTTCTGGAATTGGAAAGATCACACAGAACTTCTCACTCCAGTTATCACTCAAGTGTAGAATTTATCGTTGTCAACTCAGTCATGGCTAGGTTCCTGGAAGAGAGGGCAAATATTACCCCCTTCCCAAGGTCAACTTTCCTAAAGTGGATTCAGACTACAGAGGGGTAAATGTCACAAAACAAAAACTCAAAAAGAGCCTTTTTTTTTCTATTTAAGGTCAAGTGATTAATATGAAAATATATATTTTAGATCACAGTATCTAAATATTTTTGCATCTTGTCTTATACTTTTTTAGCTATAAAAGGATATATTCCACAAAATATTGACTGTTTTGTTTCAGGTTCATTGCATTTGCATTTGACCTTTGTTGTCTTTTGCCTTTTGTCCGTCATTCGTAAACAATAGCTAAAACCATACAACTACTACATCAACCAATCAGGTCTTGAACAGATTCCAGACAGATTTTATGTTATCAGTATGGAATTTCTGTCGTTGAGGCGCAGATGTCTCTCCTAGGAAAACGTCCCAAGTGGCGAGGAGCAAGGAGAAATGGCTGTTTTCACCAGGTAGATCTGTGAGCGACATTAAACTTTATAAGACAATATAAGATATAGTACCCATCTTAGTCATCCCCTGGCATGGGTGACATTAAACTTTATAAGACAATAAGATATAGCACCCATCTTAGTCATCCCCTGGCATGGGTGACATTAAACTTTATAAGACAATAAGATATAGCACCCATCTTAGTCATCCCCTGGCATGGGTGACATTAAACTTTATAAGACAATAAGATATAGCACCCATCTTAGTCATCCCCTGGCATGGGTGACATTAAACTTTATAAGACAATAAGATATAGCACCCATCTTAGTCATCCCTGGCATGGGTGACATTAAACTTTATAAGACAATAAGATATAGCACCCATCTTAGTCATCCCCTGGCATGGGTGACATTAAACTTTATAAGACAATAAGATATAGCACCCATCTTAGTCATCCCCTGGCATGGGTGACATTAAACTTTATAAGACAATAAGATATAGCACCCATCTTAGTCATCCCCTGGCATGGGTGACATTAAACTTTATAAGACAATAAGATATAGCACCCATCTTAGTCATCCCCTGGCATGGGTGACATTAAACTTTATAAGACGATAAGATATAGCACCCATCTTAGTCATCCCCTGGCATGGGTGACATTAAACTTTATAAGACAATAAGATATAGCACCCATCTTAGTCATCCCCTGGCATGGGTGACATTAAACTTTATAAGACAATAAGATATAGCACCCATCTTAGTCATCCTCTGGCATGGGTGACATTAAACTTTATAAGACAATAAGATATAGCACCCATCTTAGTCATCCCCTGGCATGGGTGACATTAAACTTTATAAGACAATAAGATATAGCACCCATCTTAGTCATCCCCTGGCATGGGTGACATTAAACTTTATAAGACAATAAGATATAGCACCCATCTTAGTCATCCCCTGGCACGGGTGACATTAAACTTTATAAGACAATAAGATATAGCACCCATCTTAGTCATCCCCTGGCATGGGTGACATTAAACTTTATAAGACGATAAGATATAGCACCCATCTTAGTCATCCCCTGGCATGGGTGACATTAAACTTTATAAGACAATAAGATATAGCACCCATCTTAGTCATCCCCTGGCATGGGTGACATTAAACTTTATAAGACAATAAGATATAGCACCCATCTTAGTCATCCCCTGGCATGGGTGACATTAAACTTTATAAGACGATAAGATATAGCACCCATCTTAGTCATCCCCTGGCATGGGTGACATTAAACTTTATAAGACGATAAGATATAGCACCCATCTTAGTCATCCCCTGGCATGGGTGACATTAAACTTTATAAGACAATAAGATATAGCACCCATCTTAGTCATCCCCTGGCATGGGTGACATTAAACTTTATGAGACAATAAGATATAGCACCCATCTTAGTCATCCCCTGGCATGGGTGACATTAAACTTTATAAGACGATAAGATATAGCACCCATCTTAGTCATCCCCTGGCATGGGTGACATTAAACTTTATAAGACAATAAGATATAGCACCCATCTTAGTCATCCCCTGGCATGGGTGACATTAAACTTTATAAGACAATAAGATATAGCACCCATCTTAGTCATCCCCTGGCATGGGTGACATTAAACTTTATAAGGCGATAAGATATAGCACCCATCTTAGTCATCCCCTGGCATGGGTGACATTAAACTTTATAAGACAATAAGATATAGCACCCATCTTAGTCATCCCCTGGCACGGGTGACATTAAACTTTATAAGACAATAAGATATAGCACCCATCTTAGTCATCCCCTGGCATGGGTGACATTAAACTTTATAAGACAATAAGATATAGCACCCATCTTAGTCATCCCCTGGCATGGGTGACATTAAACTTTATAAGACAATAAGATATAGCACCCATCTTAGTCATCCCCTGGCATGGGTGACATTAAACTTTATAAGACGATAAGATATAGCACCCATCTTAGTCATCCCCTGGCATGGGTGACATTAAACTTTATAAGACAATAAGATATAGCACCCATCTTAGTCATCCCCTGGCATGGGTGACATTAAACTTTATAAGACAATAAGATATAGCACCCATCTTAGTCATCCCCTGGCATGGGTGACATTAAACTTTATAAGACAATAAGATATAGCACCCATCTTAGTCATCCCCTGGCATGGGTGACATTAAACTTTATAAGACAATAAGATATAGCACCCATCTTAGTCATCCCCTGGCATGGGTGACATTAAACTTTATAAGACAATAAGATATAGCACCCATCTTAGTCATCCCCTGGCACGGGTGACATTAAACTTTATAAGACAATAAGATATAGCACCCATCTTAGTCATCCCCTGGCATGGGTGACATTAAACTTTATAAGACGATAAGATATAGCACCCATCTTAGTCATCCCCTGGCATGGGTGACATTAAACTTTATAAGACAATAAGATATAGCACCCATCTTAGTCATCCCCTGGCATGGGTGACATTAAACTTTATAAGACAATAAGATATAGCACCCATCTTAGTCATCCCCTGGCATGGGTGACATTAAACTTTATAAGACGATAAGATATAGCACCCATCTTAGTCATCCCCTGGCATGGGTGACATTAAACTTTATAAGACGATAAGATATAGCACCCATCTTAGTCATCCCCTGGCATGGGTGACATTAAACTTTATAAGACAATAAGATATAGCACCCATCTTAGTCATCCCCTGGCATGGGTGACATTAAACTTTATAAGACAATAAGATATAGCACCCATCTTAGTCATCCCCTGGCATGGGTGACATTAAACTTTATAAGACGATAAGATATAGCACCCATCTTAGTCATCCCCTGGCATGGGTGACATTAAACTTTATAAGACAATAAGATATAGCACCCATCTTAGTCATCCCCTGGCATGGGTGACATTAAACTTTATAAGACAATAAGATATAGCACCCATCTTAGTCATCCCCTGGCATGGGTGACATTAAACTTTATAAGGCGATAAGATATAGCACCCATCTTAGTCATCCCCTGGCATGGGTGACATTAAACTTTATAAGACAATAAGATATAGCACCCATCTTAGTCATCCCCTGGCACGGGTGACATTAAACTTTATAAGACAATAAGATATAGCACCCATCTTAGTCATCCCCTGGCATGGGTGACATTAAACTTTATAAGACAATAAGATATAGCACCCATCTTAGTCATCCCCTGGCATGGGTGACATTAAACTTTATAAGACAATAAGATATAGCACCCATCTTACTCATCCCCTGGCATGGGTGACATTAAACTTTATAAGACAATAAGATATAGCACCCATCTTAGTCATCCCCTGGCATGGGTGACATTAAACTTTATAAGACAATAAGATATAGCACCCATCTTAGTCATCCCCTGGCATGGGTGACATTAAACTTTATAAGACGATAAGATATAGCACCCATCTTAGTCATCCCCTGGCACGGGTGACATTAAACTTTATAAGACAATAAGATATAGCACCCATCTTAGTCATCCCCTGGCATGGGTGACATTAAACTTTATAAGACAATAAGATATAGCACCCATCTTAGTCATCCCCTGGCATGGGTGACATTAAACTTTATAAGACAATAAGATATAGCACCCATCTTAGTCATCCCCTGGCATGGGTGACATTAAACTTTATAAGACAATAAGATATAGCACCCATCTTACTCATCCCCTGGCATGGGTGACATTAAACTTTATAAGACAATAAGATATAGCACCCATCTTAGTCATCCCCTGGCATGGGTGACATTAAACTTTATAAGACAATAAGATATAGCACCCATCTTAGTCATCCCCTGGCATGGGTGACATTAAACTTTATAAGACGATAAGATATAGCACCCATCTTAGTCATCCCCTGGCATGGGTGACATTAAACTTTATAAGACAATAAGATATAGCACCCATCTTAGTCATCCCCTGGCATGGGTGACATTAAACTTTATAAGACAATAAGATATAGCACCCATCTTAGTCATCCCCTGGCACGGGTGACATTAAACTTTATAAGACAATAAGATATAGCACCCATCTTAGTCATCCCCTGGCATGGGTGACATTAAACTTTATAAGACAATAAGATATAGCACCCATCTTAGTCATCCCCTGGCATGGGTGACATTAAACTTTATAAGACAATAAGATATAGCACCCATCTTAGTCATCCCCTGGCATGGGTGACATTAAACTTTATAAGACAATAAGATATAGCACCCATCTTAGTCATCCCCTGGCATGGGTGACATTAAACTTTATAAGACAATAAGATATAGCACCCATCTTAGTCATCCCCTGGCATGGGTGACATTAAACTTTATAAGACAATAAGATATAGCACCCATCTTAGTCATCCCCTGGCATGGGTGACATTAAACTTTATAAGACAATAAGATATAGCACCCATCTTAGTCATCCCCTGGCATGGGTGACATTAAACTTTATAAGACAATAAGATATAGCACCCATCTTAGTCATCCCCTGGCATGGGTGACATTAAACTTTATAAGACAATAAGATATAGCACCCATCTTAGTCATCCCCTGGCATGGGTGACATTAAACTTTATAAGACAATAAGATATAGCAACCATCTTAGTCATCCCCTGGCACGGGTGACATTAAACTTTGTTATATTCCTAGACTTTCACTCAACTAAACAGGGACTGCCATTCGTTGATTCTTGGTCACGTGGCCTTGACTAAAATCAAATGTATCCCGATCGTGATACATTAAACAATGTATCCCGCTCGGGATACATTGCAGCACGTGATCAAAGCATGGTGGAAAGTGGTGTGACAGAAGGCGGGAAAAACACCGCCAGGTCCAGCCAGTTTTCTTTTTTGTGAATGAACACAACAACACAAAAACGAAACCTCAAGCTAAAAAGTAACGATTTTTAAAGTTATCCCAGAAGTTCCCAGAAGAAAAACAGCAGCTAGTGGAGGAAAAAGATGCAGATAATATGAGGAAAGTACTTTTGTTTGTAAATCATTCATTCAGTGGTTTTGAGAATTAAATTTGTGTTGTTATAAGTACCGAGTCGACTGTTTTGGTTCGCTCCGGTTATTCTTTTGTTGCTGTTGAAGTGAAAGTCTAGAAATATAACAAAACACTTAATGTCAGGTCCCTCGGGAAACCAGTTAGTTTTGTTTTCCCTCGAGTCCTGATGTTTCCCTCGACTTCGTCTCGGGAAACATCAGGACTCTTGGGAAAACAAAACTAACTGTTTCCCTCGGGATCTGACATTAAGTGTATATTATAAGACAATAAGATATAGCACCCATCTTAGTCATCCCCTGGCATGGGTGACATTAAACTTTATAAGACAATAAGGTATAGCACCCATCTTAGTCATCCCCTGGCATGGGTGACATTAAACTTTATAAGACAATAAGATATAGCACCCATCTTAGTCATCCCCTGGCATGGGTGACATTAAACTTTATAAGACAATAAGATATAGCACCCATCTTAGTCATCCCCTGGCATGGGTGACAATAAACTTTATAAGACAATAAGATATAGCACCCATCTTAGTCATCCCCTGGCATGGGTGACATTAAACTTTATAAGACAATAAGGTATAGCACCCATCTTAGTCATCCCCTGGCATGGGTGACATTAAACTTTATAAGACAATAAGGTATAGCACCCATCTTAGTCATCCCCTGGCATGGGTGACATTAAACTTTATAAGACAATAAGGTATAGCACCCATCTTAGTCATCCCCTGGCATGGGTGACATTAAACTTTATAAGACAATAAGATATAGCACCCATCTTAGTCATCCCCTGGCATGGGTGACATTAAACTTTATAAGACAATAAGATATAGCACCCATCTTAGTCATCCCCTGGCATGGGTGACATTAAACTTTATAAGACAATAAGATATAGCACCCATCTTAGTCATCCCCTGGCATGGGTGACATTAAACTTTATAAGACAATAAGATATAGCACCCATCTTAGTCATCCCCTGGCATGGGTGACAATAAACTTTATAAGACAATAAGATATAGCACCCATCTTAGTCATCCCCTGGCACGGGTGACATTAAACTTTATAAGACAATAAGATATAGCACCCATCTTAGTCATCCCCTGGCACAGGTGACATTAAACTTTATAAGACAATAAGATATAGCACCCATCTTAGTCATCCCCTGGCACGGGTGACATTAAACTTTATAAGACAATAAGATATAGCACCCATCTTAGTCATCCCCTGGCATGGGTGACAATAAACTTTATAAGACAATAAGGTATAGCACCCATCTAAGTCATCCCCTGGCATGGGTGACAAACTTTATAAGACAATAAGATATAGCACCCATCTTAGTCATCCCCTGGCATGGGTGACAATAAACTTTATAAGACAATAAGATATAGCACCCATCTTAGTCATCCCCTGGCACGGGGGGGCAGCTTGGCACTTCTTTTCAATGATATGAAAACCAAGTTAATTTGTTCCTCTACTAAATTATATATAACAAGTATTCACTGAAGTAAAGGTGGCTAGTGTTGGGTGGCTATTTACCTAGCCGCAAAGCCACTAGCCACGACTATTTTGGTGTCCGCTGCACTTCCCCGAACTAGCAGAGTATATTCTCTTTGGGGCTATTTGGAAGCCATTTCAGAAAAGTGAGTTTCAGATTTTGTAGAGTTGTAACTCGACACAGAGTCTGGGCGGTGCCATCCTCAGAGACCCAGGGGCAGATAGTGGGGGCAAGAGAAATTCTAAACGGGGAGGGGGGGGGGGGGAATTGGTGCGAAGAATTATTTTTCCTTTCGTTTAGACTCCGGTTCTCTCGCCCTTACTATCTGATATCTGCCCCTAGGTCTCCGAAGACGGGGCGGTGCTGCCCAAGTAGCTTTTTGATGTATCGTATATAAAGTTATCCCTAGCCGGTGGAAAGCCCGCTGAAAAACTGTACCGTATATTCGTAAATATAACACCTTCCCGCCGATTCCCGCCATTTCGTGACTGTTCGATTTCGTTAGTCAATCTTCCTTTTTTCGCGTGCCTTTTAGTGTTTCAATGGCTGTTTTTGGGCAGCTGGGTGATGAAAAATCACATGTAAGGGAGAAGATAACCTTTTTATTCAATAACGATCTGTTAAGCGATGTCAGCTTCGTCATACGATCGTCATGCGGCGAAAACGATGCAAAAAGACCCAAGATGGTGATTCCAGCACACAAGTTTGTGTTGTCAATCTACAGTCCAGTTTTTTACGCCATGTTCTGTGGAGAAATGGCCGAGAAATCTAACACCATTGATCTACCAGACTGTGAATACGAGGGAATGTTGGAAATGTTGCGATACATGTACATCAGCGAGGTGGAGTTGCGCGCAAGCAATGTTCTTCAAGTGTTGTATGTCGCGAAGAAATATATCCTGCCCTCTCTTGCCCAAAAATGCGTCGTGTTTCTGATGAGGAATTTAGATCTTGCAAACGTACTCTGTGTTCTGTCTGAAGCTCAAAAGTATGACGAGCAGAATCTTGTGGATCGCTGCTGGGAAATGATTGAAAGCGAAACTGAAGAAGTTGTAAAGGCAGAGGAATTTCTGAAAATTGACAAGTCGTTACTCGAAGCCATGGTCAAGAGAGCCACATTGACAATCCCAGAGGTAGAGCTCTTTAGAGCTGTTGATTTGTGGGCTACAGAAGAATGTAAAAGGCAAGAAGTTCTCGTAAGTGGCAAGGTTAAGCGAAGAATCCTTGGAGAGCAAATAGTGAAAAACATACATTTTCCAGTAATGGAGGAGAAAGATTTTACAAGCACCGTAATTGACTCAAATATCCTTACTAAGACAGAAGTAAGAGAATTGATGAGGAATTTTAATGGTACATTGTCGACATCTGTAGGTTTTCCTGAAGATCAGCGAGTAGGTTTCAGGTGGTCTTGTAGCAGATTTGCAAGATTTTCGTCTTGCATTTGTGAACCAGTACACTGGTCTTATGATGGAGATTCTGATTCCCTCACTCTTGATGCCATTGTTCTAGAGGTAGACAAGGATATCATGCTTCATGGGATTCGTTTTTTTGGTTGCATAAATAACGAGGACTATCTTTTTTCTTTGAAAATCATAGACAAGAAAAATGGTACAAAAATGTTGTCTTTGAAAGATATGTCTTTTTCATCTGTCCTGTTGCCATACAGAGAAGAGGAAATCAGTGGCTATGATGTTGTTTTTGATCCAGTTATTTTGAGGAAGAATGCGGACTATGTTGTTAAAAGTTTAACGGATGGCCCAGAAACTTGCTATGGGTATGATGGTGTCAACATCATTCAAAGCCATGGTGTGACTTTCACTTTTAAAGCCTATAAATCAACGAACAGGGAGAATGAGAATGAAACAGAGATTCATTATGGTCAATTTTCTAGCTTCTTTTTTAAGCCATTATAAAAAACCATTATAATAGCAAAGTAGATTGACATAGTAAATAGCATTAGTAAACAGAAAACTAATGTGGTATTATAGTCTTCTTTTCTATTTACTAATGCTATTTTCTATGTCAATCTACCTTGCTATTTACTATGCCAATGCTGTGAGCTCCGGCTTACCATATGTATGTAATGGGAAATTGTTATAGAATGTACTGTATTTCCTTGAATTATAGCTGTTCCTCAAGTAATCGCCTCCCTCGAATAATTGCCTCTTTTAGATGGAAATGTTAAACAATTATTGGATGAGGTTTTTGTGATATCCAGAATAATTGAGGTTGAGGTAGGTGTTGGGCTTTGGCTGATAACCCCCACCCCTCTTACCTTCTTCTGTTTCTTTTATCCCCCCCCCCCCCCCCCCCTCTGTCAAGTTGAAATGGAGTCTGATGCAGCGAAACTGGTCAGTTACAATTCAAGCTCTGATGCTGAGGTTATTGACATTGGAAATTAATCAAGGAATCAAATTTGGAACACTTAAAAAGCTCATTGTGATCATTTTTTGTTTTAATGGGATAGTAAAACAAAATATTTAGTGCACAACTTCCAGGGAGCAAAATTTGAAATAATTGACACCCTCGAATAAGCTTTCCCTCGATTAATCTCCCTCTGTCTGTGCGAAAAAAAAAAATCGCCCCAGCTTTTATTCGAGGAAATACGATATTTGTAGATGTAGGTTAGAAACATTCTGATTTCTGGTTAGTGCTAAAGGCCTGGTCAAACAACACCAGCAAATAATTGATTTGTTCAACCAAAGTTAATTTTTAGATGATTCTGAAGAGAGATGCATAGTTATTTTAAAGTTAAAGTGTCTTGAAGAACCAAATAGTTTAAACAACTTTTTTTGTGTTCAAATTAGATGAAACAAAGTTAAATGTAAATAAATAGAGGATGTTACATAGCCCTGCAGAGATAAAAATTAAAGTAAAAATTTTCCTCTTTGACTGATGAAAATATTTCACAAGTTGTTGAATGAGTGAAATATTTTTTTTATTGTGAGAAGAGAAATTTTATATCTCCCAGTGGCCATGTAATGTTCTATTTATTATTATTTTATAATTATATAATGTTTGCACAACACTTGCTGAATTGCTGATGCTGGGCCGGTATTTTATATAGCACTGTTTGAACACAGGTAAGCCAGGCTCTGTGATAGTACCACAGTACCGTTCCAGTAAAATTACAGTGTTTGTATGGGGTAAAAATACAATCCTAAAATTTCTCGGAAATACTAAATAAAGACCAATGAAACTTACTCTGCAGTTAGTTGTTGTTGTCCTTAATACTCCAACGTCAGTGAATTTGAACAAATTATCACGAAACTTCGTTGGAGCATTAAGGACAACAGCAACTAACTGCAGAGTAAGTTTCGTTGGTCTTTATTTTAGTATTTCCTAGAAATTTTAGGATTGTATTTTTACCCCATACAAACACTAATTTTACTGGATTGGTACTGTGGTACTATCACAAAGCCTGGGTCACCTGTGATTTGAACAGTCTTCGCAGAACACTGTTTTGCTGAGAACTTATCATCGAATTATTAAGTGATTATCTATAGCCAATGCTCCTAATTTTTTTCAATGAGCTTTTTTTAATAACTTACTGGAATAATATTGTTCATTTACCTGCAGAAAACTCAAGCGACCAATGTTTCTGTCGTTTGATGGCCACTGCCCACATTCTTAGCGATGCATTCTGAAAATTTTGTCCGATTTTGCCCGCTAACTTGTGCAGAGTGAAGAGATCTTTCAAACCATACCAGAATGAGCACAATTCAGTCAAGGACACCGAAGAAAGAGGCAAAAAAACCATGTAACATTGACCTGAAAATCTGCATGAAAATCTTGTTCCATTGCTCACCTACCTTTCCTTTCACCTAATCCTAAGATCCTGAAAGCTTTCCTAAAAACTCTTCCCACCAAAATGAAGCCTACTAAATGCCCAGCAAGAGAAAAAAAAAATGAGGCAAGAAAAGCGAAAAAAGAGGGGAGGAGAGAAAGCGAAAAGTAAAAGTCAAGACTGCTGAGTCACTTTAAAACCCAAAAACGAAATTTTGCTTTCTGCGCATGCCCGTACTTCGCAAGCTGATATTTTGCATCTGGATCAGAAGGCCGTGAAGTGTACGACCTGTAAACCGGTTTGTGGTAAGTTTTAGCTCTTTATAGCAGGACAGTGGCCAGAAAACCACTCAAGTACCTTCAAAACGCGTTTTTTCGGCAAAATCTCCAGGAGCGAATGGGTTGAAGGGCCTCTTCACACAAGCTCGGTTGACCGGGCTGGCTCGAACATATGGCGGATACCCAAATATGGAAACATCTCTGACGTCAAGTGCGCGGCTTTACGTCACTGTGACATGTATCATATAGCTGTTATGGCACGAACAGCTTACGAGTCCGCATTCCCGTTACTTTTCTACTCGTTCTTATTCTTCACCACGACTACGTTTCAGGGGCACCCAACATCAATTTTCGGAAAATATCTGTTCGGAAGAAGATTTAAGATCTAGAATTTTCGGAACATGTGTTGTAAAATTTCTTGCTTGCCTGCCTCTCCTAGGATTTTCCAACATCTAAAAAATGGTATAATTGCCTATTTTTAACGGATTTGTACCCTAAAGAGCTCAACTAGAATTTACGGGAGCTTTTTTTCTGGCTGAAATTTTCGATAAGGTAAGTTTTGATCCCTATAATTTTCGGATCACTTGACTTTAAGCTAGGAAATCCGAACAGATGAAAAATTTTTAGAGGATAAAAATATGACTATATCTACCGTATAAAATACTAAAATAAGTGTAACAATGTTATGTTTAAGCTAAGTGGTTTTGAACTATATTATCGTTGGGGGCCCCTGACGTTTCAAAAGTAGGACCCAAGGTAAAACTGGCAAGTGCTCAAAAAAGAGGCCGACTGTTAAATCATCAAACCAATCCAACACATGCCCTCCGATGAGGTTGTTCTCAGAGCCTCCGGGCGGGTAAAGAAAACCCGTGGAATCCCCTACACGTATAAGACACTCTGCTGTAGCTGATTGGATGGTACTGACATATCTCGCTACAAGACGGCTATAATATAGGAAAGCGCTAAGACAGCAAGTTCAGTTTTTATGTGAGTTGATCAGTGACTGAGATCTCCTCTATTGTAGCTATACCGAAAACAAGAAAGCAGGAAAAAATGTTTTCTGACTTGGAGTTGGCTATCGTGGCCCTTGTTTTTGTTTTTTTTTAATGCTAGAAAGAAGAAATGATAACGTACGGGAAAGAACGCAAACGAGGAAGCCAAGAAAGCGCATACGAATTACAAGACACCATTGTGACAATCTTTACCAGATGATCCAGCGGGGACCCGAAGAAAATACTGACGAAGAAAGACAATGATACATATCGACACCCTTCTCTTCTTGCCTCAAAGATTTTTCTGATTTTTATGGTGTTGGAGGGATTTGATTGATCACTGTCCATATAAATGTATCAAAGAACTGGTTAAGAAAAAATGGGACTTGTGACGGATAATAATGCTCAGATTTGTTACGCCGATAAACTAACTGTTTGCACAATTCCTCGTGATTTTTGCGAATTTTTGACGAGAAGATAAACAAAAACAAAAAAAAACAAAAACAAAAACAAAAAGAAGAACAATGAAAGCTGCTTTTTTAAAATTCATCATCATCATCATCATCATTAATTAGCCTTAATATTAAAAAGAATTTTCGGAATGCGGCAAGTTGTTAGGCGCGGAGAGTCGAGAAACCACCAGGCTTATATAATAGAAGAGGCCACCTCGACATCACAATATGATAAGAAATAAGGCCAGGGGGCTGCGAAGGAGTGAGGCTACTGGAGGCTAATTCAGTAAGTATTGAAATACATATTAAAATTATTGTAAATTGATCTTTGTCTCAGCCACGTTCGATTAATTTTTTCTTCCAGGATAATGTCCCGCCGGAATCATGTTAAGAGAATTTAGAGTAGTGATGCACCATTTTAAAATGATCATTACCACGACACACGAAGGAAGGAATTTCATTTTTATGATTAGCTTCAATTTTTTGGAATGCGAGCTATGCATGACTGAACAGAAGCGGATGATAAACTACGCTTAAAATTCAATCAAATGTCGTCATGTGACCTTTATTTGTAAAATTTTCCATCGTTTATGGCTCAGAAATATAATCGATGGTTGCCTCTTTGGGATTGTGCGGAGAGACTCTGGAAAAGAAAAAAAATTCAGCTAATGAATGACTTGATAATGTCCTTGTGTTAGTGTAAGTGTGCCTCTGTTAATGTGTATTCTTGTCGTAGGCCAAACAGAAGCAAAGCAATGATTTGCTTTAAGGGACCACAAAACAATAGCTTCCCAGTGCACCATTTATATGGAGAAAAGTTGTCCCAGATAAGAGGGTCACCCGCCTAATCGAGCTACCCTGGAAGAGCCAACGTTCCGCGTTTGTGAGTCTTTTTGTTTTTACGACACAATGTCGGTAACATGATCGATGTCGGTACTGAATAAAAATAAAAGTATACAAATATACAAACACCACTTGCTTAGCTCACGCACAAGTCATGTTTATTATCAAGTTGGTTGCGTGGTTTGTTTGTATTCTCAATTTAGATCACGCGATATCAGTCAGTGTTTTTTTTTAATTTTTCGCCTCATGTATGATCAGTATCCAAGACCTTCTTGGATTCTGGATTCCACGCCGTGGATTCCGGATTCCGGATTCCAGGTACAAAATTACGGATCTTTTTCAGTGGAACTTGGATTCTCGATTACACATCAAAAATTTCCCTGATTCCGGAATCCTGATTTTCTTACATGAGGCGAAATTTCCATTGTATTCACATCCAAAGACATGCAAAATATATGAAAAAACAAAGAAAAGCTAAACATTTTACAAAGAAAGTACCGCGCGGTCTTAAACGGCTTGTTTAGAGTTAACAAGTCAAGTGAAGTGCATGGAGACCGTACAGGGGCACCCAACGAGAATATAGTTCAAAACCACTTAAACATAGAATTGTTAAACGTATTTTAGTATTTAAACGGTAGGTATAGGCATATTTTTATCCCCTAGCTTCTAAGAACATTTGCGTGGACTGCCTTGCGATCGTAAGGCTAGTTAACTAATAATCGGCGGCCAAAACACTCTCTTTGATTTAACAAGAAATATATTTGGAATAGTAAAACGAAAATCGTTAATAGATGGATCTTTTGCTTCACAATCGCTGCCTCTTTAAGACACTTAAGATATAAGTGCGTTTACCGTGAATGTTTTTTTTTTTTTTTTGAAGTACAATTACTAATTAGAACTGCTTGTAAATAGTGTATTGTAGTGTGAGTAGTGAGTAGGTAGTGTTGTAAGTACTGAGTATTGTAAGTCTTTACATTGTAAACAGAGTAAGTACCTTAGTCTATTGTATTCTAAATATTGTATTGTAAGTAGTGTAAGTATCGTAGGGTTTGTAAGTATTTTTGATTGTTGATTGTTGATTGAATAAATGTTATTAAAAAAAAAAAAAAAAAGAACAGAACGTTTTATCGGCAACGCAAGTCCCTTTCCACCGTTGTTCAACTGTCGCGTCCCTGTTGAACTGATAGGATCACGTGCATGCGGAAGCTTGATAATATAGTTTGAAGCCATGCGTTGATCATGACTACAACATCCGATGAACGGTCCTCTCATCTAAAGATTTACCTTTTTTAGATTTACCTTTTTTTTACCACCTTCAGCCATGACGTATGTGGAATAACTTAACCTGGCGTAGGGGAATTAAGTTTACTAGCACATTTAATTTGAAGTTACAGGAAACCGTAAGAAACTCAACGACGCACGTCACAACTTTTGTTTCAGTTAGTTAGCGGCTGGCTGCATGAAATGATATGAAATATCTTGAAATACCTTTTTAAAGGCATAACAAAGGATACGAACCAACGGTTTGGGTGTTTAATTCGATCAGCCGATCAGACAACGCCAGGAATAAATTACGCTTTCGGTACAGACACAATATCCCTCATATTAAACAGCTGATTTCGACGTTTAGAAGCCATTTATTATTTATGTTCGAAAAAGGCCATGGCCTTTATGCCAACTGCGTCTTTATGATTAAGTTCGACATGTGTCATAAAATAAACAACACGACCTTTTATGCATTACGAATAGCTCACGAGTCCTCAGTCCCGTTGTTTTTCTACTCCTTGAGTACCTTTCATAAGTAGGAGCCAAGGTAAAACTGGAAAGTGCTCAAAACATGGCAACGAGGCCGACTGTTAAATCATCAACAGAATTCAATACACGGCCCCCGATGATGTTTTCCTCGAAGCCTGCGGGCGAATTTCCACAGAATTTAGCAAACCTAAATCCAAAGCGATGCGATTGGCTGCCGCTGACATATCTCACTAAAAGACGGCTATAATAAGGGAAAGCACTAAGGCCAGCATGTCCAGTTTTTGTTTGAGTTGATGAGTGGCTGAGCTCACCTCTATTGTAGCTACACCGAAAACAAGAAAGCAGGAAAAAATGTTTTCTGACTTAGAGTTGGCTATCGTGGCCCTTGTTCTTGTTTTTACTTTGGGGTGCATAATGCTAGAAAGAAGAAATGATAACGCACGGGAAAGAACGCCAACGAGGAAGCCAACGAGAAAGCGCATGAGAGTAACAAGACGCTATTGCGACGATCTTTACCACAGGACCCAGCGAGGACCCGAAGAAAATACTGACGAAGAAAGTTATAACATGCGTTAAAGAATATTCAGGTGAGACTATTCTCTTCTTGCCTCAAAGAATTTTCTGACTTTTATGGTGTTGGAGGGATTTTATTGATCACTGTCGATATACATGTATCACAGAACTCGTTAAGAAAAAATTAGGACTTAACAGATAATAATGCTCAGATTTGTTAACCCGATAAAGCAACTGTTTGCACACTTCCTCATAACTAATGCGACTCTTGATAAACAGAGACAAACAACAAAACAAAAAGAACAATGAAAGCTGGTGTTTCTTAATTTAAGGTGTTACGAAAGGCTATAAAAAGCATGCAAAAAAAGGTGTTTTTGACTGCTTTTTTTAAAAGTAGGGAGCAAATGATAGAACAAGTTGTTAAGTATTTTTTCTCGCAAAATCCATTCCCGGTGTCAGAATTTGCATATTTGACCGGAAGTGTGTGAAATTTGATACTTGATAAAAGGACCCCAAATCAATTTTTTTCGTTTTTCTCGTTTCCTATTCAACTTAGATTTACAGTTTTGGGTCAGCAAAGAGACATAAATAAAATGAGTTAAATGTGACTTAGCCCCATCTGGAGACCTAAAATTTACTGAATTATAATATGCGCTAGTTCGAACCACGCGGGCGGCTGTAACTCTGGTTCCAAAGATCGCGAAACTGATCATTTATGCGCCTTAATATTAAAATGAATTTTACAGAATAGAGCAAGTTGTTAGGCGAGGACCACCAGGCTTTTAGAAGAGGCCACCTCGACATCACCATATAACAAGAAATAAGGCCGGAGGGCTGCGAAGCAGTGCCACTAGGCTAATTCAGTAATTATTGAAAATAAATTGAAATCATTAATTGATCTTTGTCTGAGCCACATTCGATTCTTTTTTTTCTTCCAGGATCACGTCCCGGGAATCATATTAAGAGAAATTTGTGATGCACGCATTTTGAAATGATCATTACCATGATACACGAAGGACACCCACATGGAATTTTATAACATTGATTAGCTTCAGTTTTGTGAAATGCGTGCTATGCATGACCGAACACACACTGATGATACAGGATTTACTTATTCACTCAACTATCGTCGTGTGACCTTTATCTGTAAAATTTCTCATCATTATGGTTAAGAACTATAATCAATAGTTGCCTCTTCTGGATTGTACAGAGAGCCCTGGGAGAAAAACTTGAGCTAATGAATGACTTAATAATATCCTTGTGTTAGTAATTTTTTAACAGTTAACGTATCTTTGTCATAGGCCAAACAAAGGAGCAATCCAAAAGCATAATTAAAAATATTCACCTTCATCAGATGGTAAAACCTAAAGCATGCATATGATTGAATCTCTTAAAGAGCCTGCGTGAATCCACGTGGCAGGTGCATCAAATACCATGAACAAGGCCATTTGTCAGCAAAAAAGCCCACCCACTCAATGAATGTTGTTTGAAAAACAAACAGGAGCAGCCAACCAAGTCATTCGATTGGTTGGAAACATTCAATCAGTACATAAGACACCAACCGACAACAACGCGCCACAAGTAGGACTTCATTAGAGATGAAGAAGGTCACTTATATCAAAAACCAAATAGCAGAACCGAATGTTTTCTGAGTCAGAGCTGGCCTTTTTGGCCTTTCTTTTCATCGTTACACTTGGCTGTTTAATGCTGGGAGGAAGACAAACAGACAGTCTCATTAGAGCAAGATTAAGGCCAAACAATAACAAGCGGGAAGAGTACTTTGCAACCACTGCCGTCTAAGCGGCCAGAACAAGAAAAAGCGTTTAAAATTTAAGCCTTTCTTTCACAATGTGCATGTTTTTAAAAAGGCCATGACCTCTTTGCGCTTTCCATAGAAAAATAAATAAATAAAACAAAACGATTGTTATGCATAACAAACAGCTGACGAGTCCTACGTCAGTGTTGTTTTAATCTACACCTTTTTATTC
The DNA here is from genome assembly GCA_964035525.1 of Porites cylindrica. Lineage (NCBI taxonomy): Eukaryota > Metazoa > Cnidaria > Anthozoa > Scleractinia > Poritidae > Porites > Porites cylindrica. The sequence goes on along the minus strand of OZ037781.1, from coordinate 5,891,909 downwards.
TTCATCGCCACGACTACGTTTCATAAGTAGGAGCCAATGTCGTCGGCTCCTGTCATGGTAAAACATAAAGAATGCAAATGATTGAATCTCTCAAAAACTCAAATAGCCTGGCATGCGCATGAAAGTACCTTGAACGAGGCCATCTCTTAATTATCTAGAAAACTAAATACAGACTTTCAGGCTTTACTCGTGGCCTGCGTGCCCTATAAGATAGGCCGCATGACAGAAACAACGGGAGAACGGAGACGGCAGCGAAAACATGCTTAAACAGTGAATTCGCGGTCTTTCAATCATCATCACGATTTTTCCAACTCAACTACTTTGCCAGTTGTACGCGAATTCTTTAGGAGTTGAATTCCTACGAAGCATGTCTCAAGCTTTTGTCGTAGCCTTGTTTCCGTCACGCGCCCGACAAAAAAACTATTTTTATAGGGCGCGTGGCGGAAACAAAGGGATTGCCTTAAATCCGGAGCTGATGACGTCTGCATAAAAGTGTGAACAATAGTTACCCCCAGAGTAAGAGGGGTAAGTAGTTTGTTACATCGCCTGCAAAATAGGAAGGCTAATGTCTTCTGAGGTAGAGGTTAGTTATTTTGACCTTTAAAATCTTCATTTTTGCTTTGGGCTGCATAATGTTGGAAAGAAGACAAAATACCGTCAGCAGCAAGAAAGTCAAAAAGAACCCTAGAAGACGAAAAAGAATCACCAGAAGCCATCGCGAATACCTTAAATACAAGACTTGGCGAGGACCGAAAGTTACAGCCATGAATATTCAAGTGAGCTACTTCTCAAAAATCTTCTTGTAAGGCACTTAAATAATAACGCCGCAAAAAGTAAATATTAATGAATCTAAAATTAGACATATCAAAAACAAAAGTTGATCCATGCCCTGCCATGCAAAGAGTATCTAGAAATAGGTGGATCGGCGGACTAACCAAACAATACCTCCCTCTTTCTTTTTTAAGGTAAAAACTGAAACTACGCCATTGTAACAGCATTTTTATCGTCGGTAAAATTGAAACATCGACCCAGCATATTTTCACTTGAGTACGAAATTCACGTGGATGGGGTACAGGGGAAAATGGGTTGATTTCCTTGCCCAACAGGAACTGCTAGTTGGTTTAGTGATATGATTGGTCAAAATTATTCTCATTCCACTCATCTCACTCTTCCGTAATGATTTTCGGAAAAGGCAGCAGTGTTTTGATCCCTGAGTTTGATTCACTTCTCTTACGAGATGCGAACTCGACCGTGTCACGATTGAAATGAGGCACAGTAACCGTTTTACCCATGAACCTTTGTGGGTCGTGACGCACACCGCCTGGCTAGCTTCTAAGAACATTTGCGTCGACTGCCTTGCGATCGTAAGGCTAGTTAACTAATAATCGGCGGCCAAAACACTCTCTTTGATTTAACAAGAAATATATTTGGAATAGTAAAACGAAAATCGTTAATAGATGGACACAGCAAAAGTACAGAAGGTTTTATCGGCAACACAAGTCGCTTTCCACCGTTGTTCAACTGCCGCGTCCCTGTTGAACTGATAGGATCACGTGCATGCGGAAGCTTGATAATATAGTTTGAAGCGATGCGTTGACTACAACATCCGATGAACGGTCCTCTCATCTAAAGATTTACCTTTTTTTTACCACCTTCAGCCATGACGTATGTGGAATAACTTAACCTGGCGTAGGGGAATTAAGTTTACTAGCACATTTAATTTGAAGTACAGGAAACCGTAAGAAACTCGACGACGCGCGTCACAACTTTTGTTTCAGTTAGATAGCTGGCTGCATGAAAATATGAAATATCTTGAAATACCTTTTTAAAGGCATAACAAAGGATACGAACCAACGGTTTGGGTGTTCAAGTTGATCAGCCGATCAGACAACGCCAGGAATAAATTTCGCTTTCGGTACAGGCACAATATCCCTCATATTAAACAGCCGATTTCGACGTTTAGAAGCCATTTATAATTTATGTTCGAAAAAGGCCATGGCCTTTATGCCAACTGCGGCTTTATGATTACGTTCGACATGTGTCATAAAATAAACAACACGACCTGTTATGCATTACGAATAGTTCACGAGTCCTCAGTCCCGTTGTTTTTCTACTCCTTGAGTACCTTTCATAAGTAGGAGCCAAGGTAAAACTGGAAAGTGCTCAAAACATGGCAACGAGGCCGACTGTTAAATCATCAACAGAATTCAATACACGGCCCCCGATGATGTTTTCCTCGAAGCCTGCGGGCGAATTTCCACAGAATTTAGCAAACCTAAATCCAAAGCGATGCGATTGGCTGCCGCTGACATATCTCACTAAAAGACGGCTATAATAAGGGAAAGCACTAAGGCAAGCATGTCCAGTTTTTGTTTGAGTTGATCAGTGGCTGAGCTCACCTCTAGTGTAGCTACACCGAAAACAAGAAAGCAGGAAAAAATGTTTTCTGACTTAGAGTTGGCTATCGTGGCCCTTGTTCTTGTTTTTACTTTGGGGTGCATAATGCTAGAAAGAAGAAATAATAACGGACGGGAAAGAACGCCAACGAGGAAGCCAACGAGAAAGGGCATGAGAGTAACAAGACGCTATTGCGACGATCTTTACCACAGGACCCAGCGAGGACCCGAAGAAAATACTGACGAAGAAAGTTATAACATGCGTTAAAGAATATTCAGGTGAGACTATCTCTGGTTGATACCGTTAATTCAATAGTTCTTTGATTTTCAATTTACAACGATATATATCGACGCCCTTCTCTTCTTGCCTCAAAGAATTTTCTGATTTTCATGGTGTTGGAGGGATTTTATTGATCACTGTCCATATACATGTATCAAAGAACTCGTTAAGAAAAAATTAGGACTTAACAGATAATAATGCTCAGATTTGTTAAGCCGATAAAGCAACTGTTTGCACAGTTCCTCATAATTAATGCGACTTTTTGATGAACAGAGAGAAACAACAAAACAACAACACAAAAAGAACCATGAGGTGTTACGAAACGCCACCCAGGGCCAGCTGTCATCAAAAAGTGATCTCTTTCAAACTAGTTTTCTAATTATTAACTGTTTGAGCTGAGTTGCACGATAATAGAACTTTGCATTCCCAACAATCGTATGTTTTTGGATTTTTGATTTTAACGATTTTTGGCGCGAAAATGACGTCATAAGATTGACAGCAAAAAGTAGTTTTCACTTATGGCGTAAAAAACTGGAACTTTTAAAAGAACTTACAGAGATGAGCTCAAATGTGAAAAAAGTATTTGTAAAGCTAAATTGGTTGAAAAGTTTTTAAGCTGTGAATTTCGTATTTTCCGCAATTTTGTTACTATTTTTAGAAATTTGGTGATCTTTAGAATGTCATATCTTCTTAACCAAATGAGGTTTTCAAAACCTTTTTTCACATTCAAGTTCTTCTCTGAGTACTCTTTCAAAATTGCTAACCTGTTATGGCATAAGTTGAAACTTGTTATATTTTGCTGTCAATCTTATGACGTCATTTTCGCGCCAAAAACGGTTAAAATCAAAAATCCAAAAACATACGATTGTTGGGAAAACAAAGTTCTATTATCGTGCAAAGTCTCAGCGCAAACGGTTAAAAATTGAAAAACTAGTTTGAAAGAGATCACTTTTTGATGACAGCTGACCCGGCGTGAAAGGCTAAAAAGCATGCAAAAAAAGGGTTTTTTTGACTGCTTTTTTTAAAAATAGGGAGCAAATGGTAGAACAAGTTGTTAAGTATTTTTTCTCGCAAAATCCATTCCCGGTGTCGGAATTTGCATATTGTGACCGGAAGTGTGTGAAATTTGATATTTGATAAAAGGACCCCAAATCAATTTTTTTCGTTTTTCTCATTTCTTATTCAACTTAGATTTACAGTTTCGGGTCAGCAAAGAGACATAAATAAAATGAGTTAAATGTGACTTAGCCCCATCTGGAGATCTAAAATTTACTGAATTATAATATGCGCTAGTTCGAACCACGCGGGCGGCTGTAACTCTGGTTCCAAAGATCGCGAAACTGATCATTTATGCGCCTTAATATTAAAATGAATTTTACAGAATAGAGCAAGTTGTTAGGCGAGGACCAGCAGGCTTTTAGAAGAGGCCACCTCGACATCACCATATAACAAGAAATAAGGCCGGAGGGCTGCGAAGCAGTGCCACTAGGCTAATTCAGTAACTATTGAAAATAAATTGAAAATATTGTAAATTGATCTTTGTCTGAGCCACAATCGATTCTTTTTTTTCTTCCAGGATCACGTCCCGGGAATCATATTAAGAGAAATTTGTGATGCACGCATTTTGAAATGATCATTACCATGATACACGGAGGACACCCACATGGAATTTTATAACATTGATTAGCTTCAGATTTGTGAAATGCGTGCTATGCATGACCGAACACACACTGATGATACAGGATTTACTTATTCACTCAACTATCGTCATGTGACCTTTATCTGTAAAATTTCTCATCATTATGATTAAGAACTATAATCAATAGTTGCCTCTTCCGAATTGTACAGAGAGCCCTGGGAGAAAAACTTGAGCTAATGAATGACTTAATAATATCCTTGTGTTAGTAATTTTTTAACAGTTAACGTATCTTTGTCATAGGCCAAACAAAGGAGCAATCCAAAAGCATAATTAAAAATATTCACCTCCATCAGATGGTAAAACCTAAAGCATGCATATGATTGAATCTCTCAAAGAGCCTGCGTGAATCCACGTGGCAGGTGCATCAAATACCATGAACAAGGCCATTTGTCAGCAAAAAAGCCCACCCACTCAATGAATGTTGTTTGAAAAACAAACAGGAGCAGCCAACCAAGTCATTCGATTGGTTGGAAACATTCAATCAGTACATAAGACACCAACCGACAACAACGCGCCACAAGTAGGACTTCATTAGAGATGAAGAAGGTCACTTATATCAAAAACCAAATAGCAGAACCGAATGTTTTCTGAGTCAGAGCTGGCCTTTTTGGCCTTTCTTTTCATCGTTACACTTGGCTGTTTAATGGTGGGAGGAAGACAAAAAGACAGTCTCATCATGGAGCAAGATTAAGGCCAAACAATAAGAAGCGGGAAGAGTACTTTTCAACCACTGCCGTCTACGCGGCCAGAACAAGAAAAAGCGTTTAAAATTTAAGCCTTTCTTTCACAATATGCATGTTTTTACTTTGCGCTTTCCATAGAAAAAAAATAAATAAATAAAACAACACGATTGCTATGCATAACGAACAGCCGACGAGTCCTACGTCCTGTTGTTTTAATCTACGCCTTTTTATTCTTCATAGCAACGACTACGTTTCATAAGTAGGAGCCAATGTCGTCGGCTCCTGTCATGGTAAAACATAAAGAATGCAAATGATTGAATCTCTCAAAAACTCAAATAGCCTGCGTGAAGCACGTGGCATGTGCATGAAAGGACCTTGAACGAGGCCATCTGTTAATTATCTAGAAAACTAAATACAGACTTTCAGGCTTTACTCGTGGCCTGCGTGCCCTGTAAGATAGGGCGCATGACAGAAACAACGGGACCTTAAGATTTGAGAACGGAGACGGCAGCGAAAACGTGCTTAAACAGTGAATTCGCGGTCTTTCCATCATCATCACGATTTTTCAAACTCAACTACTTTGCCAGTTGTAGGCGAATTCTTTAGGAGTTGAATTCCTACGAAGCATGTCTCAAGCTTTTGTCGTAGCCTTGTTTCCGCCACGCACCCGACAAAAAAACTATTTTTATAGGGCGCGTGGCGGAAAAAAAGGGATTGCCTTAAAGTCCGGAGCTGATGACGTCTGCATAAAAGTGTGAACAATAGCTACCCCCAGAGTAAGAGGGGTAAGTAGTTTGTTACATCGCCTGCAAAATAGGAAGGCTAATGTCTTCTGAGGTAGAGGTTAGTTATTTTGGCCTTTAAAATCTTCATTTTTGCTTTGGGCTGCATAATGTTGGAAAGAAGACAAAATACCGTCAGCAGCAAGAAAGTCAAAAAGAACCCTAGAAGACGAAAAAGAATCACCAGAAGCCATCGCGAATACCTTAAATACAAGACTTGGCGAGGACCGAAAGTTACAGCCATGAATATTCAAGTGAGCTACTTCTCAAAAATCTTCTTGTAAGGCACTTAAATAATAACGCCGCAAAAAGTAAATATTAATGAATCTAAAATTAGACATATCAAAAACAAAAGTTGATCCATGCCCTGCCATGCATATTTTTTAAGATAAAAACTGAAACTACGCCATTGTAAGAGCATTTTTATCGTCGGTAAAATTGAAACATCGACCCAGCATATTTTCACTTGAGTACGAAATTCACGTGGATGGGGTCCAGGGGAAAATGGGTTGATTTCCTTTTCCTTGTTGATTCCCATACATAACATATAACTGTAATACTGGAGATTAGACTGATTAAGAAGAAGACGCAACAGTTGAACTCATGAATAGACTAGTAGAATCCTTTTTCGTTATTATCGATTCTAGTAAATCTAAATATTCCAAATTACAAACTTTGTGCCACTAATTATATAATTAATACTTATATTTCTAAAAAGGTCATGACTTTTCCAGCTTTCCGTGAAAAAATATCACATCACTAGAGAATGGTACACAATTCACAAAAATTTTAATTACACACTCCATCACGTTGGGTTTCCAATTTTCGTACTTGGGGTTGTTCTTCTTGATCTTTTTATCGCCAGCCGCTAAATAGCCTTCTTTATAGGTAGTCAGTACGATGGAACCATGGAATAGCTACAGTCAATTGAGGCCAAATTGAATGGTTTAGACCACAGATGCAATGAATTATGCCTTGCTATTGATGAAATGCAGGGTTACAGCTATCAGTATAACATCAAAATCTTTGGCTTGCCTACTTTCCCGGAGCGAGAGAACTCAGAGTCGACGGCTAAATTATGTATACAGTTGTTTCACTCAATGGGAGTGAAGGATGTTTTTCTATGCAAGATATTGACATAGCCCACCGCGTTCCTGCTCGTAAAGCTGCAAGTCGACCGAACCCCATAATTTGCAAGTTTGTTAGGTGACAAGTCAAAGAAAGAGTCGGATGGCAGTACGGAAAGAGGTTTCCAAAGTCACCCTGAGTATGTTGGGTTGTGGGTTATGGCGTTGAAGTGTCATTGTCACGGCTTGGTATTTACGATCACTTATCTCCGCTCAACCAAGCACTCTTAAGCGAGGCAACTCTCTAATGGGAAAAATGTTTGCGTCATGGGTGACTTTAGTCTTGTCTTATAAAAAGTAAGTGCTCTTTGAAATATTAAAAGACAAAGATGATTACCTTGATGCAACCATGAGAACACGAGAAATAAAATCGCGAAATCCTAAACCCCCGACCTATCCAATCGAACAAAACCGAACAAAAAACCAATCGAACCCAATCGAACTCCAAACGTTCGACTGCCAAGACCATCAGCACGCGGGTCGACGAGGCCCTGACGAGAATGACGACGAAGAACCTTATAATCTTCGTGAGATGGTGAGATGGTGAGATGGTGAGACTTTTTAATGTTGCTGCTGTTAATTCACCCTGCATTTCTTGAAGTAATGACAATTTATACTCTTCCCTTTTGCCATGCTGGTATCGGCAGTTAACAACCCCCGGAGATTTATTAATAACCGCAAAGTTTATCTGTGGACTTTTTTCGCAAGCTTTGAGAATTAGTAAGTAATAAGAAAAATCCGAAAGACCATGTTTTAAGGCTACTAAGCACACTAGTAACGCATTATTTTTTAGACATATCTCCACATTTTATTCTTCTAGGATCATGTGAAGAGAAATAAATGGCCATGTAGCTGTTTACGAACGATTACTGGCTATACAGACGGACGAAATCACTCAAGAATTTTATAGGACTGAGCCTGGACGATTTAAAGTACCTGTAGCTACAAAAGGAGAATTTTAGGAAATCTAACTGCTTCACCAATAACGATTTAATAACCTCTGTATAATGGAAATTGCTTCACGTTTACCATAACTGTAAAACTGAAATTTAGACTGACAAAAAATTAAAAACAAATAAATCAGTTAGTCAATAAATTCATGATAAACATACTTGTGCTCAGGGGACTTGTAAGAGCCGCTATGGTATTTTTATTTTAGTCGAAGGCCAGCAGAATCTCCATATTCTACTCAACCTATTTCGGCTTGCACCACTGGTATTATATAATATGTCGCGTGATTCTGGGCGATGTATATTTATCCACGCATGATTTTTCTCATTTCGCACTCGCATGTTGTTTTCTTTCTCTTTGAGGTCAATAAATGCCCCAGTGAACAGGATGCTTATTTTGCCATTGGCTTTTCTTTATTCGTTTTTAGATCAGGACCGTATGAAGCGACTACAAAATACGCGAATGTTTAACTTCAATTTTGATTTGTGTCTGTAGTATAAACCTCTAACCTGTTTGAAAAGCTTTTATTCTCTATCATTTCGTTTTTTTTTATCACTGCTTTCTCGTATCCTAGTAAAATAATTTGCTACACTTCACTCGTGGCAGGCGTACATTCTTTGTCAACCTTGTTCCTCATGCATGTCAGCCCTGGCAAGAGTCCTTTTATTTCAGAAAGAGATAGTGCAAATGTTAACTAGAAAAACTGTGCTCAATTTATGAAGAATGTGTATTACTGAATTCAGACAAAGAGAGGTTTTGTCCACGATTTGCTGGTTTCATTTCTTTCCTATATAAATGACTTTTTAATAATTCTTCCTCGAGCCCGAATTGGCTCTGAGTCAATAGCCCATGAAGCCGAAGGCCGAATGGGCTATTGACTCAGAGGCCATGAGGGCAAGAGGAGTAATTGTTTTAGTAAAATTCAACTAGTTGGTCAAAAATATCGAGACAAAACAACTTTAGCTAGTTAAAGCTAGACTTTTATTAATCCTTTTTTACCGCCAAAAAGCCCGCGCTTTTGGCTACTAGTGGGCTATAACATATAGCCTAGTAGTAGCACAACCAATCAGAACGCAGCATTGATAATAGACAACTAGTTGGATTTTACTAAGCTTTGAATATATACTAAATGCCTACGAAAACTGAATAAGTTTATGATTGGCTTACAATCGAACCTCCACTAACGGCCACCTCTCTATAATGGCCAATTCGGAAATTTTTGTGTCTTTAATTCGTGATTTTGCTCCGATTTCGCCAGCTCACACCTAATTTGATTTTCTTGGTCCTTTTTTTAGTGAGTTAATTATCTTCAAATAAATGCTGAATTCATACGAGGTTCGTAATTGCTTATCGGTATTGTATCAGTGTACGAAGAACGCATATTAATTAAGTTCACATTCAATTGGATTTGTTTGGTTCCTTATTAGCCCGCGGCAGGCGTGGAATAGATTTCTTGGAATATTTCTATTTCCGTCCGGACTCATGCGAATGAGTTGACTTCCTTAAAGAAATACAGTTTGCGTAACTCGAGAACAAAATAAGAGGACTGAATGGTAATTTCTGGGGTAGAGTTGGTCTTTTTGGCATTTATCTTCATTTTTGCTTTGGGCTTCTTGATGCCATTGCTGGGAGCGAGAAACAATATCTCCATAGTAAAGAAAGAAGGGGGGGCAAAGGTATACGCGTGGGCAGAGGCTGAGGAAACAAGTAAGGAGGGAAAAGGCGAATGTTTTTATAGCCAGTGTTGGCATTTCTAAAGTGTGCCAGTTTAATTGCATGTTTAATACCGGATTTTGTTTTGTTCTTTAAAAAATGAGTTGACTTTAAACAAAGTTATTTTATTATTCATAGAAAATACGAAAGCACTAACAAAGAATTATCGGCTCGAGCAGTACCTGTCTGAAAATATCAAAAACTACGAAAGTTTCTTAGTTGTTAATATATTCGGACAGGTACTGGAACATGCAGTCTCATTATTTTTTCAGCCGGGGTCAGCAAAGTTGGCTTAGAAAGGAGCATTAATGCGGAAATTGTTGTGCATTACTGTTGTAGCTCCTCTATGTCCCTGTCTTCATTTTTACTTTGGGCTACACTATAGAATATTCCCTGGATACTGTGTGATTGAAGTACAGCTGGAAGCACTGAAGTATTTAGCCAGATTTCCATAACCAGTTATCCGTAACATGGTAACAGCAACCGCCGAAAGTACGTACAAATTTCACGCTTGGACACCAAATCAGAGCTGGCCGGTGTATTTACAGTTCGACGTTGATGTATTTTCTGATCAGTTTCTATGTGAGTTGACGAGTGACCAAGTTCCACTCTACCAAAACCAAGAAAGAGCAGACTGAATGTTTTCTGACTGCTTAGTGTTGGCCTTCATGGCCTTGGTGTTCATTTTTGCCTTGGCCTGCATAATGTTGCAAATAATAAATTGTAATACTTCAGCAGCAAAAACGCCCAAAAGAAGGCCAAGAAGGGGCAAAAGAGTGACCAGAAGCCATTGCGAAGACTATTATTTTACTGCTCGTCGAGGGCCCGAAGAACACAGCGACGACGAAAGTTACAACCCGCGTGGAAAAATAATCAGGTAACACTGCCAAATTCTTTTAATGGTTATAATCACCCTTCCCTTTCCTATTTTATTACTGTCATATCGATAAACTAATCGAACGAATGGCGGAGGAAGATTAAAAGCTATTTGCGGTCAATAACAAGAGATTTCAGATCAACACCTACAAATTTAAAGTTTGCTTGATTTCTTTTTGACAAAGTGAACAATTGAAAAAAAGAAGAAGAGGAGGAACAAAAACGTTCAAAAGTCCTGATGTAGAGTTTTTTCCATTTTTTAGAAGCATTTGAGCAGAGGATAGATGTATAACCATGCGTATTTCAAGATAGAAACAAAGAGGAACAATTGAAATTGAACAATCTAACAAAAGTTAGACGCAATAGCAAAATTTACGTACAGCCTAACTAGAAACCCTGTTGCCACTACTTGTCAAATACTTGACTTAGTGAATAAATTCATGATAAATATACTTGTGAAGGGAAACTGTAAGTGCTGCTTGCACTTTTATTCTAGTCGACGGACAGCAGAATTGCCATATTCTACTCAACGTATTACGACTTGCACCGATTTCGAAAATGATGACGATTATATCTTCAATTATTCATTTCGTAGCCATAGCCTACTCATTTTGTAGCCTCTGCATGATTGGTTGTCAATGACATCACAGTATCCGGAAATATCCGGGGACTCCCCGAGATATTGAGCCCAAATCGAAATTAAATATTTCCGTCCATTTAATGCAACACACGCCACTTTAGAGGTCTAAATTTCGGATAAATATAAAGAAAACACTGACAAAAATAGGACCTTTGAGAATTTCGCACACAAGTTCAAAGCTTCACCGGGACATGCGATCCAGGAACTTCGATAACAAAGACCAGCTTGAGGAAAATAGGAGCTATTACTGACAGTATTTTGTCACTAAGTAGAGCATACAAGTATAGCCCAGAGGTTTCAGAGGTTTTGCTTTTGCTTGTATCTGTATCTTCCTAAGCTTTTATCATTAAACTTGTACACATGATTTTGTTATCATTTGTTATGCTTCTCCTCAATTAGTTTCGCCCATTCAGCAAGCACACTGTATATTGATGTCAGCATTAGCGAGTTTCATGAAAAAATCCTTCGAAAATTTACAGCTCGCATGATGTTTCTTGCCATGTGTACCATTTTATGGAGATGTAAACTAAAGCCACCGCATAGAGAATCTAAAAAATAGGTAGAACGGGCAACAGACCAAAATAACACGTCCATCTTGCTTTCCTTGGGCTCATATGAGAAATTTCAGTCCGTTTTCAGTCCTAACTGGACCACTTAAGGTATTAAATGCAACTCAGTTAAGTTATGAGTGCACCGGTATACCCGTAGTTGTTACGGGCGTTTTATTCGTTTATTTCGAGTAATTATTTTGAATTTACCATGCTTTATTGGAATACGTGCTTAGTAATAGTTGGCAGTAACCTTCCAATCGTGTAGCCCTCGTAGGATGGGCTTTTCATTATAAGCATGAGCCATGGATTCTACCCAGATTTCCTGCCGAGTTTTTTTCCCTACTACGGTATTTTCCGGCAGGTTTTTTCTGGCCTCCGTTCTGACAGTATTCTTTGTGAACTGTCGCTCAGCTCTGTTCTAGTTTATCCAACCATATATTTGAATGTAGTAGAAATTGTCGTGGCGTATTGCGTGTTTTCAGAGTCACGCCATTCAAAATAGATCAAAATGAAAATCAAAACCGTTCAATAGATAAAGTACGGAATCTCGGAAATGAAAGGAGGTAAATATACAAAGACCCTCGCCAAGGTTCAGTCCAGAAGAATATTCTGTTTACGAGATAGACGACGAAATGTTTTAGCCAAATTTATAGAGATTTGTATGGAGACGCCATGCTGGTGCCCACCTGGATGGGCACCGACATTGTGGACGGAAACCAACAAAGCAAAAAGATAGCAAAATTCCCCGAAATACGTCACAATTTAGCCTACATGAAAGCTGTCTACGCGCTTCAGCCTGTCTACGCGGTTGGTGTTCATTTTGCGTACGAACGTGACACGGTTCTACAGAGGAACTTCTGGGATAAGTTAATTTCCTTAAAAAAAACTGTTAAACATATGGTCTCAAAGGGACATTTCTGTTTACGGCAAAATAAATCTAGTGAAATCCCTCGCGCTCTCCAAACTGGTATTTATCTGCAGTGTAATGGAAACTCCAAAACTTTTTGTTGATGAAGTAAACAAAATAGTATTTGATTTTATTTGGGGCCACAAACCACCCAAGATAAAATACACTGCGCTCATCAAAACAACGCAAGAGGGAGGCTTAGAGATGAAAAAATTTGCTTTATTTAACAAGGCTATAAAGTTAAATTGGGTTAAGCGACTTTGCTCAAACTCAGACGCTCCGTGGCAGTACATCCCGAAGTCCCTTCTAGCGAATGTTGGGGGCCCTGAGCTTTTCAAATGTAACTATGACATCGGTCACCTTAATCTAAGCAAATGCCTTCCAGCTTTTTATCACGAAATAATCACATTTTGACAAGCTTCCAACCCAAAAAGCAAAAATGATGTTCTTGAACAGATAGTTTGGAATAATAAGTTTATTAAGTCTGATAAGAAATCTATGTACTTGCAGCATTGGCATTACGCAGGAATTCTCAAAATTAACGATCTCTTTGATACACAGCAAAACTGCTTTCCGTCCTTCGACTCTTTTCGTAATAAATTTAACGTAAGATTTAATTTCTTACAGCACTTTAGCCTTGTTAACGCCATCCCTCAAAGTTGGAAAAAAACTCCTTAATTGCTCCCTCGAACGAAGCTCAACACCGCAATATTAATACAGTGGAACCCCGCCTTACGACCACCCCGTTTATAAGACCACCTCGTTATTACGGCCATATTCTTTCAAACCAAACGTAAAAACCATTGAGTCATTTTCTTATTTTAAAGACCCCGTTAATGCGACCACCTCGTTATTACGACCAGGATTTTATGGCCCAACGGTGGTCGCATTAACGGGGTTCCACTGTAGAGGAAATGACTTGCAAAAAAATTTATACTAAGCTACTATCTCTTCGATCAAAGCCTCCGCCGACTTGTAAGAAAAGACTCTCAAATTTTGGCTACAAGAAGGATGATTTGAGAAAATTATATCTATTGCCTTTTGAAGTAACAAAAGAAGTAAACCTTTCAATGTTCTAGTACAAAATTATTCACAATATTCTGTGCACTAAGAGCTTATTATTTAAAATGAAGAAAGAAGACTCCCCACGCTGCCCTTTTTGTCCAGGAGATCACACCATCGTTCATCTTTTCACTGACTGCGCGCAAGCCACGTTGTTCTGGAAGGAGTTTCTGGATTGGGCCTCGCGCATGGTGAACTCAAACTTATCGCTTTCAATAAGAGAAATTATGTTTGGCATTTATTAATAACGATTCTAAATTCTGTTTAGCCCTCAATCATTTAGTCATTATAGGAAAGTATTTTCTTTACGTAAAAGCTCTTAACGGTAAATTTTACATCTTTAATGAATTTGTTTCCCTAGCTCGTAATAAAATTAGTCTAGAAAAATATATTTCTTGTACGACTGGTCGCGAAAAAGATTTCAGAACAAAATGGTCTGTTTTTTCGTCTCAGTTTTAAATACGATGTTAAATTCTGTTTACTTATATTAACTGATTGCGCTCCCATTTAGTTATCACTAATGTTTTTATTGTGTTAGGTTTCTTTTTTTTTCAACTTCAAGTTGTAGTTTTCGTTTTGTTGTAGATTGTCTTTTGTGAATGTTAACTGTACGTGTGTATGTTCAATAAAGTTGTATTGGAAAAGGAAAAAAGAAAAAAAAGAAAATAAGTTTTCAGCTACTCTAATACATCATGATAGTAAAATCTCAGTAGGATCGATAGTTTGTAGTTTGAATTTTATTTTAGTGACGTCATGTGAAAACCAACAATACTGAGTAGCTTCGAGGTGTATTACCGAATCAGAAATGGCCTTTGGCTGGTTGAGATGGCTTTAGGGTCGGCATAGTCTCTCTCCTTTACCTCCACAGTCGTTACGAAGACTGGGCCCGTCCCTCTTCAAAAGAAACACATTACATCAAGAAAGAGAGACAGTCTAGGAAAACAAGCGGATTTGAAGTTACGTCTTGATTCGGCGGGAGGCCGTCTTTAATCTGCTACTTTTTTTTTCATCTGAATAGGGACTTTAAGATCCAATAAATGACGCGACTGCAACGGGAATGTCGCTTAAAGAGTGAATTTGCGTTCTTTCAGTCTTTATCGTGCTTATTGTTACGTACTTACTTTGTCAAATGTAGGTGAACCCTCCTGAAGTTGAATTCCAAGGGAACCGTGGAGGGTATCCAAGTTCAGAAAGAGAAATAAAATTTCGTCGTTGCCTGTTTACGTTCTCCATAAAATGCAAAATTAGGCATTTTCAAGACGTAGTCGTGCAAAAACCGTAGAGAAATGTACAAAAAAGTGTGATGCACGTGCGAAGTTGTTGTTTTGCTTATTGAACCGTCCTATTGTTTTTTTGACGCGTCGTTGGGTCTTGAAGTCCGTAACAACGGACAGGAACTTTTGCGGGCATAGACTGGTCCTCCTTTCGTCTCTGTACCACCTTCCCTACGTTCAAGACAACAATAATGCCAAAAAGTCAACTTCAATTTCTCTGCATATTTATTTGGAACTGACCTGAGATTCTTATCTCTTGTGATGACATATCATTTCATAGTTAATGGGTACAATTTTTCTTATTCCTGGATGATCCTAGGTTAGTTTCATTTAACTTAATACTGGTAACCAAAACAATCACTCTAAGAGTTCCAAACGATCTATCAAAAGGGGAAGCCAGATGGGCCTTCCGGGCCGTTGTTAAGCCGACACTCTCCAGAGAGCTCTTCTACGGTGGTTGAGATGCCGCATCCATCTTTCTTGTTTCCCCACCGGCCCTGAAACCCCAGGAACTTAAAGTCCCCGCTGTATTGACCGCTAGGATCGTACGGGACAGGCTTCAAATATTCCCACGTGTGCCAACTTGTACCGCTGCTGGTATGGTCTACCAGGGTGTATCCGTTTGAAAGCTTCAGGTATTCGTGTCGTCCAGTATCCGGCCACATCCGATGTGAGCCCGCGGCACAGTAGACTATTGCGTGAGTACTACCATACATTGCCAGCGTTTTATCTCCCTTCTTAAACTGACCACCTTGCCAGAGAAACTCACCACCAAACTTTTCTGTAATTGCGCTGTTGTGCATCGACAGGTAAATGGAGTAGATCTGGTAGTCGGTGTTGACTTTTTGGAAACGAACATAAACTTTCTCCCAGTCTCCAACGTGGTGCCCAAATGTTGAAACAAATCCAATGCAACGCATTTTTGGGCATAAACACGTGCCAAATAACGTCGAACATGGGCATTTTGTGAAATAATATCCAAGGCATGCCTGCTTCCCGCGGTTGTACGGGAAGAACATCCAGTAGGCGACCTCCAAGAAATTGTTATGCTCTCGATAAATGACGTATGTTGGCACGGCATTATTTGGGCTGCTTGGGTCTTGACCACGAAGAATAGCAGGCTCGGTGCAGGCAGGGCAACTAATGTTATCTCTGGTAACGATGAAACTGTTGTTGTCGCACCTCTCGAGGCTCGAGCTTGTCAACTCGCTAAAGCACCCTTCCAGCTTACAATGAGACAAGAAGTAGTCAACACTGGATGGTTTCCATGGTTCATTCTGTGCAAGCTTTACCAACGGAGCCCAATTGTCAATCAGGTCACCTATCTTGCTCGGTACGCCAGGGTAGGCACAGACGGTTGTAGCCAGTGCAAGGAAAAGAGCAGCTACTTTCGAGACTAGCATCGTACCTGAAGAAGTAATTAAAAGCAAACAACTTAAACGTCTGCAATTATCGACTCATTTCAATGAATCATTGACACGCTTTATATCCTCGGACATAGAATTAACAGGAGGGGAGCTATGAGCTAAATGCCACCCCGTAAGGTTTTTTCTAGGATTGTTTGAAAACAATTTTGAGCAAAAGTCGCTTTCTTAGTAGCTGCTGTGTAGGAACTGCGTTTAAATTCGGCTTTATACCGTCAAAACCTTGTTATCCTTCCCCCCTGCTGAAATCTACCTTTGAATTCATGTACACCAAGGAGGCAAACCAACAATTTATTTGGCACTTTCCCCACCGATGGATCAAAGACTGGTTTTGAAGATTATTTCATCGCTTTTTAAAATCCCGAAAAGAAAGTGAAAGAAAAACATTGTTATAAAAAATTGTTTCGTTGTTCTTCGACTCAGTGAAATAAGCTCTCAAACAAAATTATGCAAAAGCACTTGAGAAGAGGATGCAAAAATGATTAGAGAGTTTTCATCAGCTACAATAGATTTGTCAACACGCCACAGTGACTGAACATATCCATGATTTTCACCGTTTGAACCATTAATAAGTCTACCCTATTTAATAAAGCGATGATAGGCTCTGAGAACTTTTTTCGACCATAAAAACTTAAAAAAAAACATCCATCTGTAAGTAACGCTTTAGTTTCAACTGGCTCAGTCGATCGAGCAGACTCGGAAATAAAACTCTATTCGACATAACAGGAGGGCAAGTTTTAGGGAAAATTTAATATGAAGGAGATATATATTTAATAATTATTCCTCGAGCCCGAATGGGCTGTAAGCCTGAATAGCCCATGAGGCCGAAGTAGGAATGGGTGCATGCTATTGACTCAGAGCTAGGCCATGAGGACCAGAGGAATAATTGTTTTAATTTAGTAAAATCTACTGAACCAGTATACGTAGCTGGTCAAAAATATCGAGACAAAACAACTTTAGCTAGTTAAAGCTTGACTTAAATCCTTTTTTGCCACCAAAAAGCCGGCGCTTTTAATTCGCTAGTATAGTGGCCTATAACATTATAGCCTAGTGGTAGCAGTCAACGCGAATCAGAACGCCGCATTCATAATAGACCACTAGTTGGATTTTACCAAATATATTTATTCTTGATCCGAGTACATGATAATTAAGCTACTTTCTCCTACATTATAGATTTTAGCAATGAGAATACATATATAGTCACTGTCAAGCCCATGCAGGGCCGATGATGGTGACGTGTACGTCTTTATATATGCCGTCATTATAACTTTTTCACTATGAGGACAAAATCCTGTAATGTGACCATGCATGCATGCATTGAAAAGATTTCTTTTTTTTTTTTTGGCTGATTGATCGAAGATGGATGGAAGGATGGATGGAAAATAGAGAAAGTAATTTTTGACTTTGTGAATGGAAAGGTTTATTAAGCTGTTCGACTAATTTTAATGTTCAAAATTGTTGTTACAGCGTTAGACTCACAGGTTGATTGGTAAAAAACACAGCCAAGGACCGGATATGAAGATTTCGTCGACCAAAAACGAAGCAAATCTCGTAAAGAAACAAAATTAAGCTCACTTAGAGTATGAGTACGCGTCTGAATAATTAAGTAATTAACCTGCATGGAAAAATAATCTCTTTCTCAACCGCTTACCTGGTTTAATAATCTAAAATTTTAACTTTTAGATCTTCACTGATCCAGTGTCTTCTCTTTTCAACTCTTGACTCAGTAAAAACGAGGCCTCTAATAAGAATCGAACACTGACAGCTACACTGAGAAGCTCAGACAATACAAACTGTTTTAAGAAAAGGTCCGTCATTAAGCATAAAGTTAACGCATTTTACAATTATAATTAAGACCTTTCCACTCTTGAGTTAATACAACTTTATGCAAAGATACAATTTGTTTGAAATAGTTACGAAAAATATTGGCTATTGATTTAACAATAAATAAATTGAGCATGACACGAGTATTGTTTTAACAGCCGGCTACCTACAACTCGTAGGCCTGATAAATTTGCATTGACTGCGTGTGGGGAAGCTGAATAGGTCGTATTTTTATCCCATCCCCAAGGGTTTAGATCTGGATCCGCTGCTGTTTACTGTCTTTACGGCATTTTTGTGCATGAGCCAATTAAAGTTAAGATCTGTGAGCTGAGACCACAGCGAGTGGAGGATTCTGCTTATAACCACTAATGCAAAACAAATTAAAAACAAAAGTGCAGCAGTTTTTGGAAACCTCCCGGACCAAACTAGCCGTTTCTTCTCGATCCTCTCCGCT